>CM053568.1:42115279-42152135 GCA_028646485.1 Cryptoprocta ferox
AGCAGTCTGAAGACCAGTCTGAAGACATGCTGCTTCAAAACGCAGCTCATCCCTCTCTAGGTGATCGATCACACAATCTCTTGGCCCCCCCAGAAGGTGCTCTCTTTCATATGTCCATCCATTTATCTGCTCTTCCATTGATTTTCTCTGTTCATGGATTTATCTATTCATTTAGTGAATATTTTAGAGTGCCTACCTCGTTCTGTGAACCATACACTAGAAATATAAGGGTGGATAAGATTCTTCCACTCCACCTACCCCCACAAAATAAAACCCAATCACATTTAAACTTTTTAAATTTTTTTAAATGGTTGTTTATTTTTTGAGAGAGAGAGAGAGAGAGAAACAGAATGTGAGCAAGGAAGGGGTGGAGAGAGGGAGACACAGAATCCAAAGCAGGCTCCAGGCTCTGAGCTGTCAGCACAGAGCCCAAGGCAGGGCTTGAACTCACAAACTGTGAGATCATGACCTGAGCTGAAGTAGGACACTTAACTGACTGAGCCCACCCAGGCACCCCAAAACCCAATCACATTTAAATAGCAAGATAGATTGACAGGTTTCTGGTTAAAAATGGCAGGTTGAACACAGTCACCTGAGGTTGACCTCATAAAAAGATGAAGAGAATAGCAGGGTATGAGTGGTAAATAATTTAGAAGTCCCCAGAAAGTAGACTCATCCATTGACAGTAGAAAGATCTGAGAAACCACCCATTTTGTATGAAAGGACCCTCAAGGCACTCAGGTGAGGCTTAAATCATAAGTAATGGTTGAAAGGCTGTTTCATATGCAATTATAACACCAAAAGTGTCTTCTTAATATCCCCCAGCAAGGGGACATCCTTTCTTTCTCAAGCTACCATAAACAGGAGATTTATTATCTGGTGACAGACACCAGAGGATCTGTAAAACAAAAGGAACAGAACATAGTTCCTTGCTGAAAATATTGGAAGTTAGTACTAAATTAAACACTGAAGGTTGAGACCACTCCTCTCCTGCTGTTTTCCTTTATCATGTCTCCGGATATGTTTAGCATGATTTATACAATCCAGCCACACTTGGAAAAAAATGTTTTCTACTGTGCCTAATGAATTGAACTGGCATGAGGATATTTATTTATTTATTTATTTATTTAAAAGCTCATTTATGTATTTTGAGAGAGAGAGGGAGACCGAGAATCCCAAAACAGGCTCCACACTGTCAGCATGGAGCCCGATGCAGGGCTCGAACTCAGAAACCAGGAGATCATGACTGGAGCTGAAGTCAAGAGTTGGATGCTTAACTGGCTGAGCCACTCAGGAGCCATAGGGATTCTCTAATTTGAAAAATTAAACAGGCAAACACTGTTTCAGTCGCTTCATTGTATAATAAAGACTGTCATCTGCAAGCCCTATCTACACACATAGGCTTCCATTAAGTTACTAATTCCCACACTCTTATGGCGGGGAGAGGGGAGTCACGGATCAGATTAGAGGGAAATCTCTAATAAGGAAAAGACTGAAATAAAAGTAGAGAAAGCATCTCGAAGAAAACAAAGTCTAGGTGGGATCAAAAGAATTCTAAAAATGAACAAAACTATTCTTTAACAAAACTGAGGTAAGAGAAGATACTGTAGCCTTCCAGGTAGAAAAAATACAGAATTTCCCAGGTGATGAAAAACAGCTAGGGCTGCTCCTCTTAGGTCTGCACTGTGCAGTACAGTAGCTTCAAGCCACATGGAACTATTTAAATTTACATTAATTAAAATTTAGTAAAACTAAAAATCCAGTTTCTCAGGCATGCTAGCTACCTTTCAAGGCTCAACAGTCACATGTGGCTAGTAGGTAACATTGGATACTGCACTGCAGTTGGGACATTTTATCTTTACAGAAGTTCTATTGGGCAGTGCTGCTTTACAGAGAACCTTCTTGAGCTAGAAACAGAGTAAGAATAAAGCATTTCTTAAATGTTTGCTAAATGTAAGGACAGCATTAACAAAATGATGGAAGACTACTGAAGAGGGTGTTATTAGTAACTTTCATTTAGGGAGTTGATTTCACTGGGTCCTGTTTTGACAAACTGGAAATCGGATAGGGGAAATTGCCAAGTTTGACACCAGGTGGAGGTCTTCCATCCTGTCAGGCTTTGTGGGCCCACTTGTGCATTTGCCGCTGGCTTCAGAGTTTAAACAACCTGTAAAAGAAAGAAGTGCCCAAAGGAGGAGATTCAGGCATAGGAAATCTGAGAAGACAAAAGGACATTTAATGTTACAAAGCTGAGTAGTTTGTCCAGTGAAAGCAGAAGTGAAACATTGTCAGATGGATATTGGGGGAAGAATATAAAGACAACAGGAGAATGGATAGTGTGACCAGTGTTGAAAAGGTGGAACAAAATGTGTTTGGTTTAGTTACTCTTCACAGAATCCTGTTCATCCTAACTCTGTCCATTAGATATTTAGCATTCCATTAAAATATAAATTTCACACTCTCATGCTAGAAAATAGTTTTAAAATCCAGGAAAAAATAGGGAGATGTTGCGCCCTCTCATTACTTTCAAAACCACTAATAAAATCCCGTGTGTATTTAATCAAGTCAGTTGCCTGGCCAGGGATCCACCAAAAAGAACATAGGAAGGACCAGAAGGGCGGTTGCTGGATGGAATTAGAAAAATTAACTTTAAGGCAGGGAAGATGAGACAAGTCAGCATCAAGTTTCAAAAATAAAACACGAAAATTGGGATGCTTCTGAATTCTTGCTTGTCATAAGTAGGTATCATTTCCTATTCACAATTTGAGAGTAAGAAAGATAAAAAAGTGAAAGGCATTCATGATATTTTTAATAGAAATGTTATTAATAGCAATAGTTTAATTTTAACACTGGTTATTTATGATATTAATAAAGTTAGCACATTTGCAATTCATATTAGCACTATTCAGAGTATAGACATTGTATTTCTTAACTGTAAAAGGTGTTATTGGCCCTTTTAGAGGATGTCTGTTGAAGGAGTCCTTAGTTAATTAGCATGCCTTTTCTGAGAGCTTATCAAGAGCTATGTTCCTAGACTGTAAAGACATGTGCACCTAAGACAAGGTAGTTGTTCATCACTGAAGGTAAATAGGTATTTTACTGTTAAGAAAGTTATGTGTGTGCGAGAGGGGAAGATTCAACTGTTTCTGATAGTAAAGATAAAATTTCTGGGGCGTCTGGATGGCTTAAGCGTCCGACTCTTGGTTTCAGCTCAGGTCATGATCTCACAGTTTCATGAGATTCAAACCCCAAGTTGGGCCCCATGCTAATAGTGTAGAGCTTGCTTGGGATTCTCTGTCCCCCTCTCTCTCTGCCCCTCCCCCACTTGTGCTGTCTCTGTCTCTCTCAAAAAAAGATAAAATTTCCTAACCGACCTTTCAATTGCAGACACTTATAGAATGATAGTTAACTACCCTAACTACCTTGAGAAAGAACTATGAACGTGAGCTTCTATCTAGTCAGTGGGGGGGGGGGGTGGAGAATTATACAAAGTAAAATGTAAAGGCACTGAAATATGTCTTGAACTACTATTACTGTATTTAATCCAATTATCTAAAAGTAACATTTAAAAATTTTTAATGTTTTTATTTACTTTTGAGAGAGAGAGAGAGAGAGGGAGAGCTGGGGAGGGGCAGAGAGAGGGAGACACAGAATCTGAAGCAGGCTCCGGGCTCTGAGCTGTCAGCACAGAGCCTGGCGGGGGGCTCGAAATTCGAAGCCGTGAGATCATGACCTGAACCAAAGTCGGATGCTTAACCGACTGAGCCACCCAAGGCGCCCCTAAAAATAACATATTTATTCAACAAACTCTCATGTTTATTTACCAAGTGCCCAGCTCCATTCTAGAAGCTGCAGAACAAAACGGACTAAATAGCTGTTCTCCTATTCTAATGGGAGAAATAAGATAATTAACAAATAAGTGGATACTATGGCCAAGTAGTGATAAGTATACTGATGAAAACTAAAGAAGGTCAGGAGACTTTCTAAGGGAGTTAGGAAAATCCAGGAGTGTGAGCCTCCATTCACATGTTCTGCATTTCCAAGGTGACTGAAGTGTCCAATAGGAAAGTGCTACTGGCTTTGCTCCAGCATTCTTGTGCTGTTGGACAACCCAGCGTTTCTCTCCACCTACCTCTAGAGGGCAGTTCACAGCAGTGTGACAGATTCTTCTCTTAAAATGATTCTGAGGTATAAAGTTACACATGATGAGGAAGTTCCAGAAATCAGTGCAACATGGTACCTATAGTTGACAGTAAGATGCTGTGCACTTAAAAAATTGTTCAAATAGTAGATCTCATGTTAAATGTTCTATGCACACATTAAAAAACAAAACAAAACAGTAGCAACAAAGGACATAATGAAACTTTTGGAGGTGATGACTGTTTATTGCTCTGATTATATTGATGGTAACAGTGTATACATATGTTCAGATTGTATACATTGTATGCAAGTTGTGTATATTATTTATGTGCATTTTTTTTGCATATCATTTTATGTCAGTAAAACTGAAAACAAAAATCTTCTGAATCTGGATTCACAAAAGTTCTAGGTAATGGCCAATAGCACCACTCTTCTGGTTTCCCCCTCAGATATTTTCAACCATGTTTTGTGTCAGGGTTTCTTCTAAAGCTATGTGACCCTCATTTCTCCCAGGAAAGCCTGGTGTAGCTGCCCTAGCTCTTGGGGTTCTGTTGATTGCATCATCCCCTGGAACTTAACATTTCCTCCCTAGATGCCAAGGCACGGGTCAACCATGGTCAAAGGACTTATACCTGGGTACCTTACATTTCTCTGAGGTAAAAATAGGAATTTATGTGTCCAATGTCTATGTTCTTGTCACTTTCACATGGGCTTTATTTAGTGTCTCCAAAGGTAAATGTGAGTCCTTTGAGGGTGGGACAGGTTTTTATTTTTTACTTTTTTGTTATTACCTCCATTCCCTAATCTCCCTATCTGTTGCTTTGAGTACAACCTATTTCCGCTGAAAGAGGTCTGCTTAATTATCCAGCAAAACTTTGCTGAATATGTCTTGCAATACTTTGATGACTTTAGAGTTTGATGGCTTTAGAGCCCCAGAGAAGCGGACATATTGGTTGTGGTTCTTAAAATATTCATCATCTATTTGTGGAAGCAATGCACATATGGATAATTATAGGACATCTAACGGTAGCATATGGACAGGAAAATAATCAAAAAGTTCTATAGGTAGGGAGCGACAAGTTCAGGTAGCTCAGTTGGGACCAGTTAATGGAAGACATGGAACCCAAAAAGAAGGACAAAGTTTTATTCTAACAGGCAACAGAAGCTGCTATCCATTTTTTTAAACTGGAGACTTATTCAAGAAAACGAGAACATGAACACATTTGAGAAAGCATTCACAATGACTAGTTGGTCATTTTTATGTCATTCTAAGATCATAGTAATATGCTATTTTGTATTTGTAACCAAAATGCTACTATGGCAACCTACAACTTGAGTTCCTTCTCAAGGAAGGAATTGCCTATTCCATGTCTGGAATGAGCCCATCTAACACCCCTTATCCCCACCTGCACACACATGAGTGTACACACACACACACACGCACGCACACACACACACATACTCACACACAGATTTCTGCTCAAATAAGACTTTCTTCATGTAAACAGATCTTTATCAAGTTTGAGAAGATGGAGAGCTTCAATTCATAGCACACAAGCCACTTAACATTGAATATTAGACTTTCTGTCTTCAAAGTTCTTGTTTAGTGATCCTCTTATTTCCTCTCCTCCCATTACACTTCTCTGCTCTCTCCTTGGAAACAAAAATGGACTAGAAATTTGAAATAAGTCCCAAGCTGTATCACAAGACTCCCATTTTATTAAGAGATATTCAACATTCCCTAGCATATCT
Source organism: Cryptoprocta ferox (assembly GCA_028646485.1). Lineage (NCBI taxonomy): Eukaryota > Metazoa > Chordata > Mammalia > Carnivora > Eupleridae > Cryptoprocta > Cryptoprocta ferox. Next base: position 42,121,172 of record CM053568.1, read on the forward strand.
CCTTGCCACATTCCCTTTTGCATCCCCCTACAGTGTGTGGGACCACTTTGCAGAGGGAGGTGGTAAGTGGGCTCTTAGGTCTGTGCATTGCCTCTTCCTGGACCTGTAGTCTCTCCAGGTTTTCCTACCTGGTTTGCAATAACTAGTAAATGCAATGGAGGGAGGGCATATCTGTCCTACAAATTATTCCCTGGAAAGCTGTCTGATGTCAGATTTATAGGAATTAAGAGCATGTCATACAGTCAGCTCTGGAGGCCACCAGGTAAAAGCAGGTTCTATATGTCATTTTTTCTGTTGGCAAAACCACCTCTTCATCTCCTTCCCTCTACAGAGATTTGCATTAATTTGTAAGGGCAGTGTTTGCCTGTGTTTTTATTTTGAATGTCATATTAATACTGAAAACCCTTCTGGGTATCATAATGAAACAGATGATTTAACAAATTATCTTGATTTCAGAATCAAATTCTGCCTCATTGTTCAGGAAATTTCTAACCTATTATCACTGGACAATCTGTAGTACTTAATTTCAATAGCAGAGTATCTTTGCAGAAGGGCTTTTGTATGCTTCCAGAGCTGCTATTACCGACTCTTCGATTTCTGTTACACAGTTTGTCTGCTGTTTTTTTCTCTCTCTCTGATTTGTAGAACTCAGCATTCTCAAAAAGACAGATGTTGGCAGAGGGTTTGAGGATAGTCTGTAATATTTGGACTGTGGCTGGGATGACTCCCGTTGAAGGAGGGAAGGGATAGAGGGTAGAGTCCTTTTCTCCCGCTGACTGAGGGGTGGATCCTAATGTTCGTTGCTGCTGATGCAGAACTCAGCTTAAATGATAGAGGACGTGAGGGGGTGGCAGCAAGTACAAAACAGTGAAATAAATTACCATATATATCATGTTCTGGTGGGTAAGATAGAAGTGATGTGTGTAATGAATCAAAGCTGGAAGTAGTTCTGGTGTGTGGTGATAGTGAGAGAGAGACAGAGTTCTCTGAGGCTCAGCCTCAGCTTCAGAGGGCTCTGCATGAGGAATATGTGAGTAAGCAGAAACCACTCACTGTAATGTGACAAGGGAGGACATTTGTGAGGGCATGGGAGACCTTTTGTTATTGTAGTGGGGATCTGTTATTTCACCAGCCCAGCACTCTGATTTTCCTGTGGGGGACATCTCTTCCCCTGCTGCATGCAGCCTTGCCTATGCTCCATTCTGGAGGCTTCCTCTCCCCTGCCAACACATGGGCACGTGACCCAGACGGGCCACAGTCTCCCTCTCTTCCTGAACCTGAATTGGAGGGGCGTGATAGAATGATGGAAAGAGTCTGCAGCTGATTGATGCTGCAAAGCAGAGCCCTTGATGACACGGCCTTTTTGTTTCTGTTCCCCAGAGTTAACCTTGTTGCTCTTTCTTTGAGCCCTGGCTGTTCTTGTTCCTTTTGATTATGCAAGCTATCACATATGCCCAGGAGAAGTTCTGTTTTGTGCTCAAGTTATCCAGGATCCTTTTCTTGGATTTTCAGTGAACTACTCCAGCTGTCAAAAGTTTCAGAATATTTGGGCCATCAGCTTCTTGGTGGTGTGTTATACCAACATGCAGGCTGCTTGCTTAAATGTTATTTGCGTGAATTTTGTGTAGTCAGACTGGAAAAGAGATACGGGAAAATAGAGTGATGTTAGGGTTATGTTTAGACTAAGGGCATTGTTTTGAGGGATTCCATAAACAAAAGGAAAAAAACAGGGTCTCCTGTGGATGAAGTCACAGGCACCTTTCCAAGACTGGCTATTGGATAAGTTTTAAGTTTGTAAACTCTGAATCCTACTTCCTCATCTGTGGAAAGAGTGATAATCATTTACTCTTCTCTATAGAAGTGTGAGTTAAATCAGGTGGCATTGTTAAATGCCTGGAACAAGGCTTAGTGCATTGAAGGTGATTAATCAATCTTGGATCCTGTTATTTCCTCTCTGATCTCTGTCTCTGTCTCCCTTCAAACATCCCAAGGAGACTGGCAGATTAAACAATGCACTGAAATATGTTTTGTTTCAGGCTTTTTAATGGGGCTTCTTCACACAGTGGATGGTGATGTGGAACTTGTAGGTGTAGGTACATTGTCTTCCTTTGGAAACTTTTCAGCAGTTTGAAATGTCTTATTGGCAACAGTCAAAAGGAGAGTCTTCAGAAACTTGATGGCTTAAAGATGATGGCAGTACAAAGGATGGTATAAATTTCATGGCCCTGGCCTGACTGAAGAGTGGGTACAAGTTATGTCCCATTAACATGATTATCTTCCTTTCATTAACTCTAAAATGCACTTGCTAGTGAACAATTAATCCCCTACTGATGTCTCTTTCAGGGCCTGTGAAGGCTCTACCTTGGGCCTGCCACTCTGTTGTATGATGTGAGCACTGCTGCTCTTGGGCTGATGCTTTGTGGTCAGGATCTGCTTCTGGGGCTCTCTTTGGTCCTCACACAAAGAGGCTCTCTGTAACATCTACCTGCCCAACACCCATCCCATCCTGAACTGATGCTTCACATGATCCTTGTGTTGTCAACCTATCCTGATTGGCATCTAAGTCAGCCTCTTCATTTCTGGAATCTTGCTGCGCTTTGAGCTTAAGATGAGTCCATTAAGCTAAACTGAGATGGAAGTATAGATGGACAGAGGCTGTCTTGCTGATGGCATTAGTCCCGTAGTGTCACATTCCTGGGTCTTCCCCTTCACTCCTTAATTCTTTATACATAAATATAAATAGTTTTAAATGTCACATTAAGAGACTGGATAGACTTGGGTATCTTAATGAAGTAGATGATTTAAACAAACCTCAATTTCAGAGTCACAAATTCTTCCTCATTGTTCAGTAAATTTCTAAACTATTATCTCCGGACAGTCTACAGTGCTTAATTTCAGTAAAAGGGTATCTTTGTAGAAGAGCTTTTGTGTGCTTTCAGAGAAATTCTTATTGGCTTTTCAATTTTAGTTATGTTTGCTGATTTTCTCCTGTTCTGTTTTGTAGATCTCAATATTCCACATTCTAGGCATATCCAGTTGCACATCTAGACTGATTAGGATACCATGCTACAGTTTTCAGAGAAAGCTACCTCAGAGGATATTGTTTCAATAACAAAACTTTTTTTTGTTTCCAATCATGATCTGATTGAAATTCTATACTCTGTTCAAAAAAGACTGTTTTAACTATTAAATATAATCCTTTAAAGAGTAAAATAAGTGTTGATAGCACATTTCTCCATCTTTTGCAGAGAGTTATGTTAATGATTAACAAACTCATAATCTTCAGGTACTGAGAATATTACATTACCAAAAAGAAGTGGCATTCTTTATTTTATTTTTCTTTATTTTATGTTTTTATTTATTTTTTGAGAGAGAGACAGAGTGTGAGCAGGGGAGGAGCAGAGAAAGGGAGACACAGAATTTGAAGCAGGTTCCAGACTCTGAGCTGTCTGCACAGAGCCAGGTGGGGGGCTAGACCTCACAAACTATGAGATGATGACCTGAGACAAAGTTGGACACTTAACCGACTGAGCCATCCAGGTGCCCCTGAAGTGGAATTGTTAAAGGTAAAGAAATTATATTTGCCATGACTATCTTCTATTCAACATAATTCATGTAATTTGATAATGAGACAGGTTCTTAAAAAAATCATTTGCTGCTGCTATTTTGACATGAATTATTATAATTTTTAGTTAATTATGATTTTTAGTATTTTACTTTTTTCCTTTTGTTAATTTAAGGCAAACATCTGATGATCATTGCTAAATCTTAGAAAAACAAACTGAGTTCATGTAAGTGCAGTTTTTGGGTGATCTATGAAATTAATGTCATTTAATTAAAATTTTTCCAGGAAGCATACTATCTAGGCTGGTAGGTTTTTTTTGTTTTGTTTTGTTTGTTTATTTTTTGAGAGTAAGTTTTGCCAAATAAACCTGGTAATTTTGCATTTCAGTATGCCTTTGTCTTGTTTTTCTATTCATTGAGTCTAGTTTTTGAAATTTTCTATGACATTTTTCTTTCAATCTGTCATCTGCTTGTTGATTTACAAGTCCTTGGATTTCCTACAGTGCCCTCCTTTTCTTCTCGTAGTTATGAAATCACAATTAATGTGATGCACAGATACTTTTCAAAGCAAGGAGCAGAAAATAGCCTCTGGGTTCCATATCCTACTATAATGAAGAGAACAGGGATTTTGAAATCCCTTAGTGATGAGTGCAAATTCTGGATTGGCCATGTGCTTGCTGTAGAATTCCCTAGCACCTCGTTTCCTTTACACATAAAATGAAAAATTGTCAATTAGCTTGAAAGGCAAACTTTTGACTTTGGAGAAATTAAAAAGATCTCAGTTCATCATCCCCTCTGGTAGAGGAAGATAACATATTTTCCTTTGTTTTCATCTTGGAGGCGCACTCACTTTTCTAAGCCACCGCCCAGCTGCTATATCGAAAATGATTTCTTCTCATCAGGAGAGCTTTGGACTATTCAAATCTGAAGCCCTTGGTCCTTTCACAGAACAAACAGCTCTAAGAGTCAGGAGATGGGGGATTGATTAATGCTCCATATTTCTGTGAATTGAACAGTTGGCCAGTTTATGAATGTTCTTAGGGAGCTCAATTCTGAACTGAGGATGTGATAGGATCTGAGCATTACTTTTAATTGGCATTTGATCTGTTGAATGCATGCTACTTGTTACTGGATATATTTGCCACGTGCATTTTAAAGTATAAGAACTGCACTAATGGAATATGTTTGTGTCTCCAGTGTGTACATGTATATGTTTTTGAAGGCACTATTTACTATTTTTTTTCTCTTTGTCCCACAGAGACAAAAATGCTCAAAAGCTCCATTGATACGAATGTACATCGCAAAGCATTTAAAAAAAGGTGGGGGGGCACCTGGATGGCTCAGTCAGTTGAGCATCCGGCTTCTGCTCAGGTCATGATCTCGCATTCGTGGGTTTGAGCCCTGCGTCAGGCTCTGTGCTGACACTTCAGAGCCTGGAGCCTGTCTTCAGATTCTGTGTCTCCCTCTCTCTCTGACCCTCCCCTGCTCACACCTTCTCTCTCTCTCTCTCTCAAAAAAAAAAAAAAAAAAACCTAAATAAAACATTAAAAATAAAGAATGTGCATTGCAAAATTATTTAAAGTAGGATGATTAAAAAATTAATGTCAAATGACAGAGGATAATTGGGCAAATTACTATGTATTTTATGACTGAATATTATAAGGTTTTTAAAATTATGTGTCTGTTTTAAGAACAAATACAAATTAAAAGTAAGAGGTTAATTATGTCTCTTGTAAATAAGTGATTTTCCTCCCCTCCTGTTTTTAGAGCATTTACTTTAGGACACTTGTAATTGCAAGTACTTTCTTCTTTCTTTGAGATAGGTTTAAATCCTTTTGAAAACTAGTAGAACTTTTGTCAGCTTTATGACCTAGAAATGTCTTTCTCAGGAATCTGAGAGCCATCTCTTTGAGATATAAACATTGAGGGAGTGAGCACTGTATCTCCCAATTTCTGGGGGAGGCTAGGAGCCTGACTGCGGTAGGCACCTTGACACAAGTAGCAAAAGTACCTCCTGTCATCAGGATATAAGGAGTCAGTGGGGGGTGCCTGGGTGGCTCACTTGATTGAGCAGCAGACTTCGGCTCAGTTCATGATCCTGCAGTTCGTGAGTTAGAGCTCCTCATCTGGGTCTCTGCTGTTCAGCACGGAGCCCACTTTGATCCTCTGTCCCACTCTCTATCTGCCTCTCTCTCTATCTGCCTCTCTCTCTCTCTCTCTCTTTCTCTCTCTCTCTTTCTCTCTCTCTCTCTCTCTCTCTCTCTCACACACACACACACACACACACACAGACAAATAAAAATAAACATTAAAAAAAGATACAAGGAGTTAGTTTTTCCTTTGGCTAAAGCCCATTAGCTAACACAGATGGTCACCTCAACTATAAGGTAAAGATGAACTATGTGTGACAAATGGTGCCATGAAGTTCTCTTACTTGAGGCTGAGTTGGTATTTATCTTGAACACATGTATGCAATTGGTTTTATCTGCTTGGCTGTAAAAAGGGGTGGGGATTCTTTGTCTTTTCAGTCTCTTAGCAGATGGCTTGTCATGTGCATCGCATTTTACTTGAATGTTTATTCAATAACAAAAATGTCTTCCTTTTCTTATCTTTGTGGAAAGGATTTCTGTGGGGAAAGATTTTGTGTTTAATTATATTTCCCCAACATATGTTAAGGGCTTAGCAATGTAGAAAGTAGGTATGAAATGGTAAGTAAAAAATCCATACAAAATTATATATATATACACCTGTATTGTTCAATACAGAGCACATATATTCTAAATACATATAAAAGGACTAGAAAGACATATGAATATTTTTTCAAAGGTAGTATTATGGGTGATTTTCATTTTTATCTCTTTTTGTTTTCAGTAGTTTTCTATAATTGTATGTAGTACCTCTAAGGGTAGGAGATAAATTATTTTTTAAAGTTTTACTTACTGAAATTGAGAAGGAGAGAGAGAGAATGTGAGCAGGAGAGGGGCAGAGAGAGAATGCGAGAGAGAATACCAAGCAGGCTTGGTGTTGTCAGTGTAGAACCAGACGCAGGGCTCGAACCCATGAATGATGAGATCATGGCTTGAGCTGAGATCATGAGTTGGATGCTTAACCAACTGAGCCACCCAGGTGCCCTGGAAATAAGTGATTTAAAAAAATAATTTGAGATCTTTAAATGGTATACTAGAATTCCAATGTAATTATCAAATTAGTTGAGAATAAATTGCAACCGTGTATTTTTTTTTCCTTCCAAACACCATGTATGTTTTATAACATTGTTATTTCATGCCTTGTGGAAGACTTGTCTGTAGAACTGAGTAACAGAAGTCATGGGTGAGAAGCATCGGTAAACCGCAGACTAATGGTCCTCATCTATTGTTCTAGCACATGGAAGAGACGTCTTCCATATGCTTTGCTTCAGAAAAGGAGAACAGAAGACAGAAGGTGCCCGGAAGTAGGCAGAAAATGTCTTTCAGCTCTTCAGTGTCGTGTTCTCTTAACCCCCTGTCTGGCTTCTCCCTAGTAGTGACCGTGTCTCAATTTAAAATGTTGGATTAAATTTAAAATAGGGGACTGATAAGACTGTGCCAACGACAGCAATGAGTTAAAAGCAGAAAAGAGAACATAGATTCTGGCACACAAGAAAATCCAGTAGCAATTCTCCACAGGCAGCAAATAATTTGTTTGAGTGCATAATTAATAGATTTGTCAGAAAGTACTTAGATTGTGAAATATTGCGCGTAGCCCTCTTTCCAGATGGATTAAGATGAATGGGTCCTCCAGCAGCGTATGAAACCTCATTGCTCAGCGGCTAGAGAATTGCTGCATCTAGAGTTGTTTGAGTCTCTGCGCTCCTCTTTCTCTTTCCCTGGCTGCAGGGGGAAAATGAATAGAATGCTTCTAATTCCGATATTGAATGGTGTCCTTTACCTAAAGGGCATCCAAGCAGACAAAATTAAATCAGATGCTCAATGGGGAAACTTTCCACTAAGCAGGAATTTAAAATAGGGAAATGTATTAACATGTTGAAAAATGGTTAAATTAAGCCGATATGTGGATCAGAGGTGTGACTTTTCAGCAACAAGCCACAGAGGTATTTCATGTGCAATTGCCTGCACATTGAGAGGTGAAACATGCCTTCTTTACCCTTGGAAATATCCATGTAATACATACCTGGGGGACTCTGATATAAATTGGCTGGTTTAAAACAGTGCGTTGAGAATCCAGGCTCTATTTCTTATTAGAGTACTTGGGTTTGAAGGAATTAACTATCAACCGTTTCCATCGGAACATCTTTCAGATGGGGATTATAGGCCTTAATGAGAGGATGAAGAGGTATGTGAGCCCCGGGATGTCCCCTTCATTATTTTGCGTGCCCAGAACAGTTAAAAGAAAAGCAAATAAGATTATTTTATTTTCTAAGTTTTCTTCTATGGTAAACATCATGCTGTGTTTTAAGGAAAATGGGTGATGTTTTAAATTTTGTTTTTTGGTTTCTTTTATTTTGTTTCTTCCTAAATGGTGAGATGTTGTAGAGACAGCTCAGCATCTCTCCAGGGGCCTGATGCCATTTCCTCACATTATTTCTTAATCCTTTCTCCTGAGCAGGTATTTAGCAGAGCGGAGGTCAAAGCTACTTCTGGTCTTAAGAGGAAGAGATAACAAAACTGATGGTCATTAGTAGCTTGTACAGATTATGTTCCAGGAGAAACAATTATGAATGACACTAGTAAGCACTTAAATTGTTGCTGTTATTTTGTCTTCTCATTGAAAGCATTGGCCTATCTCCAGTAAGGGCCAAAGGAGTGAAGACTAACCAGGGCCAGCATTCATCAAGTTTTATTCATTCCCTCAACATTTATTGAGGGTCTATTTTATTGTTTCTCAAAATGACATTCCAAGATGATCTGAATCCGTATCACTTGAGGTATTTGTTAAAAATGTAGATTTCTATTTTCTATCCCTAAATCACCGGATCAGATTCCTTGGTTCCTAGGTCTGAGAATCAGCATAGACCAATTTGTCTGAAGTACTTTCACATACTAAAAGCTTAGAGCCTTTGGTTATAGGCTGGGTGGACTGTTTGACCCCTTTGGCTATTACCCAGATACCACATTAGAACCTGAACTGGGTGATCGCTGATAAAAGTGAAAGAGAGGGATTATGGCATGGTGTAGGATTTATAGAGACCTTTTAAGTTACATATAGTTGGCTGCTTTTAAAAAAATTTATTTACTCTTTCTGTTATATTACATCAAATATTTACTGAGAATCTGTACTGTATCTGATATATGCTAAGTTCTGGGGATATAATGGAAATATATAGCATAATGTTCTTTTCACCTTTTGCTCTGGAACCTAAGCAGTTGGAATTTTCTCAGAGTCCGAAAGCATACCTGGCTCTCAAATCTGACCAGATTCCTATTTCAGAATTCCGACTTCTTGTTCTATTAGTTTCAGAAATTTCTCTAAGCCTTTGGGGCACCTGGGTGGCTCAGTCATTTAAGCATCTGACTTCAGCTCAGGTCATGATATCGCAGTTTTTGGGTTCGAGCCCCACATTCTGCTCTTTGGTGATAGCTCGGAGCCTGGAGCCTGCTTTGGATTCTGTGTCTCCCTCCCTCCCTGCCTTCCCCCCACTCATGCTCTGTCTCTCTCAAAAATAAATAAATGAACCTTAAAAAAAAATTTCTCTAGACTCTAAATCTGGAGTTTCTGAATATCAGGTTTCCTGTAGGTTTTCTCTTTTAGGTTCTTTCCTTTTTTTTCCCTTCTATTTTGGTTGCTTTAGAGTCTCAGAGGTTGGAGAGTTGGGAACTGACAGGGAGGAAGAGAAGAAATAAAATAATTTGTTTAGAATACTAGTAAACCAAACATTCATAAAGAAAATTCGTTTTAGGTCAGAGATACCAAAATGACTTGGATTAAGTTTTAAGAGTAAGTTGGTATTAAAATTAAAAAAGGACACCTGTAATATTTTGAGATCTGCTCAGTGTAAGGAAAAATATGGGAACTTCCTGTATGATAAATTCGAGTTGTTAAATATCACCATTTTCTGTTTTCCCATACTTGGCTGGTAGGAATCAGATAGAACTCTGGATTTATTCAAATGAATATTGCCATGATGCTGAATTCCAAAAAGTCTAGTCAAATAAATTATCTTGACACAAGGGTTTCTGATAGATGAAATGAAAATATTCTAGAAATAGAAGAAGTATGGGCATTAGATGACCTTTTTAAGTCACTTTGGGAGAAAAATTAAATAGCAAATGAATTCTAATTCTTATCTCTCTCAATATATCACAGCAAACTATATGGAAATATATTCCCATGGTAAGCTAGAAGGAATGGCTTAATGATTTAAAACATCAGGTTTGCAATGATTAGAAACCATGGAACAGTTGGTTTGAATCTCAAAACACTTAGCTTAATCTTCCCTTCTTCCAAAACATGTCAATAGAATATCTAATTCAGGCTGTGTGTGTGTGGTTGGGGGGAGGGGACAGAGAGGAGAGAGAGAGAGACAGAGAGAGAGAGAGAGAGGAAGTGATACTTGGAAGATCAAAACCTAAGGGTTTTTAGAAAGTCAGAGTTTCATTGCACTGTTTTCTTCTAGAAACAATTGGTCTCACAGTTGTCTTTTAGGATTTCTGCAAGGCATTTGACAAAACTGGAAAACTTCATTTTTATTCCCACTCCACTTCAGGAACGTGAACTTAGACTTCTCTGCATAATGTTAGTGGCCATTTTTAATTAAACTCAAGGAATCTTGAGACTCTGCAGTCTAAAGGGTTTGCCTGCTTCCTAAGCCCACTGCATATGATGAAATCATATTTTCTAAGTCTAGGGAAAGAGATGCTGAGGGTGACAGTTCCCCTTAAAAACATCAAGGTTTTGAAAGACCTTGAAAGAAATCAATAATCATCCAGTGGTATATTAAATGCCTATGGAGCAAATGTAATTTTTGGTTATAACTATTGCAAAATAAAGTTCTAAAAATATAACTAATGTAAGTGTAAATTGTGTTAAATAAGCATGACTGGGTGCTAGAGGAGATAGGGAGGCACAGTTATGCTTTCTACCCATCAGAAATCCATTTTCTCCTCTGACATGTTGAGTTTGGTGTTTTATTCAGCACAAAAAAATCCTATTTTTAAAAAAAAATCAGAGTATCTCAATTGAAGAGCCTAGTATCATGAGGAACACTTATGAAAATCCTCCCTATAACTCCAGGCAAACAAGTATCAGTCAAAACCAGGCAAGAGACCCTGATCTGATGTTTGCAAAGCAAACTGCCTAAATTATATAGTTGAAGTAATCTTTAGAAATATAGAGGGAAATAAATGCACTCAGTCTGACTATTTGCAATTTTTGGAGAAGTTTTGTTCCTCAGGAACCTAAATTTTAGTTCCAAAATGAACTTATTCTGCCCTACTGATTCCAATGATAATAAATCTTAGCATCCATGTTGTCAGTTAGCAAAGGCAGCCTACGTAATGGGATTGAAAGGAATCCAATATATACTTCTGTTAACTTTTCAAAGAAATGACACCCTCTCTAGCCATATCACTTCCAGTATGATGGCAGCTTTGTTTCAGAAAAAATCTCCAGAGAGCCCTAGTCTCTCCTTTTAAATAAAATGAATTTTGCTCTAATAAAGTAAAGCATTTTCATGAAATAAAAATTGAGCAATGCTTAGGTGGCTCAGTCAATTAGGAGTCTGACTTTGTCTTAGGTCATGGTCTCGTGGTTCGGGAGTTCGAGCCCTATGTTGGGCTCTGTGCTGACAGCTCAGAGCCTGGAGCCTGCTTGATTCTGTGTCTCCCTCTCTCTCTGCCCCTCCCCGCTCATGTTCTTTCTCTCTTACACAAATAAATAAACATGAAAAAATTTAAAAAAATAGGTGTAGAGAGAAGTATAAAACAAATTCTGTAATTCCTTCACCTAGAAACAACCACGAATAACATTCTGATGGACTTCCTTTCACCAAAGGGAATCTTTATTTTTGATATAAACTTTTAAAATTCTGGATTATTTCTAATGTGCAAAAAACCATACAAAATGACACAACCCTATGTAATCCCAGCTTAGATACACCAAACATTAACAGCTTGCCATAATTCTTTAAGGTACTTTTTTAATTAAAAAATGTGAATCTGTGATCGAAACCCTGACTGCACGCCATCTCATTTCCATCCCTCTTCTCTGAGATGCAGTCACCCTGGGGTTTGGGTGTATAGTGTTACCACAGACACATGACTCCATGACCAAACAGTATAGAGTTCTGATCTGCGTGTATCTGCACTTTATATAAACATTGTATGTATGTTTCTGCATCTTTTTTTCAGCCAACATTGTTTTCCATATTCATCTGTTTAATCAAGTTCATGCAGCTCATTCATTTGTTAACTTTTTAAAAAGTTTCTTGCTATATAAATATTATACAGTTATTCATTCCCTTGTTGATGAACACTTAGGTTGTTTCTTTTACCTTGTTTTAATATCATAAAGAATCTGTCAATGGACATCATTGTGCAAACATGCACACACTGGCTATTTTCAACTTAATAATGCCAAATTGTTGTTAATAGCACTTATACAATATAAGTATTGTACACAATATAAGTATATATACAATATAAGTATACAATATAAGTATATATACAATATACACTTCTTCCTGCTGTGGGAGTGATGGTGCATTTCCATACATTCTAGTTAGCAAATGATATTTTTAGATTTTTATTTATTCAGTTTGGGCTATGTTGTTGATATGTTATCTCAGTATCTTACTTTACATGTGTCAGACTACTAGTTAGGTTAAGTATTTCTTAATAAATATAACAGCCATTTTTATTTCCACTTTTTATTGCCTGTTTTTTCCATATCCTTGCATTTTTCTTCTACAATATTCTTTCAGTATTTATTTCACTGTGTATTTAAGTTGATTTTAATAATTTTATACCTTGAAAATACCACCTCTCAGTCTGCTGGTGGTGTTTTAAGCTTGAAATATGGTATCTTTTTGGTACATTAAAAGAGAATAATAAATTTATAAAATTTTTGTACATTAAAATAGTATAATTAAAGTTTATGAAAATTTTAATTTATGGTTTGTACTTTTTATGACTTGTTGAAGAAGTGCATCTCTTACCCCATTGACAAAGATTTTCACCAATGTTATCTTCCAAGAGATCAAAAGGTGTACTTTTCCCCCCACCCTAGTATATTTTGAACTCATTTTATTTGGTGTGAGGTAGAAATCTATATTTGAACATATATACTGACATTAGCTTAACACCATCTGGTGATTAGACTATCATCATATGTTTTTAAGGCAATGGATTTCTCTGTAATACAACCCTAATTACTGGATACATAGAATTTTCATTATTTTAAAAAAGATTATTAATTCCAATTGTGATTTCTCCCTCAACACATTGAACATTTGAAATCATTCTTTATTTTTAAAATTTTTTTGTTGACCTCCCATTTTTGGTCAATGATTAATATATAACATTATCAAAGGATCTATTCTGTAAGGTAGTTGTTCCTGGGTATTGGTTAGGACTCTGTTCATAGTTCATGCTCAATTTTGAGAAATGATTCTTGTATGCTTGAAAAGAATAAACTGTTCTTAATGACATGTAATCTTCTGTACATACACATTAGGTCAAGCTTCATAGTTTATAAAAATTTGACTCTGTCAACCAAATCCATATTCTTACTGAAAACAGTTATCCCCTAATAACTAGTAGAAGTGGAAGATGACAAAATTAATAAGGATATAGAATTTTTGAATTTCAAAATAACCAAGTATAGAACAAGTCTGATCTTACTGACTTACCTAAAATCTTCTCACTCACCTTTAGAACAGATTAATTCTTAGCAAGATACAAGTGACAATCACAAAATATGTCATATACAAGGTCAAAATGAAGATACTATATATACTGAATGGAAAATTTCATACAATTTTAGAAGCAAAGCAGAAGTTCTATAATTCTAGGAGGGAAGAGAATAACATGTAATATATACTATGCCTTTTGAAATGAGAAGGGAATGCTGTTGCTTCCTCTCATAAGGCTTACAGAATATAAATGTCACCAAATAACGCCCAGACAGGGAAAGAACAGGCTATAGGAACTGAAAAGTGAAGGCAGATTTCAGCAGCCATGGATCTCCCTGAATATTCTCAAACCAGTAGAGAGCAGAGAGGTCCAGAGAGCGGACGCAGGGAAGACCAGCAAAAAGGAGGCTCAAGAAAGGCAAGTCTCCTCTGCAGGGACAGCTCTTCAGGATTCTGCAGCTGAGAGGGTAGACATGCCACATTAAGAACTGTATCTCATGTTGCCCTTAGTGGGTTCATACTTAAGTGTTTATTATCCCTGTTCCCTTCTGGATCCTTGTTTGGGAATCATACATGAATTCTGCTCTTGATGAAATAAGCCAAGTTATTTTCCACCTTTACTTATCACAGTGCTCCTTTTGCAAATGCATCTCCTTGCTTAATACAAAATACATTTTGTACTATCTATGATCTTCTATGTGAAACTGAGAGCCAAATGGGAAAGCCTGAGGCCCTCAGAAGGGATTTTTTCTAATACTATTAGCTCTCCATTGAGGTCATGTTGACTTTTGATGCTATGTTTTTAGGTCCACATTAGTTCATAATTATATCTTCATGGGGGAATTGCTCCTTTCATCATTAGGAAACATTTTTCTTTTCCTCTAATAGTGTCTTTTGCCTAAACTTCTTCATCATTTTCTATTAATTTCCTTTTTTTAATGTTTATTTTTTCTTTTTGAGAGAGAGACAGAATGTGAGCAGTGGAGGGGCAGACAGAGGGGGAGACACAGAATCTGAAGCAGGCTACACTCTGAGCTGTCAGCACAGAGCCCAACACAGGGCTCGAACTCATGAACCTTGAGATCATGACCTGAGCCAAAGTTGAACACTTAACCAACTGAGCCGCTCAGGTGCTCCTTCTATTATTTTCAATCTGTTACTATGCTTAAGGTGGCTGTCTTTTATGTTAAAAGAAAGCACAGATTTATGCACAGATTTATCTGTTTCTTTGCACACATTACTTCTTTCATCCTGTGTTTTCCTTAAGGGTTTAACTAGTGTATTTTTTTTAAATAGTGTATTTTGTGGTGGTTATTCCTGATTGGTAAATTTTCTCAGTCTCATTTGCCTGAAATGTTTTTATTTTGCTTTATTCCTCAATGGTAATTGAGCTGGACATATATTTTTAGGTTGTGCTTCTTTCTTCTTAGTTCTTTGAAGATATAAGTCTATTGTCTTATGGATTCTGAGTTTGATCTGAGATGTCTGGTTTCTCTAATTTTTCTTCCATTGTAGGTAATTTGTATTTGCCCTTTTATGATGTTTTCAATAGAAAATATGATAGAGATGTCCTGGAATGAATTTTTGTCAATCGCTTATTCTTGAGAATTCATTACAAAGTTTCACATTTTTCTGTATGTCAATAGAAATATCTTTCATTATTTCTAAATATGTTTTTTTATCCAAATTTTCCTGGTCTCTCCTCTTGGAACTACCATTTAAATTATTTCAAACCTTCTAATTTAATACTTCATACCCATTAACGTTCAGCATATATTTGCCATCTTAATTTTTTGAGATGCATTTTCTTTTATAAGCTCAGTAGTCCACTAATTATATTTAATATTTTGTTTGCCCTTTTATATGTCCTAAAATTATTCCCTTCCACATCTGCCTATTACATTTTTAAGAGCATCATTTTGTTTTATTATAGCTCTTAGTTTCCTTTTAATACTTTTAATAGCTTTAAATATACTACTTTTATTAGTAGTATAAATAAATAAAGTATACTACTTTTATTAATTTATTTCTTGCACTCTGAGTGCTACCTCTGATTCCTGTCTTTACCAGACTCTAATTTATGGATTTGTTTGTATTGTGTTTTGTTCATGACTTTTTAGGGGTAGGTTCAACTTCAGCTGGGTGGTTTTTTCTCTGCAAGTCCTACTGTAAGCAATCGTTGAATACCTACATGGCTATTTGTTATGCCCTTCTGCTGGGACCCCAGGTAGACCAGAATTTCCATACTTGCCAGGTTATATGTCTTTGGACTCTACATACAAGCATGGCAAAGGTTTGAGGATAATACCCTTTTCCTATCTCTACCCACTCAGATCCCAGAGCAATTAGCAAGTTTCTTTTCTTTTTCATTGGGATTATTTGTAGCTTTTTAATTATCCTCATATTGGATACTTTTAGAGTTTTAGCTTTAAGAAGCATCGATAGTTTTTTCTCTCTGGTTTGAATAGACCTACAGCTATGTATGGGAGCATTAAAGCCTTAGCTCTGTATTCCCAGGACCTACCCACTGGAACTATTCTTCTGGGTCTATCAGCATCAGCTATATTACACCAGCTTTGAGTTCCCTCTTTATTTTGGCATCTGAGGACTTTCCTTTCTCTCTTTCATTAAATTTTAATTTTGGCTGAATTACTTTGTTTTTATATATTTTTATCTAGTTTTTCTAGTATTCATAGCAGAGGAAAGTGGTCTGCATTAAAATAATCCTTCATTTTGCTAGAAATGCTCCACCATTTTTTTATCCTATTTTTCCCATAGTTGGAATCATATTATGTATGCAACTTAAGGCCATGGTTTTCCATGCTATTACTATTCCATGCTAATACTATAACAGGAAAATAGATTTTCCATGCTATTACAAACTATGAATACAACTTAATTGGGTACGCCATATTTCCTTGCATGCATATACTATAAGTTATTAACAATTTTACGTTTTGACATTTTGATTGTTTCTCAGTTATGTACTCCCATAAATAAAGCTACAGTGAAAATTGTACTTTGATATATTTTTTTAAATTATATCCTAAGGATTGAGTTAAGGACTGAAAATTCTAAGCATTTTATAGTAATTTTTAATAAGTAGTAATGATGGCATGTGCTGCTATGAATATGTTTAAATTGAAGCTTTTAAAATCACTAAAATCTCAAGTAACCTGAAGAGGGTAGTCTGGATGAATATCCACAGATGATAACCAGAGGATGTAATTAGCTCTACATCATCATTTCCCAACAGGTGGTTATTTCTGCCTTGAATACCTCTGGTGACAGTCATTATGTAACCTTTCTTGGCAGCTTGTTCCATTACTTAATTTTCTAATATTACCATTATAAAGATTTTCATAATATTTAATCTAAATTATCCTAAGCCTTCATTTGAGCTATAAATATGTATCTGTGCCCTCTCACCTACACATTTAATAATTAACAGTTAATTGGTATCTCTGTAAAAAAAAAAAAGTGTGGTTCATAGACAAAAAAGATCATGTATTCAAATTTCTTCACATAAAGAAACGAAAGCTTGTAAAAGTAAAATAGAAAATGTAACCCAGAAATAGTATCAGAGAACCTCAAAGAGAAATAAATTATCTAGCTGCCCAGCTACAGGCCAAAGCTGGCCAAAGATCAATAGTAGTTACAAAACATTAAGTCTTCTGCCTTCAGGGAAGCAACTAAAATCTCTACCAGCAATTAAATAGCCCAAAGCAAGAATGTGAACCAATTGATCAAAGTTATAGGGAGGCAGATTTTGGCTTAGTGTAAGACCAACTTTCTAGAAGTTTGAACTATCCAAGCACGTAATGAGGTGGTGAATTCCCTAGCATTTAAGGTCCTGCTGCAGAAGTTGGATTGTTTCTTACCAGCATGTTATAGAGGAGATTCTCACATCAGTGGACTTCAAGCATTTTTTAGAATCACTTTTTTTTTTCAGGCAAAACCTTACAGTGAAAACTCATTGTGTAAAATCAAGTTGCTCTAGTTGAAGCATGATCTGATCCTATCAAACAGATACCTTCTTATATACCCCAAGTGGACTCTGAGGCAACATAGAACACAGCTAAAAATCCTTTCATATGGAGAATTAGCCCACATGACTGCCAGAGTTTCTCTATGAGCTGAGACACTGTGAAATTCTCTCTCTCGTGTGTGTGTGTGTGTGTGTGTGTGTGTGTGCATATGCATGTGTTTTGGAGTGGAGTGAGGGAACTATTTGGTGGAGACCCCCTAACATTTTGGAAGTCATAATTTATACTCTGAGTCACAGTCTGTATCATGTAGAATTTGTGATTCTAGGTATTGACTCAAAATAGCGAGACCAGCGGCATGAGCTTTATTCCTGCATGTACTAACCAAATTTATCATATTCCACATTCATATTCTTTGCACCCTAGCCCTGATAAGAGGCACTTAAAGATAAATATTATAGTGACTATTTACATTTAGCATAAAATTCATACACATAGTACAAAAATCAAAAAACATAGATGGATATAAAATAAAAAAGGAATTCTGTGTCCAACCCTGTTTTGAGCTATCTAGTTTTCTCCCAAAGTCAACCACTCTTACCGGTTTCTTCTATGTATACTTACATAGATATTCCATGCCTTGGAAAACATAAATACATTTTCTTAGTTTTACATAATTAGTATATATATTGTTTTGTCATAGAATTCTGAAAATATTCCTTAGGGAGTTGTCACTGAGGACACCATGATCTCAATAACATCTCTATAGTTGGCACATTATATAGAAATATGAAATCCTGTAATTGTTTAACCTGCCTCAGAGCAAAGCCCCCAGCTGATCCAGGATGGACATGTAGAATGACAAATAAGTCACTGTTTTTGGAAGCCACTGAGATGTGGGCATTATTTTTTATCATAGCATAACCTAGCATATTCTGACTATGTCTCTTAAAACACTCTATATCAGAAGGCAGTTAAAATCACAAACTGACAAAACTTAACATTTCAGTTAATTTATTTCAGTAAAGCTTCCCAATGAGTAGAAAGGGGAGAAAAGCTATCTTTCTTCGTTCCATCAACTGAAAATACAATATACTGGCTTCTACAATTTTAATGTGATCTATGATTAATAATAAATAATGGGCAAGGTAAATATTATTTTCTCTGAATGGATTGTATCAAAATTTGTACCAAGAATGATAATTTTCTTGGCTTGGCTTTTGGGTTTAACCCTCTCAATTATCAAATTTTAAAGAAATAGGCTGCTGTCTCTAATAGGTAAATACGTTTTTCTTCAGCTCTCTTACAATTTGAGAATTTCATAAAGACTTTTGCTGTGACTACATTAAGACTATTTGGAAGAGGGTATTGAAGTTAGCTCTCAATATGAAGTTTCTCTCTGCTCATTGCACCTGAGGGTTCTCAGTAGTCTTTTCTGTAAGCCTCAGTCCGGTTACCTTTGGGGAATTATGGCTCCTTCAGAGAAAATGTATAAACACTGGGATAAGGAAATGCTTTGTCTCTTGTCTTTACCAGTGTCTCTCTTCTGTTCTTTCCCTTGTTTCCATTTATTTCTTACTATCTGATACCATTCTGATCTTCCCATTTGTTTATACCAACAGTTTCTGAAATCTATATTCAAATAGTTAAAGCTTATATACAGTGATTTCTCCCTTACTTCCCTAACAAAACTAATTAAAAGTGCCACTTCCTTCCTCCCACAGAGTCTAGAAGACACTATATACTCTGTCTCCCTTTATTGGGTCATTTGATTTTAAATTCTTATGCTAAGGTGGAAATACAGCATGTCTCAGAGGGCGATATGCACAGCATGTAGGGCTAAAAAAAGCTATCAAGTATTTGGGATAGCAAAGAAATTCAATATGAGTCAGTTTTAAAAAGAGAAGAATGAAGCAGTCTCCAAGAAGAACGAGGTGAGAGAGGGAGCAGGAGAAGAGAAAACATGAAACAAGAAAAAAGAGAAGACAGATGTTTCCATTGAATTCAGGGAAAGGGGAAAGATTTAGGAGAAAACCAAGAAAGGCACCTCTGTCTAATGAGACATTTTGAACTTGAGCAGGGTGAGGGGAGGCAGGGGGAATAACGGATTCTCTGAGAAAGGCATAAAGGATACCGAGGACTAATTTTGTTTACCATATAGGTCTGTCTGTAGTTAGCTATATGGCTGAGATAATTGAAACATTTCTGTAACTGAGTGATTCCTTGCCTTGCTATGGGTTGAAATCTTTTAGTACTCTCAATCACTTGGGCAAAAAAGTACAAAAGGAATGTAGTGTCAAATAAGGGATCTTGATGGAAACATAGAGCTGCAACTAGGCAAGATACCCACAGGAAAGGGAGTGGCCATCATCAGCAGGTGTTTGGGCACCACAAAAACTTTGCAGAGTCAGTAACTCCCAGAATGTTGTGAGGATTCAACAGAACCACAAATGTGACTTTTCCTTGCACTGTGCCTGGCTCATTATAATAACACTTTGTCCTTTCCCCAAAGAGCCCAGTCATCATGGTAAGCCAGGAAAGTGGTACAGGGACAACAGTGACTGCTTTAAGGATCTGTCACATAATAAGCCAATCAACTCTAGAAGACACTCCTGCATCTGGAACATTTGGAGAAAGGACTGTATTATTGCATCAGAGAGCTGAAACTGATATTTAGTGATGTCTACCACATGCTACTTGGAATTTTAGCCCTCGTTTTCATCTTTTTTTTTAATTGAGGTATAATTGACATAAAATATTAGTTTCAGGTACACTACATAGCCACTTCACAATTACATATGTTACAAAATGCTCATAAGCATAGTCACCATCTGCCACCATACAAAGTGATTACAGTATTATTGACTGTATACCCTGTGCTGTACTTCTAATCCCTGCAATTTATTTATTATGTAACTGGAGGTTTGTGCCTCTTAATCCCCTTCGCCTATTTTTCTCATTCACTCACACCCGCACCCAGCCCCAGGCATCTGCAGGTTCTCAGTATTTATGCCTGTTTCTGATTTTGCTTGTTTTGTTTTTTAGATTCCACACATAAGTGAAATCATAGGGTATTTATCTTTTTCTATCTGACTTATTTCACTTAGCGTAATATCCTCTGGTCTGTCCATGTTGTCCCAAATGGCAAGTTTTCACTGTTTAAAAAAATTTTTTTTCTTACATTTATTTTTTGAAAGAGAGAGAGAGAGAGAGAGAGAGAGAGAGAGAGAGAGAGAGAGAACAAGTGGGGAGGGGCAGAGAGAGAATGAGACACAGAATCTGAAGCAGGCTCCAGGCTCCGAGCTGCCAGGGCTCTGTCTGTGCTGACAGCTCAGACCCCAACGCGGGGCTTGAACTCACAAACCATGAGATTATGACCTGAGCCGACTTCGGACGCCCAACTGACTGAGCCACCCATGTGCCCCAAGATTTCACTCTTTTTAAATGACTGAGTAATAATCTATCGAGCATTTCCATCTTTTAGATAGTATCCCCTTTGTATAGTATATATAGAAATATACTGCATAGTAGAAATGCATACTGAGTTTGAAGCTTAGGTAATCTTCCCAGGATCCCTTCAGGTAAATTTCAACTTGACCTTTGGTTTAAAACCAGGTCTGTGTTCAAAGTTCAAAATACCTTTGATCACACTATGCCTCGGTTTGATTTGGAACTATGATAACAGTGACCAAAAGGGGCAACATTTAATGCCATCTGTTTACTAAGTTAACATTGGAAAATTACGTTTCCACCCAAAAGTTTACATCCTGAAATACTTTATAAGCTCTCTAGAAATTTCGAAAAATTTAATCAGATATATAATAGGAATGGCCCCTGGGTTTGTATAAACCTACTCCTTTCAGATCAATATGTTTTTTATGGAAATAGGCTTTTTATATATATACACCAAACTTTGCTTCTGATCTTCAAACATTTGCAAGAATCGCTTTTTGAATAGCAACTGTCTACCTTAAACATTTCCACACAGGTTTTGGAAAAACATTTACAAAAACATTGGACTTCTGCACTGAGATGTTTTGTTTCAGCAGTCCGTATCCAGCTGTCCCATACCCACCCATGTGTCCAAGGCAGGGCTTCTCTGCAGTTTGAATTTGTCCTCTGTCTGACGTGCTGGATGTTCATAGTTTCAGAGATTGCTAGGTCTGAAACCTAGCCAGGATTTACTCTAGCCAGGAAATATACTCAGAGAGATGAACTTCCTTGCCCAAAGTTAGGCAGCGAGTTCCTCGTAGAATGAAATGAACTATAGTGCATTAGCATATAAATTTGTAAGAATTTTTTACCTAAAAAAAAAAAGAGTGAAAATACAAAGAGGGAGAGGGAGGATTTTTCAAATTGTAATTCTCATGAAGGAATTTGTTTACTCTGACATGGTCAATTACTGCTACCGTTATTTCCATGTTGAGGTTTTTGGGGAGAAGGGAGAGGATTCAGGACCTCCATGCTATCAGAATGCAACGTGTGTCCACAAGGCACTGGTGATTCAGGCGGGTCTTTTTTCTGAGAGTGTCTGAACCACAGTCTTGGGCTGATAAGAATCCATTAGAATAGAATCAAACACTCAAGTGAGGACAGTATGAAAATATGAATTCCTAAGCACAATGAAGGGATCCACCACATGTTTCTTTTAAGTTATGTTAGTAAATTTAAAATAAGATGGGTTTTAAAAAATATCTATCCCATTTTTTTTTTTTTAGAAATAGCACTGTGTTTAAAGTGCCACTCATTTTGTGAATACATATTGCCTTAAACATATAGGATAATTGTAGTAGTAAGAGCACAAGGCTAAGAGTCAGATTCCTTAGGTTTCAGCTGGGGGTATCCATTTACTAACTTTGTAACACAGGGCAAATCACCTTACCTAATGGGGACCTTACTTCTCTCTTTAATATCATCATAGGGTATGAGGCATGATTCTCAGGTTATAAAGGACAGAAAACAAACCTACATACAGAAAAGAGAATTTTGTTTCTTTGTCATGTAACTAAACCCCAGGGATAGTGCTGGCTTTAGACAAAGCAGAACACAGGAGCCCTTTCCCTACATTGGGTGGTATTCTTAGGAAGGTGGTTTTAGCAACCAGAGGATGGTTGGTGCATTTCCATCCTTTCAGTAATCCTAATAAATGAAGCTGGCTAATCTGAGAGCCCTGAACTGAATTTTTTGGGCTCTGTTTGATCTGCCTTGAGTCACACACTCTTTCCCTAACCAGTTACTGTGGCCAGAAAGATAGAATAAAATAGACAAATTGACCAACTATTTTTACTACTGTAGCCGATGACAGGGTTAATTCTTCCTAAATTATAGACATTGGAGGAATTGTCAGATCTTAAGTCAGATTGAGGACCCAGAAAGCAGAAAATAGATGCTGGGAAACAGAGCAAGATATTTCTATCATAAATGATTAATCATTTTCTTGAAAGGCCTTCAAATTTTATTTTCAGTAGACTAGCATTAAGTGACATGTTTTTACAATTTTGATATGTAAAGCATATCAACATGGGGCTGTTCTGGGGAGCCTCGGTGGCTCCATTGGTTAAGCGTCCAATTCTTGATTTCAGCTCAAGTCATGATCTCATGGTTTGTGGTTTCATGCGCTGATGGCATGGAACCTGCTTGGAATTCTCTCCCTCTCTCTCTCTCTCTCTCAAAATAAATAAACATTAAGAAAAAGTAGACTTGTCCTTTTTAAAGTTGGAGACTTCTCTGCTGAATGGGTCTTCTCTCCTTTCCCATGGTAGCCTCTGAGTGAGTCGTGTAGAACTAACAGGAGGAGAATTTGAAAACCACCAGACCAGATGATCTCTAAGGGCACATCTAAATAGAACATTCTATTAAGTCTATTCTTGACTAGGTCATAAGCTCCCTGTGGTGCAGAGCACTTACTCTCTGCCCTGTAGATCTCATTTGCTCCCATCCTCTGGTCTGAGCAGATGCTCATAAAAGTACTAGTTGTTTTGATGGGGCTACCCTCATTTTTCCACAATATCATCCCCTGAGTACTTTCCCCAGTCTAATCTGCCCCTCTTCAGCACCCAGGGTGCTCATAAGGCTGGAAGACAGACGAAACTGGCTTCTTTCCCGTACTCAATGGGTGCAGATTGCTCCTTGCTCTGGAGGTAAGTGCTACTTAACAGGCCGCTCTGTGGAGTTGAGTTGTGTTGTGTTGTTTTATATTTTTGTAAATGGTAAGGACATTAAATCTCTTCCTGGATGCTCCATTCTATTTTAGCACAACACGGAGTGAAGACTAGGGAGAGTTTTAGTCCTATCTGGCCCTTGAGACAGCAATAAAAGTCACCTGCCTTAGCATTAAACAGCCTTGTGAAGCATTCTCTGCAAATCTCCACCAAACTTGTGCAGTGATTTCCTCTTCCCCCAATTTAGATTTCATACTCAGTTGCTTTAATAATGCCTCTTTTTAATGGTGACTTTGATTTTTTCCCCAAAACTTTGGGAGTATTTTAATGTGTTACCAACATGAACCACTTGTTCTCAATATTCTAGGAAGTGAAGCTCTGCTTTAGTTGTGTGTGAGATATGAGCTGTAAACATTTCATGCTGCAGTGCACTGGGAAAAAGGAAAGGGAAGTGCATCCAGAGAACTCCCATAGTAACATTTGCTTTCTATTTCCAGAATTCCATATAGGAGCACACACATTTATGTATTGTTATGCATTCCAATTCAGTGTAAAAACATCACATTGTCATCCTTTTGAGTCTGAAGGTGAGGCAGTCTAACAACTGTGAGAGGAAGTGAATTTTGCTTATATAATAAGAGCCCTTACTTCCAATGTGCTCCCTAAATTACAACTATGGCCCATTGGTGTGATACTATGTTCCATGTATGCTAGGTACGTATGTACTAGGTTTTGAGAAGAAAAACATGTTTATTTTAATGTTTTACTTTTTTCTTTCTTTTTATTATTATTTTTTATAGTTTATTGTCAAGTTGGTTTCTATAGAACACCCAGTACTCTTCCCCACAAGTGCCCTCCACCATGACCATCACCCCCTTCCCCTTTCCCCCTCCCCCTTCAGCCCTCAGTTTGTTTTCAGTATTCAAGAGTCTCTCATGAATTGTTTTACTTTTTGAGAGAGAGAGAGAGAGACAGAGCACAAGTGGGGGAGGGGCAGAGAGAGAGGGAGACACACAATCTGAAGCAGGCTCCAGGCTCTGAGCTTTCAGCACAAAGCCTGATGCAGGGCTCAAACTTGTGAATAACAAGATCATGACCTGGAGCTGAAGTAGGACACCTAACTGATAGAGCCCCCCAGACGCCCTTGTTCATTTTAACCTTAAAAGTGCATATTCTAGTAGAGGAGGAAAAAACTAGAGCTGTTTTTGGGTATGTTTTACTGGTTTTGTATCTTTCTGTGACTGAGTTGAGCTTTGGAATTATGTTTTCATTCATTAGAAAAGCTTGAAGAAACATATTAACAGAAACGTGCTTCTGAGTAAGGTGCTAACTGTAGAAATGATCTTGAGATCATGGTGTCCTTAGTGGCAGTTTCCTAAGGAATGTTTTCAGAATTCTGTGACACAAATTAACCTTGTTTCTCCTTTGCAATGGATATATTTTCTTCTCACTTTCAGTGAGAAGCATGTAACAGATTCTTTTTCTGTTTAGCTGTCTGGATGTTCAGACTCAAATTCAGCTTAATAACTATTTAACATTAGTTTGACTATTTCTTCATAAGTGGTTACTTTTAAGTCTACCTGGATGTTTCTGATCCTGGATTTTTACAGGTTTTTATATTTTATAGAGTGTTGGCTATTTAAATAGTTGGTAAAATAAGAAGGTTTTATCTATAAAGAAAGGCAAAACTATTAGATTGTGTCTTCATTATTTAACACTTACTCGAACACCTGTGTCAGAGGTTTTGTGCTTTGCGTATATCCTTTATATTTGAAAGGATATAATGAAGTCACATCTTAGGTCAGATGAAGGTTCTGAAGCCAGTGCCTAAGGCAAGAGGGTTATCCTTGAAAATCCCTGAGGGAGCTACCACTTTAGAAATAAAGCTGGCAGTTCTCAATAAATACAACAGTTAGATTTGCCTCCAGAATTAAACACAGAGCTACTTCTTTGATCAAACATGGTGTAAAGTAGTAGGTTTGTGTTACTGACCATGCTGGGACTGTGCATATCATCTTTAAACATTTGAATCCCATTCAACAGGTGAAGCGCTCAGGCATTAAGAGGCAGGGGTGTATCTCGCATTTTATTATCAGTCCAGAACATTTACAATGTATGCTGGTCCTCTTCTCTTGCTTTCTTACTACATGTTACCCTGTTTCACTTACTCACTGCTGTGGAATAAGAACTGTGTAATACCCGTCCAAATTAAAGGGTAGGGAAATTCAATTTTAGCTCTCAGCTGGAAGAGTGTCAAGAAATTGTCATCATCCTTAATCTATTGCACTCCTCTTTGTTATCCTACTTCCTTTCTATCTCTCTAACCCCAAATAGAAGTGGATTAAAACATCATTTATTTTGCTAATTATTTTCTTGGTCAGAAATTTGAGAAGGGTTTTGCTGGGCCAGTTGGCAATTTATACATTATGTCTAGAAGTCTTTGTAAACAAATTCAAGAATTCAGTAGGCAAATTTTATTTTTCCAGGCTGTGTCAGGCAAGGATGTTACCAGTTGTTTTTGCCACTACATTACAAAGATTACATTTAAAAAATTGTTTTAATGTTTATTTATTTTTGAGACAGAGTGAGGGACAGAGTGCAAGCAGGGGAGGGGCAGAGAGAAAGGGAGACACAGAATCCAAAGCAGGCTCCAGGCTCCAGGCTCCAAGCTGCCAGCATGGAGCCTGATGCGGGGCTCAAATTCACAAACCGTAAGATCACGACGTGAGCCAAAGTTGGATGCTTAGCTGACTGAGCCACCCAGGTGCCCCATGATTCCATTTTTTTAATCCAATATTTTCCTCCTTGTTCTTCAAGTGTTTTTCAGTAGATTCCTCAAAGTCCTAGCTTTTGCCTGCAGCCTATTCCAAAGCCAAGACTGTAAGTTTTAGGTTTTCATTATGTAGTCCACCTTCAGGTACTGGGTTCTGTTCCATTTAATTATGGCCATGGACCAAATTATTTCCAAATTGGTGGCTTTAAATGATTCTATTTTTCTCACAATTCTGTGGATCAGGAATTCTAGAAGCTGTTAGTTAGGCAGGTCATCTCAAACCACAGGGTGTTAGCTTCCGAGATGACCTCATCACTCACAACCTCTAGCTTCAATTGAGGTGTCTAGCTTTGGATTCTGGCTATGGACTAGAAGTTCAGTGAAGTCTGTTAATGAGTATCCACATGGACTGTCTCCATGTGGCTTGTGGTTCTCATCGTATGAATGGAGTGTTGCTTCTCAGAAGGGGCATCCCACCACCAAGTGTACTTGTTTCCTGGGGCTGATGGAACAAATTCACACAAATTGAGTGGCTTAAAATGATAGAAATTTATTTTTTCACAGCTTTAGAGGCTAGGTGTCCAAAATCCAAGTGTTGGTAGGGCCATGCTTCCTCAGAAGGTCCAGCAAAGTATCCTTCCTTGCCTCTTCCTGACTTGTGGTGTTGCTAGCAACCCTTGGCATTCCTTGGCTTGTAGCTCCATCAATCCAATCCCTGCTTTTGTCTTCACATGGCCATCTTCCTTCTGTGTGTTTCTTTGTGTCTCCTAATAGCTTTTTCTAGATAAGGATAACAGTCATCAAATTTAGGGTCCACATGAATCCAGTTTAATGTCAACCTAATTTCAACTGCCAAGACTCTATTTTCAAGTAATGTCATATTGACAGGTACTAGGGGTTAGGAATTCAGAAAATTCTGGGGGGAACATAAAATGTTCCAAAAGGCCTGGGCTGAAGGTGTAAGGCTCAAAAGTATAGTTAGCTGCCCTCAAAAGTCCTAGAAAGTCACTTCTGTTGCATTCTGTTGATCAAGAAAGTCATTAGTGCCAGTTCAAAATCTAGGGTAGGAAAGTTAGATTTCATATCTCAGTTGCAGGAGTGTCAGGATTTGCCACCATCTTTAATTTCTCATAATCTCCTTTACTCTTTTTCCTACCCTTCTTCCTCCCCTGTCTCTGTTCCTCACTGTTCTCTCACGTATACTTTAACTTAATGTACTTACTATGTAACCCCTTAAATGACTGGTATTTAAGAGAATTTGGAAAAAAAGAACTTCTTGTTTTATAGATGATTTTTAATCACAAGTTTTTTCTCAGAGATTGTGTGGTGATTTCCTGTGGGGCGCGGAGGTAAGAAGGGGGAAGAGTGGGACAGGGAGGGAGGGAAACGCTTGTGTAGTGAAATCATTAAAATGAGTGCCTTGTGCTGTATTTTTCCACAGATGCCCATGATTGATGCAATGTTTTCTCACCAAATATTAAGCACAAGAGCTCTTTCTCTTCTTAGAAGTTTATCTGCTCCTTACTCAGAGTAGCCTAGAAATCACGTAGAAGCTGAATAGATTTTATAGCTCCTATTTAAGAGATCATGGAACAGATTCACAGAGAAGGAAAGGAATTTGGTCAGCCTTTTAAAGGAAGACCATCATGAAAGAATCGGGGGGCTGCATCCATTTGTCTGTTGATATCTCAGCTATATTAGGTTTTGGGGTTCTAAAATGTTGAATGGGTAACAGTTCCATTTCTGGCATTTGGCTGCCATGAAAACATTACTTTCTCAAGCTGATACTTCCAGGAAACACACATATGGGCATTTTGAGTAGAAAGCAAGTTGTTTTTCTATATAACATTACTTCTAATCACTTTTCAGAGTAGTATTAAAGTTGTATTATTTTTCAAAAACATTTACCGTCTTCCCTACTAGGATGCTTTTAATCTGCCTCACCTTCAACTTAGTTCCCCCCTCATGGAGGAGTATGCTTCCCTGCCCATTCACTTTATACTGAACACCTGTCCTACTTTGACCATGTAAACTGAATTTAAGGGATCTGTGTCACTTCTGAGCAGAAACATAAAGCACCATCATTTGGTTCTGTTACCATCCTATAGAGGATGCACCAGTCTTTATCCTTGACCTGCATCCTGGAACGATGGAGCAAAGCCCATGCCATATCACATCATGAACCACAAACAAACTTCTGGTATTTTAAGCCACTAAAAACTACATATTCCTTGGAGCTGCACCATAACTCAAAATGAGTCATAAATTCATTGCATATGAGAGTAAAAAAACTTTCCAGGGGAAATGGCATGTACCTTTATTTATTTATTTATTTATTTATTTATTTGTTTGTTTATTTGAAAGCAGGGGAGAGGGGCAGATGGATAACGAGGATCTTAAGCAGGCTCCTTGCCCAGTGTAGAGCCCAACATGGGACTTGATTTCATGTGAGATCATGACCTGAGCTAAAATCAAGAGTTGGATGCTCAACCTACTGAGACATTACAGTATGTGCCTTTTTTAAAAGGAATCTCTCTGGGGTGCCTGGGTGACTCAGTTGTTAAGTTTCTGACTGTGGCTCAGTTCATGATCTCATGGTTCATGGGTTTGAGCCCTGCGTTGGGCTCTGTGCTGACAGAGCTGTGTCTCCCTCTCTTTCTCTCTCTGCCCCTCCTCTGCTCCTGCTCTGTCACTCTCTCTCTCAAAATAAATAAAACTTTTAAAAAATAAAGTTTGTAGGAAAATCAAAAATAAAAGGAGTCTTTCCATTTCAGTATGGCTAGGAAGATCTGTGGATACGTACAACTTGATTTTATGTTCCTCTGGGTCTTTGAGTGAGGTAGTACCATTCAGTGATTAAGTTATTGGTATCTGCAGTTGATTTGATTTCCACTTTCTATCTGTATACTTTTGGGCAAATTGCTAAACTCCTGAAGCTTCTGGTCACCTCATTTATAAAATGGAGACAGTAATACATACCTCATGGGATTACTGAGAGAATTCAATTAGCTAAAGCATTGGTTCTCCACAGGGAAAGTTTTGCCATCCAGGAGACATGGCAATGCCTGGAGCATTTCTGATTGCCACAGCTGGGCAAGGAGGGCTGCTGGCATCTAGACTGTCGAGGCTTGCAAGGCTGCAAAACATCTTAGAATGCAGAGGACAAGTCCCTACAACAAATGATTTTCTAGCCCCTAAATGTCAAGAGTGCTGTAATAGTGAAACCCTGAACTAAAATTAAGTTCTTATTTGACACATGTGTTGGCACAAAGCAAGAGAAAAATGCATGTTTGTCATGTATGATGTCACTGAGTGGACTTAAACAACAACCTAGAAATACTTGGCGATTATTAGTTTGTAAATCAATAACAGTTGTGCAAGTTTACCACAAAGATTTTTGTTCAACTAAAAATAGATTACTAGAGAAAAATCATTGTTCTTTCAGATGGTTTGGCAATGAGATTCTGCAAATCCCACTGTGGTTATATCAGTAGTGAAACAGTAGAGGCTAGAAATTCTCTGAAGTTTCGTACAATTTTTTATGACATGCTTCAATTTCTGGTAATTATTGTCAGTATACAATGTACATTAGACAGGGTTTATAAGAGCATATGCATTTAAAATGTTGTATAAATATGTAATGCATAAAAGTAAACTGCCTGAATAATAAATATATTTACCCAAAGAGTAAATAAAACAGCTCATAAGAAGCTGTTCCAATTATTCAGGTAAACACTACCTTCTATGCTTGACTTTCTTTCATTGCTTTGAGCCATGAGAATAAAACACAGAAATACTGTCTTGCAATGAAATAGGGAAATGATATCATCTAAAGCATCCCAAAAATCTAATATAAAGTGTCACTGTCCCAACTGTTTGCTTTTGTCAGCATTCAAGGGCATTCCAGAATTGCTTTAGGAGTCTACTCTTACTAACAACAATCTTTACTGTAGTTCATAATTAAGGGTGGAATAAATTAGAAGGAAACTTACTGGTCTTGGAGGAAAGACTGACAGATATCTGGCTTCTCATATTGGGGACTAACCATCTGGTAATCTCAGAACGTACGTTTGCTAAATATGAATTCACTCATCTTTAAGATGAGGGTATAGAGTTAGAGATTCTCTACATTTCTATCCAGCTTATAAACTATATGAAATCACAACTTCGTATGGTTCATTTTATGGATATTATAATCTTTCAAGTTCATATGAGCACTGCCCTTGTTTTGAATGTCATTTAAGTAGTCACAAACCTGCTTAAAGAGTCTTAAAATCATTTCTGATTCACTGCTTTCTCCTATTATTTTAATTTTAGGCTGGAGCTGGGTTTTTCTTGTTTGCTTTTTTAACTTAAAAATCTAGCAAGAGGCTAGGTTCTAGCATAGAAGAATAAAAAAAAACATAGTGAAATACTCTCCCAGATATTTTAGGTAGCAAATAATAATATCTGTCATATGCTATATGGTGCCATATGCCACATCCTGTGCTGTATTTTGTATACATTAACTCAACTACTTATGACAATAACTCTGACCTGGAGACATTATTAACCATTTTTCATGTGAACAATTTGAGACTTAGGGAACTGTCAAAGCCACATTGCATGTGTGATTCTAGCCAAGACTGTCAAG
>CM053568.1:42152235-42184725 GCA_028646485.1 Cryptoprocta ferox
TTTTAAAAAGACTGTCAAGCCAGTGGATGATACTAACCCCCACATCTTATAGCTAAAATGCCATCACTTGACACTTGACTGAAGGTAGTAACAACATGGACTTCGTGGAAAGTGAGGGCACGTTTATCTTTACTGAGTATGTGGTTTACATTTGTTTCTGTGTTAATGCTTCTTCTGTCCATGTATCTTTTTGCATGTATTGCTCATTGCTGGCTCAGTCTTCCTCTCCTTTCCTCTCAAGCCAGCTGAGCAGTGAAGGAGAAGCCATAGCCTGGCCCGAGGATTATGGCAGGAGAGGAAGTTGATGAAATGCTGATAGGCAGATAAAATGAGCACTGGCTCCCTTCATCTTTTTCTCCTGTGTACCGCATGGGTTCCACATGGATTTAAGTCATTCAGGTTGGATTAGGAAAATCGAGCTTTTCACTAATTGTGTTGCTCATGTCTTTGGAAATCCTCTTCCTCTAGATGGAAGAAGGAAATAGTTTTTGTTTGTTTGTTCTTTCACTGTCTTGATGAAAAGTAAGTGTGTGTTCTCCAGAAGACATCACTGTTGACTTCAAGTGCCAAGGCCTTAAATCCCATTCAGGTAGATGGCCCAAAATATGAGAATGAATATTTATTCTTTTCATATATATAAATTGTCTGTACCAATTGTCCGTACCAATATCAACTTGTTCTTAGAAAAAGCAATCATAATTTTTCACTTCTATTAGTTACTTAACATTAAAAATCTCTAAATAAAATCCACTGATGCACAAAAAATAGATTCCAAGATTTTCCTACTTTAACCTTTTTAGACTATGTACTCTGTATACCTTTTCATATATTAGTTGTAAACAGTGTAACAACTCTTTGAGTTAAGTGCTATTGTTACCACCATTTTACAATTGAGAAGACTGAGCTTAGAGAGGTTAGTAACTTGTCCAGGGATCCAGAGCTAAGAGGTAGTAAAGACTGAAGTCTAGGCTGCATGGCTATGCCCTTCACCATTGTATCACTTTATTAGACAGAAAGAATTCAGATTCACCACCCACTCAAACTCTTCTATGTTAGGGGCACCTGGGTAGCTCAGTCAGTTAAATGTTTCACTTCAGCTCAGGTCATGATCTCATGATTTGTGGGTTCGAGCCCTGCATTGGGCTCTGTGCTGACAGCTCAGAGCCAGGAGCCTGCTTTGGACTCTGTGTCTCCCTCTCTCTCTGTCCCTCCCCGATGTGTGCTCTGTCTCTCTGCCTTTCATAAATAAATAAATGTTAAAAAACATTTAAAAAAATCTTCTATCTTAATATTTTTAAAGTCTTGTTGAGAAGATATTGGCTACTTACACTTTTGGACCATTTTTCAGAGTTCAAATATGAGCAACCTATAGAAAATTACTTCAGGGATTGAAACTGGTAAATCTATATATGCTTATAATAACTGGGTTCATGAAAGTGATTTGTACTACTTCATATAGGGCTCTCAATGTCTTCTGTGAACTCTTTTCCATAAGCTAAGTATATTACACTTAACTGCATTAGGAGCACTCCTACCCTAGATCTGAAAGTCAAGTTGTGATCTGACTTTTATGGATGAGTTACAAGCATTCTGCAATTAGAATATAACAGGCAGACTGTGCCTATTTCACTGATAAAAGATGAATCAATGTTTTATAGGCTGGTTTGGAGCTAGAACAGACTATAATCCTTGTACAGTCAATTCAGATATCATCAGAACTCCTATTTGTGTGTGCATGGCTCTTACCGAGTTTCTTAAATTGTATTGAAAAAGAATTAGTTACACAATCCTTAAAAAATAGCGCACGTGAAAGAAGAAATAAACCAACGATAATGCTGAGATGTGATGGGGCAAAACGGAATCTGTTGACCCTGCAGTAGTTTGGCAAACTAAATTTTATAATTTGTATCCGTTTTTGCCACTGAATTTAAAGCTGAGGTCTTGGGTTTTTTCATCTTATAATGTCTACATTTACCTCTTTGTGTAATTAACATAAAATGTTTTCTTTTGGTCTCCTTTTTTTAATGTAGCAGAATCCTTTGGGATATGGTTTTATCTTTAAAAAGCAGACAATCTATTAAATCTTTAACTAAATTCTGATTTACTTCCATTCTTAGGAAATAAGGAGTGTCTACCAAAGCAGCAGTTCAGTTTGTAAATTTGGAGAACATTATTTTTCCCTCTCCATTCCTTTAAACTCACTTTTGCCATTTCCTTTCCTTCCAGTCATTCCTGGAATCAGCATGTTCCTGTAATTTACACAGAGGAAGGAGAAGAGAAGAGAAGAGCGGGAAGGAGGGAGGGATTGCTCCTTAGGATTTTTCCCTAAAATTTAACTTTGAGACATTACCTAAACACAGCAAGAGGGGAGCACATTAAAGCATAAAGGATGTCTTATTATGAAATATTCTATTAAGGCCTATCTTAAGCAAAATTTGTTGGTAGTGAAAACATGTCTTTGAGATTCCTAGCGTTTTCCATCTTGGCTCCACATCACTGTATCTTCCATTCTCTTATACTCCATCACCCCCACCTACCACCCAAAGTCTTATTCATGCTGTAAAGGGAATGCACTTTTAAGAAATGATGTCACCCTATATATTTAGTCTTTTAAGCTACTAGTGAACAGATTCTGGATCCAGATATTGGGATGTAAATTGTCAAAGAGAGTGAAATGAAACTTAGTTCTGGAGTTCCAGGATATTAACAAGGACAGGTGAGTGGGAGAAAGAGACAAATCAGTGTACTACTTTAATTGTGTGTGTGTGAGTTCTGTAATATGCCCATAGCAGGAGTAAACACTTCCACAATATACATACATTCTGTGTGTGTGTGTGTGTGTGTGTGTGCACACGTGTGTGTGTGGTGTGTATAAGATGTTTTCTCTTTCCCAGGAATATTGAGTATATATTAATATTCAGGACATCAATGCTATTTAACTTAGTCTTGAACAATTTGATCAGTCCCTGAGAGCTTAACAAGAATCAGTGAATAACTAAAATAAACTAAAACCTTTAAAATTTATGGTGTAACTCCCATTAGTGTTCCAGATTTACAAAGAAATGAGAGGAAAGTGTTGATAAAATAGTGGGTTGAACAAGTTCACAAACAGATTTCTTGTAGACACAGGAGGTTAGTTCTCTTATCCTGGAGGTATTAAATATGTAAATCATCCAGGGAACTCTCTTGTTTTGAGTCCCTATTCTCCAAGCAACTAAATGATTATGATTTAGCATCCAGTACGGATCTGTTCAAGAGATATACAATAATTTGGTCATGTGATTCTGCATGATTGTTACAGCTTTTGTTGTTAATTAATGAATTCTTGGTTTGTCTTACATGTCTTTCTCTATGAGCTTGCTTAATGTGAACTTCCTTCTTCTTTCCAGATCTGATAAATTAGGTTTCTGAGCCTCTAAAACTGAAGGGCAGACCTTGGACTGGGATGAATTCAGGAAAGGAAATATCCTCTTACATCTTCTTGGAAGTCAGCCTATGTGCTTCTCAGTAGACATTGTCACTGTCCTGTATTCCTTTATTTTGAAATTCTACATTTATAATTAGGAAACTTAAGACATAGAATGTGTTTTGTTGCCGGGCATTTGCCTCCTTCCAGCTCAACGTGCAGAGATAGGTTTTTTCCTTCCTTTCTCCTCTTTCATTTTTCTTCTAAATTTTACATGGATTTTGCCTCTAGAATTAACTGAGGTTACAAAATGTTTATACCAATACATTGAAAACTGTAAGAAGAATATGCAGGGCTCAATTGCTGGGGGGGGGGTGGCTGTTGAGGGGAAGAGTAGGAGAAGAGGGACCAGAGTTTCAGCATCATATTTTCATATTTTATAAAATAGCTCTTTTCTGTGCAGTTAAAAGATGTATATTGTTGCTGTTCTTGCTGATGTCAAAGAGGGCAAAGACAGCTTAAGTACTTGGTTAATTTATAAGTATGTTTGATGCAAAGGACAAATAAACATAACTTCATGAATATATAATGTTGCTGACGGCAGCTGAAATTATTTCTGGCCATCATTATGGCTTTTCTCCAAGGTTAATGCTGCCTGTTTGCTGGTAAAATTGTTGAATGGTTTTGTTATCATACTTGAACTGTGTCAAGGAAGCCATTGATTTCTGAGTCACTTATTCTGGATTCTGTGCTTTGAGTCACTTCACTTGCTGGCCTTGTAAGGACTTACTTGGAAACTATGTTTTGTCCTCCTCATGTTTCTGGACAAGATCCTCTGTCAAATTCTAAGATGAGGTGGCTTGATTTTCACA
The DNA here is from genome assembly GCA_028646485.1 of Cryptoprocta ferox. NCBI lineage: Eukaryota > Metazoa > Chordata > Mammalia > Carnivora > Eupleridae > Cryptoprocta > Cryptoprocta ferox. The sequence goes on from CM053568.1 coordinate 42,156,514, forward strand.
TTAAAGGGAAGCATGCCTTGTGGAACCTTAGGGACAGTTATCAGGGCACTGATCAAAATTTTATGAAAAACTACCAGGAGGTCAGATAACTCATAGAGGCAATGGAATAACAATAGATAGTAAAGACATGGTCACAGTAATCTAAATAGCATAGTCCTTTGTTTCCATTTTTTAAAGTTAATGTTTTTCTTTCTTCTCACATATAAACATAAACACAAACACATATACCTTAGAGAAAATTTGGAAATGTTTTGTCCAGTATTTTTTCTAGGCACAGAAATATTTTTCCTGTAAAGATTATTATATACATTTTGAAGTAGCACTTAAAGGAAACAAAACTGCACACTTCCAAAGTAAGCATTCCTAATTGCAAGATTACCATTAACAGCCCACTAGCCTTTGTAGCAGTGTATGGTTTATCCAATACTTTCACATATTACTTGCAGGGAAAGGTAATATTATTCATTCTAAATTCAGATGGAGAAACTAAGATTGATTCGATGTCTAAGGGTCAGGGTCCAAATCATGTAGTTTGTGAACACTAGTGGTGAATGTAGGTCTTTTGTTACATAGAATAACATGGGGGCAAAAGGCCCCCAAAGTCTTTGCATTTGGCTCGTAATATTTTCATCATATTGTACTCCTTTATGTTAATGTTAGGACACACAAAAAATAAGCTCAAGTGAGAAAAGCATAGACATTATGCTCTACTCAAATGTTAAGGTAAACTAGCTTGTAACAGTAGCCAATAAGGAGGCACGAAAACAGAAATATCCAAACATTCTATTACATTCATTAATTCATTCATTTAACCATTCAATAAATACGTAAGCTCTCTTAACCAGTTATTAATACACTTGGTCCCAGTATACCATCAGAAATAAAATGGATATGATCCCAGATCTCCCTGAGTGCTTTTAGTCTAGTGGGGAGATAGACCTTAATTATATGAGTATATGGTTATAAACTATCACAGAAGCAAGGGAAGTACATCAGTGGGAAGCTATGAAAGTGGAGAACAAAAGGCACCTGATTGAGTCAGAACTATCAGGGGAGGTTTCTCTGAGGAAGCGGCTTTGGATATGGTGTGTGAAATGAGAACTGGAAGGTGTAAGTTGGGTTTAGGGAGGTGTTCATATGTTCCTGGCAGAGGGGCACACATGAAGATGCTAGGAGTTAGCAGGAAGCATCTGCTTTGAAGAACTGAAAGAAAACCATTGTGTGGAGGGCAGAGATCAAGTAACAGAGCATGTTTGCTGAGGGAGTGAGAGAGCAGAAGACAGTGGGATCTTGCTGACCATACCCTATCATTGGAGTCTTAGCCTAAGAACAGAAGAAAACTACTGCATGAGTTAAATCAGAGGCATAAATTGATGAAGTGTGTTCTTCAAAAGATCATTCTGAAGGTCTAGTTCTAGCAAGGCAGAGTCCCTTCTGTCAGACTAACCCTCCTGCATAGTGCAATAATAAATCGGGTTAGCCCTTCTATCTTTTTAAAGAAGTTTAGTAAATAATTAAAACCCTCTCCTCAAGAAAACTCCAGGCCCAGATAGCTTCATTAGTAAATTCTGTCAAAAATTTAAGTCGATAAAAATTACCACTCTTAGATAAACGGTTCCAGAAAAAAGAGGAAGAGGAAATCTTCTTCAATTTGTTTTGTGAAGTCCCAGTACTTTATTTTTGCTTTTGTTTCGCTTTTACTTAGGAGACATATCTAAAAAGTTGCTATAGCTGATGTCGAAGAGACAACTGCCAATGTTCTTTTCTAGGATTTTTATGGTTTCAGGTCTCACATTTAGGTCTTTAGTCTATTTTGAGTGTATTTTTGTGTATGGTGTTAGAAAGTGGTCCAGTTTCATTCCTTTGCATGTCGCTCGCTGTCCCATTTCCCCAGTACTATTTATTGAAGAGACTGTCTTTTCCCCATTGTATATTCTTATGTCCTTGGCCATAGATTAATTGACCATATAAGCATGGGTTTATTTCAGGCTCTGTTCTGTTTTATTGATCTATGTGCCAATTTTTGTGTAGTATCACACTGTTTTGATTACTACAGCTTTTTAGTAAATCTTGAAATCTGGAATTGGGATGACCTTGCAGTGAACCTAGGATGGTTGCCAGAGGGGAGGGAGGTGGAGAGATGGGCAAAATGGGTGAAGGGGTGTGAGAGAAACAGGTTTCCAGTTATGGAATGAATAAGTCATGGGAATAAAATGCACACCATAGGGAATATAGTCAATGATAGTGTAATAGGGTAGTGCAGTGACAGATGGTAGCTATACTTCTGGTGAGCACAGCATAATGTATAGAGATGTTGAATCACAATGTTTATACCTGAAACAAACATAATTTTACATGCCGATTATAGTTAAACAAAAAACATTTACAAAGAAATAAAAATTGTGTTTCATGAAGCCATCATAATCCCTGTATGAATATGTTCATTACAAGAAAAGTACAGACCAATACCTCTCAAGAATATAGGTTTAAAAATCTTTAAGAGGGGATAAGCAAATCGAATAGAGGCATATATGAAAAGGACAATGCATCATGCCAAATAAGGATTATCCCAGAAATGCAAGACTGTTATAATATTTAAAACCTAATCGACCTAATAAATCATACTAATAAGGTAAATGAGAAAAAGCCATATAATTATTTCAGCCAATCCAGAAAAAGCAATAGACCCAATTCAACACCCATTTATATAATAAGACCTATCAAAATCTAAGAATAAAAGGGAACTTCCACAACCTGATAAAGGATATTATAAAAATTATAGGTTGCATCATATGTAATCTTAAATTTAATACACCGTCACAGCAAAGAACCAGAAAATCTGAATGCTCTTGACCAGATCTAACGCTCACTACTGTGACACTTCTATCGACCACTCATCAAACCTCCTGGAAACTCTTTTGTTCATAGATAAAGTGGGGACATTAATAATACTTACCTTAAACAGTTTTTGCGAGGATCAAATAATTTAAGTGTGTGGAAGTGCTTTAAATGTTACAGAGTGCTAAATCAGCTTGATGTGATGGTGAGGATGACTGTGAACCTAGAGAATGAAAATTCTTTAACTTTCTCTAACCAGTACCCTGAGGGCTCTAGAATAGGATTCTCCCTGACTTCACATTACCTCAAAGTAATTCTATTATTGAGGACTTAGAAAGCAGTTGAGATATTTAAAATTATTTGCTTTTCCAGTGTCCCCTTTTGAGTTACCTTACTTTTCCTTAGCTCTTTTATCAGAGTCAAATGGAAGTTTCCGAATGTGAAGTCTATTTAGATAACTGGGGTCACTTCCTCCACCCCCTTGTGGAGGAGTTAATAAGAAGGTACTAATAGATTGTTATTTTTTGTTAATTTTTTGGTAGATTTAAATTTTTTAGACCTTCCGTAAACCCCCACCAGCAAGGGAAATTTATGGTGACTTTACCTCTTTGTTCTGCAAAATAAGTCACTTTCTTCTTACGATGAAGAGTATGAGGGGGAAGAAGAGAGGAAGACCTTAAAGAACTCTGCAAGATAAAGAAAAGGATCCTAATGTTTTCTTTTTTTTAAATTTTTTATTGTCTATTTATTTTTGAGAGAAAGAGAGAGACTGCGTGAGCAGGGGAGGGTTAGAGAGAGAGGGAGACACAGAATCCGAAGACAGCCTCCAGGCTCCGAGCTGGCAGTGAGCACAGAGCCTGATGCAGGGCTTGAACCCACGAACCATGAGATCATGACCTGAGCTGAAGTTGGACGCTTAACTGACTGAGACACCCAGGCGCCCCAGAAAGGGATCCTAATGTTTTCTAATGTTTCTCACTCCTTGTACCATCCTAATTACAAAGTGTCCTTGGTGCTTGATAAAAGTTTATAGCAGAGGAAACTGGAAGGTACATGATATTTATGCAGAAATTAGCAAGGTCATTATTTTTTTAAACTATTTCTATTATTGATAACATATAAATCTTAATGAGATTTCCCCCCTTAGGGCTCAGGTACTTCTAATTCAGATGTCAAAATGTAAGAAATTGTAATTCCATAACAATAATGAAACAATAATTCTTTTTTTCACATTGCTCAAAGAAATTCACAAATCTTGTGTTAATTCATTGGTTGTCACAAGTCCTGCTTTGGAATTGAGACACACTCCTCTGTTATAATTTGGTTTCAGTCAAACGAGGGTCTGGATCTGGGACTATAATGATAAAATAGGTTTTTTAATATGCACCTAAAATTGTGAGAAAAGTCTGTATTTGTCAGGGCAAACTGCTGGTGTGGCTGGGTAATAAGCTTTGGGATTTGCAAGGACTTTAGAAATCTGATTGTAGACCTGAGAAATTTTCACTTGGAAGCAGCACCCCCAGGCAGTGGCTTGATTTCAGACCTAGGAAGCGTATGAGCTTTAGGTTGGGGCCTCAGATTGAGAGATAATGCCACCTGGGGCAAAATGGTTAGGCCTGAGGCTAACTAACCTAGTGACTGGAGATGTGTTTTAAGGCAAGATGTTAACCTTATCTAAGAAGGCTAGCACACAAGTGATGGAATTAGGTGTATGATCTCAAAGAACCAAAAGCAAGATTGGCTTTAGGTGAGTGAGAATGTGATGGGCTGAGAGCTCCTCTTATTTCTCCATTCTGATGAAGTCCCATAGTCTGGCTCCACACTGGGAGGTTAGTATTCTGAAAGGAATATTTGAAGCCTAGAGGTCAGTGTCTAAGGAGTGAGGGTTAGGGTACAACTGAAGAAGGCTTTGGATGTTCTTTCCTTACCTGTAACCAACCCCAACCATGTGTACTTCAACTTAGCGTTGTTCCACTAATGCCAAAATACCTCAAGGGTCATTGCTCTGGAATAATAGCACTTTGGTAACACTGTGATCCATTGAAATGCTTATTGTGTGGACTGATTTGTTAGAAGAATTGAACAAACCACCAATATGGCAATGATTGTCACATGGTGACTTCTCTAATCACAGGACTGAATATTAGCTAGGATCCCAGACAGATCAGATTCTGTATTGTCACATTCAAAATAAAGTCCAGCAACTAATCGCAGTGTTATTTCTTAAGCTTTAAATGTATCTCTTGAATCCTGAAGCACAATAAAGGAGATCTGAAGTATAACTCATAGCACCTATTCTTTTTTTTAAGTTTCTTTACTTAGAGACAGAGAGACAGAGAGACAGACAGAGAGAGAGAGAAAGATAGAACAATGGGGGGAGAGGCAGAAAGCAAGGGAGAGAGAGAGAATCCCAAGCAGGCTCTGGACTGTCAGTGCAGAGCCCAATGCAGGGCTTGGTCTCATGAACCATGAGTTTGTGACCTGAACAGAAACCAAGAGTGGAACATTTAACTGACTGAGTCCCCCAGGTGTCCCTAATCCATAGCACCAAGTCTTAAAGTTAATGGTTTCTCCATCCAAATTCTCTCATACGTTAATACTTCCCTAGAGGGTCTTATCCTGTAAATACTGAAAATCTCACTCTCAACACTGTGAAAACTTCTCTCCAGCTCACTTATCCTTTCTCTACACACACATCTTGCTTCTTACTGGAAGAGAGGCTGCCAGGATTTATCTACTACTGGAAATATTAAACAACTTTAGAATAATCAAAGGTCATGGAAGATTCACTTGCCCCCTTACCAAAACATACAGAACTACTGAGTATAGTTTTTTGAGTCTAATTGCTTCTTTCAAAAAATATTTTATAAGTATTTCTAGATAATTAAGATTCTCCACCTTATTAACAATAAAATAAAAGTCAGGGACTCTGAGAAAGGTTCTAAATTTGAAAGTGAGTGCATGGACACAGAATGGAAAATTATATGTAGGCTTCAGTTTGAATTATTGAAAGGTTACATGAATGATCCCATGAGTCATGTCTGAACTCATCAAAACTAAAAGATACTATCAGTGGATGATTCTATTCTAAGAATTTTCTAGTCTAATTCTTGCTAAACTACTAAGAAAATCCATGACCTTCAGCAACTCTTTGGTCCTCATTTTTATCATAAGTAAATGTAGGGAATTAACCTAGGTTAATCTCTGATTTTCCTATAAGCTATAAAAATTTGTGTAACCAAGGATGGGATAAATTCCTAGGATATCTCCTATAAGCTATAAAATTTGTGTAACCAAGGATGGGATAAATTCCTAGGATATCTGCTTTTTTATGCATAGCATTTTCTGTATGAGTTTCCTATAACCTTATTCACCATTCATTGCTGTTTACTTGACATCATTCATATTTCATTGAGACACTTTCTCAGTTTCTTTTCAATGCTTTTTATACGTAAAATGCTTTTGAAATGTCTTTTTATATGATGGTTTTCCAATTTGAGAATTACCATTAAATTACCTTAAGGTAATTAATTAAAATGAATGAATTATACACACCTTTCCTCCTATAAATGACAAATATGTATCCCTCTTTTCATGAGTCTTGGTGGTATTCCTTTTAGTGGTAATGCATTACTTTTAGACATGCAGCCCTATTTTCACATTTATTTCCCATGGAAATCAGCCTCATATGACATGTAGGCTTTTAGTAACTTAATGCAATTCAAGTGTTTTCCATAAAACAAGGTTCTTTTTGATTTATTGTTTTCAATTTAAGGCCTAAGGTACTAATACAAAAGTAACATCTTCCAAATAATTCTAGTTATTAGCGCCAGACAAAAAGGAAAGCAAGTAAGTTGCTTTTTTGAATGAGAATTTGATGTTGCCTCCACAATAGGAAGCTTTATTTCCTAAGGACTATAAAAGTAGACCTTTGGAGTTTCATGTTTACAATTAAGAAAGTCTATAGATACGAAAGTTTCAAGTTTTATCATTTACTAAGTATGTGATCTTAGGAAAATTATTGAAGCTCTCCAGGTTCAGTTTCTTCAACTGGTAAAAGGTAGAAAATATCAGTTACCTTAATGGATAATTTAAGGCTAGAGCTAATACATATAAAGTATTAGAACCTAGTGAATGATCAGTGATGAATAATGCTGTTTCATTAAAGAATTTTTCTATGAATTGTTAAGAATAAGCAAACATTGAGTGGTTCTCAGAAATAGAGGTGACAAATGGCACCCTTGTAAGGTGATATGGGAATCATTTCTATTGGATCATCAGTGTTTTAATTATACCTGTGTGGGGTTTTTTTTGCAGAAGGTACAGATCAAGAAAACTAAATTAATGTAGGCATAATTTATTCTTCTATAAACTAAGTGGTTTAAAAGGTGTTCAGTTGGCATGAATTGCCTTACTCTATAAAAATTGATGCATGACGTAGGTCCAATTATCCAAACTGATGTACATTTACTATTTTATGGCCTATTTAAAAAGCTAATTTGCTACCTGTATAGAGGTAAGGACATTTGAATTTGCTGACGTATTTGTAAAGGAGGGAGCGTATGCTTACATGTTAGCAAACTTGAGCTACTCTCTCATCTTCAGCCAAACTCTTTATTCATTCTTTCATTTAAGGGCCGCCATGTTCAAGGTGCATGATAAAGTCCTGTCAGAGATTTTATCATATAATGTGAAGCCTGGCACAGAATAATACATGGAACTCCATGTTTGGTAAATAAGGTCATAAGGAAGAGGTATGGAAAATTATAAATGAAAAGAAAATGTGGTTCTTATGAAGTAAACTCAAGTAATTCAAAGGAATGAGAGAGCAGTTCTTGACGTTGTGGTCAAGAAGGCTCATTAAGGAGGGTGATATTGAGGGACACATTCAGGTGTGTACGATTCAAAAGGGGGGAGATGGAAGGACAGAGACTGGATTCTAGAGGAGAAGATCTGGAAGTCTTGACTAAAAGGTCATTGTGTAGTCAATGAGCAGAGTTATATAGACCTATGCCAGTTACAGGCAGATGGGCCTGACCAGGTACTCAGTTCCTCTATCACTACATCTGGCGCCATATTGTCCCAGAGGGAGGATCATTGTCACTGGCAATAGCCATCCGACTTTTTAGCCTAGGTCCTCATACTGTATCCTTACCTTATTCTCTGCCACACAGTTCTTTTCTTTCTAGATTTCAAATGCTTGGCTCTTGCTGCAACCATTCTCTATCTAGAACCTTGTAATGGCCTCACTATTTAACTGGTATTCCTACTCTTGTCCCACTTTCCCCAACTTACTATCAACCTAGCAACCAGAATAAAGCTTTTGAAATTAAAGTTACAGTGTGTCTCACCATTGTTCAGACCTCCAGTAGAGAAGGTAATTTTCAGAATCTTATAAGACCCTATAGGATCTGGCTCCCTGTTACCTCTCAGACTGCTTAGATAATTTTACTTCCAAGACCTCATATCCATTAAGGCAAGTCATACCCACCAAGACAGGTCATGAATTCTTGGTAAATTTCCTTGGTTTCTCTCTTTAAATTTTTATTAGTGTCTGTGTACCTCTCAGTGGAACTTCTCAGGGAAGAGCGACTTTACCAGTGGCATTCGGTTGTACATTGTCAGTCTCCCAAGAGGGATTAGCCGAGTGGAAATGATGCCTCAGAGTAGGTAATGGTGGTGATAGGGGAGTATAAGTATGTAGGGAATCCAAAGATTCCCTCATGTTGATGTAAAATTTGGTCATGCTCTGAATGTGCTCAGTTATATTTGACAAAGTAAAAAAAAGAGGCATTATTAAGGAAGTAATGAAAATACAAATACTGAGGGCAAGAAGAATGAACTTTGGAGGGGAATTTTTTCTTTTCTTTCTATAAAAGAAAAGCAGATAATTGCTTTTTTGACCCAAGATATACCCAGGGGTCATTCTCAGCCACTGAAATCATAACATAATTTATTTAAGTATGAAGAAATACCAGAAATCAGATCCCTCATAATCATATATATTAGGAATTCATGCCTTGCTCATTGCTTCTGACTCACATGTCTTAACTAAATGTAACATCTGGATGTTACATCTTTCACTTTCAAAGCAGTCAGCTCCATTTTCACTCTGACTCCTGCAGATCTTTTCCTCCTTTCTGGCCTTCAAGTGCAGCTCTTTGCATTCATCTTCAAATCACTCTCAGTAATCAGGCTTAAACAACTTGTTTCTCCCTCATGCTCACTACAGTATCCACCATGGAAATAAAAGCCAATACCCAGAGTAGGATCAGAAACAAATATGGTAGATTTTTACCTTCTTCCCTGAACTCCACCTCCATCAGTGTCAACTGTAGTGAAAATATTTTACCACAAATCTCCCATCTGTGTTACTGTCTTTCCTCTTTTCCTTCATAGAGTAGACAGGGTTGTATAGGAGGTGAAAAGGATTCAGACGCACCTTGCCTGGTATTTTGCCTCTGATGTTTAGTATCTGATAGTCTTAGAGTAATTTGCTTCACTACCTCTATTTCATTGATAATATGGATATAATTGTGTGCATCCTCAGGGCACATGGTGAACATTTGGTAAGAATATGTTTTGAAGATCCTAGGAAACCGTAGGTTCTTAAAAGATGTTGGTTTGTTTTCTTTCCCCATTTACACTTTCCTTTCCTCAGTGAATGGTTGTGCAACTGTTAGGTCAATATGATTGTTTGACAGGGACTGGGTTATAGTCTTATTTTTCCATTATAAAGCACATTGACTTATTTATGGAATTTTTTTTTCTGGCTGCCTTATATGCCAATTTATTTCTCTTTCAAACAAGATGCTGCTTTTTCTCTGGATTCCATTTCCAGGAAGTGCAGTGACCCCACTTTGAAGATGGGAGGCAGTGTCATGGGAATAGCAGGCTCTTTCACTCTCTCCGCTGAGACTATGAACACAAATTAGAAAACTGATGCATTCTTTTTATTGAATTTTAGCTGATTATTTAACAAGGAAGATTTTCCTTTATGTATGGTATTTAACTTGGGCGCATACTTCAACTTGATAATTCCTTTTTTGTCCCCCAGAAGACTATTATTTTTTTAATATTTATTTTTGAGAGAGAGAGAGAGAGAACGAGCATGAGAGAGTGCATGGGGCAGGGGAAAGAGAAGGGAAGACACAGAATCCGAAGCAGGCTCCAGGCTCTGAACTGTCAGCACAGAGCCTGATGCGGGGTTCAAACTCACGAGCTATGAGATCATAACCTAAGCTGAAGTTGGACGCTTAACCAACTGAGCCACCCAGGTGGCCCCCCAGAATACTATTCTTAAAGCTTAATATAGGGTTTTCTCTTTTACCATTCTTGCATCACTGTGGCTTCAACGTGGTTCAGTGATTCTTTCTGAAAAATTGTGAAAATTTCAGCAATATCCTCTATTTCACCTAGAATGTGTAAGATTATTATTATTAATTATTTATAGTGAACTTAAGGCTACAAAGACCGTGTTAGAACCATTGCTTTATAAAGAACATACAGTATAAAAATCCTAATGCCTAAGAACTTAACTCACAAAACATAGTTCTAAGTTAGTGTGAAATGATATTTAAAAAAATTTTTTTTAAACATATTTTGTGTTTTATTATTTTTGAGAGCAAGAGAAACAGAGCACGAGCAGGGGAGGAGCAGAGAGAGAGGGGGAAGCACACAGCAGGCTGAAGCAGGCTCCAAGCTCTGAGCTGTCAGCACAGACCCTGATGTGGGGCTCGAACTCACAGACTGTGAGATCATGACCTGAGCCGAAGTCGGACATTTAACCGACTGAACCACCCAGACGCCCCTGAAATGATATTATTGAATGGTATTATAAGTTAATAATTAGTGCACTAACACTCAGGTGCCAAAACTTTGTTGTGCATGTACCAATATTCCATTATTGAATAGGAAAGTAGTAGGTGAGTTCTTAAATCTAAAAGTGGTTAAGGGCTTGGAAATTTGTGCTAAGTAACAGTGGTTTCTTATAGCTGAATAATCTAATTTTTCAAAATATAAAACTTAAATTTCAATCATAAGGGTTTTTCTTGAAAATGAATCTGGCAGAAATGCTTGATTGTGAGAAAGGAGGTTGTTGATCAAGTGTGGTAAATGCTATACTCTGACAGCACATTTATTCACTTAGTAAACACTTATTAAATGCCTACTATATATCAAGTACTATACTAGACAATGTGGATTAAAAAAGTGACCAAAAGGTCCCTGTTTTCAGTAGGATTATAGATTAGTGGAGTGTGTTTGTGTGTGTGTGTGTGTGTGTGTGTGTGTGTGTGTGTTTGCGCTCATATAGAGTGCAGTAATTTGGAGTACATACTATGGTAGAAGTCTTTTTAGGCTAGAAACAAACACAAAGGAAGCAGAGGGAAATCAGTAGGCTAGACTTGCATGAAAAATAATAATTAAGCAAAACTAATGCCAGTTACTAACTGCTGTGAAAATTCAGGAACAAAGGTAAAGATAATATATAGCTTGAGATAACCATTAACCCATAATACTGTATTTTAATAATTCAGAACATTTTAAGGACAACTTCATGCTGATGAAATTTCAGGTTCCCAATATTTCTCTGCTTCAAGTCATGGGTGGTAGAAGCCCTCAATTAGAATATCTATAAATTCCTTGGAATAGTGGGCCACACTGTATGTGTATGAGCTCAAGTGCGTTTTTGTGTGTACATGGGCCATTGCTTGCATTAGAGTCCCGAAACGGTTTGTAATAAAAAAGTGTTAAGAATTTTTTTTTAATTTGTTAGAGAATTGAGTTAATCCTTAAATTTTACCATTGGAGATTAAGAATTAATTTTAATAGTAAATTTAAAGTTTTAAGAACACATGCTCTGGAGTGCGGAGTACATAGAGTTTTAGTAACCAATAAATGTTCTTGTAGGCAAAATGTCTGCTATTCCTAAGCTGTTTTTTCTAAATCCCTAAAGTTAGCACAGTTAAGACATTTTTAATTTTAATATTTTGACTTTTATACCTTTGGTTAAAAGCAATGAGAAGTCTATAGCATGATTAACTTTTTAGCAACCGTAGGATTAACAACCATTTTTCTTCTATTGATGGTTCAAGACTTAGGAAAATAGTCTTTCCATACTTCTACCTTGAGAACTGTCTCACTGTATCATAGTAATAAAGTAATTCCAATAATGTATTGACATGGTTGGATATGGCATGTTTACTATCTTTTTTTCTTTTTATAACTAAAATTAAGTTATTTTTAAATTTATTTTACTTTTTTACTAAACCTTTGTATAAATTATGAGGAAAGAATTTATAGTTATTTGTGCATTTTTTTATAATTAAACCTTAAGCATAGGATATCAAGCAATCAGAATACAAAGTTATTAATGTTTTGAGAAACATTAGTTAAACTACAACACATCTGTATTTGTTAAAACAAACTTTGGGTTTCAGTAGTGTCCTATTAACTTGGTTTGCTATTTTAAAATTATAATGGCATTAGGGGTGCCTGGGCGGCTCTGTCAGTGAAGTGTCCCAGTTCGGCTCTTTTGTGAGTTTGAGCCCCTTGTCAGGCTCTGTGCTGACAGCACAGAGTCTGGAGCCTGCCTTGGATTCTGTGTCTCCCTCTCTCCCTGTCTCTTCCCCAACTTGTGCTCTGTCTCTCTCCCTTTCTCTCCAAAATAAACATTAAAAAAATTAAAAAATGATAATGGCATTAATCAGAAAACAATTCAGCAGTGGATTGAAGCAAATGATAATTTCCTTCAGGTTCTATGACTCAACCTGGTAAAACATGTTATGGAAAACTTGCAGATGTAGTTTTTTTTTCCTTTTTAAATTTTTTCTGGATCAGGTGACTTGGCCAATCTAAGTGGGACTCAGCACAGCACGTCAAAACAGGATAGGCTTTGAAGGTCTTGTCCTGCCATTTACTGGCTCTGTGGCATTGGGGAGTTCACTTTTCTCTCTGAGAATCAGATTCTTCATGTGCAAAAATAACACTGGGACTGTTATGATAATTATTAAGAATACTTTGTGTAAAGTATGCTAATATTTTGTACATATTAGTGATTAACAATTGTCATGTAGAAACAAAAATTCAGATGATGAGAAACAGTACAATGGCATCTACTGAAAAGTGCATGACAAGTCATTGCTTTTTCTCTCACCTTTGGTTTTGTCATTTACAAAATGAAATTGTTGGAGTATCATCCCTCTATCTCTAATTTTTCTGCTTTTATGAAAACCAATTGAATATGTGTCTGTATCACAAATAATTATTCACCGGGCTCCTGGGTGGCTTAGTCGGTTAAACATCTGACTTCAGCTCAGGTCATGATCTCATGGCTTGTGGGTTCAAGCCCTGTGTCGGGCTCTGTGCTGACAGCTCGGAGCCTGGGGCCTGCTTCAGATTCTGTGTCTCCCTCTCTCTGCTCCTCACCCATTTGTGCTCTGTCTCTCCTCCAAAAATAAATAAATATTAAAAAAATAATTATTCACTTATTTTAGTTCAGTGATTTGGACCAAGGGAGTAAGTCCAATCAGAGACTAAGAAGTTACGTGTTCCCATAGGTTAAAATAGGTGGAGTGACATTAGAAATCAGTTACCTAACTACTAAGTGTGCTTTTAAAAATTAATTGTTTAGCGATGTCTTAATCCAGTTTTATCATATAGCCCATAGAAAAACAATAACATTTCTTCATTGTGCCACTTACCAAAAAAGTTTTCAGCATTTAAGCTGTTGCATGTCTCACAGTATAACTTGAGAAAGTTCTCTTGACAAAATATGATAGGTATTTTATGTTAGAAGTCACATGAGAGAAATAAGTCTTACTTTTAAGCAACTATACAGTATTAGATATGTTTGATTTTTGCCATTATTCTTTATTCTGTCCCAGACAACATTTTACTCTAGGTTGCTTTATTAAGCATGAGTTCCTCAAGGAAATGAATCATGCCTCACTTAAGCTTTCAATGTGTAGGTAGGTGAGTAGCAACCGTATCAAGACAACTTGACACTGTGATGTTTCTTGTCTCAAAACTTGTGGGTGAAATCTATAAATAAAGTAGAGACATGGAGATCAAAACTGTGTAGTCCTTTCAATCAATGTGACTGATAGAAACAAAAGTTTGTTAATGATTGATTGGTAACTAATTTGGTTACTGAATTTTTTAATACAAGTTGAAATGTCATTACATTTCATGTCTCGTGTTATCTTTATCTCCTTTTTCTGTCCTCTTTCTTTGAAACCTGTTAATTTGATGTCAACTCTCCTCGATACATATTCTTTTATTTACCATATTTACCGTAATCTATCATCTTTTATCTCTTATTTTTTCTCTCTTCATCTTTTTGTTTCATCGGTTTCCGGGAGATTTTCCCAACTGTATTATACCTTCTAACCCTTCTATGGATTAAAACAACAGCAACAAAAGATTTTGCCATCATATTTTTAATTTCCTAGAATTGTTTCTTGTTTTTAAGAAGGTCGTATGGGGCACGTGGGTGTCTCAGACCATTGAGTGTCTGACTCTTGATTTCAGCTTAGGTCATGATCCCAGGTCGAGGGATCAAGCCCTGTATTGGGGTCCAAGCTGAGTGGGGAGCCTACTTAAAATTATTTCTCTGTCCCACTGCCCCTCTCCTCTTTTTAGGATCTCTCTCTCTAAAATAAAAAAAAAAAGGCTTGTCTAATATCCTTCTTTTGTTTTATAAACATACAAACATATTTCCCTGTTATCTCTCTGAGAACATACATGAAAGTTTTTAATTTGCTTTTTTCACCCTCACTTGATTTTACTTTTCCCATCTCTGTTTGCTTATCAGTCGTTATTGTCCATATGAAAGCTAATACTCAAAGGGTTGGGTATTCTTAGTTGTGTATTCCCACTCAAGATGGAAGCACTAGAGAGCTAATTGGATGTTTTCTGCTTGGGGAAATCAGTGGATGGGTGGTCCTCACAACTGGATAATAGTATGAAGATCTTCTATTTTGGGAAGATTCCAAAAGTCAGCACCTGAAATTTTCTTTGTCTCAATTGGATTAATTTTATTGAAAAGAAATTGTGCAAAATCTTGACTGTGTACCATAAGCTCAATTGTTGCTTTTTGAAAGCCAAGAAAAGGGGTACCTGGCTAGCTCAGTCAGTAAAGATTGTAACTCTTGAGCTCAGGATCATGAGTTCAAGACCCACATTGGGTGTAGAGCCTACTTAAGAAAATAAATGAAAAATAAAATGAAAGCCTAGAATAGCAAAGGAATTTCAAAATCCAGTATATAGAGTTTCACTTTCTGAGTCCCTGCTCTCACCTGTGCCGGGTCAGCCCAAATCCAGATAGTTTCTGCTTCAGTGTGTCCAGAGAATAACGTTGTAATATTCTAGCTGGGCAAGCTCCAATTTCATGGGCTTGGAAAAGATTCTGGAAGACTAATACCTGCCACTCTATGTCCCCACTATTCGAGTCACTTGGTGGTTCCAATTCCTGAACTTTTCTGGGTTTTATGGTCTGAATCAGTTTTTGTAATTGTCTTTTGACCTTAGTCACTGGGTTTCAGATTTTTTATCAACTAAGTCTGTACTACTCACTCCTTTCCAGCTTCTAAAATTTTAAGATCCACGAATATCTTCTTCCTTTAGCCTTCCTTTAAACCTTGTGGTTTAAATTTTGTTACTGATCTATTTATTTTTTCTTTTTACTATTTACTTTAGTGGAATTTCAAAAGACAGCAGAGATAAGTAAAAGTTGAATCAGCCATATTTGACTCAAACCTTCATTCTATTTAAACCTTTTTTAAATTTTTTTGTTAGTATTCATTTTTAAGTTTTTATTTAAATTCCACTTAGTTAACACAGTGTAATATTAGTTTCAGGTGTACAATATAGTGATTCAACACTTCAATACATCACGTGGTGCTCATTACAGGTGCACTCCTTAATTCCATCACCTATTTGACTTATCTCCCCACCCACCTCCCCTCTGGTAATCATCAGTTTGTTGTCTATAATTAAGAGTCTGTTTCTTGGTTTGTCTCTCTCTCTTGCTTTTTCCCTTTCTTCTTTATTTTGTTTCTTAAATTCCACATATTAGTGAAGTCATAGAGTACTTGTCTTTCTCTGACTTATTTCACTTAGCATAATACACTCTAGCTTTATCCATGTCATTGGAATTTGGCAAATTTCATTCTTTTATGGCTGAGTAATATTCCATTGTACATATATACCGCCTCTTTTTTATTAGTCAATGGATATTTGGGTTATTTCTGTAATTTGGCTGTTGTAGATAATGCTGCTATAAGAATTGGGGTGCCCATATCCCTTCAATTAGTATTTTTTGTATTCTTTGAGTGAATACCTAGTAGTGTAGTTGCTGGGTCATAAGGTAGTTCTATTTTTAACTTTTTGAGGAATGTCCATACTGTCTTCCAAAATGGCTGTGCCAGCTTGTGTTCCCAACAACAGTACACGAGGGTTTTCCTTTCTCCACATTCTCACCAACAACTGTTGTTTCTTGTATTGTTGATTTTAGCCATTCTGACAGGTGTGAGATGATATCTCATTGTAGTTTTGATTTGTATTTCCCTGAAAATAAGTGAGGTCGAGCATCTTTTCATGTGTCTGTTGGCCATCTGTATGTCTCTTCGAAAAATAAGGAATTAGGATATTTACATTGTTTACATTTAGGTGTGACTAAATTCAGATACTGGCTCTTTTTAGGGGGACCTTCTTTTATGAGCAGTTTCTTTCTATTCCTCAATACTAATTGTTAAATATTAAAACTTTTCTTTTTAAAATCTTGTGGTTTTTTTTTATTTTGTATTGTTTATGTGATGGTAGTTCTGAGGTCCTCATTCTATTGGTGGTTGGCCACTGGGGTCCATCTCTGGCTTCTCAAGGCCCCCTTTGTCTTTGCCCATGGTCCTTATTTCTCAAAACCAGCAGTGTGCAACAAAATCTCCTCACACTTGGAGTCTCTGACTTACCTTTCTGACACATCTCTCCTGTTTTCCTCTTCTATCTCCTTTGATTGATTCTTATGCTTTTAACAGTTTATGTAATTACTTTGGGTTTACCTAGATAATCCAAGATGATCTTATTTTAAGGTCAGAAGATTAATAATATTAATTCCATCTGCAAAGTCTCTTCATGATAGTACCAGATGAGTGTTTTATTAAATAATCAGACAATGGGAATCTAGCAAGAGAGAGGGGATCATAGGAATTCTCCTCACAGAGCCTATAGACACATCTCGCCTATATTCATAATCTAACCAGTGGAAATTGCTAGACCTCCTAAATTAGTATTTCTCTAGACCAGTGACTCAAAAACTTTGATGTGTGTCAGGAACACATGGAGAACTGATTTGAACTGAGACCCAGACTCTTAAAGTAGCATAGGGCCTAGCCCTTCATATTTTTACCAAGTTCCCTGGTGATTCCAATACCCACCATGGTTTAATCAACTTTGTATACATAATAAAATTGTTTGAGGGGGAGGGACTTTTTAAAATCCCAAAGTACAGGGGCACCTGGGTGGCTCAGTTGGGCAGGTGTCTGACTTCAGCTCAGGTCATGATCTCATGGTTCATGAGTTCAGGTCCTACATCAGGCTCTGTGCTGATGGAGCCTGCTTCAGATTCTGTGTCTCCCTCTCTCTCTGCCCTCTCCTTCTCACAGTCTGTTTCTCTCAAAAATAAATATTAAATTTTTTTAAAAAAAATCCCAAAATACAAAACAAATTAAATCATAATCCCTGCCGGTGGTGATTGACGTATCAGTATTCTTTTTTCTCCCCTTAATTTTTATTGAGGCCTAACGGACACACAACATTATATTACTTGCAGGTGTCCAACAGAATGATTTGATATTTGTGCATGTTGCAAAATGATCACCACAGTAAGTCTAGTAAGCTGTCATGATACAGAGTTACAGAATTATTTTTTCTTGTGATGAGAACTTTTAAAATTTTCTTTCTTAACAGCTTTTGAATCTGTAACATAGTACTATAAGCAGTACTGTACACTATGTACTATGTTCTCCATTCTGTACATTACATCTTCATGACTTACTTATTTTTAACTGGAAGTTTGTACCTTTGATTCTCTTCACCCATTTTGCCCACTCCCTGCCTCTGTCAACCACCAGTCTGTTCTTCGAATGTTTCTGTTGGTTTTTTAGATTTGATAAATAATTGAGATGTAGTATTTGTCATCTTGTGTCTGATGTCTGACTTATTTCACTTGGCATAATTCCCTTCAAGGTCTATTGATGTTGTTGGAAATGACAAGATTTCATTCTTTTTTTTTTAATGGCTTAGTAGTATTCCAGTGTGTGTGTGTGTGTGTGTGTGTGTGTGTGTGTGTGTGTGTGTTGTATATGTATCATAGCTTTTTCATCCATTCATCCATTGATGGATATTGAGATTGTTTCCATATCTTGCTATTGTAAATAATGACGCAGTGAACATGGAGATGCATATAGCTTTTTGAGTTAGCATTTTTGCTTTCTTTGAAGAAGTACCTGTAAGTGGAATTGATGGTAGTTCTATTTTTAATTCTTTGAGAAGCATCTATAGTGGCTGTTACAAATGTACACTCCCACGAATATTGTATAATGGTTCCCTTTTCTCCGCATCCTTGACAACACTTGTTTTCATGTCTTTTTGATAATAGCCATTCTAACAGGTATGAGGTGATACTGTGGTTTTGATTTGCATTGCCCTGATGATTAGTGATGTTAAACATCTTTTCATGTATTTGTTGGCTGTCTGTATACTTTATTTGGAAAAATGTCTATTCATATCCTCTGTCCCTTTTGAAAAATTTATTTATTTACTTTTGAGAAAGAGAGAAACAGAATGTGAGTGGGGGAGGGGTAGACAGAGAAGGAGACAGATTCCAAAATAGGCTCCAGGCTGTGAACTATCAGCACAGAGCTTGACGCAGGGCTCCACTCACAAGCTGTGAGATCATGACCTGAGCCGCCAACTTCAGACACTTAACTGACTGAGCCACCCAGGCACCCCATGAGGATCCATTATTAAACAAAGATCTGTTGACTCCCTACTGTGATTGAGGCATCCAAAGATGAGAGAGGCTAACAGTTGCAGAATGAGATGTGTGCCAGGAAATAAATTTCCTAAAAGGCTATGGGAGGGCTGAAGAGGGACTTGTCCTTAGTGAAAAAGTCCAGGAAAGTTATATAGAGGAAATGGCATTGGAGCTCGACTTGGATATTTGCATATGATTTGGGCCAGGGCTGTGTATGAATAAAGATATAAATGAGGAAAAATGCAGGGGTGCCTGGGTGGCTCAGTCGATTGAGTGTCAGACTTCTGCTCAGGTCATGATCTCACAGTTTGTGAGTTCGAGTCCCATGTCAGGCTCTGTGCTGACAGCTCGGAGCCTGGAGCCTGCTTCAGATTCTTTGTCTCCTTTTCTCTCTCTGCCCCTCCCGCAGTTGTGCTCTGTCTCTCAAAAATGAATAAACGTTAAAAAATTTTAAAAATAAATGAGGAAAAATGCAATAATGTAGAAGAAATATTAGTGTAATTACACATAAGTGGGATGGAGTGGACAGAAACAATAGGCATGTTTGGAGCCAGGTCATTGAGAAACGTTGAATGGGATCATTCAAAGAGTTCGGACTTTATTTGCCACGCTGTTGGGAACAAAACAAGAGTTTATAGCAGAGGAATGATATGATCTGAGTTGTACCTTAAAAAGATCACTCTCACACTTCACGTTTGGTTAAAAGAAAAAAAAAAACGGACAGTGATGGAAAAGATGGATAGGAGCAATGCCAGAGGGCTGACTTGGCGGATCCAACCTAGAACTCCTTCCTACTGAGCCCACGTGTGCTTAGAACCTTTTTCAAAGTAGCACTCTGAACTTCCATTACCCATCAATTGAAGTTGGCACAGGAAACAGAAACAGTTTGCCATTCTGGAATAGGAGACAGGGGAGACACATTGGGAGATTATGATGACAATAGGGATGTAAGTAGGGCATGCAATAGCTATTAATAGTGGGAGGGTATTATATAAGAAGAAATGGATTCTAGGGGCCTTTGGGTAATAGGTTTGGCAGGATTTGGTGCCAAGGGACAAGAAGTCTGGACTACTTCTTTCCGGAGAGAGTGAGGCTAGAATTACATATTGGGTCACCTAGTAAATAGGATGATATTTGAAGAAATGAGCTTACAATGGTAAGTACAGAGAGAAAAGAGAAGAGATAAAACCTCTAGAGAAATGTAGTATTCAGAACTAGAAGCAAGAATAGAAGTTAAAGGAAAAAGGAACAAAGAGGTAGTAAGTAAACTTGCGTATGATAGATACCACGTCAGAAGAGCATTTGAAAAGGAATGAAAGGCCATTGTCAAATGGCCAGATGACTGAGGAGAATGCTGGCTGAATAAATGCCATTGATTAAAATTAAAGACCATCATGGTACCAAAATAAAATACTGGGATGGTTCTATAAGAATGTTCTTAGGAAGATCTAGAATTCAAACACTTCTACATATATGAAAAATTTTCATCAGGATTCAGTTGTGTTTGCTATTTGAATTAAAATCAAACAATGATAAAAATGGTCTCAAAATGTAGTAAGAAAGGTAAAGGACTGAGTGAATTGTATGAGGTTTTCATATTAATTCATTTCTAAGTTTGAAATTTTGCATAAAATTTTGCAAAGGATACATGCATCCCTATGTTTACTGCAGCATTATTTACAATAGCCAAACTATGGAAGCAGCCCAAGTGTCCATTGATAGATGAACAGATAAAGAAGATGTAGTACACACACACACACACACACACACACACACACACTGGAATGTTATTCAGCCATAAAAAATGAAATCTTGTCATTTACAATGACATGGATGGAGCTAGAGAGTATAATCCTAAGGGAAATACATCAGAGGAACACAAATACTACATTATTTCCCTCACGTGGAATTTAAGAAACAAAACAAATGAGCAGAGGAGGGGAAAAAAAGACCAAGAAACAGGCTCTTCTTTTTAAAAGAATATACTTATTTTTGAGAGAGAGAGATAGAGTGCCAGCAGGGGAGGAGCAGAGAGAAAGGGAGACACAGAATCTGAAGCAGGCTTCCAGGCTCTGAGCTGTCAGCACAGAACCTGATGCGGGGCTTGAACTAACAAACTGTGAGATAATGACCTCAGACAAAGGTGGATGCTTTAGCTGACTGAGCCACCCAGGCACCCCAACAGGCTCTTAATTATAAAGAAAAAACTAATGGCTAGCAGAGGGTAAGTAGGTGGGGTATAGGGGAAAGAGGGGATGAGGATTAAAGACTACACTTACCATGATAAAAAAAAAATCATAAAAAGAAATGAGTCAAAAGAAAATAAAAGAAATCTTTAATATGCCGTAGTTTACATATTGGCCAAAGACATAGGATACCTGAAACTCTAACTTATTTTATGCAGTATGTAGCAGATACTTGATGGATAGATGAGGCAGTTTTAGATACCAAGTCTTGTATGGACTCCACCCCTGACTAGTAAAGTGTCTTAGGATAATTCATTTGTACTTGTATGAATGGAACATAATTTAGACTTCAAAATGTAAATTTATCAACAGGATGGTAATTGAAAGCCAATTAACATTTTTAGAGGGAGTTGATGATTAAAGAATCATGGGATATTATACTTTCATATTATCAACAGAGGTCAAGCAAGTTGAGGTAAAGATATTGAAATTATTGTAATTTAGAGTAATGTAGGTTTTGCTAGAAATATTTACCCCAAAGTGTTTTTTATTATTAAATATTATAGTAGTACAAAAATTTTGGAGGTACGTATATTAACTATGTCCAAAATACATGTGTGAAATAGTCCAGCATTTTCACATTTTGCTTCATTAGATTTTACACCATTTTATCCTATTGCTGATTAAACTAGTGATGTTTACTAAAAGCTCATCTTTCAAGTAAACAAATTTCACTATAGTTAATACCTCTAATAAATTTTGATTTGAGTCCGATGGCCGCTTTTTACACTTTCCCAATTTGTTATTGGAGTTTAAAAATATATGAACAGCTTTTTTAGCATATAAAACTTACCAAGGACTTTCCATGAAAAAAGCATTTAAACCCAGAAATAATTTTGTCAGCTTTCCTTGAGCACTCAAGAGAGATTATTTGTGTGTTTATGCTATATAAATTCGACTTAGACATATAATTGAAACAAAAGCTATTACTACTTTTAGGTTTTAAATGACAGACACAGAGATTTTGTTGTTTCATAACATAATATAAATTGATCTTTGAATTTCATGGTGGGTTTGATCCTTCTAATGCAATGTGGCAATGCAGAAAAGGAACCAATGAAACATCTTTAGTTTGCTATTGGAAACAAACTATTTTGCTCTGTGATTTTAATTTAAATTTTTTAGAATAAAGTTTATTTTTAGTTTTTCTCAGATACCCTCAACTCAACCAGGAACTCCTATAACATCGAAGGAAAGTAATAATATCATCTGTCTTCTTTGTTTAACTCTGAAGTGAAAGCAATTAATGGAAAATTCTTTTAAAACTCATATTCTACCTTGAAACTTTTCTTTCAGTCACTAAAAGAGTAAAAAAAAAAATACTTGCACTAAAAATAATTGTGATCTAGACTAGACCTAAGCTTTCATTCAGATATTAGTTGTTAATTATGAAAAAAACAAAAATTTGTTGAAATTGAGGTGCAATTCTCACGCCAGTCAGAGTGGCTAAAATGAACAACTCAAGAGACTATAGATGCTGGCGAGGGTGTGGAGAAACAGGTAACCTCCTACACTGTTGGTGGGAATGTAAACTGGTACAGCCGCTCTGGAAAACAGTGTGGAGGTTCCTCAAAAAACTATCAGTAGAACTCCCCTATGATCCAGCAATAGCACTGCTGGGGATTTACCCCAGGGATACAGAAGTGCTGATGCATAGGGGCACATGTACCCCAATGTTCGTAGCGGCACTTTCAACAATAGCCAAATCATGGAAAGAGCCTAAATGTCCATCAACTGATGAATGGATGGGGAAGATGTGGTTCATCTATACAATGGGACACTACATGGCAATGGGAAAGAATGAAATCTGGCCATTCGTAGCAAAGTGGATGGTCCTCGAGGGTGTCATGCTAAGCGGAATAAGTCAGGCGGAGAAGGACAGATACCATATGTTTGCACTCATAGGTCTAACAGGAGAAACCCAACAGAGGACCATGGGGAGGGGAAGGAAGAAAAAGAGTTAGAGAGAGGGAGGGAGACAAAACAGGAGAGACTCTTGAATAGTGAAAACAAACTGAGGGGGAAAGGGGAAGGGGAAAGGTAATGGGGGGTGATGGTCTTGGTGGAGGTCACTTGTGGGGAAGAGCACTGGGTGTTATATGGAAACCAACCTGACAATAAACTATAAAGTTTAAAAAAAGAAAAGTAATTGAGGTGCAATTGTTAGAGATCTAGTCAAAGTGTTTTTGATATGGAAATGATTAGTAACAAAGCAAAAACTTTTGTGCTTTCAATATCTAAGACTTCGCATTGTAATCATAATAATGATAAAAACAATAATAACAACTATTAAACCAGCTGTAATAGCACATTTCTTGAAGCCAGCATCACACAATGTAATCTGAAAATATATCAAAAATTAGAAATATTTGTATTTTTTTAATGTGTTTTTTTTTTTTTGAGAGGGAGAAAGCACTTGTGTGCAAGTGGGGGAGAGGCAGAGAGAGAGGATCAAATGTGAGCTCTGCATGACAGTAGAGAGCCCAATAGGGGCTCAAGCTCATGAACTATGAGACCATGATCTGAGCTAAAGTCAGATATTCAACCAACTGAGCCACTAGGCACCCCCAAAATCAGGATATATTTTTAATCAAGGTTGAACTTAATATAATTCATACTATTTACAGCAACTTGGACTCAGGAATTATTCATGATGTAGAATTACTAAGAACAACATATCAAGCATCGCAATCCTTATTCTTCATTCTCCATTCCATCCTAGTTTTAAATGCTGCCCATGATAACTGTATGAAGTACGAGGCATTACAAAAAAATATGAGAAAAGGCTATATTTCTGGGTTTTTTTTAATTTTTTAAATGTTTCCTTTTTTTGAGAGAGACAGAGAGCACATTAGCAAGGTAGGGGCAAAGAGAGAGAGAATCCCAAGCAGGCTCCAGCCTGACAGTAGAGAGCCCAATGTGGGGCTTGATTTCATGAGCCCGTGAGATCATGAACTGAGCTGAAGTCAAGAGTTGGATGGTTAACCATCTGAGCCCCCCAGGAGCCCTATGATATATATCTGTTTTTATTTTTTTATTGTAGTCTAAATGGGTACATGGACATTTTCCCTTTTAATGCATGTTGGTAATATCTAATTATATCACCATAACTCATTAAAGAGATAAAGAATTCCCTGGTCATAATAATCAAATATATTTGTGATAATACCAAGTGACGTTGATATATTTGTGGGAAAAATATAAAAGCATATATCTAGCTCTTCTAGATATTAAGACTTGATGTACAACATTATGTATCTATATAAATTATATTTTATATCTCCAGAGTGTAAAAAATGCTACCAGTATATATTTCTGAACTTTGTTGGGGATTTTTTGAAAACTATTAATAGATTTATTTTTTATTACTCTTTTGAACTAAATTGGCTCAGCAATTTTGCCATTAAAGCAGGAGAAAAGAAAAGGTGATGAAAAGGTTTTAATTTAATAAAAATTAAAAATCTTGAGCTCTTCTTAGTCTTTTTATGTTTCATTTTTTTTAAATGGGTAAAAGTTAGATGATGTAACTTATTTTAAGCCTGATTCTTTTGAGTCTTAAAATTTCAGTCCCCGTGTTGTTGGAAGAAAAGTTTATTTTGGTTTCAATATAAAATGGTAGAAGAAAAATATAAAAACACTTAAAATGAGTCTTCTCCACTTTCCAAACATATAATTGAGTTTTCTTGTAATATCAAGTAAGAAAGGTAGAAAAGAAATTTCAACACTTTTATATAAACTCTTGAAAAATGTGGTTAATAACAACAGTGTGAACCCACTCTTAAGCTATGCAATAAAAGCTTACATGAAAACATAGCTGAAGTAGGAACAGAGGGAAAACCTTTGTTATATTTTGTAGAACCCCAAATATTTGTAATGTATTGCTCATATAAGAAGTATACTTACTGCAGAGTTTTCTTTAGTCTTAGCCATTTAGCTTTATTTCAGGCCTAGATTTTCCATGCCAGCTTGCTTACTAGCATTCTAAGGGGATTCTATTCTAGGAATTAAGGGTAGAAAGAAATGACTGTGGAATGTATGTGCTTGAAGTCATATCTACTGAGAAGTGAAATACATGCAATTTATATGAATCTTCATTATGGAAAGGAAAACAGAAGTGGATGGTGGTCACAAGTAAAAATTCAAAGTTGTGTTTGATATTTGTCATCAAACTTTTAGTTTCCTGAAAGTAACCACTTACAACAGAAGATATGCTTTTGTTTTTTTGGAATAAAAGAAATGTTTATTTATTCAGTATAAATTTTGATTCTGTGTTTACCCATAGAAACTGGTTGAATTGATTTCATTTTTTAAAACATTATTTATTGTGAAATTGGTTTCCATGTGGCACCCAGTGCTCATCCCAGCAAGTGCCGATCTCAATGCCCATCACCCACTTTCCCCTCTCCCCCACCCCCCATCAACCCTCAGTTTGTTCTCATTATTAGAGAGTCTCTTATAGTTTGCCTCCCTCCCTCTCTGTAACTTTTTTTCCCCCTTCGCCTCCCCCATGGTCTTCTGTTAAGTTTCTCAAGATCCAAATATGAGTGAAAACATATGGTATCTGTATTTCTCTGCCTGACATATTTCACTTAGCATAATACCCTCGAATTCCATCCAAATTGCTGCAAATGGCCAGATTTCATTTTTGCTCATGGCCAAGTAGTATTCCGTTGCATATATAAACCATATCTTCTTTATCCATTCATCAGTGGATGGGCATTTAGGCACTTTCCATGATTTGGTTATTGTTAAAAGTGCTGCTATGAACATTGGGGTACATACATGTGCCCCTGTGCATCAGCACTCCTGTATCCCTTGGGTAAATTCCTAGCAGTGCTATTGCTGTGTCATTGGGTAGTTCTAGCTTTAATTTTTTGAGGAACCTCCACACTGTTTTCCAGAGTGGCTGCACCAGTTTGCATTCCCACCAACAGTGAAAGAGGGTGCCCGTTTTTCCACATTCTCGCCAGCATCTATAATCTCCTGATTTGTTCATTTTAGCCACTATGACCAGTGGTTTTGATTTGTATTTCCTGGTGATGAGTGATGTTAATTGAGCTTTGTTTCTCAGTGTGGTTTTGATTTGTATTTCCGTGAAGATGAGTGATGTTGATTGAGCTTCGTTTCAAGTGTCTGTTGCCCATCTGGATGTCTTCTCTGGAAAAGTGTCTATTCATGTCTTCTGCCCATTTCATCACTGGATTATTTGTTTTTCATGTGTGGAGTTTGGTGAGTTCCTTATAGATTGTGGATACTAGACCTTAATATGATATGTCATTTGCAGCTATCTTTTCCCATTCTATTGCTTGCTTATTAGTTTTGTTGTTTCCTTTGCTGTGCAGAAGCTTTTTATCTTGATGAGGTCCCAATAGTTCATTTTTGCTTTTGATTCCCTTGCCTTTGGAGATGTGTCAAGTAAGAAATTGCTGTGGCTGAGGTCAAAGAGGTTGTTTCCTGATTTCTCTCCTAGGGTTTTGATGGTTTCCTGTCTCACATTCAGGACCTTCATCCATTTTGAGTTAATTTTTGGCTGTGGTATAAGAAAGTGTTCTAGTTTCATTCTTCTGCATGTTGCTGCCTAGTTCTCCCAGCACCATTTGTTAAAGAGGCTATGTTTTGTCCATTGGATACTCTTTTCTGCTTTGTCAAAGATTAATTGGCCATACATTTGTGGGTCCAGTTCTGGGTTCTCTATTCTATTCCGTTGGTCTATGTGTCCGTTTTTGTGCCAATACCATACTGTCTTGATGATTGCAGCTTTGTAGTAGAGGTTAAAGTCTGGGATTGTGATGCCTCCCATTTTGTTTTTCTTCTTCAATATTACTTTGGCTATTTGGTTCCATACAAATTTTAGGATTATTTGTTCTAGCTTTGAGAAGAATGCTGGTACAATTTTGATTGGGATTGCATTGAATGTGTAGATTGCTTTTGGTAGTATTGACATTTTGACAGTATTTATTCTTCCTATCCATGAGCATGGAATGTTTTTCCATTTCTTTGTGTCTTCAGTTTTCTTCATAAGTTTCCTATAGTTATCAGCATATAGATCTTTTACATCTTTGGTTAGGTTTATTCCAAGGTATTTTATGGTTCTTGGTGCAATTGTGAATGGGATCAGTTTCTTTTTCTCTTTCTGTTGCTTCATTATTGGTGTATAAAAATGCAACCGATTTCTGTACATTGATTTTGTACCCAGAGACTTTGGTGAATTTATATATCAGTTCTAGCCGACTTTTGGTGGAGTATCTCGGGTTTTCCATGTAGAGTATATCATGTCATCTGCAAAAAAGTGAAAGTTTGACTTCTTCTTTGCCAATTCTGATGCCTTTTATTTCCTTTTGTTGTCTGATTGCTGATGCTAGGACCTCCGGCACTATGTTAAACAACAGTGGTGAGAGTGGACATCCCTGTCGTGTTCCTGATCTAAGGGGGAAAGCTCTCAGTTTTTCTCCATTGAGAATGATATTAGCTGTGGGTTTTTCATAAATGGCTTTTATGAGGTTTAAGTATGTTCCTTCTATCCTGCCTCTCTCAAGGGTTTTCATTGTCAAATGCTTTTTCTGCCTCTATTGACAGGATCATATGGTTCCTATCTTTTCTTTTTTTAATGTGGTGTATCACATTGATTGATTTGTGAATATTGAACGAGCCCTGAAACCCAGGAATGAATTCCACTGGATCATGGTGGATAATTCTTTTTATATGTTATTGAATTCTATTTGCTAGTATCTTGTTGAGAATTTTTGCATCCATATTCATCAGGGATATTGGCCTGTAGTTCTCTTTTTTTTTGCTGGGTCTCTGTCTGGTTTGGGAATCAAAGTGATGCTGGCTTCATAGAATGAGTCCAGAAGTTTTCCTCCCCTTTCTATTTTTTGAAACAGCTTGAGAAGGATAGGCATTTACTCTGTTTAAAATGTCTGGTAGAATTCCCCTGGAAAGCCATCTGGCCCTGGGCTCTAATTCATTGGGAGATTTTTGATCACTGGTTCAATTTCTTCACTGGTTATGGGTCTGTTCATATTTTCTATCTCTTCCTGTTTGAATTTTGGTAGTGCATGTGTGTTTAGGAATTTGTCCATTTCTTCTAGA
>CM053568.1:42184825-42213151 GCA_028646485.1 Cryptoprocta ferox
TAGAGGTTTATCAATTTTGTTTATTTTTTCAAAAAACCAACTCTTGGTTTCATTGATCTGCTCAACTGTTTTTTTGGATTCGATATTGTTTATTTCTGCCCTGATCTTTATTATTTCTCTTCTTCTGCTGGGTTTGGGGTTCTCTTGCTGCGCCCCTTCTATTTCCTTTAGGTGCTCTGTTAGATTTTGAATTTGCGCTTTTTCTAGTTTGTTGAGATAGGCCTGAATTGCAATATACTTTCCTCTTAGGACTGCCTTTGCTGTGTCACAGAGAGTTTGGATTGTTGTATTTTCGTTTTCATTTGTTTCCATATATTTTTTAATTTCTTAATTGACTGGTTGACCCATTCATTCTTTAGTAGGATGTTCTCTAACCTCCATGGTTTTGGAAGTTTTCCAGAATTTTTCCTGTGGTTGATTTCAGGTTTCATAGCATTGTGATCTGAAAGTATGCACTGTATGATCTCAATTCTTTTATATTTATTGAGGGCTGTTTTGTGATCCAGTATGTGTTCTATCTTGGAGAATGTACCATGTGCACTCGAGAAGCAAGTGAATTCCACTGCTTTGGGATGTAGAGTTCTAAGTATATCTGTCAAGACCATCTGGTCCAATGTGTCATTTAAGGCCATAGTTTCTTTACTGATCCTCTGTCTAGTTGATCTGTGCATTGCTGTAAGTGGAATATTAAAGTCCCCTGCAATTAGCACATTCTTATCAATAAGATTGCGTATGTTTGTGATTAATTGTTTTATATATTTGGGTTCTCCTGAATTCGGTGCATAGACATTTATAATTGTTAGCTCTTCCTGATGGATAGACTCTGTAATTATTATATAATGCCCTTCTTCAGCTCTTATTTCTGCCTTAACTTTAAAGTCCAGTTTGTCTGTTATAAGTAGGGCTACTCCAGCTTTCATTTGACTTCCAGTAGCATGATAGTTCTCTATCCCCTCACTTTAAATCTGAAGGTGTCCTTAGGTCTAAAGTGAGTCTTTTTAGATAGCAAATAGATGGGTCTTTTTTTTTTATCCATTTTGAGGCCATATGTCTTTTGATTGGAGCATTTAGTTCATTTACATTCATTGTTATGATTGAAAAATATGGGATTAGAGTCATTGTGTTATATGTAGGTTTCATGCTTGTAGTGATGTTTCTGGTACTTTGGTTCATTGTAACATTTCCCTCACAGAGTCTCCCTTAGGATCTCTTGTAGGGCTGGTTTAGTGAAGATGAATTCCTTCAGTTTTTGTTGGTTTGGGAAAACCTTTATCTCTCCTTCTGTTCTGAATGATAGGCTTGCTGGATAATGGATTCTTGGCTGCATATTTTTCCTGTTCATCACATTGAAGATTTCCTGCCATTCCTTTCTGGCCTGCCAAGTTTCAGTAGATAGGTCTGCTATTACCCTTAAGTGTCTACCTTTATATGGTAAGGCCCATTTATCCCTAGCTGCTTTCAGAATTCTCTCATTATCCTTGCTTTTTGCCTGTTTCACTATGATATGTCATGCAGAAGATTGATTCAAGTTATGTCTGAGGGGAGTTCTCTGTGCCTCTTGGATTTCAATGTCTGTTTCCTTCCCCAGGTTAGAGATGTTCTCAGCTATGATTTGTTCAAATACCCCTTCAACCCCTTTCTCTCTCTCTCCTTCTAGAATTCCTATGATACTGATATTGTTCCATTTGATTGCATCACTTAGTTCTCTAATTCTCCTTTCATGCTCCATATCATTTTTTCTCTCTTTTTCTTGGCTTCCTCTGTTTCCAGAATTTTATCTTCTAATTCACTGATTCTCCCCTCTGCCTCTTGAATCTGCACTGTGGCTACCTCCATTATATTTTGCACCTCATTTACAGCATTTTTTAATTAGTGACTATTTTTAAGATCCTTGATCTCTGCAGCAATAGAGTCTCCACTGTCTTCTATGGTTTTTTCAAGATCAATTAATTTTATAACTATTATTCTAAATTCTTGTTTATTTATGTTGCTTATATTTATTTTGATCAATTCGTCAGCTGTTACTTCTTCCTGGAATTTCTTTTGAGGAGAATTCTTCTGTTGCATCATCATGGCTAGTTTTCTGTCCCTTGTAAGTTTTAAAAGCTTGGTAGGTGCTCTGCAGCTGCAAGTATTGCTATATTAAAGGGGGCTCATACACTGTCCAGGGCCTGGCCATTCAGGAAGTATGTTTTGGAGAGTGTTACTTGATCTCTGTTGTTGTGACTTTGGATATTTTATTTCCCTACTCGTAGTGATGTTTTGGACCCTCCACCAGGTTTGTTTTGGTGTGTTCCTTGAAGTAACTCTGGAAATGAAAACAAACAGGACACAAAAACATGCAAATGCACAAACCAAAAAACAAATAAGCAAACAAAAACAAAAAAACAAAAAACAAAAAAAGGATCTAAAACAAAAAACCAGAAACACCAGCTACAAGTAAAGAACAGGGTGGAGGTGGTGCTGATGGAAGAGTATATACAAAGAGAGAAATGATAGGGGCAGGGGAAAAAGAGAAAATGAAGATTGACCAAGCAGATAAACTAAAAGTCTTAATCCAGAGAGAGAGAGAAAGGAGAATAAGAAGGAGCTGAGGAAAAAGAAACGAAGATAAAGTTACCCAGAGAAACTATATGGCCTGATTATTCCAGAGAGAGAGAAAGTAAAGTGGTAGGTGTAGACCATACATCAAGAGAATGGATTAAGTATGTCTGTTTAAGCAAACCACTAACCAGAGTAACCAGCCTAGAGGGTGGTGGAAATAAGAGGAAAAGTGAGAATATGTCTCAATAACAAGAATTGACTTAGAATTAGTCCAGGCAATGCCACAGTGCTGGTCCGCAGGGGGCCGTCTGGTTCCACAGCTTCTATCCTGCCTCCACCGTGGGCCCTGAAGACTGATCCTTGAGGCCCTGCCTTAGAGGTTGTGGGGAGAAAAATGGCAACTCCCCAGTCCCTTCTTCATGGACGAGGTGTCCCAAATCACTCCCCTGGATCTGTCCTCACTGTGCCACTGGTGCAGATGAGGCAGGCTGTCTTGCTGTGCTGTCTCATATGTCCCACACTTAGCTGGGTTTTAAACTCCCACTCTGTGTGTTAATGATGCCACCCAGAATGTAATCCAGGCTGTGCTGCAGCACTTCAGGGGAGGGGACCGAATTCTCCTGCTGCAGACTCCACCCCTGGTCTACCTCGGAACCTGGAGGTGACTCTCCTCCTCCCCTTGTGTGCAAGTAAGGCAGCCGGACTGGCTCCAGTCTGAAGAAAGTTAGAGATGAGATCTTTCTCCGAAAGCCCTGTAGTTAGAGATGGGGTGATGGGATCCCTCTCCATCCTGGTCGGAGGTTTTTCTTTTATCCTGATACAGTCCTACACTTCCCCAGCTGCTTTTTCTCTTCCCTTTGTCTCTCTGCAGAAGGGGATCCCTCCCCTCCGTGCCTCCGCAGTCTGTTTTATCTCCCCCAGTTCACAATCACGCACCTATGGGGCCGTCCAGTTTTCCTGTTTTCCTCCTGGTCTGTTTTCCTCCCAGTCTCTTGGGGTTCAAAGTCCTTTGGCTTCAGCTCTTCTTTGTTTGAGAGATGCAGGAAGTATGGATACCCCTACTTCTCTGCCATGTTGGCCCTCTAACTGAATTGATTTCATTTTAAGTTAAATGCATTTTTTTTTAAATCTTTTTTAAAAAAGATTGAGGGAGTTTTGGCAGTAGTTTTCATATGGTTAGTTTGGTTTCTAAATTAAAAATGTGTATTATGATTTCCTTTTTATCATGATGGAGACTGTGCTACTGAATCAGGCCATTGAGAAATGTGAAATTAGATAAATGTTTTACTTCAGCTTAATAAAAAAATTATTGAATCTTTCTTAATACAAACTTAACAATAGAAGTTTTAAAAAGAACCATTGCCAGTAAAATACTAGGAATGTTACTTTTTATTCA
Source organism: Cryptoprocta ferox (assembly GCA_028646485.1). Classification (NCBI taxonomy): domain Eukaryota; kingdom Metazoa; phylum Chordata; class Mammalia; order Carnivora; family Eupleridae; genus Cryptoprocta; species Cryptoprocta ferox. The sequence continues at coordinate 42,188,766 of CM053568.1, forward strand.
GAATCTTCAGGTGTAAGTTCTATAACCAACTTCGTATTCAGTTTTTATCTATAGGGCATATTATATATGTCTATTTGGAAATGAAACACAACTCACCAGAACAATTTGAAGTTGTTTATTACTTCTAAACACATAGTACTCTGTGAGCTTATCAGTTTGCTCTGTAACCTGCTGTATATCTGTCAAAGTAAGGGATATTTTAATTCCTTTTCTGAAACATTCAGCCCTTCAGCCAGGCTTCTACCCCATTGCTTATCTCTCGTCTTGGGCACCCTCCTGCCCTTCGACCCTGCTCTGGAAGAAAAGTAACCAGTCTGATTGGTAAGAAATGGGCATTAATTGGCTCCATTTTGCTAGTGGGTAAGACTACCGTGTCTTAAAGTTGAGACTGAAGTACAGACCCATATGAGAATGTTTCTTTTTACTTCTGACCTTTTAGATTAAGCAGTCTCATCATCTTTGTTTTGGGGGAAGTAAATAGGAATCCTTGAGCCTAATACATGTTCTCTAATCCGGTGTTATTTTGGCACCCTGGGCTGGGTGTGGAGGGGGCATGCTAGGGATGTCTTAACATATATTATTAATAAAGCAATGAACTGCTTTCTATTAGGCAAATTTTTCTCAAATTTTTAGTGCCTTGTAAATGAGAGCACTCAGGGACCAACAGCCCACCAGCAATACTTAAGACTAATAAATGTAAATGTTCCTGTTCCCCAGGCTCTTAGAGCCCAGGCACATTTTTGAGACACTATATACAATGTTAGAAATGGAGAAAGAACCCTCTATTTTTTTTTGTTCTTGATTCATTCAAATACCCTTTACATGACATAAGGCACACAAATTAGGAATTAGCCTCCTTTTTTTAATAGGGCTAATGCAGCTAAGAATATATTGCCACTTAAAACATCTTTAATATCAAATAATAGGTAATAATTCATGGCAAATTTTTGAGAAATATTAGTAATGCAGAGCTAGAAGGTCAGTGCATCCAAAGTTTATTTTATTTCATTAAGACTTAAAAGGTAAGTTCAAACTCTTTGAATGGACATAAATAATACCATGAAATTAAGTTATTAGGACATAATTATTACCATGTAATATAATACATGGCAATATATAGTTATTACGTCTATATGTACATCAATATATTATATATATTGATATTTATGTATACACATACATAAAATGTGATGGTTTATAAACACGTTTATTAGTAAAATAATTTTTTCTTGGCACTACACTCTTGAGGAAATTGATTTGTTGCTTGGGTGCAAAAATGAGTATGGTGGGTGATTTCTCCAACTGTGGACAGACTTTTAGAAGAGACCCAAGTTGAGCTTGTTTATTTTATAGTAGAATGAAAAATAATGGGTCTTCTTTCTGTAGTTTAAGTGTATCACTCAGTAACTCTTCATATCTGTTTTATAAGTGACCCTGTGCCGGAAATACAGTAGAGAAGAAAATTGATCTAATTCATGTCATCATGATATATTAGTGAATGAAAATAAAGGCTAGGAAATTGCCATAGGATAAATTGAAGTCATTGTTTTCTAATGTAAAATTATAGTGGGAATTATTGAGGAGAAGAATTCAGGGATGAAATCTGAAACTGAAAAATAATTCCTAGTGGAATGACATCATCAAGATGGCAATGTAGGTCATTTCTGAATTCATTTCCCCTCACAAGAAGGCCAACCAGCAATTATCTATAGACAAGATATTGTGGTGAAAATCCCAGAATGCAGGGGTGAGCCTGAAGCTCCCCTTTGCATCACAGAGCCCGAGAGGGATTACATTAGAAGGGTAAGAGGAGTGGCTCCATTCTGACTGCATTCCCCTCCCCCAGTCTAGCACAGGGCTGCTCCAGTGGGAGAAAGAGAACCCAAGTGGACATCTAGCTCCATCAGTTTTGCGAACCCTATCCTGGAAGCCCCCTCTGGTATCACCCTCAAGGTCTTGAACAGTGGGTGGAAGATAGTGGCAGAGAAGGGGGCACAAATTAAACCAGTGCTCAGATCTTGGCATATCCCATTCCTGCTTGCTGCAATACCCAAGCAGAAATCCCAACCAGTGGCACTGTCTGCAGAGCCGTCCTGGTGGCACATCTGGCCGGGGAGCTTGATTAGCAGTTCTGCCTAATTTGAGTCCCAGCCACTGAACTGTATTGGCTATGGAGTCTGTTCTATACCTTTACTTGGGCAAGGAAGCAAATTCAACAGCCCCACCCACCTATATTCAGGTACAACCTTCAGTCCAGCCTGACCAGAAAACCTGGGTAGCAGTGCATTCCATCTTATGGCTCTGCTTGGCTAAACAGCCAAGCCAGTAGCCCAGGCCAGCTATGAAACCAGGGAGCCCAAACAGTGGCACTATGTAGCACTATTGAAGCCCATCCTATAATACCACCCAGCCATGGAGTATAGTCTACAGTCCTGTTTTGCAACAGAGCCCAAGCTATGGTTGACTAATTACAGAGAACAGCTTGTGGCCTTGCCCAAGAAGGGAGGTCACCCAATGATCTCACCCAATCATGGGGCATAGCCTAAAGCTCTGCCTGAGAAAGGAGCACAGACAGATGTCCTTCCTGACCCTGGAGTGGTCTCCAGCCCCACCCAAATGCAGGATATAGCTGAAGGCCTCTTGGAATTAGAGAGCTTAGCCAGCACACTTGCCCAATAGCCAGCAGCCTACCTGATTGCAAAGCCCAGCCTATAGCCCTGCTTAACTTTGTGGTACAGTCTGTGGCCTGACCTGATCACAGAAGACATCCTGACACTCCATCCAAATATGAAGTCCAAGCATGGATTCCAGCCAGTGCCACTGTCCAGTCAGGGAGAGTAGTCTGAGACCCCACATGATGAGGGGCAGCTGCAGAGGCCAGCCCTTAGCCCTACACAGTCACAGATTCTAGCCAGTGGTACCATCTACCAGAGGACATGATCTGTGACCTCACCCAACCAGAGGTGATTACACAACCAAGCTAGTGGTCACACCTGACCTTTGGATCACAGCCATTAACCTGCCTGATCCAGGAGTTCACTCAGCAGCCCCATTTGGAAACAATCCAGCCAGCAGTCTTGTTCAACTGTGGAGGCCAGCCAATGGCATTTCCCTGACCTCAGAGCATGGCCAGTGACCTTGTCCAACTAGATACCCTCATAGCAAGCCCTGTCTGTCCACAGATGCTACCAACTGACCTGGCCAATAGCCCAAACTGACCTGACTAGGGATGATATTTTCCTGCTAAAGTGAAACTGTAAAATCTGGAAGAGGAAAACGTTTCCTTAAAGGCATAAATGCCACTAAAGGAATCAGGATTATGGAGAGTTAGGTAATCATGATCCCATCAAAGAAAACTAATAAAGCTACAATAACTGATGCTGAAGAAATGGACAACTCTAAATTGTCAGAATAATCCTCTTAAAGAAGTTCAGTGAACTACAAAAAGATAGACATTTAGACAAGTAAATGACATTAGGAAAACAGTGCATGAACAAAATGAGAACTTCAACAAAGAAGCAGATACCAGCAACAAACACACAGTAATCCTAAGAATTCTTCAGAATGTTAAGGAACTCAGTAAAGAGCATCAAAAGAAGACTCCACAAAACAGAAGAATCACTGAACTGAAAGAGAGGTCATTTGAAATTATCCAGGCAGTGGAGCAAAAATAGAATAAAAAAAGGATGAAGAGAGCCTATGGGATTTATGGAAAAGCAGCAACATACAGAAACTATGTTTCTATACACTAACAACAAAATATCTGAAAAAGAAAACAATCTTCTGCAGAATAGCATCAAAAGAAACAAAATAGTTGGGAGAAAATTTAACCAAGGAAGTGAAAGTGCTGTACAAAGCAACTACAAAACTTAGATGAAAGAAATGGAAGAAGACACAAACAAATGGAAACATACCTTGTGTTCATGATTTGAAAGAATTAATATTGTTAAAATGTCCATACTACCTAAGGTCATCTGTCAATTCAGTGCAATCCCTATCTCGATTTTAATGGCCTTTTCCTCACTAATAGAAAAAGATTCACACGGAACTACAAAAACCCCCAAACAGCGAAAGCAATTCTGAAATGAATAAAGCTAGAAGCATCACATGTCCTGATTTCAAACTATATTACAAAGTGATAGTGATCAAACCAGTATGGTACTGGCATAAAAGCAAACCTATAGACCAATGAAACAGCACTGAGAACCAAGAAATAACCCCTTCCATATATGATCAACTAATATTTGACAAGAGAGAGAAGAATACTCAATGAGGAAATAACAGTCTCTTCAATAAACGGTTTTTGGGACAGTGAATATTCACAGGCAAAAGAATGAAAACTGGACTTCCATAATAAACTACTCACAACAATTAACTTGGAGAGGATTAGAGACTTTAAGGCCTGAAACTGTAAAACTCTTGAGAGAAACCACAGGGAAAAAGCTCCTTGGCATTGGTCTCAGCAATGATTTCTTAGATATGGCATCAAAACCATAAGTAACATTAAAGCAAAAATCAAAAAGTAGCACTGCCCCAACAAAAAGGTCTACACAGAGAGGAAACCACCAACAAATTGGGAAGGCAATCTATGGAACATGAGAACATATTTGCAAACCACATATGTGATAAGGATTAATGCCCAAATACATAAGGAGCTCATAAAATTCAGTAGCAAAAAAAATGCAATTAAAAAATGGGCAATGGACTTGAATAGAGTGTTTAAATATACTCAAATGGCCAACAGGTACATGAAAAGGTGTACAGTGTCACTAATCATCAGGAAAATGCAAATTAGAACCATAGTGAATATCAACTCCCACCTTTTAAAATGACTACTATAAAAAAGGCAAAATATAACAAGTTCTGGTGAGGATGTGGAGAAATGGGAATCCTTGTGCACTGTTGGTGCAAGTATAAATTGGTACAGCTACTATGGAAACAGTCTGGAGGTTCTGTAAAAAATTAAAAATAGAATCGCCATATGATCCAACAGTTCTACATCTGGGTATATTTCCGAAGAAAAGTAAATCATTATCTCAGAGAGATATCTGTGCCCATGTCTATTGCAGCATTATTTATAGTATCCTAAAGATGGAAACAACCTAAGTGTTTGTCAAAAGATGAGTGGATAAAGAAAATCTGTATGTATATATAATAATATTTTGATAATATAGATAATAATCTGTTATCTCTATAATATAAACTATATATATGATGTTGCTATATAATATATATATGATATTCCAAATTTCCAAGTCATAAAAAGAAGGAAATTCTGTCATTTGCAACAGTATGGGTGAATCCTGAGAGCATTTTGTTAAGTGAAATAAGTCTGACAGAGAAAGGCAAATATTGCATACTCTCACTTATATGTAGACTCTGGAAAAACAGAATTTATAGAACCAGCAGATGGGTGGTTGTCAGAGGTGGAGAGTGGGCAGGGTGGCTTGGGGGAAATGGTGGTCAAAGCATACAAACTTCCACTTAGAAGATGAGTAAATTCTGGATATGTAATTTACAGCATGGCCACTGTAGTTAATAATACTTAATGGTAAATGTGAAATTTGCTGTAGAATAGAACTTAACATTTCTTGCAATGCGCGTGCACACACACCCCCCCACACACAGATTGTTAACTATGTGAAGTGATGGATGTGTTAACCTTATTGTGATAATCATTGGGCAACACATACATATATCAAATCATTACATTGTATACTTTAAACTTATACAATGCTATAGTCAATTCTATCTTGATAAAGCTGGAAGAAAATAAAATTTGTGTTTTATTGAAAAAAAAAAGCCCCTATAAGTTAGTGAAAAGAAAAACTAACCATGAAGTTGTTTGAGAGTCTTCAAAAAACTGGAATAGCTAATTCAGTTTTACTTAAAATAGTAAGCTGTGCCCTGTGTGACTTCAAAAGACACATTGTAAACATTGGTGAGTTGCTTTAAAAAGAGTGATTTTTCAAACAGGATGTGGAGACGTATTTGCATCTGCTTATCTCTTGGGAACAGACACTAATCTATGAATTTAAAACAATTGTTTCTCGAAGGATGTTATAGGAATTGGCACCATTAGAACTTGTCATTTTCTGCTGGGGAAGTAGATGTTTAAAGCAACAGAAATCTGACACCAGTGAGTTCCTTGATGTTCTTGCTACAGAAAACACAGGTACCTCAAAGCTTAAAATGCTCACTTCCTAAATGTTAGTCTCTTGTGCTTCTCACAAGTTTATGGCACCTGAAAAACTGGAGAGCAGAAACTTGTATCGCCTATTTTTGCAAATAGCTTTCAGAAAAATGGGAGTCTAAATACTCAGGCGCCATTTTAGTGCTGCTGTGTGGAGTTAGGCAAGGCATTTTATCTCTTTGAATCAATTTTTCCTTCACCTAAAATGAAAAACTTGACTGTATCATTGTCTGGGTCACTTTATATTTTGGCTATTGTTATCATTCTGTGATTCTGCTAGTATTAATGAAATTTTTCTCTTATTTCTTCCTGTGAAAGCTTTATCGATCCAAACCACATTTGTTTAGTGACAAGCTACCCCTTTGAGCTTGGTGGAGCATTATTTAAGTGTAAGAATGTTGCTCTATTAAAAAATAAATCTGTACATGCGTTACAAATGGAAAGGAAGGAACAGTTGAAGAAATTTGATATTGGGAAATAAAAATAGGAAAATAATAAAGCCAGCAGTAAAGTTAATAGAAATTAATATCATACAGTCATATGTTATTGCCACAGGTAGGAACAAATTTATCTCTAATCTTTCCAGCAGCCAAAGACCTAGAGGAAAACAGTAATTTTTTTAAAAAAATTATTGAATAAAGAAGTATGACTTTCCCTTAGAAAAAACTTTTTCCCCCTTGTCAAAGGGAGCAGTGTTCATTGTGGTAGATAACATCTTCAATATCTTGGAATTTTCTAACAGCCGAGTCTTAAAATATTTTCAGTAGCTTGAGGGTGAATGTCAAACCACATGTTCAGTATAACATGGTCCCATTGAGCTACACAGGGTTTTTAAACGTTGGCTGTAATGACACATTCCTGTTGTGAGGGTAGGATTCTTGGCAGCATCCCTGACCTCTGCCCACTAGATGCCAGTAGCAACCCTCTAGCACACCAGTTGTAACAACCAAACATTTCTCCAGATTTTGCCAAAAGTCCCCTAGGGTAGCAAATCACCCACAACTGAGAACCACTAACTAAATAGCAACAATTAACTAATTATCAGTTAATCAACTACAATTGTCAAAAATGGTATAATAAAGACACGAGTTTGGGAATTAAGATATGCTTTTGGGGGGTGCCTGGGTGGCTCAGTCGCTTAAGCATCCAACTTTGACTCAGGTCATAATCTCACAGTCCATGGGTTCAGGCCCTGCACTGGGCTCTGTGCTGGCAGCTCAGAGCCTGGATCCTGCTTCAGATTCTATGTCTCTTCTCCCCCCCCTGCCCCGCCACTCTCTCTCTCTCTCTCTCTCTCTCTCTGCTCCTCCCCAACTTGTGCTCTGTCTCTCTCAAAAATAAATAAATTTTAAAATAAATATTTAAAAAAAAAGAAATGCTTTGTGGAAGAAGTAAGATCTAATAGAAGACCTGAAGGGTAAGGAGTATTTAGCTCTACAAAATATGGGATGTGGAATATTCCAAATTGAGGGATAGTATGTGTACCAACCATGAATTAGGAAGGCAGATGTGACATGCCTTTGCATCAGTGCTGGTGACCAAGATGACAAAATCAGATTCTTGTCATTATCCAATGAAGAAATGTTGACTGGGTAGAGGTCTCCTAGAACTCTGCAAATGTGGTATCTAGATTGTTTTTTTATCTAGGAGGTTGCAACCTGGTAAAGAAAGCAGAAATAACACAAAATAAAAGTGGGTGCTCATTAAAGCTTGTTTGTAAATTACTGTCAGTGCAAGAGGATAACAACAACAAGATGCTGATAGAGCTGGAGAGACTGGGAAGAGGAATGGTGGGAATTGCCACCAAAGGAGTGGTCTGATTGTAAGGACTAGAGAGTGTAATAAGAGCACCTAGTCAGAAGGGAATAGCATAGAAAATGGCTGGAGATAGAAACAAATTTACAGATGGGTCAAGGACATAACTAGTTTCAGGGTCATCTGTCTGATGTTCACTTTGGGCTCCCAAAGACAGCCTTATCTGTTTCGGGGCTGTGAGAATTTTAGGAGCATCATTATTTTAGGAGTGCAGTAAAAGTGGCATGAAGGTTACAATGAGTGGGAAAAGAGAACTTGAGAGTACCTGCTAAGATTAAAGGCTGGTGCAAGAACTATCTTGGTGATTTTGATAGGTTAGTGAACTGAATTAATTTATAAAGGACTGTTACTTTTTGGGAGTAAGATCCTAACACTGAGGTATCTTCAAATGTTGAGTCCAGAACAGTTACCTCAATTATTTTTCTTCTAGTGTGGGTTCAGAATGAAAGTGAGATGCTATATAAAGTACAAGTCAAAAATCAAGGTGACTCTCTTCCCTTGACCAGGCCTAATTTAGTTTTTTTCCTTTTTAGAAAACGATAAGCAATGAAGCAAACAGTTAACATCCAAAAGACCTAGAGTCCAGTCAAATTCTTTTTTACTAAATTTTTATCCTATGCATAAAAGTTTACTGTGCCAATTTCAGATTTTGTCAAATTGGTTTTAACCCTCTACTTTCAAAGCATAAGAGTTAGGATTCCCTCATTTTTAAAGTAGATACAAAGATTTTTGCTGTTTCAAAGGCAGGAAGACATGTTGGCCTTTTCTGTAACCTCTGCTGTGGCAGAAATGATTGGCAGTGATGATGTCCAACCACAGGCCATTATCTCATGAGATGCAAGTTCAATGAGCAGGTTGCTCTGTCCTTTCAGTAATTACATTAACTACAAACTGGTACAACTTTTTAATAACGATTTTGCAGAAAGATTTTGCAACCATTACATAGTCCATTTATTGCAAGTATATGGAGTGAATCTTTCAAAGAAAAATGCACACAGATTTTTATGACATGAGAATAATTGTTAAACAGTCATACATTATTCCCATCTTTTTCCACCCCCCAAGCAGAGAAAAAAAGTCATCAAATATATTGTGATAATTAAGGACCTCAGGCTAGTAAAGGAAAATTTGACCTAAGATCTCTTTGAATATATAGTTAAAACAGGTGAAGGGTGGCAGAATAAATTACCTTCAAATATACTTCTTTGGTATATTGATTATTTTGAGCTGAAGGCACTTGAGAAAAGCAAATGTGGTGAGAAGTATTCTTCGAACTTACCTGCCTAAATCCTCCAAAAGGAATTCACTTGTTATGGATCCCTTTCTTTGGTGTATCACCAACCAGAAGGGATAGATGCCTATTCTAGGAGAGGACCCCAGACCTCAACATCATACCCAGACAGACTGATCACATACTGTTCCTCTGTTCTTCTAAAGTCTCATTCATTTTTTATAAAAATCATTTACTCTTCACTAAAAGGCCTACCTTCCCTTTTCCTTTTCTTCTGAAGATGATTTTTAGCCCTGAATTCTAAGCTACCTTGGGGAATTGCCCATTTTTCTTGGGTCTCTCCCATGTATACATGGGCACACATGTATATAAACTTTTGTTTTTCTCTTGTAAGTCTGTCTCTTATTACAGTGTTCTCATCTAACACTGAGAGGATAGAAGGGCTATGTGTCCTTCCCTACACAGAAATGGGTGGAAGTGGTACCAACAGGGAGGTGAGTTTGAGTGATTTGATGGACGAGAGGAAGACATTGATGTTTTTTGGCTGAAATGATGAATAGATTGTTTTGAGGGGGTAGCCTGGTGGTGATACTCCTAAAGAAAAAGAGTGAATGGGGACCAGATAATGTAGGTACTTGAAATAAAAAGTTGTTTGTTTATCGGTGTCAGGATTACCAGAAACATTGAGAATAGGAGTTAGAAGAGGTGTGAATTGCTTCATCAATGCAAATGCCTTCATAATCTATATTTCTTGGTCTGATTTTTTTCTTTTTTCTTTTTTTAAAAATAATTTTAAGTTCATTTATTTCGGGAAAGAGAAAGAGGGAGTGCACAAGTGCGCAGGAGGCAGAGAGAGAAAATCCCAAGTAGGTTCCTCACTGTCAGCCTGGAGCTCAACACGGGGCTTAGGCTGGAACTCACGGAAGGGTGAGATCATGACCTGAGCTGAAACCAGGAGTCAAACGCTTAACCAACTGAGCTACCCAGACATGCCTGGTCTGATTTTTTAAGCTGAATTTTTATTTAACCAGTGACTGTTAGGTACAATATGTTATATTTCACTTTCCTTCAAAATTACTCTATCTTAAGCAAAGCTAATTGGTTGGATTCTTTGGGATGTGAGTAACAGACCTCAATTCTGGCTGGCTTAGGCAGAAAATGGAAATCCAAAGAATTTATTGAGTAGTCAAGTTTCAAGAAATACGAAAGCAGGGCAGCTCTGTGGTGGTCATGAATATGATTTGGGGATTAGTCATCTAGGGGGCTTCTATTCCAAATACTCAGCTATCAGGAATCTCCACTTTCTATGTAATAGATAACCAAGTTTAGGGAGAGAGAAATTTACTAACCCAGTGAAGTCCATGCAGTTAGATGACAACATTGATATGTGAATGTTGAAAGTCTATACCCTATTCAGGGGAGGAAAAATTATCAGAGAAGGAGTCATTTTGAGGTGTGAGGATGAAGGTCACATCCGAGAGATGGTAGAATGGTACAAGGTAAGGAAACGGTAAGCTGCCTGCTCTGTGTATATATTCCAAGAATTAAGGTAGCATAGAAGAAAGAACACAAAAGTGCCAAAGAGCACATGCCAGCTACCTTTTAGGATTTCCCCAGAGCTTTATCACATGAGAGATGTGGAATATGCACAATCCATGTAATATGTACAAGGTTAGGAGGCCACTGGTAAATATAGGCTTTATGCCTGTTTGCAGTGTACCCAAGTAAAATTGGAATCCATTACCAGGAAAGAAGTGTAGAATGGAAGTGGAGATAAACAGCTAACAGCTTTTTGCCACATTTGGGAAAGTAAAATACAAACACACACACACATACACACACACAAATATATATGCATGCATATTGCAGAGTATTTGTATGTGTGTGTGTACATAATCTTAAATATTTTATTTGGTGTTTATAGCAAACCTAAATATGAAAAAAAACACTTCATCATTTGTTCTTAAATCAGTATTTACTGATAGGGTTTTTTATAAATTCTAACCTGGAGTTAATCATGCTTTACAAAGAATGGTGACTTATGTTTAACTGCTCTTAGGAGATGCTTTATGCAGTCCTGGGGAGGGAGGTACAGATTCACAATACACAGTAGTATGTTAAAAGTCATAGAATGGTCCTACTGTCAACTAGTTTACTTAGTGTTAGCCCAGAATATCTGAAATTCATGGAAACAGTTTTTATCATCCATTCCTGTCAATATTTTATATTTATTCTTTCAGAAACATTGGGCTAGCCAAACCAGCCTAGAAATTAGATTCGAGAACAAATTATTAAACTCATGGAATAAGAAAATTATAGTTTAAAATACATACATAACAGGTATATTTTATTTAATTTTATAAATTATATTTAATACTCTTGTTAAAAATACAGAGAACTATATACAAAACAGAAAATAATTTTTAGTTTTTATCTAATTTTAAATTTTATTAAAAAATTGGGGAATCAAATTAATAATTAGGGAATTAATAATTTAGAATTTTTTCTTTTTTTAATGTTTATTTTATTTTTGAGAGAGAGAAAGACAGAATGTGAGCAAGGTAGGGGCAGTAAGAGAGGGAGACACAGAATCCAAAGCAGGCTCCAGGCTCTGAGCTGTCAGTACAGAGCCCGATACAGGCTTGAACTCATGAACTGCAAGATTGTGACCTGAGCTGAAGTTGGATGCTTAACCAACTGAGCCACCCAGGCACCCCTAGAAATTTATTTTCAAATTATTTCACAATTAAGCCTTTAAATATCAAGTCTATACACTTATTTTAAAACCAGTTGGAATGTTCAGAACTAGTTTGATATGGCCTATGCAAATTAATTGAAAAATAGTTGTAATGGTGTTAAAGAGACAGCTCTAAGAATTCAAAGATTTTCACTTTCATGCACCACCCTTTCTGCAAATCCTTTGTCTTTACTGGTGCTTCATCATTTACATGCATAAGTCTAATTGAGACAGTTGTTCTTTAATTTTCCTTAACATGATGAAGTGTCATTTCAGTTTAATAGGTCTGAAATGTCCCTTTACCTCACACCTTTGCAGCTGACAAGGAAAACTACTTTAAATGTCTGAAAATTCCAAAGGCAATATTACATTAAATGTATGCCCTGTAATTGCTTGTGACAAATTATCCTATTGATGGAGAAATATGTACCCAGCTTCCATGTGGATATTTTTTCTTTGAACTTGGAAATGATTCTAAGTAAATGTCTTCAAAGTAATCTTAAATGAGTTAGCTATGTCTTTAGTTTGTAAATTACACTATATGTACTATTTTCAATCAAATGGTGCCTGCTATAAATCAAAGAATTTATATATTAGAAGGATAGCTTTCGAAGCTCACTGCTTGAAAAATCACCTAGAAATTAGTTTTATTTTCTCTTTCCAGACACAGAGGTTTTAAGATATGTGATGCTTTTGCAATTATGTTTCCATCTCTTAAATTAGCTTTTCATTCTCTTTAACTCCATGTAGTGGTGCAGGTAGATATTGGGAAGAGACCTCACTTAAGCTTGAAATCCTGAAGAGGAATCCCACATAAATAAAATTCATGATTAAAATTCTGAGGGGAAGTTACATTTTTGGTTGAGAAAAGATTAAAAAAATTTTTTGTAATAATTCCTATTTCTTAATATGTTCATGGACATGACTATAAAGATACAAGTGAGATTTGTGTGGATTTTGTCTCACAGAATATTTTTCTTGCCTCAATACATGTCATCAGTACAATTAAATCTTTCCTTGATAACACTGAACTTTGTAATGTTTCAGAGACATTATTCAGGAATTCGTTGATTGTGGATGGGAAAGTGTAATTGAGTAATTTGAGTAATTGAGGGTCTGCATTTGTTGATGAGTACTGGTTTTATGGTAGCTTGTTTATTATATGTAATATTAGAACTAAGTTACTATTAGTACAAATTCAAGTTGAAGGGTCTAGACCTTCACATGGTTGTAAAATAAGCAGAATGCATCTTTGGTATTCCTTCTAGTGACCTCTAGTGTTTTCCTGTTTCTTTATCCATTTAAAGACTTTCCTTTCTCTTTTCAAAGTCGGCTCTCAGCAACATGGCAGCTGTAAAAGACAGACAACAGTTTAAAGCATTTCCTTTCTTATTTCTTTTATTTTTTTTATGTTTACTTATTTTTGAGAGAGAGAGAGAAGGAGGGAGGGAGGGAACACAAGCGGGGAAGGGGCAGAGAGAGGGAGACACACTATCTGAAGCAGGCTCCAGGTTTCGAGTCATCAGCACAAAGCCCGATGCGGGGCTTGAACCCACAAACCGTGAGATCATGACCTGAGCTGAAATTGGACACTTAACCAACTGAGCCACCCAGGGGCCTCTAAAGCATTTCCTTTCTTGAAATTAAAAAGATGAATTTGCAGATTTTCAGGTAATAGCCAATGTATGGGAATGACTTGGGCAGCATACTTTCCTTCCTTCCATTGAATACACAAATTGCATATTACTTACAGTGTGTATATCTTTGTAAAATGCAGGAGACAAGCACTAAATAAGAGAAACCTACTGCCTACCCACACAGGACCTCACAGGCCTTATACTCTAATAAGGAAGAAAGGCAATGAAAAGAAGTGTGAAAGTCATGGAGAGAGTCATGATCACAGAGCATGATGACCTCCATGGTGACCTCTTACATGCATACACATAGTATTTAATGTTCCTGTTCCTGGAGTTTAATATTTTATGTAGCAAGAGAAATCATCAGATTCTTCCCTCACTTCTCTTTATTAATTTTTAAATCTTTGTTTATTCATTTTGAGAGAGAGAGAGGGAGAGAGAGAGAGGAAGGGATGGAGAGAGAGAATCCCAAGCAGGCTCTGTGCTGTCAGTACAGAGGGCTCAAACTTATGAACGGTGAGATCATGACCTGTGCTGAAATCAAGAGTTGGATGCTTAACCTAGGGAGCCACCCAGGCGCCCCTCCCTTCTCTTTACTTGTGAAGCTAGTAGTAAAGAAGATTTTTGTCAAGGAAAATACCCATGATTTGACCATCCTAAATCAACAGCTTTTCCCATGTGTGCATCCTTTTGTAGTAATTATACAAAGACACACATGTTTTATGTGGTTATTAACATGGCATGATTGGGAAGTTTATATGCCACTGCTTTATCAAATGTTTTATAAATTATGACAATAATGTCCTTGTAATTATTTCTTTTTCGGTAGATATATCAGAGATATAATTTCTTTTAGGGTAGATATAGTATCATAGATAAAATATCTTTTGTGTTAGGATGCCACAATCTACTCAAGCAATTGTTTTATTAAATATTTATACTTTTGAAATAATAATTACTGCCCAGAACAGAATATCATCATAGATAAAACTCTATTTTTATATTGAATTATTTCATAGGAGTCAATGACAGGATTATAGGGTATGAACATTTTAATATATCTTATTATGTATTCTCCATTGTTTTCCAGAGATACTATAACATTTTCCTGTGCTATCATAATTCTATATTTATTTTAGCTTGAATGAATTATTTCTTTTATTCAACAAACATTTACAAGATCCTTAGTATGTCCAAGGTTTGATGTGCAAGAAGTGAGATTTAAAGCTAATCCTATCTTTGGGATTATCTGAAGGGGTGGGACAAGATAAAGACATTTTTGAGCTATGAAAGAATCCCAGGGGGTGCAGGAGGAAGAATCTGTGAGTGTTTTAGAAAAGACATTTCATAAACTCTGTCACAGTCAAGCACTGAAACATGATCTCTTTAAAGTCTGGTTCTGGCCAACATTGACCTCTGTGCCACATCCTGGTAATCCATCCCACCCACTCGATTTCTCCCTGGGGACTGCTCACAGTACAATCAGCTTTTCAAAGTGCTTTGCCTGTTTATTGATGTCCTGTCTAAAAAATTCAACAGGTAAACACATTCCTGACCCAAACAGTGATAACAAGGTGGCACAGCTGTAGCTTAGCCAGAAGATTATTTTAAAATGGTCTGGTGGTATTAAGCCTTCCTATTTTCATTTGTATTTGAGGGAGAATCGCTAAGTAAACAGTCTTTCATATCGACAGCTAGTGCAAGACACGCTACATACAATGCTGTACAAATTTAACCCTTTTGCCTTTTCTTCTCCATTTATTAAATTTCAGAGTTTTACATATACTATTTCTGTTAATTTTCACAGCCTCTGAGGGCATTTGTTATCAGCTCTTTTTTATGGATGAGGATATGGAAGCTCAGAGAAATTAAGCAGACTGCTCAGTGTCCTACAGCTTATAACCTGTGAACCTGGCATGCATACCCAGAAATGATTCTCTGAACACTATTGCCATTGGGTGGCACTACTCAATTTTTACTTTGTTTTATGTGATATTCTACTAGATGGAGACTTACTTATAAATTGGTCTTTTTCCTATGTCTCATTTATTCTTTACCTGGTGACACAATCACTTCCTAGTGTTGACTGGAGATGGATTATCTTCTATGTCCTAAACAATTACCTCATGTAATCCTCACAACAACACCAAGAAGTCAATATTATTATCATTACCATTTATAGTTGAAGATTTTGAAACTTGAGGAAAGCATAATATACCAAGAAGACTCAGTGATTAGGTGAACTTGGGAAAAGTTCAAACCTATTGTTAGAGAATCAAATAATTATACTGATAAGCCCTTAAATCAATAGATTTAGGATTTTAGACTTGACTATATCTTTGGCTCCTAACTAGAGCTGAATTGGAGAACTTGGACAAGCAGGCAACAGCCCTGGATCGCCATTTATAAGCAACAGTAAAATATGTCTGTGATACAACAGAAAAATACCTGTTGCCAGTTAGCTCAGGTTGCCACCTTTGGCTGCTAGAGGCTGTACCCTCAAATTTACACAGATACATGAGAGTTCCCTGATAATGTTGTGAGATAAAATTTTGTAACTGAATAATGCATGGCATAGTGCTGTTTACTTAGAATGCATTTTACCTACTGCAGTATTTAGTGGCTATAAAGAGCAAGCCCCTGAGTCAGGCATCACGTGGATACAGTTAACAGAATGTAGCTCCTTCTTGCTTATAGGTCTTAGGTTCTAAAGGGCTTGACAGAAACAGATAAATGATGGATCAAGAAGAGCATATAACTGCCATTTGAAACTCCAAACAATGCTCTTCATGAGAACAGAACTTGTATTTACCATTTATATTAGTCTGATTAGGAAACACCATCGAGGGGCATCTGGGTGGCTCAGTTGGTTAAGAGTCTGACTTCAGCTAAGGTCATGATCTTGTGGTCCATGAGTTCGAGCCCTGCATCAGGCTCTGTGCTGAAAGCTCAGAGCCTGGAGTCTGCTTTGGATTCTGTGTCTCCCTCTCTCTCTGCCCCTCCCTCACTCATGCTCTGTCTCTCAAAAATGCATAAATGTTTAAAAACTTCTTTAAAAAAGAAAAAAAAGAGTCAAAACAGCCTTTAGACTTATATCTTATAGAGCATAGTATTTCCCAAGGCTCAGATTAGGTGTGGAGGTAGAAGAGGGAGAGTAGGAAGAGAATACTTCAGTGGGAACATTTGCATGAGCAGGGGAATAGAAGCAGAAAGTGGAAGGGAGTTGCTAGGGAAAGACTTGTAGATGCACATAGCTGAGAGTGGAGGTAGTCCTTAGATTTGAAGACAATGTGGGTAGTGGCTTCTTAGATTATATTTTTCATGTAAGGCTACAGAATGATACCATGCTCGGGGTATTTGCTTTTCTGTGTTCCTCCAGCAAGCATAGTGCAGCTCCTTACGGATTTTTGCCAGATGGCTGGCCCAAGCCAGGTGAGCAAGTAGACAAAATGGAATACAAAAATGGATATGATGCTTTCCTTTCTACACCTTATTGATCCATGTCATACTCCAAAGATTTCAAGGGCTGAATCATAAACCCCATCCTCCCAACCATCCAGTAAATTGTGAGCACCTGCTATATTTTACATTCTGTACTGGACACTCAGGTTAGAATTAGAAAAACCCTGACCTCAAGAAGTGCATAGTAGTCTAGTGGGCAACACAGATGTTACAAAATAATCAAATTCAAGTGTGGATGAGAGGAAAGTGCGTGGTTGTAACTTCACAAAAAAAGCGCGACTTTCAGTTGAACTTAGGAAGGACAAACAGACGTTCTCCATGTACAGAAGAGGGAGAAAGAGTGATGGCCATTGACTGAACTCTGCTGTGTGGCTGGCACTGGGTTAGGTTTTATTTTACGTACAGTAACATTTAATTAACCTTGGGAACAGTCTTTTTATCTCTATTTTATAAATGAACAAGAAAAAGAAAGAAACACAGACTAGAGAGGGGCAGTGGCCCCCTCAAGATCACAATGGGCAGTGCTATAAGAACTGAAACATAATCTCAAATCTGCAAAATCAAAAGACTTATATATTTCCACTATGATAGCCTGGGAAAGGGAAGATGATTTTTCAAAGCATTGCTTAACATTAACAGAGAGAGGAAAACAAGGACAAGAATGACTTCCATGTGTGAAGCAAACAGAACTTGCTCAATCCCTGTCGCTAGCAACTGTGGCTCACCAGGGCAGCCCTGTTCCAAACTGAAGAAATATTCCATTATCTGGACTTTCTCAGTCTTCTCCTCAGCAGACATATTCATTGGTCAGATCTTCCAGAGTCTTAAAGCCTCTTGTGCTACTACTATGGCAATGATACTAATAGTTTGAAACAGGCTAATCTGTAAACAAAGCAGTACAAATTTCCAGCCTAATGTCTTTAAGCACATCAAAATCCTTTTTCCTAGCATCGAAATTTGCAATAAAAATATAAAGTGAGTCACATGTAAATTCCTATTAGCTACAAGAAAGTAAAACTAGGTGAAATTAATTCTAATATATTTTATTCCATGTTCAAAGTGTAATTTCAACATGTAATCAATGTTACAATTATTATGATATTTTGTGCATTCTTTACTTCCTGCTAAGTTTTTGAAAATTTGTGCACACTTTACTTTTAGAGCACATCTCAATTTGGACTGGACATGTTTCAAGCACTCAGTAGCCCATGTGGCTAATGGCTACTGTATTTATTGGACAATACAGCCTGTAGGAGACACATGAGTTGTTTTAATGGTGCAATATCAGACACTAGAGCCAGATACTGGGAAGGATACTTTTGTTCTGGAATTGTTTTCCTGCTTCTCATACCACAGCAAATAAACAGGTGAAGGTTCTCAACCTTTGCTGAATTTTAGAATTACTTGGGGGAATTTTAAAAGCTTGCATCCTGCTAAAAGTCTGATTTGGTTGGTCTAGCATGGGATTCACACACCACTGTTTTTTTAAGAAAGCATCCTAGGTGACTCTAGTATGTAGGCAGGGCTTGGAATCACAAGGTAGATGGAACCAATTTTTACCTTGTATTGACTAGTGCCAGAGAGGGTCAGGATAAATGGAGGAATAGCAGGAACCTCTTGGTTCTCCTCTGCCTTAGTGAGAAATGAGCCATGAGAAGTTTTCTCAGAAATTTTTACTTGCTTTGGTTTGAAGATACTGAATCTCCAGTAGGGATTATATATTTTTTAAATAGATATATGTAGTGGAAGTTAGGATTATGTAGACTTCAGTGGGAACTGATTTCTTTAAGATCATGGGGGAAAATAATGCTTTACACCTTTGCACATGATGTGAGACAGTACAGACTTTCACATTTGCATTGTCTGGGTGGTCTGGGGTTTGTGAGGTGAGGAGGATCAGAAAGAAGGCAAGGTGCAAGTATCTGCCATCTGTCCCACAGGCCTGATCCTTTGTTGGCCATAATAGAGCATAAAAATGCTTGAGTGTCCTCCACTCCATCCTTAGCTAATGTCCCATTTGTATCTAATATTATAGATGCCATTGTAAATTACCCTTAAATTAAGGACTGCAATCTCTCAATAACAGGGTCAAGTTAATAACTGGAGTTTAAAAGGAAGACATCAAGGCTTTCTAATGCTGAAGCAAGTACCATCCAAATGAGTAGACCAATATGACTTTAAGTCTTCATTAATATAGTAAAATTATTAGCACCTGGTTACCCAGAGAATATCTAATACTGGCATGCAATTGCTTTTTTATGATTATTACAATAGTGATTTATTCTCTCTTAACTCCTAACTATTCTCTTTGGAGAGTGATTTCTTCTAATGTGTAGAGAGCCTTAGGCTCATGACAACGATATTTACTACTCTCAATATTAGGATATTTCTCCATTTTGTACCCATTTACAACATTCATAAAACATCTGCCAAAGTGCTGAAATCAGCTTTGAGAAAGTAAACTAATGGTGCCCTGTGAAATGAGGAGGTTTGAGAGTGTAGGATTTGGAAGGCTATAATTACTCCAGCTCTCACACTGTAATCTGTATCTGTAGCGTTGGGACACATGGTGAGTTGTGAAATGAAATATTGATGCCCATATAATGTGTCCTGGAAATGAAGCTATTGTGCTAAATGTTAGCAAGGACTTCACCTGTGCACAGGTGAGCATGTGAGCACACGTATACGCACACACACACACTCACCTACTCCACAGGAAGAATTGGAAAATGCTTCAAGCAGGACTTAAGAACTTAAAAATTTCACAGCCTGCAATCATTGTTTTAATGGTGAAATGATGTATCATTAGTGATAGCCTCTATTTCCATTTTTGTACCCTAAGGAGATTCGCTAGTGATGGCCGTAGCCTCACATTTTGATATTAGAAATCAAGGCATTAAGAAAATAGCTAACTTGCCTCAACTGAGAGAACCAAATGTAGAATCATGCTGTGACAAATAGTGTATAGTCTATAATATTATGATGTAGCCAATCAGATTAGGGACAATTTAATATAGCAAGAAACCAGTCAGCTGCATTGAGTCAATCCCCAAGGGTTCCATTAAAATCAGATGAATCAGAGCAGTATGGCTGCTAATCTTGTGCTCATCCAAATTATCTGTGAATAGCCTGAGCCTGCAGATTTGGGTTGAGAAAAACTGAAATGCAGTCTCTCCTTAGATATTTAACACACAAGCTGATCGGCACATTTCTAAGTGAGCTTCAGTTAGGTTCACTAAACAGATTTTACCAAGAACTTCCCCATTTCCTAGATACACATTTAAAGATGTCATCAGTCATTTTTGAGTTGTTTTGTTTTGTTTTTGATCACTCAATAGGAAGGTCAACAGAAACAATTTGCCAAGATTCAGTTTGTTTTTTCAGTCTGTTTTATCTCTAGGGGGATGTCTGAGTTTGTCAAAGGTGGGGTTCAACTCCAAAATGTTTTGATTTAGTTGAATACTTTTTACCCATTTTGGCGGGGGGATAGACTTCATCAAGTCTCTTTGAATTAATCTCTTAGCTAACAACTGTAAATCATGGAAGTATGATCATTAAAAATACTTTTTTTTCCTGGTGGCGATGAATATCTATTTGAAGATGCTGCAGTGTGCAGTGGGAAGCATTCTTATCAGCAAGGATAATGGAAGATTTCTTTATAAATCATTTTGTGGGAGACAAGCAGAGTTTGGCTTTATTAAGAGTTGGAGGAATTGAAGCCACACTTAGCAAAGAGTATCAAAGGCACATTGGATACCTGGAAACATAAATACACCATTGAATCATTAAGTACCCAATCTTGTTAAGATTACTCATGCAAAATTCCCATTAATTTCAGACTGTCTGAAGTAGTGTGTAGCATTAAATTGACCTAGGTCTATGGTTGGCATTTTTGACTGTGCAGAAGCTGATCATATTGGTAAAAGAAAAAACAAATTCAGAGGTTTTTAGGCAAGACATATGGCAATCTCACTTTGGAAAAATCTACATGCGTTTTGAAGTCACACTTGCAACAAAATATTTTATGTTACCAATATTGTATCATATGTAATTTATCTGAAGTGGAAAGTCATATGATATATGTTAATTTTATGAAAAGTGATTGTGTTTTAAATCTTGCTGAGTCTTGTGTTCCAATGTTGTAGAAACAAATAAGTGTCTTGGTTTCCATATGTAGTTTACAGCTTATCATCCTGGAATGTGAATGAGGCAGAAAACAGTGACTTTGGGAGAAAAAGAGCATTTTGTTGATGCCTATTTTAAACAAAGATTATGATTATGATTATTCCGATTTAGCTGATAACAGGATACCCATTGAAATAAAGAAGCACATGTAAATTTTTCCATGTGTGTTATATAGTGTAACAGAGCCAGAGTTTTCTAGAACCAGTATTCTGATTAACAGGCATTGCAGAAGAGCAGTGAAATTGAATTTCCAAACCTACAGTTTTGTTTCTGACCCATCCAACTTATAACAGCTTTAACAGGGCAAATACTTTGTACAAAGTGCTATGTCCTCATAGTTTACAATTGAGTAAGTGATAAAATAATTACAAAAATAACTTCTGCATGTATATGTAATATATAAGGTAATATGTCCTGGCCCTCAAGTTTGGAATAGGTATACCCCCCTATGTGCCCCACACAACATCCACACAAATCTGGATAGTTTAGGTTATGCAATAGTAACAAACCCCAAATGTCTGAGATTTAACACCTTAAAAGTTTATTTCTTGCTTGTGCTACATATTTATCATGTTGAGAGCCCTGTTCTGAATTCATTGTCTTCAGGACCCAAGTTTCCAGATTGGGCATCCTTGGGAATGATGTCAGTTACTGTGGAAAGGGAAAAAAATAGCAAAACCATAGAAATTGTATCCTGATTGCTAAATATTTTATCCAGAAGTGATTCTTAATACCTCTGTCCCATATCTTGGTCAAAATAACTCACCCATGGAGCACCTGGGTGGCTCAGTTGGTTGAGCGTCCGACTTCTGCTCAGGTTATGATCTTGCAATAGGGCTCACTGCAGTCAGCTCATAGCCTGCTTCAGATCCTCTGTCCCCCTCTCTCTGACCCTTTCCAACTTGTGCTCTCTCAAAAATAAACATTTTATAATAAAAAAAGAGTCACCCAGACACAACTAACTTTAAAGGGCAAGATATAAAATTTATCGTATGTTTGATAAGAGAGATGAGTATTTTTTTTTTGACAATATTGGCCACTACAGCACTGTTCTTCCAGTACAGGAATCACAAACCTTTACTGTAATTGTTCTTAAGTAGAAATTCTGGGATAGTCATATTCTGTATTATATCTCTAGTACCTGTCACAGTGTTTGGCATATTCAGTAATTGTTGAATGAATGGCAGTGAATATTCTACTTGCACATTCTTAGCTTTAGAGTCTATGTTCAGCTATGAAATTCAGAAAATCCACCAGCTTCTGGATTAAAATTTCAAGACATAAAAAAATAGACCTTGGGCAGTTTTCACATATGTTGCCACAAGGGATATTTCAGGAAAAAATATCAACTAAAGATTCTGATGCTATAGATCCTGAGTTTAACCTCAGAAAATGATTAGAAAACATCCACCCATTTTTTATGAAATGATGTCTTATTTTTCCTTCTTGTCTAGTCTAGGTGCACCAATCACATATAAACAGACTTATCCAAGTGACATTTTCTCAATTACAGGGTGCTCTAACAATGTTCTATCTCAGGAAGCTTCATAGCTCTCTCAAGTGTGATTTCTTTCTCCTTTTCATCTTGAGATGAAACACAGATCAGGATGGCCCATATCTTGTACTTGGCATAAAACCATTTACTATCTTGCCCTTCCCTTCAAAAGAATCCCATTGTTGACAGAATGTTGGAATTTCGTTTATCATTTTTCAAACCTCAGTCTCTGAAGACAGTATTTGGGGTAGATTTTAGTACTTGTTACAACTTCCCCAGTATTTTTAAAGACTTAAAAAATTTTGGCACAATGACCTGAGATAAAGTTAAACATGCTAATGTTTGCTTTACTTTGAGTTAGAATCATGTTAACTGCTTTACTTTGAGTTAGAATCATGTTAGGTATTTGATTAGAAGCTCTGATTAGAAGTTACAAATGTGATGAAGTAAAATTAAAAAAAATAAATTATTATAGATTTCAGATTGTTTGGAAGACATGTTTTAAATATTGGGCTTGGAGATTGTTCTATGTGTGGTAGATGACTACTACTACTAGGCAGAGGATCTCTGGATGTATTTACAGGGACAAGAGGATCTGCCAGGCAAGGGAGGGAGAGCTTTAGGATGCTGGTCTTATTCAAAGCCCTTCTTGGATATTCCCCAACTAGCCATCTTTGTTGAGTGGGACCTGAGCTGTGTAACCCAGTGCTCTTGACCATAGATCACTGAGAAGATCAGGGAGAAAGAAAAGGAAAAGGAGGATGAGAACAAGAACAGAGAGGATAAAGGAGAGAGAGAAAGAGAGGAGAGCTTGGACTCTGGAACTGCCCACTCAGGCCCTATCACCCTAGAGCTAGAATTCTTTAGCTTTTTACAAGTGTTCTTTCTGTAAACTCTTAGTGTTTTCTGGGGTAACTTGAGCAGGACTCTGGTGTTTTGCAACCAACACTGACCTTATCAGAATAACCTTCTGTAAACAGTGATCTCTCCTAGAGCAGCTTAGATGGAACAGATGTACACTCAACTTTTAAGGAAACTTGGAGACAGTTGTCCCTGGACTGGAACTTTGTTTTCTTTCCTTCTGGCCTGCCCCTATGTTGGCGATCTCGTGCCACAGTGGGAATTGTTATAAACTGCCCCCTCTTGAGACATATTCAAGGGCTCTAAAGAGAAAAGCAGGCAATAAAACTAACACAAATAAAGACACACAAAACCGTAAGCACACTGCCCCTGCCCCAAACAACTGCCTTTGCTTGATTTGAAATGAATATGCATAATAGTATGAGTTTTGTTAGCTATATCTGTGGGTCTTCATTTTGCTTATGCAGTTTAACTCTTATTAGTAAAGTTTTAGACACTTTCAATCACTTAAATGTAGGCAAAAGCAGTAATCAGTGCTAACATTTGGAGTACGTACTATGTACCAGATACAGTGCCCCCAGAAATCTCAAGCAGGAAACAGGATAAGCCATGCGAAGGATATGCAGTAAGTGAATGCTGACCTTGGATTTGAAGGCAAGCAGTCTGACTTCAGAGCCCATATTCACCCATCAAGCAACTGGTTGCCAGGATATTTGACCATGTCTTTAAATAAAATGTTTGTTTAATTTTGAGAGAGAGAGAGAGAGAGA
>CM053568.1:42213651-42240859 GCA_028646485.1 Cryptoprocta ferox
GAGAGATAAGAATATGCTACGGGATATATATCTGGATGGCAGTAGAAATGAAGGAGAAGCAAAGAAAAAAGGAAAGAAAAAAAGAGAGAATAAAAAAAGACAACTCCCCTGTGCGGATGGGCGTGGTCTGTAGTCAGGTCAGGTCTCCGGGGCTGCTCTCTCCGAGGCCCCCGCCTTGGTGGTTGCGGGGAGAAGTATGGCGCCGCTTCAAAGCTTTGCCAGAATCAAGTGTTGCAACCACCCTTCTGAGTCCGATCTCCCTGTGCCGCGGGCGAGACAAACTGTATTCTCCAAGCTCCGCCTCGCTTCCAAATCCCAGTCCGTGCAGTTCAACACCGTCACCGGGGATGAGATGCATTCCCACTGGCGGCCGAGGCCGGCCGGGCTTGCACCCCCCTTTTCGCGGAGCCGCCGCCGCTGCAGCTGCCGCTTTTCAAGGCGCCTTTCTTGCTGCTGCCACGGCCGCTCCTGGTGCGGTTTGGAGTGGATGCCGCTGCAGCTGCACCCAAGGAAGAATTCGCCGGCCAGATGGCACGGATTTCTCTCCCGGCGCTCGGCAGTTATATATGGGGAGACGGGCGAGTTTTTCCTCCCTTGGAGATGGTTCTAGGTGCGTTTTCCGTCTCTCTTTCTCTTCCCCTGGTCTCTCCGGGGCACAGCTTGCTCTCCCTGTGTAGGGCTCGGGGGCTCCTTCCCCTGCACCACTGGGACCGCCCGTCCCCTAATTTCCCAGATCACAGTCATTCACTCAGGCATCTTTGAGGTTGTCTTCTCTCTGGCGTCTGTTTCTTCTTTCCCCCACTTGCAAATCCAAGTTTTATCCCTTCAGTCCTTCTCAGTTCAATCCATATGGGCGTGCGCGGATTATAGAGCTCCCTGCTTCTCCGCCATCTTGCCCGCTCCTCTGTTGTTGGTTTTTTAATCTGGATCACATTTTTATTCTATACTACTCGTAAGCAGTGGCATCTTTTCTTACTATGGGTGAAATGTAAGGATTAAGAATTATTGCTTTTAAACCATTGCTTTCACCTCTTTTGGAGTAGAACAGAGAGTGAAGGTTAATTTTTTAAAGCTTGACTGAGGTATTTTCACAAATAAAATTTTACATATTTAAAGAGTACACCATGATGGTTTGATATACATATACACTGTGAAGGGATTACAACTATCAAGCTAGTTAACATCACCCCACATAGTCATCACCCCTTTTGTGTGTTGTGTGTATTAAACATTTAAGACTCTCTCTTCCTGTAGACTTCAAGTATACAATACAGTATTAATAACTGAAAATGAAGGTTAATTGCTTGAGTAACTGGTCTGACTACCCAAAGGAAATGCCAAAAATTTTTCCTTCGCTTTTAAATTTTAAATGCAAGGCCAAGGCCTTTACAACTCATTAAATCTAAGTAACTGGCAGCTTACAAGTCACCAAGAATAAATTTGAATGCTCTCTGTAGTACCCAAGATGTATTATGTATGCATCACTGAGTTATTCAAGGGATATTGAAATATTTTAAGTATTGGTTTTTGTCTACTCTTTTTATGTAAGGAACTTCTTGGTCTTTTGACACATATGATCGCTTGCCTACATCTCATCTTAGAATTGGAAAATAGTAAAACAAACCATAGTCCCTGAATTTTATCTGTTTATAGAGTGGGTGTTTGCTGAGTGCCTGACCTGATGGTATTTAGCATTGTGGTCAACAGCATGAGTTCTGGAGTAAGAAAGACTAAGTAAAACATCACCACTCTGTGACCTTACATCCATGGCCACATTCTCTCAGCTTCAGCCTCCTAACGTATAAAACAGGTGTCATGTTAGGACCTCCTTAAGGTAGTTATGAGAATTAGTGAGAGAATGTACCCAAAGCCTTGATAAAGAGATCTGAGCATTGAGATCTGTGGCAAAAAGAAAGCACTCAATATAGTGTAACAAGTTATTATGAGTGTGTGGAACACTGAATGACTGATATGAATGTGGGGAAGAATTTATTCATGTCCAGGATCTTGTGTTAAGATCTTTGTAGAAATAAGATGTGTAAAAAGATAATCTCTACCCTTTAGAAATACCTGTTGTGAGAACAGCAGAGGTAAAGGTACAGGGAGAGATAAAAAGAAGAAACAGACAGATGGAATGAAATGCTTAATGAATTTAGAAAGGCAGTTTCTGTTTACATCTGGGTGAGGCACCAGGGAAAATTTTATGAAGGAGGTGACTTTGAATGGAAATATGAAAAATTGTACAGCATTTGTCTTTATGGAGACATGATGATATTGGAGATAAAGCTCTGAGAGAATAATGGCATTTTCCCCCAAGGTTCTGACTTCAGCAAAAGGTGGGTATAGTAATGATACAATATTTGGAAAGAGAAAATACCATTTCTTTCTAAGAATTAGCATGAATTCCTCTTCTAAATCAATAGTTATGGTAATTGTATAGTATCTAGGGATTTGGCTAGGACTCCTTTGGACGTGTTAGGAAAACTAAAACCAAGTAGGGTTTAAAATTTTAAAACTTCTCTCTTTCAAATTCTCTGGCTTGTCAAATTATTATATATATTAGATTGTGTATATATATTGTAAATATATATTACAAACATATATTATATATATTTATATTATATATATATATTTACTCTTTCAATAAATATATACATATATTTAGCCTTGAAAGAGTAAACTGACCCTGTTCATATGTACTAAGGTCTTGGCTATATTTAAACATCTTTGTCTTTCCACTTTGTTGTGCTTATGCAACACAAGCCCTTTCTTCCAGCAGAGATAGAATTGTAAGAAGTACCTGGCACCTGAGATACAATTAAGAGGTGCAGTTTAATCATGCAGCAGTACTGTGATTTATCTGCATCAGGTTTAATCATTAGAACCCTTTTAAAAACAAGCACTCTATTTGAGGTCAATCTTCATGCTTGTCACAGGTTCTAAAATGACCATTAGTGCCTTACTTCTATTTCCAAATGGCGTTTGGGACAAAAACAATTTATTGAGCGCATTTTCTATTTTAGCTGCTGTGCTAACTAGAGTATTTCAGTGGTCTTCTCAGTAATGCTATGAGGTAGGTAATGATATCATCTCTTCCTCACTGATGAAGACCAGGAGGTTCAGGCTAAGTAACTTTGAAAATCTCATACCCAGCCACTCATACCCCATCCTGAGGGCAGGATGGAAACTCCATTCTGATTTTAAAGACTGTGTTCTTCATTACCATGTCTTCCAGGTTGCTTGCAGGGAAATTACTCTTGAAAAAGTTATATATATATACATATATGTACATATATATACACACACATATACACACACATACATTTACCCATGATATATAAGGTTTTCTTAATTTACATCCCATTATAATCTAGCTAGATACTCATTAAGGGATCAAAAAAATTAAAAAAAAAGATCTTTCCCATCTTAATTTGAGTTTTAAGAATCTAGACCACACTGGCACATTTTTGCTAATGTTCAAGTCAGGATGAGCTGAAAGAAATTCGGAAATAAAAGGAAATTTCCTCTTCATCTTTGGAGGACACAACTAGATACAACTAATTGTGACATCATGAGTAAGTATAATCAGTGACACTGTTGGACTGTTGATGCTCTTTTTTTCAGTAATTATATTTTACTTTATATTCATGTATTGCTCAATTCTCTGGTGGCTCTGCTTTACTTGAAGAACCACAGAGTGTGACAGGAAGGATAGTTCTACAACAACCGTAGTATCTAGGATTGAGCGTCTGGTAGTTGCGGTAGTTTCAGCTAACTATTAAACCTCTTCTTTAAAAAAAATATTTATTTTTGAGAGAGAGAGAGAGAGAGAGAGAGAGAGAGAGAGAGCACGAGTGGGGGAGGGGGAGAAAGAAAGGGAGACACAGAATCCAAAGCAGCCTCCCAGGCTCTGAACTGTCAGCACAGAGCCTGAGAAGGGGCTCGAACTCAAGAACTGTGAGATCAGGCCCTGAGCTAAAGTAGGATGCTTAGCTGACTGAGCCACCCAGGTGCCCCTAATTATTAAGTCTCTTATGCTCTAATTTTCTAAGTTTCTAAGATGGAGCAAAAACATATAACTTCCAAGGCTTTTCTAAAATTGAAATAAATGATGCATACTTTGCAATGTGGTACATAATGTACTTAAAAAGTACATTATGGAAAATGTATGGGAAATAGTGTGTTTTTTTCTAACCCCAAACTTCCATTCCATTCTTTGTAATAAGTGTGTGTGTGTGTGTGTGTGTGTGTGTGTGTGATGATCACATATATGTACAGAGTCTAGCACCTGGTAGAATTTTAGTAAACATTAGATCCCTTCTCCTTCCGTTAATTCACATTAGGAATACATTCCACTAATCTTTATTTCATTAATAAGTGTATCTCTTGTTGACGACAACATGGTTGGCTTGTATGCACCTTGGTGGTTTTCAAGTTTTAATGTTAATAGTAAAGCAAGAGGAAAGCCCACACAAAAGTCAATCTCAACAAGAAAAGAATAAGCCATTTTCAGGCAAAGATATGATGAACTTAAAATGTAGGTTCCTTTTCAATATTTCAGGAAAACACTTTACATACAGTTCTGGGAATGTAGCCAAAATGAGAAAGCTAAGAGTTATATCCAACAGATATTATGAGAGGGTAAGAGGAGTCACAGATACCAATTACTTCACTAATAAAAGTACAACATCTCATACCTTTCTATCCACATCTTTGTTTTAGAAGGAGAGGAAAAGGGTGGAGGTTATGAAGTAAATCTTGAAAGCTTATTTGAAAAACTTCTCTCTTTTCCTCTCCCTATCTTTCCTTTTATTGGGCAGATTTAAGCTAAAATGCAAGAAGGGCTACAACAAAAGAGCATTACTCTTAGAAAACTCTCTGGAAGCAGACTTAATAATGTACATCTATCCACTCGATGAATTTTTTGAACACCTACTACATTCCTGGCACTATGATAGATGCTAAGAATACTCTCACACCAAATCTACCAGTGTGCAGGCAGACATCTGTATCCCAACACTTTCCTCCCATCACAGTGTTTTTTCTTTTTTTTTCTTTTTTTTGAGAGAGAGAGAGAGAGAGAGAGAGAATGAATATGATTAAGAATCTCAAGCAGGCTCCATGACCATTACAGAGCCCGACAGGTTCAATCTCATGACAATGAGATCATGACCTGAACCAAAGTCAAGAGTCAGATGCTTAGCTAACTGAGCCACCCAGGCAACTCAGGCCTTTTCCTTCCTTTTTTAAAAATAATTTTTAATATGTTTGTTTATTTTTGAGAGAGAGGCAGAGTGAGAGAGGGAGAGAGGCAGAGAGAAGAGGAGACACAGAATCTGAAGTAGGCTCCAGGCTCTAAGCCATCAGCACAGATCTCACGAACTGTAAGATCATGACCTGAGCCAAAGTTGGATGGCCACCCAGCCTACCCCATTCCTTCTTGTGGAGAGTGTGTCTCATCCTTGCTCTTCTGCTTGAGAACTTGACTTTTTGTCAATTGCCCCCTGTCAATTTTCTTTGCTTCCTATGAACATGCTTATCCCTTTTATTAATGTGGGGTCCCACTTACACAATACATCCTCAAGATCTCACATCACTCTGCAACTACAGCCCATTTCTCGGATTACATTATGGCAAAGAGTTGTCTGTAACCCACTTCCTTTCCTTCCAAGCTTTTTTGAAACTGGTCTGTTCAAGCATTCATCCTGTTATTCTACAAAATTGCTCATGTCAGGGTTACCAGGCACTGCCATGCTGCCATACCCAGCACTCCATTATGCATTTTCCTCTTAACCCAGCAGCACTTGTAGACCCTTAATTTCCAGAACATCCCATTGTCCTGGTTTTTCTCCTATCACAGTAGTGAACCCCTCTGAGTGCCCTCTGATATTTCCTCTTCATCTTGCTAAGTGCTAAATGCTCAAGTGCCCTGAATGTTGGTTTTAAGAACTTGACTCTGTTTTTCTCGTAAGTGAATCTATCCCCTCCAAATACATGATTTGAAATGTCATCTCTATTCCAACAGCTTCTAAATACATATCTCCAGCCTCAAAACCATTTCCTCAACTCCACAATTGTATAATCAATCATTTACTGGGTGTTTCCACAGCCGAAACATCATCCATCTAAAAAATGAACTCTTTATTTTTCTATTGTCTTTTTAATTGAGGCACAATTTACATCCAATGCAATGCCAGCTTTTAAGTGTACATTTCCATTAATTTTGATGAATGTATACATGCACATCACCAACACCCAATGAAGACAGCACTTCTATCACCTCAGAAAGCTCCCTCCCTGCCATTTCCCAGCCTAATTCTCTCCAGGTCTCCTCTGAAGCGACCACTGTTTTGATTTCTGTATTGTCATATAATGAGAATCATACCATAGTTTGTTTTGTGTGTCTACCTTCTTTGACTCAACTTAGTTTTGAAAGACAACCATGTTGTTCCCCATACCAGTAGCTTGTTCCTTTTCTATCGAGTGTTGTTGCATTGTAAGATCATCCCACAGCTTGTTTATTTACTGGTTGGTTAATATTGGGATTTTTATCTGTTTGAGGTTTTATGAATAAAATATCAAAGAATATTTTTATTAAAGTATAATTAACATATAACAGTTTCAGGTAGATACAGATTGATTAAATATTTCTGTACATCTGAAATGATCACCACATATGACTAGTTTCTATCCATTACCATAACAAAGTTAAAACAATTTTTGTCTATAATAAGAACTTTTGGGATCTACTCTTTTAGCAACTTTTAAATATGCAGTATGATATTATTGATTATAGTCACCATGCTGCACATTAAATCCCCATGCCTTATCCTTTCATACTGGCAGTTTGTACCTCTTCATCCCCCTCACCTATTTTATCCACCCCTCTACCCCCTTTTCCTCTGAGAACCAGTTGTCTTTCCTCTGTATCTATGAATTTTGTTTTATATGTTCAATTCTTTTGTGTTTTAGATTTTACATCTATGTGAAATCCTGTGTGTGTGTGTGTGTGTGTGTGTGTGTGTTTTGTCTGACTTATTTTACATAGCCTAAATACCCTCAAGGTCCATCCAGATTGTTGCAAATGGTGAGAGTTTATTCTTTTTTTTTTTTTTTTTGGCTGAGTAGTATTCCATTGTGTGTGTGTGTGTGTGTGTGTGTGTGTGTGTGTAAATACCACATCTTTACCCATCCACTCATCTACTGATGGACACTTAAGTTGTTTCCATATCTTGACTATTGTAAAGAATACTGCAGAACACATAGGGGTGCATATACCTTTTCAAATTTGTGGTTTCATTTTCTTTGGAGAAATACCTAGAAGTAGAATTTCTGGATCATATAGTAGTTCTATTTTTAAGTTTCTGAGTTTTCATGCTTTTTTTCCATAATTGCTATATCAGTTTTCAGTCTCACCAACAGTGCACAGGGGTTCCTTTTTCTCCACATCCTGGCCAACACTTGTTACTTTGTCTTTTTGATAATAGACGTTCTAAAAGCTGTAAGGTAGTATCTCATTGTGGTTTTGATTTGCATTTCCCTGATGATGAGTGATGTTGATCTTCCTTTCATGCCTGTTGGTCATTGTATGTCTTCTTTGGAAACACGTCTGTTCTGCTCCTCCATCCATTTTTTAATCCAATTGTTTCAAACTGAACTCTTAATTTCTACCTTCCCAACTCCCTTCTCTCCAAATATTTTCTATTTTAATCATTGCAACTCTAGTCCTGAGAAAATTCATGCCAAAAAATTGGAGTGTTTCTCAGTTTCTTTGACTCTGTCATCACCCCCCTCCAGTGTCTCAGCAAATCCAGTCATCTTTGCTTTCAAAATTTATAGGCGATCTGACCTTTATATGTCGATCACCTTTACAGCAGTCATTGTATTTTATCATGATTATTTCTATCTTAGTCATTGTATACCATCATGGTTTTTCTCTTAAACTACTGCAATAATCATTTACCTCTTTTCCCTTGACTAATCCCTTTCAGTCCATTCTTTATACAAAGGCAAAAGTAGTCCTTCCAAAACATAATTCAGATCTTGGCATGCATTGTTCACAACTCTCCAATTTTGTTTCCACCTCATCCAGGACAAAATTAAGGGCCTTACCATACCCTCACAGCCTTCATAATGTTCCATAATTTTTCCAGTCTCCTCTCTTCCTTCTCTTTTCTGTTCTGCTCTGACTGCAATGTCTGGAGATTTTTGCTCTGTGAACACACCAAGCAAATCCCAGCCTCATGGTCTTTGCACTTGCTGTTCTCTCTACTTGGAATGCTCTTCCTCTATGTAATATCATAGGTCTGCTTTTCAGGAAGACTACCTCAATTACCTTTGGTAAAATAGAGTCCATCCATCCCCCAAACCTCTCATTGCTGCAATACGGGAACAGTCTTTATTCTCTCCTGTTGCTATATTCTTTATAATATCACCACCTACCTTTTTGTTTGTTTGTTTCTGTCTGTTTTGCTCCGCTAGCATGTCCATTCACTGCTGTATCCCAGTGCCTAGAAGTAATGCCTGGCACCATGTATGCACTTACTAAACATCTCTGAGTGTTAAATAATCTGAATATGAATTCAGAATTCCTGCCTTCACAGAATTTACATTATATAAGTGCTGAAGACAAATACAAGTGAGCAAACAAATAAATAAAGTAGCATACACATTTTGAGAAGTAATTTTGGTAAGTATTTTAAAAGCAATACCCAAGGCTTTAAAATGGAGAGTAATAGGGAAAACTTAATTTAGGTTAATTGGCTAGGGGTGCTTTTCTGAGGAGGTAGCAATTGATGATGAAAAGGAATTAAGCATTGGTGAGTTAAAGAGAGAGCACTCTATTTCTTACACATGTTGGAAAGTGTACAAACATTACAAACATTTGATTAAGAACCTTCTCACTGAACATATGCACACACCTATCAGTAAAAATGTGTGTAGGAATGAGGGAGTAAAGCACATTTTCACTAATGGATGGTAGAAAGACAATTCTGTCTGGACATCAGCGAAATGATTATATGTGTAAATGGAAATTCCAGCTTGGGATGCGTAATAGTTACAAAAGCTCGCTAATCTCAAGGTGTTTGTATGCAAGCTACATGTTTGTGTCTTTTGAGAAGGAGAATTGATCAGAAATTTAGGTTAGAAGTAAAATTGAAATCTTTCATTCCAACCTCATCTGGCATTATGATAGTTAACAGGTACTCGTTAAGAATATCTTTGAGGTTAAGAATTAAATAGTTAAAAAGAATAATATCAATGGCAGTATTAATAGTAGCCACAATTTACTGAGTGCCTAGTATTAATCTGGCACCTTAAAAAAAAGATTCAGCTGTGGTTCTTCCTTCAGTTACTAGAACTGTTAATTATGTTACAGAATTTATTTAACGTGCTTAGTGCAGTGCCTAGTATATATATTGAGTACTTATTTGATTATAGCTTTTAATAGTAACAATAATATTAACTATCATTTCTGTGTTATCCATTCCATACCATAAGTGAGAGAATTGATATTTCAAAATAATTACAAAAGAGCTCCCAAGGTTATATATTATAAAGTGTCAGATCTTGGATTAAAATCAGATTGGTCTGCTTTTTATTATGTGTTTGTGTAGAATCTTTCTCTTCCTCACATAATGATTTTCCCTATCTTTCCTTTCCTGATGGCTTAATATAAATGATACAAAATGAACTAAACCAGCTCTTTTTCAGAAATTTGCTGACTGGCTTTAAGTCACTCAAGCTGACATCTTTTTTTGTCAATCTCTTTCTCCTTCCTTCTTTCCTACCTTCCGTTTTGCTTGATTACATTACCGTCCTGCATCTGTTTCTAGTCTCCTGTGTCTATACTTGAACCTTCCCTGCACATTTCAGAAATTATTACTTAGTACCCTCTACAAGAGCTCATATTCATCCTTTCACATGGCACTATTTTCCAGCTGGCACTCTGTTTTGCAACTTGTTCCTCACTTTGGTCTCAGTGCACAAGTGCCAATCTCTACTGGCAGCTCTTTCAGTGGCCATTTGGTGCCAGCCTCCTTCTGATGCATGTGGGGCCACAGGGAGTGGCCATGAACTATCCCCAGCTGCTTCCTCTGCTCCTGGGGCTTGCCAAAGTTTTCTTCAGACCAGCCAAGTCTCTAATCTTCAGAAAATTACTTGATGACTACAGATGGATCTTTATCCCTCATGAGATTTGTCCTGTCTGAACCACCACCAAGCACAGCCATGTGGAGAAATTAAGCTGTAAAATGCCTATGAAGAATCTAGTGTTTCAAAATTATAATCACAACTATAAAAAGCAAGCACAAATGTTTATGAAATATATTGTTTAGTAGGGTTTACTCCTGAGACCAAAAATATCTTTTCACTTTCTCTGTGCTCATGTGAAGGGGTAAGGGTGCATTTCAGGTTCATGTTACATTTAAGATGAGTCAATAGTGTAATTGGATAACAATGAATTTCAGTCTGTTCAACCTTAGGATGTGGGTAAGATTGGATAGCAGATGAGATGGCTTTGGAGTCTGAAAGACGCTGGGCTAAAGCCCAGCCTCTTTATAAACTAATAAACTAGCTGTGCTATCTTGAGAAGCTACTTAAATTTCCTCTATCCAGATCTTCTGATCTATAACAAGGAGAAGGTAATTTCTACTTTGTATTGCTGTTATAGATTTTAACATATAGTGTGAATGTGTGGATTTATAAATCGAGGAGCAGAAGAAAACATACTTTCTTTTCTTTAACTTGTAATTTCTGACTCAGAATACTCCTTCTATTGGGCCAGTAGAGATACAAAGATAAAAACTCAATTTGTGCCTGAAATTTTATTCTCCCTTTCTTTGGGAAGCAATATCCACAGTTTGAGGAAGTAATACAGTGGTAAGATTTTAGCTTTTAGGTCTTGGTCACAGTTTCCACCAGTCTTGCCTGAGGTCATCACTTAACCCAGATGGCCTTGAGTTGACCAACTGAATTGGTGTGCATGGCCCCATTCAGGTTCAAGTCTCTCTCATTCTCTCCTCTTGACCCAGCTTGAGGATAGAGTATTTGACAATGTTCTCTGGAGGCCCATACCCCAGGTGCCCATTTCTCCAGTCCTATTGACTTTGCTGCTGAAAAGCAGGGAATAGATTTTTTTCCCTATTCGGAATGCAACGAATTTTCTGTCTTTGTTTATTTCTTACTAGAACCAAAGAAAAATTTTTAAATAATAAATGTATGGGGAGTACACTGCTTCAACTAGTTATTCTATCCAAGGATACACCCTTTATTTCTGTTTCTCTCAGGAGCATCCAGTGTTATTTCCTCAGTAGGTATGGAAATTCTGAATACAAATCACACCTCTCCAAACTACTTTGAAGAAAGCAAACAGAATTTGGGGGGTGGGGAATGGACATTAAAAAGGGCAGAATCTTGGAAAAGAAAACACATAAATTAAAATATTAAATTATCCTGCATTATGTGTGAAAACATTGTCACAACAACTGGCCCATAGTAGTTGGAGAAGAATTTGTGGAGTTTTTACTGACACTTAAACTAGATATTTTAATACTGCTTTTTTCCTCTCAGAAACTGGATTTTCTGGTATTTCTCTTCTGATATGTCTTTTGATTCTGGGCATTCATTTTGAGATAGCTGGTTCTGGTGAGAAGAGAAATCTGTGACTTTGATGTTGAGCAAACTTAATCAGTACAAGATGTCAGAGGAGTGTAGAGAGACCTCTCTCTTTAGGTCTTGTACACAAGACCTAAACTCCACATTTAGGTCTTGTGTACACCAATGAATCCAGCCACCAAGACTCTCAGAATATCTAAGAAGCCACTGGAGATATGATCACTTTTCAAGAGAAACAAAAGCCATCCATATAATCACCTGCTAGTGTATTTTTGCTTGTTAAGTCTAATTAGTTTGTGAAGGAGTGCTAAGGAGGATGACATTTGCTTGTGTGGACAGGCTAAGGATGAAGTGGTCAGAGGATAAAAAGGTGATGTCTAGAAGAATAAAGATGTCATAGGAACCAGACAGTTTGATATTGTGGAAAGCAATGGCCAGAGTTCTGCAGAACAGAGAAAGCATCACTGCTCCTTGGGCAAGTAGTAACAATTAATATTTTAGTGGCACTTTTTAGTTTTGTAACACCTTTATATACCTTGGTTTTCTCTCATACCTTCATAGCATTGGTCTTAAAATATGTGGGGTTCTCACAAATTCTACCTTACGAAATAAAAAAAAAAAGAAGCTCTGAGGAACTTACCTAAACAGCAGAGAAACAGCCCCAAACTCACATGAACAGTGGTTTTCCTGTGATATTCTATAGTCTGCTGAAATGCATGGAGAAGATTCTTCTGCTTCTGGTTTTTGATCTACAATGTTAAGGTTGACAGGAGCTTTGTATGCAATGTTGCCTACTTAAAATTACTCCTTGATGACACTATTGAGTTTCTGTTATGGGACAATTATTATTGCTTTATGGATTCTAAAAATTTAGATAAAAGGCCTTGTTGGATTCTTTGCATCTCTTTGCATATTTGAGCATAGTTGTCTATTTTTTTACAATTTGATCTTTTCCCCATGAATACACTACTATGTTAACCTTGTTTTATTTTATTATTTATGTTCTATTTTACATTATACTTTTAAATGAGGATCTGAAAGCATGGGGTACAAAATGGTGTGGTTTTTAAAATGAGACTTGTTGCAAGCTGGAGCCCCTGGTCAATTCTGCCTTTTATATCCATCTTCCATCCATTAAGCTCATCAAGGACCTTAAGGAATTTCAGAGTAGATTTCCCATTAAATATCTTGACCCTAAACTAAGTCAGCTAGGACAGCCTTGTAGTCCAACGTAATCAAAAAGAAAAAGAAAAAGTCACTGAAGATGGGATGCTAGATTAACCACAGACATCTTGTTTAATTCTAAAAGATATTTTTGGGGGCACCTGGGTGGCTCAGTGGGTT
Source organism: Cryptoprocta ferox (assembly GCA_028646485.1). Lineage (NCBI taxonomy): Eukaryota > Metazoa > Chordata > Mammalia > Carnivora > Eupleridae > Cryptoprocta > Cryptoprocta ferox. Next base: position 42,226,612 of record CM053568.1, read on the forward strand.
AAGCATCCAGTTTTGGCTCAGGTCATAACCTCACATTTAGTGAGTTGGAGCCCCATATCGGCCCCAGAGCCTGTTTCAGATCCTCTGTCTCCCTCTCTCTGCCTCTCCCCAACTCTCACACGTGGGGGCTCCACAAAAATAAAAATAAATAAATAAATAAAATAAAATGAAATAGTTATGGAAAAACAATGAAGCAATATAATTTTTTATTTATATAGAGTAGATAAGATTGATTACTGACCAAACTTATGGTCAGGCCTCTTGTCAACACTGGGAGAGTAGTGTATCTAACAAGATGTCTTTTCTTTCTTTTTTCTTTTTAATATTTATTTATTTATTTGTTTTGAGTGAGAGAGAGGCAGAGAGAAAGAAAGAGAAAGAAAGAATCGTCTGTAGGCTCTGTGCTGTCAGTGCAGAGCCCAACACAAGACTTGATTCAATGAACTGTGAGATCATGATCCAAGCCGAAATAAAGAGTTGGATGTTTGACTGAGCCATCTAGGTGCCACAGTATCTAACAAGATGTATTTACACTGGACTCAGAAAATTTAGTTTGCTCTTCTATCTCCAACTGACACCCCATAATTCCTAAAAGGTGATAGAGTAAAATGATAGAGTCACTACATTAATGAAAAATACCTAACATCATCTCTTTCTTTTCTCAAATCCTGCCTTCGATTTTTGCACTGGGTGTTTGAAATTTTCACCTCTCCCAAGTTGACTTGCACCAGTCCCTCCATCTCTTCCTGCTCTAGACTACCCTGAGGGAGTGTAATTTATGTTAGCATGACTGCCTTGGGATCTTGGTTCTGATATTGGTTATTGGCCTGGCACTGAGTCTGCCTCTTCTGAAGGTGAGAAGTGAGAAAAGACTTCACTCAAATATCATCCTTATTGTAAGCTGAAGTAGCCGCTTTGAATGCTTCACATTCAGCTAGTGCTGTCTTTGGACAAAGATACTAATGGAACTCCTCATGTAGGATCATTTCTAAAAGATGAAGTATAGAATAGCACTTAGTAAGATAGTTTTGGAATCAAAGCATTCCCTAAAAGAGGAGTGTAAGTGAATTGAGGTTATTTTAAATAGATACACTCTTTTTTCTTTAATTAAATCACATTACAAGCTGTGAGTCTTCTCAATCTTATATCAAATATACGGGCCTTGTTTTATTTTATTTTTAATATTTTACTTTTTGCTATTTTGGCAGTTTCTTTTGCTGAATTGTAACCATAATTTAATCACATATGCTCCAGAATTATTGATGATATATATGATGATATATATGATATATATGATGATATATATATATAGATAGATGTGTGTGTGTATATATATATATACACACACACACACATACATTGTTGTACTCTTTCATGGTATAGTTAATAACTTGTTCATTTACCACTGAGTCCCAACCTTGAGAGCAGATTTATATCTGCTATTGAAAATTAAGGAAGGGAATGAGGAAGGCAGTGCTGGTTCATCTATATTCTTTAACAAAGAAACTCCTCTGGAAAAGCCACAAAACATAGAGGCATTTATCTAAGTACTTATCTGATGCATCTTTTTAAACATAGTCAATACAATGAAAACTGTATGTTGATTTGTTTATGCACTGTGATATCATGATAATGAGAAGCCAGACTGTTCAGTTTTGTAATTGATGAAATCCTATCAGTAACATTTATAGAACCATAATTATTACTTGTTCTTCAGCTAAGGAAGGATGGTTTCCTATATCATATTGGGAAACATCTTTGCTTTTCAGTTTAAAAAGTTTTTTAAAAAAAGTTGAACTATCTTGCCAGGATAATCTCTAATACTGTGAAATCCTGACATAGAAGGATGCTTGAGGGACCATCAGTCTGTCCCCTTTGTGTCTTATGTTTACAGCAAAACATTCAGGAATGCCTTGATTATACACCATGTTATTTTTATTTTTAGCTCACATGTAATGTGATTGCCAATCCATTATCCCAGGAAGAGATGTATCATTTTATTTGCAGTCTTGGATCAAGATATAGTGTATTCCCTTGGAATTAGGCACTTAATATTAACTTCTTGTATAGGCTGACATCTACTTGTATCCAAATAATCTTGGGTGCTTATTAAAACAGAGTCCCTGAACTTGGGCTTTCACATTTCAATAAGCACACCAGAAAATTTCAATGTAAATTCAAAGATCCACTTGTTAAAACTATTTGTGTATAACCCCAAAGGTGCATGACATGTTATAACGTATAACTTTTTACTTTATTGAGTCACTAATTAGAATCACAGGCCCTAGACTTAGGGAGTGTGTCCTTAGTGAGTGAGGAAGGGAATGCATTTCAAAGTGTATTTTCTTTTTATACATGAGCTCTGGGGAAGCCTTGCTCTCCTGCATTTTAGGGCCAATTATATGCTTTCATAATGTTTGAGAGGTTCTCAGGATCCTTATGAATATCAAGATTCTGCTATTTTTGTACACCCAACTTAACACCTCTTTAAAAATCATTTTGCCAATGTTTAGCCCTGGTTTCCCCCTAACAGAAATTGCACACTCCCTACAGAGATTGTAGTAGATATGTGGCGTGGTTACCTGTGCATATGGAAAGGACTAACACCTATGATTCCATAATGAGTTATTATTCTATATGTAAGTCAGTGACACTTTTCCATTATTTGCTAAAGTCACCTTATTGTTCTAATTCAATTTACCGTCAATTCTGAGGCCTAATCTTTTTTTCTTCTTTCTTGCATCTTCCCAATTATCCCTCTCCCACTGAGTAGGTTTATATTCTAAATTATTGTTTATACATTACTTTACACTTTACAAGTTCATCTCATCTTGTTATTTCTTGCCCCATAAGTCTAATCTTCCTTAGCTGTCACTCATCCCCTCCTATCCTCCATATCTAGTCTACTAACAAATTTAAGCAAGTAAACTTTTTCATAACTCTTGACTCCATCTACTTCTTTCCATTTTCATTATCACTCTAGTTTAAGCTATCACATCTCTCTCTTTTTTTTAGTGGAAGTATATTTGACATACAATATTATATTAGTTTCAGGTGTATAGCAGAGTGATTTGACATTCATATACATTACGAAATGTTCACCATGAAAAGTCTACCTACTATCTGTCACCATACCAAGTGATTAGAATATTATTGACTATATTCCCTATGTTGTACTCTACATCCTCATGACTTAAGTTATATTATAACTGGAAGCTTGTACCTCTTAATCCCCTTCACCTAAGCTGTCACATCTCTTTACTAAGAAAAAAGAAAGAGCAGCAAGATCCTCATCATTTTTCTTCTGGCAACAATTTTTATCTCCCTCTAGAAGATTTTATAGGAATAATCACACAGCATTTAAAGATGCAATTTCAATAATGTCTTTCCTATGTAAAGCCCTTTGATAATTAATACAGATCTTCCTCAACTTACAGTGAGGTTATGCCCCAATAGACCCATTGTAAGTTGAAAATATCATAACCTGAAAATACATTTAATACAGTTAACCTACCAAACATCATAGTTTACACTAGGCTGCCTTACATGTGCTCAGAACACTTATGTTAGCTTACAGTATGGCAAAATCATCCAACACAAAGCCTATTTGATTTCTACATTTATTTATTTTTGAGAGACAGAGAGAGCACAAGTGGGGAGGGGCAGAGAGAGAATGAGACACAGAATCCGAAGCAGGCTCCAGGCTCTGAGCTGTCTGCACAGAGCCTGACACGGGGCTCAAACTCAAAAACCATGAGATCATGACCTGAGCCAAAGTCAGACACTTAAATGATTGAGCCACCCAGGCACCCCACAGAGAGCCTATTTTATAATAAAGTGTTGAACATCTCACAAGATTTATTGAACACTGTACTGAAAGTGAAAAACAGAATAGGTGTATGGTTACAGAATGACTCTAAGTGTATCAGTTGCTCATTCTCATGGTTGCATGGCTGCCTGGGGGCAGCAGCTTGCTGCCCTGCCCAGCAAGCATCATGAGAAACTCATATAACATATTATTCATAGCCCAGGAAAAGATCAAAATTTAAAATTTCAGTTTCTATTGAATGCATAATTGCTTTTGCACCATCCGAAAGTTGAAAAATTATAAGTTGATCTCTTACATCAAAATAATCTGAATAAGGGAAAAAAAAATCTTTGCTAGATCCTACATGCTTTAAATTGGCTTCTTTCATTACTTCCAAGATCACATTTTGCCTCTATGTTCTTTTCTTTCTGCATTCCATCACAACTGTTATTTCTCATGTGGTTCCTCAAATATGCCCATGTTTTTTCCTACCTTGAGGCCCCCATCCATGGGTTCTCTTCTCACCCTTTCACCTGGTAAACCACTTTCTATCTCTCAGATAGATTCAGATAGATTCTCTCAACATTTACTGTACTTTTTCTTCATAAGGCTCACTGCAGTTTATAATTACATTATTTGTATGGTTTTATTTAATTACACTAGACTGTAAGCTCTATGAAATCAGGTACATATATATTTTTGTTTTTTTATTGAATCTCCAGAATACATAGTGGTTGCTTCAAAATATTGAGTAAATGAACAAATGAACAAAACTCTATTGTGTTAAGCATTAGGAGGCAAAGTACCTGCATATTTACTTTTGAGTCAGATTTTAAATACTTTTTATTAGTAATGCTAGTGTGTCAAATTTCTATCCTTCTGTCTCGGTAAATGTTGTAGGGTATCTATGAGAACTTTTGTCAAAAGTTTCTATAGTAAAGGGAAAAAAAGTAAGACCAGGGAAATAAGGTAACCCAGGGAAATTATGTAAGGTCACTCTAGTTTAATGTAGGATCCAGGATTGCAAGCCTGGCTTTATTTGAGTTAAAAACAAAAGCCAGCAAAGATACTCTATATATGGCTTGATTCAGAACCTCTGTAAACAGATGGGCTCCCCTTGTGGGGACCATCATTCTAGTTCAGAATGTTAAAGGATGCACAGCAGGTCTTGTCTTCCTTCTCTGGTCTGTTTTTAGCCTTAGAGTTTATTTATGACACAAGCCTAGTGTTTGTTTGCTAGTGCCAGGTATTAGCATATCAGTAATTGAATAATTTTATTCTGTGTCCACTCAGCATCCATCTGGGAAATACAAAGAGGAAATATCAAGCAACTTTATTTTACTGGTCAGTATAACACAGAACAGTCAATATAGCCTCCACAAGCTCCATATAGAGATTAAAAAACAACCTTTTTTTTCCTCTTCATGAAGATCTCTCATTAAGACATACAGAACCTATCAAAACGTTCTACCCTGACCCCAGCATTCTCAGATTTTTGTGTTCTAACAAATGGCAGAGTTCCACACCAAGATACTGGTGTGAATATCTTTCACCTCTATGGCTTTACCCAAAGCTTCATTGCCAAAATGTTCTTATCCTGCAATCCCACCCATTTGAGTTTTCCATTATAAATGATGAATCTTGAATTCCTCTTCCCAACCCACATTCTTTGTTTCAAATCATTCCCTTCAAATGGTAAAATCTCTTGAGTGTTACTTCCTAGGACCCAAGGGATTTATAAACCATATCTTCATTACCAAAGTCTCTAAGTACTGTTAAGCCATTTGCACCAATTCATTCGACTACTCTTTTTCTGTTTCTGTTTCTTTTTTTCTTTTTCTTGTGAAGAACTTATTGTATTTGACTTCTCTGACATCATGGAAGGGCTTGTACATATATTCATGATACCAAGACTTAATAAATGTTCTCCCTAATAAGCTCATAATGGGAGGCTGAGATAAGTCACTTAACTTCTCCAGTGCCAGTTTCTTTATGAAAAAAAAAAAAATAGAAAGCAAATAGTCTAAATCACTAAAGATTTATTTCAGTCCTAGTGAACTCTGCTTTCTTTCTCTTCCCAGTGATTTAGTTCATACATTTCACAGCTACTAGGCAGACTTCAGAAATAGCTGAGTTTTTAAAATAACAAAACAAAACCCTTCAACTTCATGGATGTGGCACAAAAGAGAATTTTTATAGCCTCTAGCAAAGCTTCTTGTTGTAGTTAAAATTTTGGCACCATGCTTTTTCAGAGAATCATACTAAAGGATGAAACAAAAGTCTTTTTCTAAGTTAGCCACAAGTACAGAAAGAAGTATCCAATGGAGCTGTACAGATACACAGTATAAAAACTTCAATAAAACTGATAAAACTTAATTTTTCCTTGGCATGAATATCCATGTAAGATACTCATTTGCCATTTTTGAGGAAGCTAAAAAATGAAGGTCTAATCAAATGCTTGTTTTTTACCTTTTCCCTGTGTGAACTTCGAGATCTCAGCAGTAGCAACAGATCAAGCTGCCATTCTATTCTTTCCCTTAGCAAGAAGAGTGGTACCCTGAGAAAAGACATGAATCTCAGAGTCCTGGTTTTCTAGATTCAGATCCTATCTGTGCTACTGGGTATCTACAAACCTGAAAAAATTAAATCACTTTTTTCTCTTCAGTTTTCTTATCTGACTCTCTTCCATGGTTGCTACATGACTAAAGTTAGATAGGTACACATGTTATCATAATTACATAGTTATTTGCCCATTTTTCTTTCAAGTCTCTAAATTCCATAAAAGAATGAATAATTTCTGTCTTTTCACTCTTGCACTTGAAGCACCTTTTATAGTGACTAAACAAAGTATGTGTTGAATATTTGATGAAAGTGTAATATTTTTAAAGAGCGTAACATAGTGTTTGATGCTTAGTAGGTACCTGAAAAATAAGAGTTCTTTTTTCCTCTTGTATCCTTTCCTTGCACCTAAATTCTATTTAAAAACTCCAAATTACATTCAAATTAGACATACCAGTTATTTTCCTATTGTCTTCAACCCAAACCCACATTTCTAGATTCTGCATGTGATGCTGAGCCTGGGAATCTCCAAACCACATTTTCTAGATTTCCTTGTCAAATGGCTTCTGATAGGTTCAGTCAATAAGAGACACTAGGGGGAGACTGAAAGATAGAAGGAGGGCAGAGGGGACCTTTTCTTGTTGTTTTGCTCTTGTTAGCAAAGCTTCAGCAGAAGTAGTTACCTTTAGACTCTTTAAAGACTCCCAGAGGGAATTCCAGCATGCTCTTTCAAAAGTAGCAGGAGCAGCCAGGTGGTACCTCCTCCTCAGAGGTCTGAACATGAGTTATGTCTGCAGGAGTTTCTTCTTTGAGCTTATAAATTTCAGCAATTCTGCTTTTTCCCTTTTTGTTCCCCAAACCATATAGATGATAACTACTTTCTGCAGTTACCATCTCTGGTTTTACTCAGTATTTCTTTTAGATTCTTTCAGCTTTTCAACATCCATGCAACCAATTCCCTATATTAAATTTGTTTCTGTTGAAATGCCTGGTAAGATTTCAGTTTTCCTTAATGTGGATCCTGATTGATACAATCTGTTACTTGCTTTTTCTAAGCAGTGCATCTCTATGTCAAATTATTCTTACATCTTCCTGAAATATTCTGTTTTAAATAACTGTCAAGTTTATACAGCCACATATCAACTGTGTCATTTGGGTCAATTTCTTAAATTGTTTGAGCCTCATGTTCTTCAACTGTGAAGCAGATTAAGTGATAGTACCTACTTTGTAAATTATATATATATATACATATATATATATACACACACACACACATATATATAATACATACATATATCCATATATAGAGAGATATCTATATCTATCTATATATATAGAGAGAGATATATTGTACATCTATATATATATAGACTGTATATATTGTATATACTGTGTCTATATAGATGGTATATATAATTGTATATATATAGATATATATATAGAGATGTATATATATATATATATGTATAAGAAACAAAATAGATGCTCAATAGTCACTAAATTTACTATTCAAAAATATGTATTGAATTTTGCCTATATATCTGGCACGTGTGTTATGCTTAGAGATACAAAGATGAATATGTAAAACCTATGTCCATAATAAAGTGAAAGCCTTGTGAGAGAGAAAAAATCTGATCAGATCACTTTACCACATTAAACTAAGAGTTTGCAGATGTATGTAAAAATTTCTAAGGACATACAGAACATGTAAAATTAGCAGAATCATGGTAGATAAGGAAAACATATTTACCAAAAATTTAAAGGGGGATCCTGGGTGGCTCAGTCGGTTAAGCATCTGACTTCGACTCAGGTCATGATCTCGTGGTTTGTGAGTTTGAGCCCCACTTTCTGCTTTGTGCTGACAGCTCAGAGCCTGGAGCCTACATCAGATTCTGTGTTTCCCTCTCTGCCCCTCCCTGCTCACACTGTCTGTCTCGCTCTCCCCCTCCTTCAAACATAAACATGAAAAAAAATTAAATATGAAGGACTAAGTGGCAAGGAGTTAAAGGATCTTAACATTCAATGGAATGGAATTTACAGATCACATGTAAGTATATACATGATAGTGTAGATGGATTTTTTAGATAATGCTGTTTGTATTGGGAAGAGGAGAAATAAGTTTCAGTAGAGTTAAAATGTTGAGACTTGGAATATTCACTGTAAGTGAGAAAAAGTATATAAACTCTGTTTCTCTTTAGTGAATCATTCCTTACTTTTCTTCAGAGCTTATAAACTTGGCTTCAGTAAGTAAGATTTAGATATTTGTCTTAATAGTAAACTAGTCTTAGGAATGCATAAACTACTTCTAAGTGAGTTATGGCTTCTGCACCATCTTTGGATAAGGAGGACCAGTGGCAAAATAGGATCTTTATAAAGTCAGAGACACAACAGAAATTCTATAAACCACTTAAGCAATAATCAGAGGCTTGGATTGAAGGTTGTATGTCCTACATTTAAATTCATGCCCTGAAACTCAACTCTGGATCTTGGACTTGTCACCTTGAACAAGCCGTGAGAAGCAGAGACTAAGCAATATTCAGGATGTCCACAAGAAGTCACTAACATGCAAGTGGAATCTCCCACAGTGTAGGAGTATCTTGATTTTGACTTTAAGGTGGGAGATTATGCAATATGAATGATGGATATCATACTCTCTGCTTTCCTATTGAATTTCCTAATAAATAAGCCTCCACTTTGAAACACCTGAATATAATGAGTAACAAATTTAGCTTGCTCGTGCTAATTGATTAAGGATATAAGTAATAAGCTGCTTTCTACTGCTGAAACTTTTAATGCACAGGAGTTCATCTTTTGGTCTAAGAATAAACACTATTACATATAATTTGCAGAGGCTGAGGTCTGGTGTCTTAAGCCCTACTCAAAGCAAGTGACACTAAATTAACACTGTAACACCTTTCTCCCTATACCATTACTTAAGATTCATGTCTCAGATTAGCACTGAAACTGGAATAAAATGACTGGAAGCCTTCCTAAGCATCTTATGACTTGTCAAAGACCTCTCAGTGATAGGAGTGCATACCAAAATATCTCTTTTATTCTTCTACTTAATCTGGTACAATTTAGAGGAAAAAAACTTTGCTTATTTGTGAAACTACAAATAGGTCATTATGAGTAATGAATAGAATATATACGAGTCAGCGAGAGAGGCAATATAATGAAGTAAATAGGGACCGAATCTTTAAGGACATTGTGTGCAAAGCTAAGGATTGTTTATCTTTAAATGTCCATTTCAGTTTGACTAGAGCAGCTCTTATTTATGCCTTTGTTATAGAATAAATTTTAGTATCACCCTTTTACTCTCAAAAATGTATTTGTTTGAAGGATTCTAGAGATAAGGTGGCAGTAGCAATGTAGACTTTGAATCTCTTCAAATCCCTATGTAAAAATAATAAGAATAACAATATATGGACAAAATTTGTGATGAAACTAGTGGCAAACTATCCCCCTGAATTATAGATTACAATTGACCACAACCATGGATAGTTACATAACCATGGTGGTATTAAAATCTGTGCAGGATTTGATAATAGGATACCTGAATAAAGCATTTACAGGTATTCAGTGGAAAGCCTAGTGGGTGAATTTAGAGTCAGAAGTTAAAACTGAAATGAGATTTGCTCATCCATAATGGTTGTCTGTCTGGGTCCCTAATGAGATTTGAAGGACCTGAAGCACACTGATCTCTGTTGAAAGTCCTAAAAACTGACTTCTGGTTTCTGGTTCTCCTTGTAAGGAGCTTGGACATTGCTACTCCATCCAAACACATAAAAAACTGAACAGAATAAAAAGTCAACAACTCTTCTTGGATCTGTAAGAGAGGAGAGGACGTAGGGCAAGCTGTTGCTCTCAACGTTGGAGTTAGGCAAATAGAGGGAGTCAGAGCTTATTGGTCAGAGGCTCAAATGCAGAAACCACCCAGGGAGCCAATGCTAGTGAAGGAAAACATGAACTATAATTGATGAGTTGGTGCAAGCTCAGTGTAGACAAGCCTGAGAGTTAAAAGATCCAGAGCACAGTAAATATCAAAGAAAAATCCCTTCTGGTAAGGGGATAGGAAAAGGAATCATTTGGAAATACACAAGAGTAATCTGTTCCTAATAAGGCCTGCCCTCAGGAGAAAAGTTTCCCAAGGCCTAACCTGCTGTGGTATTATCAGAGCCCAACTGATGTAGGAGAAGGGAAATATGCAACTCCAGCCAGTCTAACCTTCCTGTCCCAGCTGAGAGTGGAGAGGAAAATGGAGGAACAGTTGTGAACTCACAGACCAGAGGAAATGGGCTCACTAAAAGACTGATAGATAATCTTACAGGACTATTCCCCTGTCCCACAACATGCACACAACCTACCAACACATTACTAAAGGCCTAAAATCATGTTCAAAATATAAAAAATTCAGAAATAAAAAATCCTGAAAGAAGCTAGAGAGAAATAAATACCTATAGAGGAACAAAGAAGAATTTTATCCAACATTTCCTCAGAAACCATGTAAGCACATGGAGAGAGGAGTCAAATATTTAAAGTATTGGGGAAGAAAACTACCAACCTAGAAAACTGTAGTCTGTGAGATTATGGTACAGAACTGAGAAATTTGTACACATGTGTAATCACTGATCCCAGTCATTGTGTAAGAGAAGAATGGCAGTTCAGCCTTTGAAAGGAGAAATATTCACATAAAAGAATATTCAACCCACGAGGCATCATAGTTTATTGAAAAGATCCTGGATTTTAAGTCTAGGTATTCAAGGATTGAGTTCTGACCAGTTTTGGACAAGTGACTCCTCCATTAGTCTGAGTATCATTTATAAAATGAGGACAATTATTATTTTAAGGCTTACTGTAAAAAGGAAATGTTGGATGAATCTTAGGGATATAATGTTAGAACAAAAGCAAAAAAAAAAAGAAAAACCAGACATTAAAGGTCTATTTTATGTGATATTTTAATATCAAGTTCAAAACCAGGCAAAACTTAGTATGGTGACAGGTATCATGATAATGGTTACCTTTGAGTGTGGTGGGTTTTGATTGGGAAGGGGCATTGCAGAAAATTGCAAGTTGGCTGGAAATGCTGTGTATTTGCATCAGGCTAGTGATTACAAGGGTATAAAAATTTCTCAAACTGAACAGTTAAGATTTATGCATTTTACTGAATGTAACCTATAACTCAGTAACCCACCCTGCTTCCCATATTAAAAAAACATTAGTGAAATGGCATATATACAGTACTTGAGCAGTGTTTGGCACATCATTAGAACTCAGTAAGTATTGGCTTTCTTGGTCCCATTAAATAAGAGGTCAAATCAAACACCATATTTAATATTAACAGACAAAAGATCTTCTCAATAGAAAAAATGGCATAAATATTAATGAGTGTATACATGTTGCCAAATAAAAGTAGTGAAAAGAACAGGAGACATTTGCTTTGGAAAAAATACTTAAGATAATCTAGTAATACTTTTTAAACATTTGAGGGTCTCTATGCCAAAGAGGGAATGGATTTGTTTTGCTTTTAGAGGGCCGGGAGCAAGTAAAGGAAAAAACACTCTCATTAAATTGTCTTTTAAAAGAAAAATTTCCCTACCACTAGAGGTACTCAAGAAAGGTGGAGGACCATATTAGTGTTGTGATAAGCGGGTACTGGCTCAAGTTATTTAACCTTAAGGTTCTGTGATTCTAAGAAATAAATGTAGAACAAATAAATTCTAAATAAATAAATGATACTAAGAAATAAGTCTCAGAAAGATGTAGAATGTTCAGTGTCATTGACATATCCAAACCAGCATAGAGTGTGCCCTGTATCTCAAAATTACATGACCCAGATTTATAAATACATTTAATTTTCAGGTTCATGAGTTTGGAAATTGGATGCTTAAGTATGAAGGGAGCATCATATCATTGTATTTAGCTCAATCAGGTGGCAGAAATGGAGAGAGGGAGAGAGAGATGGAGGAGGGAAGGGGAGGCTCATATTATCTCCAATGGCAGTGTTTATTGTAAGGATTCCTGTAATGTGAGAAAGCACAAAAAATTGTTTGACGGTGGAATAGTCAACATTCATGGAGAAATGAAACATCATTCATAACCTTCCACAATATAAGCTTCATAAGCTACTCAGAAATCCAATTAAAAACTTTTTTCCATTTTGTCTTAATGTCTTTCACTTGAGTAAACCTGCACTGTTTCCCTCAATAAAACTAATAAAACTATTTTTTTTTAATTTTAAGTAATCACTACACTCAACATATGGGCTCAAACTCACAACTCTAAGATCAAGAGTAGGATGCTCTACCGACTGAGCCAGCCAGGCACCCCTCAGTAAAGCTATTTATCCCAAAGGAAAAAAAAAAGAAGAAACAAAACCTAGGTGTATTGAAGCAGAGGTAACCATTATGTGAGCCAATTAGGAATAGTAAATGTGAAAAATCTGAGGCCTCAGCACTGTCCTTCAAATAATAATGAAGTGGAATAAACAAAACGTGTGTTTGTTATAAAAGCTGGATAAAGGGCTCTCGTGGCTCTCACCACACTGTCCTATGCAGTTGATTAATAAAGCTATGTCATTTAAGTGATAGCCAAGTTCCCAATTTAAAATATTTAGATCACCAGAATTGGACCAAGTATTTCATTTATGAAGCAAAATTCCTCCATTGTCTAAGTATCAGTTGTCAGTGTTCTCATACTTGAGTTTAAGTAGGCAAATATTTTCTTGAAAAGTCTTTGATGGATTATGGCTAGGAGATGAGAATATGTCAGCCCTTCTCTTAACACCTGATGAAAGAAGAAAAGGTCTTTAATACTTACCTTACAGATCGAAGAAATTACTTAGATTTTACAAGTGCACAAGTCAAAGATACCCAACTTTGTTCTGATTTTATGGGCAACAGGAAATAAATCCTGGAGTGCTTTGATAAATGATTTATGTTTCTTTTTATAAAGGACCAAATTTTTCATTCTGCAGGCATAATGCAGTATTAAAATTCAAATAGTCCTTAGAAGGAAACATAAGGACTTATGTACTGACATTTAATGCATAAACATATAGAGATGTTTTTTTAGGCTATTTGGATAGATTGCAGCAGGATACCTAAATCTTTCTGCAGTGTTCCCAGTGTGTCCTCACAGAGACATTGCTTTAAATCACTAATATTAGATTCATCTTAGAAGGCAGGTTTTAGTAAGGATTTGGGGAAGAAAAAGGCAGAAGGACACAAGAAATCTCAAAGTATTCACAGGGTGTTGGGTGAGATGAAGAGCAAGAATAATATACAAAAGGGACAGTAGGATTTTTCCCTATTTTCCTACTTCACTCTCACTGTTGCCCCCAATTTAAGGAGTTTTTCAGGAATAAGAAGTAACATTAATTCTTTTAACCTGTTAGGGTGTCATTTAGTAATTTAAGATTAAAACCACTAAAGGGGATTCCATTTCATTACCTCATTAAGGCAAACATGTCTGCTAAAATGAGTTAAAATGGTGTAAAGTATTGGAATGTCATGTTACATTCTAAAAACATGTCTAGAAAAATCCCCCAAACACTAATACAGTTATAACATGAAAGAAACTTTCATAAACATAGAATCGAATTTTATTTAATCGTGCATAGCCTCAGACTGCCCTCAAACCAATGCTTTAAATTTTTCTTAATTTCTGAAATACCTGCTGCTAATTCTAGGCTTTCTCACTTACCCTTCATGTTTGAAGAACTTTGAGTCTTTTCTTCAGGTATTTCCAGGTGGTATTGGGGCAATTGCTGCTTAGTTCCATTCCAATTTCTATAGCACAGTATTTAGTGAGGATAAAACCATATATTACTATTATTCTATGATTGTTGCTGAAATAGCTCTTAGTTTTGGAGTTCTTCAG
>CM053568.1:42241359-42291489 GCA_028646485.1 Cryptoprocta ferox
AGAGAACCATGGGGAGGGGAAGGAGGAAAAAGAGTTATGGAGAGGGAGGGAGACAAAACACGAGAGACTCTTGAATACTGAAAACAAACTGAGGGGGGAAGGGGAGGGGGAAAGGTAATGGGGGGGTGGTCTTGGTGGAGGTCACTTGTGGGGAAGAGCACTGGGTGTTACATGGAAACCAACCTGACAATAAAGTGTAAAAAATTAAAAAAATTAAAAAAAATTAAAAAAACCTTAATTATAGCCCCATAATATAAATTTATTTTATTGTTCTTCCTTGGATAGCTTGTCAGCTCAGACACACCAAGTCATTTTCTCCAATACAAACAATAAATGTGTATATGTCTTTTGACTACTCAAAAGAAGAGACAGTAATTTTCCAAATTGCTTTAAAATATCTCAGAGTATTATATTTCTATTTGAGAATACTTGAAAGGATTTGAAACCATCATGTTTGAATAACTGTTTCTTAATTACATTATCAATTAATCTAGATATTATCAGATATTTTGAATTAAACTAATATTTTGTCTATTAAGTGTACACCGAAAGATACTCCTTATTTACTATGTTAAGATGATAATGTAATCATTGCATTTATTTCATGATAGTCTAGACTATATATATATAGGATGTTTCTGATGAATCAGTTGTCCATATTTTCAAATTCCCCTCAAAATATTTGGAACTTATGCAGAAACATACTTTCATTTTTCTCTGCTCAGGCAATCACTCTAATTTTACAGTGGTCCTAATAATGATCAGAAATTTATTTGATACCAATAATTAGTAACTGCACCAAAGATATTAACACTAATTAGCCCTAAAAGCCAGAAGTAAGTTATTTTAAATGATAATGCCAGCATTAATATCGATCACCGTGCTAATTAGTCCTAGTAGTAAAAGTAGACAGTTTGATCAACAGCAATTAGTTTTGGCTTTTTACCCACTATAATCATCCAGACTCATTTTAGCATAGTGCTAAAATCAATAAGTTTCCTATAATTTAGATTATCATTTATTTCTTTCATCACCAACATGAATCCTGGCCTATGCATTTGCAGCAGTCCAAGCACAGCCGAGTCTTAAAAAAAACTAATGTTAGTTTGAGAATTGAGCAACGTGTAGGACAAAGGCTCATAATGATGTCACTGAATTAATTTCATGCCTTCAAGAGTTCTTCTAGGTCTAAGTCCCCTTTAGCTAATCAGTTGTCACAGTATACAACAACCATGATCATTAAAATCTTAATGTAATTTTGACTCAATTGCAAATAATTGTAGCCTAAATAGTCTAAATTCAGTATACTATGTTCAGAAACTGAAGGAGGTTATAATACTCCCCTGTCTTTCCTGAGGAGACAGTGATCACACATTTATATAAAATTGTCATGATATTACTATTTTATACCAAAGCTTTCATGCATAATAGGCGTGTATATTATGCATTTACATCAATGGAATAAAGCAGTTACCTGTTTTCACCTTGCTTGGACTCTTTGATTACTTCTGCCTGGAAAGTCTTTACTTTTCCAGATATCCAGAAAAAAAGTAGATATTTTCCAGATTGACAGAGATACTCTGTCAATCTGGAAAATATCTACTTACCTGTCAAGAATCAGCTCACTTAGTATATTTTATGGATCATGATCTTGAAGGAAAAACTTGGGGGGACCAAGAGTGCTCTAGGTTATACAAGGTATGCAACGACTGTTAAAAATCTAGTTCTGCCTTTAAAAGGATCACATCACACTGCCTAAGTTTGTGTAAGCTTCCGCAAATGATATTTTCTGTCAGTCTCCTCGGTCTAAACTGTGAATAAAATAGCACCCATTTCAGAGAACTGTTTTGGAGACTACTTAAAAATATATGCAAACCATTTAAAAGAAGGACTATTACATAATGAGTGCTCAATAAATTTTAGATATTAATATAATCATAAAATTAATGCATAGATATCTTTAAGGGAAAATATTAAATATACAAAAAGAAAAGTACAAAGAAATTTCATTGAAGATTCAAACATGAAAAAAGACTATAGTAATCAGTAATTAAATTTCTATCTCTTATAATTGTAGCTACCAAATTAGCATTAGTTAATATTAAAAGATTGTATCATCCTCTTGAATACGTTTCTGAAAGTGTCTTCTTCAGATCCTTTATTGAAGCACAGTGGGGTGGGCCAGCTCAGTGCTTGGTTGAGCAACATTTGCTATTCTTGTTTCTTTAAAATGTAAGATAACTTCTCACATTCATCATTGCAATAAAGAACATCTATTCTAGCACCATTCTCATCTCTCATGGCAGCTGACTAAAATGTATTGCTGTTTTGTTATTCAGGAATTTTTGTACATATTAGTGGTCAATTGTGGGATAGACTGTTGTAAGCAACAAATAATTTATCATCAGACTATAGATGAACCATTGTCAGACATTTTCTTGAAGCTGCTTAGATTGAATGACTCATCAGGGCTCCAAGTTTATATCCATTTACCCTTTAAGGGTTACTCTGTGAAGAAAATCCATGGAATACTTTGCAAATCTAATTTATTTTCACTTTTTGAAAGTGAAATTTTTATTCCTTTTCCCATATTTGCTGTTATTTTTCAAACATCATTTGGGGAGGGGAAGCCTTTGAATGATGTTAAGGTCAACAGTAGATCCAAACTTGTGAGTTCTGTCATAGCCCAACACAATGCATGCTTTAGTCCCTGAATGTTTTCTCTTCTGTTCCTGGTACTGAGCTATGCATCCATTTAAATCTCTTTTCAGACTTTACTGAATTAAAGTATTTAAATAGGACTGATGTAAGTGCTAAATGAGAAAAGTACTATAAAGCTAAGGAGCCTGATCAAATGAGTTTGAAAAATAAAGACAGATGGCAACTATTAGAGAGTCTTCTGCACTCATTTGAACCACAATGCTTCCTCTTAAATTTTGTTTTATAACTGGCTCATTTGCAGATGTACATATGCTTTAGGCAATAAATGTAATATACTAAATATGCTGTATATACTTGGAGCATGGATTCGTAGCTTTTTTAGGCCTTTTCAGTGGAAAAAAAAAAAGAGTACACGTGTGTGCAAGGATGCACACACACAGAGTTGAGGTTAAACTGATACAGATTTGGGACAATAAATTTTGCTTAATTTCTTTATTTGATGCATCTACTTTTTACCACAGTGAGAATTCTCATTTTCTAGAAAGGTTAAAAGCATAATAGCATTAAAATTTCCCATGATCATTCCCATGATTATTTGCTTTATCCCATGTTATGGGTTACATTGTGTCTTCCAAAAGATGTTGAAGTAGACTTCCAGTATTTGTGAATGTGACTTTATTAAAAAATGGATCTTTGCAGATGATCAAGTTAAGATGACATCATTAGGGTAGGCCTTCATCTACTATGTACTCTAAAAAAGGGTGAAATTTAGACACATAGAATCATATAGAAATAAAATGATGTTAAGCTATAAAAAGAACCCCACCTACCAGTCTGTGAATCCCTGAGGCCAGCAGGAGCTAAGACAGAAAGGAATGAAACAGAATCTCCTTCACAGCCCTCAGAAGAAACTTACCATGCTGACACCTTGCTTTCAGATTTTTAGTCTCTGGAAGTAAGACCGTTTCTATCGTTTAAACTATCCAGTTTGTGGTACTTTATTATGGCAGCCCTAACAAACTAATACATCCTACAGTATAAAAGAATAGATTTTAAGTTTCAATGTTAATTATCACCCTTATGATTCTTGAAATGTCTTTTTTGGTTTACACTTTTCCTATTCTCCCATTTTTAACAGCTTATGATTTCTGCATTATAAAAACACAAGACAATTACATACTGTATTTTCTCCCACTTATTTTCATTCAGACTTAGTTTTATAACTGTCTATTTGATATTTATAACCTATTTTTAAATCTTTGTCTATCATTTTGGTTGTCTAAAGTTTCTTTATTAGATTCTTTAGGAAGAGATTCGTTGGGAAAAGAGTCCTTAATCTATATCATTTTGATAATTCTTTAATCTCTTTGTAGTTAAAAATAGATTTTGCTGGATATAAAAATCTTTGGCTCATTTTTTTCTTTGCGTGTCTGAAATGAGTTATTTTCATCTTTTCTGGCATAGAATGTTGTTGTTGACAAGTCTGAATGTTACTTAATTGTTTTTCCTTATGTAGAACTTTGTCTTTTTGCCCAGATGTCCAAAAGATTTTTTTGTTTTTCTATGACTTTAAACTCCACTTGTTTTTTGCTTTAGGGATCTTCTCATCCTCCTATTATGCATATGTTGGATCTTCTTAGGCTGTTTTCAATGTTTTCTCTGATCTTTGCCTATTTGTAAAACACAAACAAAAAAAGTTGACCTGCTATGGATGAGTCTATTTCATACATACCTGCTCGTGTATTCTGACTCCAATATAAACTGTCTTGATTATTGTATCTTTATAGTTAGTTTTGAAATCAGTCATGGCAAATTAGCAATCTTTGTTCCTTTTGTCAGAAGTGTGTTGGCTATCCCAGCTGTCTTATTTTTCCATAAGAATTTCAGTATAAGCTCATCAATATTTTCAAAAAGACCTGCTAAGAAATTTATTGGTATCATGTTGAATCAATAGGACAATTTGGAGTTGAATGACATTTTAACACTTGAACATGATAACTCTTTCCATTTATTTATGCCTTCTTTAATTCTCTCAGCAAAATTTGGTAGCTTTAAGTCCTGTTAATAATTTTTTAATTAATTAATTCAGTTTTTATTCTACTGGAACTCATCTCTTAAAATTATAATTTCCAATTATTTATTGCTCACATTAAGAAATATAATTGGATTTTCTATGTTGACCTATACCCTGTGATCTTGGTAAATTATTTAATTCTTGTAACTTTTTTGTGTGGATTTTATAGAATTTACACATGATTGTATCACTTTAAAAACAACTTATTTTTTCAAAACTGTTTCTTTTCTTTATTTTTTGGTTTTTGCCTTTTCTGATGGACTAGGATATTCAGTACAGGGTTTAATAGGAACTTGAAATAATATATATTTGCATTACTAACAACCTTAGGAGGAAAGCATTTATTTTCATTATTAAGGATAATATCCACTGTAACTTGTCATAGATACTTTTTATCATATTGAGGAATTCATCTACCATTTCTAGTTTGAAGAAAGTATTTCTCGTGAATGGATAGTGAATTTGTTAAATACTGTCTCTGAATATATTGAGATATTGATATTAAGATATATGTATTGATCATTTTTCTTCTTTTTCAGTTAGTAGAATTTGCATGCATTTATTGTTTCAAGTAAAGGCAATTTTGATGTTGGAGATATACCCTACTTGATCATGGTGTGCTATTCCTTTTACACATTGCTGCATTCATTTGGATAATATTTTGCTAAGGAATATTACTACTGTTCTCATTATAAGAGATAATGGTCTATAGTTTATTTTTCTTTTGATATTTTACCTGGTTTTTATATGAGAATAATGCTGCCTTCATAGAATCACTTGGGGATTGTTTCTTTTCATTTTTTTAAAGAGTTTGTATAGAAGTGGTATTATTTATTAAATGTTTGCTAGAAATAATTACTAAAGCCAGAGGAATAATAGTTAACATTTTGGAAAGGCTTTTAACTATATATACAATCTCTTTAATTGTAGAGTTATTCAAATTTTCTGTTATCTGAGCTAATGTTGGAAGTTTATGTCTTTTAAGGAATGTGTTTGCTTTATCTAAATTGTGGAACTTAAGACATAATGTTTTTTCAGTAATTTCTCATTTCCTTTTTAAAGTCTACAGTGTGGTAATGATGTAGCTACTTTTATTCCTGATATTCATAATGTGTGTCTGATTTTCTATTTTTCCTCCATCTAACTAGAGATCTATCAATTGTAGCTATCTATGCTAAACACCACATATTAGCTTTATTGGGTCTTTCTGATTACACTTCACTAACTTATGCTTTTATAGTTATTATTTTTTCATTTTGATTAATTTGATTTTAATTTATCTTCATTTTACATTAAAATAGATGCTTAGGTTATTGATTTGAAATTTCTTCCTTTCTAATGTAAATGCTAGAAAGTTTCTTGAAAGATATGTTCTGGCAATATTCTACACATTTTGATGTTAGGTTATTTTAATTTAGCTAAAAATATTTTTACTCCACATGTCATTTTTCTGTCCATATTATTTACAAGATGTAGTTTAATTTCCAAAGTGTGTTAGTATTCCAGATATTTTAATGGTTTTTTATTTCTAATTTAATTTCTTAGTAGCCAGAGAACATAATCTATATAGTATCACACTTTTAAATTTTACTGAGAATGATTTTATGGCCTCTCCCATGTGCTATCTTGATGAGTATTCCATGTATACTTGATAAGAGTGCTATTTCGCCGTTTTGAGCGGACTATTCTGTGAAGGTCATTGAGATCAATTCAAGTTGGTTGTGCTTTTTCAGATTTTTAGAATGCTTATTTTATTTCTGCTTTTTCTATAAATTGCTGAGTAAGAAGTTTCAAATTTCCAATAATCTAATTGTGGGTCTGTTTTCACATCTGGTTTTAATCAGTTTTGCATTATATTTAAAGCTCTATGGGGCTCCTGGGTGGCTCAGTCGGTTAACCCTCCGACTTAGGCTCAGGTCATGATCTCACGTTCATGGGTTTGAGCCCCACGTCAGGCTCTGTGCTGACAGCTCAGAGCCTAGAGCCTGCTTCTGATTTCTGTGTCTCCCTCTCTCTCTGCCCCTCCCCATCTTATGCTCTATTTCTCTCTATATCAAAAATAAATAAAACATAAAAAAAATAAAAAAATAGAGTTCTAATATTAGATGCATAAACATTTGACTGTTATGTCTTCTTGATGAATTTATTACTTTATTCTTATAAATACATCATTCTTTAGCTGTGATAATACTATTTGTCCTGAAATCTACTTTGTCTGATTTAATAGAGACATTCTTTTGATTCATGTTTTCATTGCATATAGTTTATTTTCCTATGCCTTAATTTATAATCAGTATCTATTCTGATATATAAAGTTTATTTCTTAAAGAGAACATATAGTTAAATCTTAAGGTTCATTTTTGGTGTTTTAATTCTGTGGGTTTGAACAAACACATAATGACATATGTTCACTATTATTTACTATACAGAGTATATTCACTGCTCTGAACATCCTCTGTGTCTGTCTATTCATCCTTATTCCCAGACCATGGCCACTGTCAACCACTGGTGTTTTTTTACTGCCTTTATAGTTTTGCCTTTTCCAAAATATCACCTAATTGGAGTTAGGCAGTATGGAGTCTTTTCAGATTGGCTTATTTCATAGAATAATATGCATTTCAGGTTCATCCATGTCTTTTCATGGCTCACTTCTTTTTAGCACTGAATGACATTCCATTTTCTGAATATACCACAGTTTGTTTATTCATTCACCTACAGAAGGAAATCTTAGTTGTTTCAAAATCTTGGAAATTATCAGTAAAGCTGCCAACATCATCTTGTTGCAAGTTTTTGTGTGGAGGTAAGTTTTCAAGTCCTTTGGGAATGTCGTGGCAGGGTTGTATGGTAAGAGTATGTTTAGTTTTGTAGGGAACTGCCAAATGGTCTTCCAAAGTGACTGTGCCATTTTGGATTCCCACCAGCATGAATGACAGATATTATTGATCCACATTCTTAACAGCATTTCCTGTTGTCAGTGTTCTGGACTTTGACAATTCTCATTATTGTGTAGTGGTATCTGACTCTTGTTTTAATTTGCATTTCCCTGGTGACATATGACGTGGATCATCTTTTCAGATACTCATTTGCCATCTGTATGTTTTCTTTGGTGAGATGTCTTATAAAGTCTTTGGCCTATTTTTTTAACCTGGGTTATTTCTTTTCTTGATTTTTAAAGAATTCTTTATATATTTTGGAGTATAGTCCTTTATTGTGTCTTTTGCAAGTATATGTTCCCAGTCCAAGCTCATTTTCTCAGTCACTTTACACTGATTTTGCAGAACAGAAATTTTTAATGACATTTAGTGTATGAGTTCTTTCATGGATCAAATCTTTGGGGTTATATTTAAAAGGTCATTGCCATATCCAAGGTCATTTAAGTTTTCTCCTATGTTACCTTCTAGGAGTTTTATAGTTTTGTTTTTTACATTTTGGTCTGTGATCCATTTTAATTTTTGTGAAGCATGTAAAGTCTGCGTCTCAGTTCATTTTTTTTTTTTAATATGTGAGGTCTAATCGTTCCAGTACCACTTGTTGAAAAGACAGTCTTTTCTCCATTGGTTTGCCTTTGTTTTTTTTTTTTCCCAAATATCATAGAATTATATTTATGTGGTTCTACTCTGGGGATCTATGCTCTGTTCCATTGATCTATATGTAATTTCAATGATACAACACTATCTTATTTACTGTAGGTTTATAGTACAACCTGAAATAAGGTAGTGTCAGTCCTCCAACTTTGTTTTTCTTCAAAATTGTGTTGGCTATTCTGGGTGTCTTTCTTCTCCACATACACTTCAGAATCAGTTTGTCAATATCCCCAAGAGAATTTGCTGGGATTTTGATTGAGAAGCATTGAATATACAGATTAAATTGTAAAGAACTGACATCTTGATGATAATAACTCTTCCTGTACTTCTCTCCATTTTTAGTTCTTTTTTTAATTTTGTTCCTTTCTTCTCTTTCTGGTGTGCCCATCATATATATTACAGTTTTTGTAGTTGTCCTGTTGTCCTTGCATATTCTTTTCCTTTTTAATTTTTGTTCTCTTTGCTTTTGTTTTTTTCAGGATTCTGTTGATATATCCTCTAGATCAGAGACTCTCCTCAGCCATGTCCATACTACTAATAAGCCATCAAAGGCCTTCTTCATTTCTATTACAGTGCTTTTGATCAGTATTTTTAAATTTTCTCTTAGAATTAATATCTCCCTATTATACTTCTGTTCTTACATGTGTTCTACTGTATCCCTTAGAGCCTGTAGCATATTCTAGGTTTTTATTCCCCCACTGCATTTCTGATACCAACATCCCTGCCTGTCTGCTTCTGATGACTGCTCTTTCACTTCAGATTGTATTTTTTTGATCTTTGGAATGCTTTGTAATTTTTTTTATATCTCCAGACATAATTTGCCATGTAAAAGGAGCTGGTATAAATAGGCCTTTAGTAATGTAATGTTGAGATATGGTGGGAGAGGAAGTCTTCTCTAATCCTGTGATTAGGTTTCCATCTTTTAGTGAGCTTATGCTTCTGGACTATAAACTTCAGAAGTGTTTCTCTGTTTTTCCTTCCCCTTTAGGTGGGACAGGATGGCTAGAGTAGTGTGAAGTTGGGTATTTCTCTTCCCCCAGGTCACTTAGGCTCTGATCACACCCAAGAACTTTAGGTTCTGGTTAACTAGTTTCTCCTGAGTGCAGGCCTTGTTAAGAAGAACAGGATGCTTGGGGTGCCTGGGTGGCTCAGTCAGGTAAGCATCTGACTCCTGCTCAGTTCATGATCTCACAGTCTGTGAGTTTGAGCCCTGCACTGGGCTCTGTGCTGACAGCTCAGAGCCTGGAGCCTGCTTTGGATTTTGTATCTCCCTCTCTCTCTGCCCCTCCCCAGCTCGCACTCTGTCCCTCTCTCTCTCAAAAATAAAATAAACATTAAAAATTAAAAAAGACTGCTCTGACATATTTAAAAATGGTTTCTTTTCTCTTCTTGCTAAAAGCATGGGGGGATTTTTCTCCTGTATATGCCATGGGAACCTGGTCAAGCTCCTGGAGGTCAATCCTACAGTGTTGTGGGGACTGCTTCCTCCAGGAGTTTTTGACTCTCAGAATTGTCTATGCTGAACCTCTAGCGATTCATTAATTACACTTATGGTTTTGCTGCCCTAGGATTGCTTCCTACAGTGGATTCCACTAGTAAGTCTCAGCTCCACTAAGCCACAACTTTATTTACTCTCCCATCATTCCAAGCTTGTAATAGTGGTTTGACCTGTGTCCTCTATGAATACAAGAAGAGTTGCTGATTTTTGGTCTGTTCACCTTTTTACTTGTTATGAAAATGGAGTGGTGACTTCCAAGCTCCTTGGAAGTCCTCCATTATTTTTCAGAATATATTTTCTGCTTCATTCAAAAATATATATATGTTTCTTGGATTACAATTCCACATATGTTACCTAGTTTAATATTGCCCTATATGTCATTGAAGTTCTGCTCTCTTTGTTTTTAATTTTCTTTCTTCTCTTCAGATTGAATACTTTATATTTATTTGTCTTCAAGTTTATTGAGCATTTCTTCTCTTGTCTCCAATCTTCTCTTTGTCTCCTCCAATGATATCTCTCTATCTCCAATGAATTTTCTATTTCAGATATTCTATTAATACCACAAACAGAGTTATAATTTTTAAAACTTATTTTTTAATTTTTTCCCAAAATTCTCAATCTGTTTACTGGTCTTTGCACCTTTTTGTTTACACTGTAAACTTTTTGAAAATAATAGCTTCCTTAAATTCCTTGTCTATCTGAATTATGTTAATTTGTGTATGTGTGTTGATTGCTTTTTCTCTTGATTGTGGTATTTGGTTTTCTGTCTCTTTTCTGATATTTTATTGTATGGTGGACACAGATGATACATTAGACAATCTTCTCTTCCTCTGAAAATATTGACTTTTTTTTGACAAGTACATAAATTATTGGCTAATTACCATGAATTTATAGAGGCTTTCTTTAACACTTTGTGGGATGAATTAACTGAAGTTTTATCCTTAATCTTTGGGCAAATACTTAGTCCTTTAATAGAGTATCTACTCCTAAGACATGACTCTAAGTATCAGTGGAAACCTGAGGACTTTTTTTAAACTCACTCTAAGTTGGCAATATTTCGAGTTCCAAACAGACTCCTCTCTGATGGGCAGCAACTGAAATATCTGTCCAACTTCTGCTGTGGTCCTTGGATTTTCCTCCCACACACAATTTAGGAATCTTTGAAATATTTGAAGGGAGTCCTGTGACTCTGTTCATTCTGGGATTTCATCCCTCAACTTCTAGTTCTTCTTGTGGCCCTGAACTCTGTACTTTGACCACTCACATCACTAAGACTAGAGCCTTCTGTTTGAGTTCAAAGAATCCTTTCCTATGTGTTTGGCAGAGTACTTTCAGGAGGAAAAACAAATTAACATCGCTCTTACCATATGCAATTCACTCCTCAGAAAGTTTGAATTGCTTATAGAGTTGACCCTTGAACAACACAGGCTTGAAATTCACAGATATACTTACATGTGATTTTTTTTCAATAAATACAGTACAGTATTGTAAATACATTTTCTCTTTCTTATGGTTTTCTTAACATTTTCTTTTCTCTAGCTTACTTTACAGTAAGAATATAGTATGTAATACATATAACATAGGAAATACGTGTTAATTGACTTTTTATATTATCTGTAAGGCTTCTGGACAACAGTAGGATATTAGTTAAATTTGGGGAGAGTCAAAGTTAAATGTGGACTTTCAGCTATGTGAGGAGTTGGTGTCCCAACCCCCATGTTGTTCAAGGGCTGTATTTTTTCCATGCTTTTCTTTGCTTACCAATGCCTTTAAGGAGTTGTTCATGTTTTATTATTTTTTCCAGACCTTATAATTGCTATTTGTTAGGAGATTAGTCCAATATTAGTTACATTGAATTTAGAACCAGAGCCCCAAGACATGGGATTTTAATTGTCTTGGCTAAGTAAACACCAAAGTGTGAGTTTACTGATGTTTGCATTTCCTACAGCATCTGATATTGCCCTATTGTGCTAATGGCATCAATGAATGTTGGCTGAGTGATGGTTAATTAAATTTGAGTGACTGCACAATATTGGAGAAAGTGACACCACTAAACAGATTGATATCTCCAGAAATTCATGATCACCAGCTTCAAGTAGGTCCAAAATATTCCCTGACAATTCCACTATGTTTCTGTTTTCAACTTGTTCCATTTTTATATCTATTTCATATTTTCTCATCATCCTTAGATTTCTGGCAACCTCTTTTCATCAAGCCCACTGTCCATATCACTATTAGCATATGGCTTCACTTCTATATATAAAGTGAATAGTAAAGTCATCAGAAAGTAATTCTTTAAACTCTTTGTTGTCAAATCTCAAACTATCTATATCTGAATCTAATGTGCAAAGTTATTGGAATAGTGACTGACATATAATAAGCACTAAATAGCAATAATAATCATCACCATCATCTCATTATCATTGTTATACTTATCAGTGTTTTTATTTTTGTGTGTATTGTTTCCTATCTTGTTATGTAAGAATTTTTTTCAATTCCTTCACTTGTCCTTCTAACCATATTCTCTCTTGAGTTCTCAGAAATTTTATATTATCATTTGACCCCTGCCCTTTTTCTCCTTTTCACCTGGATTGTTACATAATATCTTATACTTAAGATTGGTCAGTCAATTAATAATATCTTTAAACAAAAATTTTTTTTCAAGGAAACCTTTTTTTCTCTCCATACATCTCTTGAAATTTCATCTCTTGAAATTTTCCCTCTTCTCTCTTTTCAATAAAATTTCCTCAGTGAATTATCTATACTTGAAGCCTCTATTTTCTCATAACCTATTTCCTCCATAACCCAATCTACAAAACTGGCTAACTTAGAACAGCTCTCTCTGTGCTGACACATGACCTAAACTAAGTATATTCAATAGCTGTTTTATAGTCCTCACCTTACTTGATCTTAGTAAAATTTGACATAGTTGACCACTCTACCTTCTGAAAAGTTAGTTTTCCCTTAGCTTCTAAGGCATTCATATTTATCTATGAATTATTTTTATTTTTCTTCTTTTCTTACTCATTCTCTTCTTACCTATCACCACATGTTAAATTCCTTAAGATCCTCCCTCTCTTCTCACGTTAAACCTACTGCTTGGACAATCTTGTTCACATATCATCTCTTTCATAATGACTCCCCACAACACCCATGCACTTCTTTTAAAGATAAGTGTAGGGGCACCTGGGTGGCTTAGGTGGTTAAGCGTCTGACTTTGGCTCAGGTCACTATCTTGCATTCTGTGCGTTCGAGCCCCATGTCAGGTTCTGTGCTGATAGCTCGGAGCCTGGAGCTGCTTCAGATTCTGTGTCCCCCTCTCTTTCGGCCCCTTCCCCACTAGCACTCTGTCTCTTTCTCTCTCTCAAAAGTAAGTAAACATTTAAAAAATAAAGATAAGTGTAAATTAATATATATGTGTATTTCCAACTCAGGCCTTTATTCTGAGTTCCTGATAAGGTTACCCTACTGCATATTCAACATTGCAGTTAGATGTCTCAAGAGAAACTCAAACTCAGCATGTCCAAAATCAATCTTATACCCCCCTCCTCTCAACAAAACACATTTTTCCGTCATTTCTGACCTCTTGTTCATTCTTATTATCCAAATTTAATCCACCATTATCTTCTTTTCAATGTATATTTTAAATACTTCTCAATTCTATCACAATCACTACCATTGTTGTAATTAATGCTACATCATCTTTCACAGTAACTATTGCAGTAGACCACTTGACTGAATTCTTAAATTTCTTACCCCCACTTATCATATATACTGCAGAGACAGTGGTATGATAAAAATGCATATATGAGTAAAATATTACTTGCTAAAAAACATTTAATACCTTCCCATCACTCTTAAGATTGAGACTATCGAGGACTTGCAAGACTCCAGATAGTCTGATCTCTGCAAACTTTTCTGGTCTTATCAAAAATCTTGCAAATACACTGACTTCTAGGTTTTTCTTATGCACCATTTTCTTTCTCATTACTTTGTATATACTGTTCATTGTTAAAACTTAGCTTCTCCCTGTCTCAATCTATTATAAAACATTTAAATATGTAAAGGCTAGATTGATCATGTGAAACTAAGCTTGGGATGCCAGTATCTAGGCGCAACTTTTGTAAACAGAAATGTTACTGCTTTATGTATTATATCTAATTCACTCCATTTATCTTCCAATTTTCAACTTGAGTCACTTTCTCATGGAAGCCATAATTGAGCTCTCTTTTGTAGGACTGGTTCTTTATTCATTCTCCCCCCCCCAAAAAAAAAACCACCTTTCTTTTCAGCTCATAATCATATATGTAATCATGATGATTTCATTAATGCCGGTCTCAGTAGATCAAAAACTCTATTAAAACATGAACCACATTTGGTTTTATGCAAAATTTTATTCTGAGAGCTTAGCCCAGTCCTTGTTACAATGATGCCCAATGAATATTTTTCAAGTGAATGACTCAGTAAACAAAAGGATAAAACTTACTGAGGCGTAGTTCTAGAATGGGATTAAGGTAGACATAAGAGAGGGTTAAGTGAAAGAAAGAAAGGAAGCTGATAGTTAAATAACATACTTCAACCAATATTGAAATCTGCCCCAGTTTAATTAGTTGAAATTAAGTCTATAGTTGGCATGTGTTCTGTAGGTTGAAATTTTTTTCTTTGTCTATTTTTTTAACTACAGAAAAATCAATCTAATAAAATTCAATTTAATTAAACATTAGATGAATTAAGATTCAATCTTATAAAATTCAGTTGCTCATTCATTCATTAAGTGATCCTTTAAATATTTATTAATTACTACTCTCCAGGCATTTTGCTATAAATCTGCAATAAGTGTAAATAAATCATGGGCCCTGACTTCATGTTGCTGAGTCTTAGAAAAAGTTAGACATGGACAGACAGCTGAAATATGATAATGCCCATATTGATTCAATAGAAACAGAAAAGAAAGTATGTCTAAGAAGGCAAGAGTGACTTCACAATTCAGATTGAATGGGATTCTTGCATTCTTTGTGTCTAAAGGGGAAATGAAGGGACGACACTGGCACCCATTAATTGCTTAATTTGATTATGCAAGAAAAACCTTGATACCTTGGTGAAAGTAGAATAGTGAAATGATGAGTTTGAAACTCTAATTTGGCATCTCATACCAAAGAAGGTTAATACTGTATGTTTAAAAATAGATGTCAAGGCCAGTGAGTCTAGGACAGTGGGAAATCTGAATGGGTGGAAGAAAATGCTTGGTAGCTCACTTTGGCTGATCAGGGACTTATTTTCATACCTATTCTTGGGTTTCACAAGTGACGACTGTTAAAGTCTTGCAGAGCTAGAAAATGATATGATTCTAAGGCAACTTTATCTTATCAAGCGTCTCTCTGTACAAACTACATAATTTCAGATCTGGAGATGGCTTTATATAATAGCCAGTCTAGCTATGTTACATATGAAGAATTGGAAGCTCAATTGGCAAACCCAAGAATACATAATTAGGTAATTCTAAAACTGAATCAAGTATCTGTTATTTCACTTGTCATTTTAAAGACATCACTTGATTTAGGTGAGCAAACCAAGAAATAGAAACAGCACACATTTGTTGGATGTCTACTATGTGCTCATTACTGTGCTGAGTGCTATACATGTGTTATCTAAATCTCATGACTATAAGATGAGTAGTAGAGATATGGCAATGGCACCTTAGGACACCTGGGTTTATGAATACTTAAGTAACTCACTCGAGATCAATCAACTAGTAGGAGTGGACACTCAAACATAATTTTATTATATGTAAAGCCATCATTCTTATTTAATATTCATATCAGCAAACATTATGGTTTTACCTATGTAGTGTTTAAGGCAAATCCACTTACAAACATGGTATCTTTTATCACTTACATAGTGTTCACAATTTCGTGGGTGCAAGCTGTGTGTGCACAGTCTGCCTTTGGAAACTGCATCCTGATCAGTGTAGTGCAAACTGTCTTCTCTGGTCAAAATAAAAATGATAGGTACTTCCAGAGTAAAAGCAACCAGGTTTGATTATAGTCTTTTCCTCTGTGATACACACTTTAGAGTCTCCAGGATTCCTGTGAAATTATAGCTCTCCATGTTTCAGTGTTTCAGACTAATATGTTCTTTATTTTCACACTGGCAACATGTCCCATGAAAGACAGTTTTTGTATTGATAGAGCTTTGCCCAATGTCTTCCAGAAAAAAATTTTCATCTTCATTATATAGGTAACACATAGAAATCTCAGGTCACAAAGTAGGGTTGGCAAGAATTGTCATTTCCTTTGTTTCCTCAAAGACATGACAATCTTTTCTTAAGCCTCTCATCTAGTGGGAAAATACTTAGTCCATCTGAGGTAAATTCATTCATTCAATTCAGTTATTTTAAGTACAATTCAAAGTTTTCCTCCTTTCAGTTTATCTCCAAGGACCATCTAAGATCTACTTTTCAGAGGACTTCAAATATCATCATGGCATCAATGGAAGTAGAGTTGGTCACTGTAATTCTCAGTCATCTGTTGATCCTTATATCCTCTTAAATTTTGATTATCCTGTCTGATTGTGGACTTCAATATCTGTATGTTTCCATCTGCTGAGTGAAAAATCCATTCTCTCACACAGTCTCTGAGCCCATGAGAGGCAGTCCTATGTACTTTATCCTGATTATGAGTCTTCTCTAGTGCCAGCCTTTGCACTCACCACTTCCATATCACTCTTTGGCATTATGAAAATAATTAGTTGGTCTCAAGTTTCAGTCTGGGCTGAACTTTTGTATAGATCTACCAGGAAATATTTTTTATTCCAGCCCTTTATGGGTTGAATTGTATACCCCCCAAAAGATATGTTGAACTCCCCACCCCTGGTAGCTATGAATATGATCTTATTTGGAAATGGGGCTTTTGTAGATGTAATCAAGTTAAGGTGAGTTCATTAGAGTGGATTATATATAATCCATTATAACTGATGTCATTGTAAGAATACAATGTGAAAACAGAGACATAAAGCGAGACAACAGCTATGTGACTGCAGAGGTAGATGTTGGGGGTGATGCATCTACAAAGCCAAGGAACACCAAAGATTGTTGGTCACTGGGCTCTAGAAAGAGGAAATGAAGGATTTACTCAGAGTCTCAGAGAGAGAAAGGTTCTGCTGACACTTTGATTTTGGATTTCTAACCTCCATAACTATGAGGTAAAAAATCTCTTACTAGTTTAAGTCACTCAGTTTGTGGTACTTTGTCAGAGCATCTCTAGTAAACTTACATAGGCCTCTGTGCCTTGTTGGCAGAAGGACATTTATCAAGACTCTGTAAGTCCCAGGAATTCATCCAGATTGAGGTGCAGAAGTTCCTTGTGCTCTTGGATCCTAAAACTCATTTAGTAATCTCATTACATAGCCCACCCTGGGAATTAGTCTGAGGGGGAAGTGATTACAGAGACATGGATCATCTCTTTCTTGGCACATACACAGAGCTCTAGTTCTCTTCCCTTTGGGTTCATCTCGCTTCCTGTTTTAGATCTTCATATAGTTTGAGTTCATGGAAATAACATTATCACACTGATCACTTCTTATTCTATGTCTATTGTTTTTGTATAGACTGTTCCTTGAACTGTCAGGATTTGGGTCTTATTATTCAAAATGAAGTTTCTCAGAAATTTTTTTCCTTCAAAAACTTGTCTCTGCCACATATTTCAAAAGTGTATGGTGAAGCTCAAAGACTGAGACTTTACTTTCTCATTCGTATGGCATGGACTAAATGGGGGAAGACAAAAAGTAAAAGAAATAATCAGAAAATGAATTGCTTTGATTAATTTTTCAAAACATTATCATTTTAAAAATATTTTGAGGTTCTATCATCAGATTTGGTACTTCGGTTTACTAACAGAGTACATGGTTTCATAAGGCTTCTCTCTTTGGTGATGTTATCACTGAGAATATCCACCCAACTAGTAGTACTCTCTGAATAGTGGAACTGCACTTGAGTAATTATGAAAATGTTAAAAGGAATTAAAATATATTTCATTCTTCCTTACAAACAGAAAGCTTACAGGAAAGTATGAGTTTAGGAGTGAAGTGTTATACTGTGCTTTACATTTCACAAGAGGATTTTGTGTATGTTGGTTTTATTTAGGACTTTAAGTTGGTTATAGCTCTATGGTCAAGGATTATCTGATTCTTGATATTGACCCATTTCTACACGGATCCTGAAGGAAAGGTATGCATCTGAGAGAGAAATCAACACAAATGAACATGACTGCTGAAAGCTTTTGACCTCAAGCCGCACGTGGAATTCTGATGAGTTAGGATGAACCATGTGGAGGAGTCTCTGTGTATGACTTACATTCTTTGTTATTTGTGCTAGACTTTCTGTTGTCATCTAGGAACAATCCCACCTATTTTCTATGCTGCAGAGGATTGAGCTCTAGATATTGTATTTAAGACTTCTTGAGAGTTTAGTTTTTATGAAGGAGAAACAAAGCTGGCTCAGGCAGCCCATTTTGAGATTTTTTTTTGTTGTTGTTGTTTTTGGAGGGTGACTAACAAAACTTCACCTCTGTCTTCTTTACCTGTACCTTGAAGAAGGTTATGTTTAAAAATCCCAAATGATACATGATAGATCTTCAGTTTTAAAGTAAAGAGATAATTCGTTCTTAACCTTCTCATGAATTTATTGTTACATTGCATATGCCATGTACCCTCTTTGGGCTTCCTTGTCTTTTTCTGTAGAATGAAAGAGTATGTCTCTTGACTTAGAATTTACCTTAAGTAGTCCTTAAATTCTCCAGAGGTTCTTATATTGCAAGGGAAAAATATGCTTGGTATAGATATCTTTTTATTTCCATAGGAAGGCTCCATGCTTTAGAGTGCTCAGATCCTGATTGGAAGATGCCACACTCATGGGCACACTAATCTTATAAATCCTTGGGAAGTGCCACCTGGTAAGGTTGATCCCTTAAATAACTTCATTGTTTTGATCAATCCATATAAGCACTCCTCATTGCAGGGAGATTTGGCAAGAAAGGGAGGAACCACGAGTTCCCCATCACTCCTCCATCATAATGAAGACATATGTATTCTCATTTAATTGTCTCCATAGTGTTATAAAGTGATCACTTTAATTTCTAATTTATACATAGTATAGATAGCGCAAGTAACTTGCTTAAGTTTTGGTCTTTAGGGGTTGGAAAACTGCATTTAAATCTAAAAAGTTTTCTGGTTCCAAATCCAACTTTGTGTTTACTTTACACCAACCAATTTTCCTATTTATTAGCCTCTCTACATCCAAAGGAAAAGGCATTCTCTCTTCATCACCTTCTGGGACTGTTCTTAAGTGTTACTGATTTGATTATACACTTAAACTGCCTCACCTCTCAGACACTATGTTCCTTTATTCACAAAATGGGGATAATTATTACTGGCTCCTAGACACTTCACAAGAATAGTTTCAGGTATAATTAGAAAATGAGCAATAGTTTCAGAAACCTCAGTGCATTCTTGGTTATTAATGGACTGAACTATTTCAGCTAATTAATAAGTATTTTTCTATTCCAAATTTACATTTTCAATCATATCTTTAATTGTATTCCTCACACCACTCCCTTTTCAGAAACCCTATATAGACTCTCCTCTTTCCCTTGTATAAACTTATTCTTCAGAAGAGAATTGAACTTGGTCATTTCTACCTATGTTTGAATTTCTCAGTAGGCTAGCTCCCCCAGGATAGTCTGTTTCTCGTAAACTATATGACTTTTGAGTTCATCATTAAAAGTAATTTCTATATTGGAAAAAATATGAAGAAGTAAAT
The DNA here is from genome assembly GCA_028646485.1 of Cryptoprocta ferox. NCBI lineage: Eukaryota > Metazoa > Chordata > Mammalia > Carnivora > Eupleridae > Cryptoprocta > Cryptoprocta ferox. The sequence continues at coordinate 42,260,991 of CM053568.1, forward strand.
TTGGCTTCATGCCCTTGGAATTAGGCATGTTTCTACAAAGAGCCATCTATACTCCCCCTGCAATTTACCATATTAAAATATTTAATAAAAGCATACATATTTTACATCCATGCTGTACCCCAGTTATAATTTTTAAAGTATAATAAGGAGGTAGCAGAGCATCATTATGATAAGTAAATTTATTATTTGATTCAAGTTAAACTTATTTTTCCATAGGTCAACAGCTATGTTTGCAATTAGTCACGTCTAGCATATACAAGAACAGCTGACAGTTTTGTTTTGTCCTCAACAGTTTACCCTGCCTGCTATGTGGATAGACTCTACCCTTTACCTGTTATATGGAGATGTGTATAACCACTTGAGTCAATAATAAGGTCACATCTCTGACTTCTGTGATTGGTCCACAGAGTAAGCATGTGATCAAAGTAGCCAATCACAATACTTCCTTGTATTTTTTAACATACTGAAGCTATGGAATTCTATTTCTTCCCTGTGAGTAGTCATAGAATATGACTGGATTTGCCAATAACAATGTTCTTTACAGTGTGGTAAGAGCTGCATATAAAAAACCACTACCAGAGGGAGAAGTAAAGGAATGACGGGGGAGGGGTATGTAGAAAAACCATGGGTCCTGAGTTATTTACCTAACTATTGATTTTCCTTTGTCAGGTCACTGAAATGTCATTACAATAAATACCTCCCCCTTTTATTTTTAGGTAATTCAAGTTGATTATCTGTCATTCGCAACAATGAATGATGAGCCTAACACTATGGAATAACATTGTAAGATAAAGTAACGCTGTAAAGTACAATCATAGGATATATAAGGAAGTGAGAAATTTCAGTTTACAATGACAAAATCCTCTATCCAGTGGAAAAAAAGAAATATGTATTAAAATTCATTTATTGTAATTTTGTTTATATATATATATATATATTTTTTAGATGCTTGAAAACACAAGTTCATAAGAGAATTGTGACAAAAAGCATCAACATCTCTTGAAAAATTAGTTCCCTCCAAGTACTTTTTAATATCATATCATTTAATCTTTAACCTAGTGGAAAAATTATCGTTGTCTCCATTTTACAGTAAAAAAAAATATGAAATGAGAGAATACATGTTTTGCCCAAGATTAAACAGAGAGTGTTTTGGCAGGATAGGGAATAGGTTTTAGGTATACAAGACAAATTCAAGTTTTGTACAGTATATCACACAATTTACATGGAATTAATGGCCAAAGAAAGATGATCACTAATGTTTCTAAATGAAATTATTCTGAATGTAATCTTGGCTATAGTTGTCTAATCAGAAAAGTTTAAATAAGGAAGGGAGATTTATAACAATTTAGCCTGGTTCTTTCCTGTCCTGGCTTAAGAAATACACTCAGTAAGACTAGTGGACTTACCTCAGGTTCAGTAACCCTTTATTTGGAGTAGATTCAGACATAGATGGCCTCTCAAGATTCCTGCCCATCTGTGATTATCTGTGCTTTTCTGATTTCACAGCTTGAGAAAGCCTTAGGTCTTCCCACAAACAGCAGTGACAGTGGAGCTGCAAGAAGGGACACTTTAAAATGAACCTTTTAAATTTCATTCTTTAGTATTTGTATGAGCAGAATGCAAATAGTGTCAATTCCATTATCTTCTGCACGAAATGTTCCCTTCTTAGAGCCAAATCAGGGGTAGGAAATATGGAGCTGTGCCCCAAGTACCTCAAGGGCGGCTGGCCACTTCTATTTCTAGATCTCAAACACCTGCATTTCTCAAAAGCTGGGGCCATTTCAGAAGAGACGTTTGGAAGTCATCAATATACTGCTTACTTACTGTGGATTTGAGAACCTTGAAATGTCAAGTTTTAGCTTGAGGCCAAGTTGGATTTGTGAGCCCTCATACTGATGGGTGATGAGATCATTTACATTGGATTATACTTCTGGTGTGTGAGCAATTCAGTAAATGATGAATACAGTGGGAATTACTGCAGTACATCTGCTGGACACTTTTATAAAATAGCTCTCTCATCTCACCTCCTAGGTGTGCAATCTTCAATCAGGAAACATATTTGAAGCAGGAAATCAGTTCTCAAGCCTAGGGCTGTATCATCTGCTCCCGTCTCTTTTGCAGAGTGTAATTTTGTCCAGTGCCACGTTGCAAAGTAGACAACCCTAGGACAATGATTCATGGCCAGAAAATAATACACCCTGAAAAGTGCTTCCAGAGTTACAGCAGACCATTTGCTGACTATTGTTAGGAAATTATGATTAACAGGGGGTGGGGAAGGGAGAGGGAGAGGAAGAGGGAAGGAGGGAGAGAGAGAGAGAGAGAGAGAGACAGAGACTTTTTTTTTTTTTTTTTTTTTTTTAAATACGTGAGAAGGTCAGGCACCAAGGTAGATTCTGGGAATTCAATTGCTTGTAATATGAACCTGCCCCTGATCCTCACTGAGCTTTCGAACTAACTGTGATACAGGCAATTTTAGAAGGCAATTTTAATATGAGAAGTTCTGCAACAGATTAAATAAAGAGTATTAATGAATAGTAACAATAATGTAACTATGTCAAAATACCTGTGCAACTTGCTCCTTGAGGAACCTACATTTAAGTGGACCCTTGAATCAGTGAGGTGAATATTGGGGAAAGGGTGTGGTAAGATTGAATGTCTGAAGAGAAATGCATAGTATGTAGGATTAGGGTTGAAGCGAAACTAGAACAGCAAGGAAAACCCAAATGAGACAGTAAAAATGGGAATATTCAGGCAGCAGTCATATTGAGTCCTGTGTTTGCTCTTACCTTTGCTGTGTAACGTGGGTTATTTAGGATAGCTTCTACTGATTGTCTATTCATTCCTTCACATATTCAACAATCCTGTATGCAGTGTTTCATATGTTTCTAGGACTAGGATGGTCACTAGTACCATTTCTGAAAGCTGGGTTTTATCTAATTCTTAACACTTTGAAATCAACCATTGTGTTAACTAGGAGTTGGGTTTTTTGCTAGTGACAGAAATGTGATCATAGTGGCTTAAACACATAAGGATTTAATTTCTTATAGAAAGCTAGGTGTAGCCTGTTACAGGGAAATAAAATTTTCTATAGTTTCTAGTACTCCTATAGAAAGCTCTAGCCTTCTCAGTCTTAAATATGTATATAATATAAAGATGAGAACTGCTTGCTTTCATTTTCCCTAGGAACACTTTCCTCTTTACTTACTATGAGATTAAGATTTGTAGCCATTTTTTTCCTGCTTAATTGCTCTGATATGAGAGAACCAAATGGTTATCATCTGTACTCCAACCCTAACTTGAGACCCCAGTTTCAGGAAGACTGGAGCCATACATATCTCCATAAGCATTTCCATTTTAAAAGAGATGAAGCTCAGACCTTGGAGACATCATTGTGTCTTAGAAGTCATAATAGATACTCAGTGATTTATTTGGCCTCTGAAAAGGTGTATTTCATTCCAACAAGTTAAAGTGAGAACTCAGCATTCTTGCTATCCCATCTCAAAGGGATTATCAACCTATCAACAAAAATTTTTCCTTCTCTTTTCTGGAAAAGTGATGACTCTCTCTTTCTTGAATATAAATGCAGAAAGTCTATTGTCTGTTTCTCATCTGTGGAATTTCTAACTACTGGAATAGGACACTTGACATGACTTTCACGAGGCCATTTCAAAGGTAAGGCCTGGGGCAAGAAGGATGAGGTGATAGACTTAATGATCGCAAGGTAGTTAATAAGAAATCAGTCCCTGATTCAGAGCACATCTTATCCACATTCCAGATAAAATTAATAAACATGAATATTAGAAACTCACCATCAGTTTAGGACTGGTATCAGGAAGCCATTAAGAATAAGGGTTCTTCTATCATCCCTTAACTTGTGACTCCTACCCTCAGGATCCTGATACAGCTTTTGGAGCTCCAGCTATTATAATCATATTCCAGGCAAGAAAGTTAAGAGAGAGTGCAGATTGGTAAAATGAGATTCTTTCTAAATCCCTCCCCAAACTACTTAGATTTAATTGATCCATCCCTACCTGAAAAGGAGGATAAGGAATATAGTAATATTTTCATTGAATACAATATAGAATTCTATTAATAAGGAAGAAGGTGGAAATTGATAATGTTAGTCTCTCCTTCAACCATATGCTCTAAGGAAGAAGAAAACAGATGGAAAATTAGAATTTGTTTATTTTCTTGGGGATCTAAGGCCACAGGTAGGTACAGTGGCTTAATTAAGGATGTAGATAATTCAACAATGAATGACTGCCATCTTGACTGACCTCTTCTACATTGATCTTCCTGTTTCATTTGCAGACCTCTATATTTTCAAGTATTTGATAGTTTAGCAGTGAAAAGTAGTGTTTCCAAAAAACTCTGAGCACACCCTATTTGCATGCAATTTAATATGCTAATTAATATCACAACAAATTGAAAACAATAGGGGAGTTGGTAGGTATTTTTTTCTTTTTCTTTCTTTCTTTCTTTCTTTTTTTTTTTTTTTTACTATTTCCAGAAAAGCTATTATTCCTAGTAGACTTTCTCTGTATCTCTCATTTTTTCACTGTTGGCAAATGTATTAAGAAGGACATTTTGACCTCTTTGAAGCATCAATTTGGCCAGGTTGTAGTTCAAGTCTGAAAGTCCCATTTAATAGGTCTTTTAAAACAGTATTTGTTAATTCATTCAGTGAGCATTTTATTTGGGACCTGAATCATACCCGACATTGTAGTAAACATCTACTTTATGTTAGGTAACCTGTAACAATTGTCAATGAGAGCAATAACAGATGCTTTTGAACCCCTTTTTCTTTGGAAAAGTAGGGTTGTTTATGGTCTTAGGTTTCCACCATCTACAAAATAACTGTCCTAAGTCATGAATGAAATCTCAGATCTAGAGTTCTTATTTATAGTAGACATCCATAAGCCATGTGGCCCTAATATTGTACTGGTGTTTCTGTTCCATCATTTGAGTTAGATCCTGATGAAGTGTTGATGTGATAACCACACTAGAGATTTAGAAGTGAAAGCATGACAACCTGGCTTAGTCATGGATAACACAGTCCATTCTTAATTCCGTCTACTAGTGTCATGACTATTGACCTAAATACAAGCTCAAGTGTAAGTGGTATAGAAAGAAAAGCATTAATGAGAAAAACTGGATTTCAAATTCCAGCTCTACCACTTTCAAGCTGTGCAATAATTGGGTGTTATTTATCTTTCTGATCTTTTGTTCCTCAATAAAGAGAGAGAGAGGGGGAATATCATGGAATATTATTGAAAATTAATAGGGAGCTTTTTGAGAAATAGAAATAATATGTAGGAAATGCCTATTAGATTGTATAGCAAATAGTAGACCCTCAGTAAGCTTTAGCAATTATTCCAACACATTCAAACCATCCCCTTCCTTCTTCCTTCTTGCTTTCTCCTTCCCCATTTCTTTATTTTTGTCTTTCTTTTCACACTTCTTCTTTTAAAGCAATACTACAAATGTATTTTTATCACCTTAAAAAAATCTCTTAATGAAGTCATAGATATGTAATGTCAAAATCTAAACAAAAAGGGCATGTGAAATTAAAGGGGAGATTTGTACTATGGTCAGATTCAGCAAAACAAGGCCCAAATGTAGAAGGAGACTTCACTCTCTTTCATTTTGTGAATATACAGACAACCTCCTGTAGCTGCTTTCAGTTCTTATTTCTCTTTCCCTACTCTACCTCATTTTTTTCTCTCTCTCCCTCTTCATTTTTCTTCGTTGCACCTACTATTTCTTTCAAAGGCATGCCATTCATCAATGCCTTATTGGTGGTAAAGATATTAACAAAGGAAGCAGTAAGAGTTGGGTAGTTTGTGTGTATTACATTGAAAATCTTTGTACTGTCTGCCAAGGCTGAACAATCCTAACTGATCTTAATCTGGAAATCAAATTGCTTCCCATTCCTACTGATTGTGCAGAAGTGTTGTCTTCGGCATGGCTTGTAGTTTCACTGAAGTCTTTAGAACCAAATAAAAGTCACTTCAGGCAGACAATTATCTATTATCTTTGTCTCTTTCAGACCCTATCTTGTGTCTTTGCTTAAGAATACACAGTCTGAAGATGAGTCAGATATCTTTATGGCAAAGAATAATATGATTTTGAGCTCACTTGGAAGGATGGCCAGAAAACAAATTAGAAATTTGGCTGTATCCTTAGCTTGCCCTACCTTGCTCTATTTTGCTCTGTGATCTCAGCAAAGTCATTTAATTGTTCTGTCTTCACTTTTCCTCATCAGTAGAGAGTGAATAACAAAGGCTCCCAGGGTTGTTAAAAGAAGTTTATCACCTTAGTTTGGATAAGTGTTTCAAATGCTTAATAAGAGCAAGATGAAAGAATTGAGTTGAACTGAGTTTACAGTTGCTCTGGGATAAAAGTTCATTACTCCCAGTGATACATTTGAGCTACTATAATGCATATATTTCAAATGATTCTCCTTCTCCTCATTCTTTAAAATTTGGTTCCTTTCGTATATATTCTTTGTGCAAGAGCATTTTTAAATGATTAATAATTCTGCCTTCTCTTTCTGCAAAAATTTGAATTGACTAATAAACATGAGACTTACCATTTGGCATGTTGTGGGCAGAGACATTCTTAGACTGAAATAAACCCCTTCACATCCAAATTCTGCTTTCCTTGGCCAAGGTGCCCATGTTCAGGGAGGGTGGATATTAGGGAGGATGGATAAAATAACTTATTTTTCTTTACTGTATGGGCAAAGGGATTCTGGAAAGTCAATTAAAAATCCAGTCTTTATTGCCAAAACATGTTTTTATCAAAGAAAAAGGAGGTAGTTTTCCTTTCTGTGTTAGGTGACTTTTTGTATTGACTAAGTTCACTTAGTAACTTCTCAAACTTTTATCTTTGTATATTTCACAACACTTTTTACCTAAACAGTCTGAGATAATTGGAAGGTCTTTACACAGGTGGTAGAAAAGGAGTTGAGGTAAAATGGTCAAATTTGAGTTCAGTATTCATATATATGATGAATTTAAACTTCAAACCTCTTCTTTCCACTCACAGGTACTTCTTTGCTGCTTAAACTAAACCAAACTCATTGAAATGTTTTGCAAGATAATAGTGATATAATTCGACAAGCCAAGGACTTGTATTTGGTGCCTCAGGCTTACTAAAAATTAATGGGAAATTATCCCCTAAAGCCATTAACTTTGTCTCAATTCCTGGGGCCTTTTGTAGATCTTTCTCAGCAACCCTGGAAAGGAACTTCACTTGCCTTTTTTTAAGGCTCTCAGAGCTAAGGGTCTATTTAAGGAGGTGCCCCTAAGTAACAACTCTCTCATCATAATATTACAATCATGCATCAGAGAGTAATTTCTCTAATGATGTATCACTCAAAATGTGGTGCCAGCCAGGATATCAGCAAGGGAGATCATAAAATTTTATTTAACCTTTTGTTAATTTAAAGTTTCCAATACTTTCTAATTTATTTATTATGTATGGGAAGGGGGAAAATGAGAATGACTTCAAAGGCTATAAGACTTGCATACTATTTTATTCACTGTGTTCAGAAAATATACATCACCAGTGGGGCAAGGAAAAGATTTAAAACCCCCAATTAAAAATGCTTTTAAGACTCACAAGAGCAAATGTACTGAAAAGAGACCATGTGGGATGTATTGGAGATGCAAACAAAGCCTGCTGGTCTGCAGATAACAAAAGAAAAGCTCAATAATACTATATTGAGTCTTCTTAATAAAAGATTTTTAGAATAATGTTATGATTTTTCACCTGTATACGAAGGAAAGTAATCATTTCTTAATTCCAGAATGATTCCAAGGCACAATTTTATCATGGGCCCATGATGAAATGATGAGCACCAAACTCAAGGATGCATTCCCTGTAGACATCTCTGAGGCATGAAGGGATCACACTGTAACCCTGCTATTAGGGTGTGTTATGTGTACCCAGTAACTACAGAAAGCTTTTAGCACAATGCCTAGCATGTAGTAATAATTTCTCAGTAAATGTTATCTCTTATTTTTTTTCTTAATTACCATTTAGCATTAAGTTAAATCATGAATGGCATTTTACAACAATAATACATTTATTAGACTAAACATTACTTTTAAACTTCAATTCAGCTTTAATTCAAAGAAAGTAAGTCACTTCATATTAGTAAGGGTTCTTTTATAGTATTTATCTGTAAAATTTAAATGGAAGTTTATGACACACAATTATTTCAAAAATTCAATACTAAAATGTTATTCATGCCTAAATTATCTGGCTTCACCTGACAGGAATGTATTTTATCTGAATTATCAGATCAATTATCTTGATTTTTGTGCTCAACTTTGCAAGCACATACGTACTCTGTGTCCTCTGTAAGGTGCAATTGGATTTCTTCAGGTTGAAGTGTGACCCAGTTAGCTTCCTACAAAGTACATAAAACCTGTTCAGAGATGATGCCTTTGAAGCCCAGTGTGCATTTCTGAAATGGTTCTTGCCTTTTCAGAGATGTGTCAATTAATGACAGTCAGAACTCAGTTATTTAAATCTGCTTATAAAAATTTCCTCTAAGCCACAGAAATGTATACTCACAGTGCTAACATTTGTATGTTAATCTGCAAACTGTGTTTCATAACTTTCATAGAAATTAAAAAAAATTATTTCCTTTGCTCAAGCAGTAATATATATTTACATGTTTTCTAGGTGATAGCTCAAGTAGAAATGAATTGGCCACTCAATCCATTGTGAGCAGTGAGCCAGAGTTGGAAAGTATGGCATTTTTTAGGGTAGACTCAAGGAAGAAGGATCATAATAAGCAAATCTTCTCAGTATGAGTTTAAATATTCATGATTTGCTTATTAAAACATTTTAAAAACTGTGTCTGAGCATCAGGTTCTTAATATGCAGAACAGACAGAGCAAAGTATTGAAAAACAACAAGCATATTGTCATGGAATTTGCTTAAAATATCCCAAAGATAAAGCTGAGTGTTTCACTATGTATATATGATACATTAAAACTTCCCTTAGAAACTAGGCATGCAATAAAAATGGATAAAAAGGATCAGGTGGTAACTTGATTGTGACAGTTAATTTTGACACAGTTTGTTTAGTTGGTGGTAACTTGATTTGTGACAGTCAGTTTGGCCACTGGGTGCCCAGATTAAACAGTATTTCTGGATGTGCCTGTGAGAATATTTTTGGAAGAAATGAGCACTTGAAATGCTGGACCCTGGAAAGTAGATTGCCCTTGCCAGAGTGGGTGAGTATCACCTATTCTGTTAGTTAAGGTCCTGGATTGAGCAAAATGCAGAGGAAGGAGGAATTTGCCCCTACTTTCCTGTCTAACAGAGCAGAAACATCTCATCTCAACTCTTCTAGCCCTCCAACTAAGATTACACCAATGGCTCCCCTGGTCCACAGACCTTTAGACTCAGACTAAATTATTGGCCTTCCTAGGTCTGGAGCTTGCCAATGACAGATCTTGGAACTTCTCAGCCTCCATAATGAAGTGAACAAGTTCTTACCTATGTCTTTACTGGTCTGTTTCTCTGGAAAACCCTGACTAATACATGGATTTACTATGTTAACATGTATAATTATAGAGTCAGTTACAGAGGGTTAGTCAACCATGGGAAAATAAGGTGATTAAAGGGCACCTGGGTGGCTCAGTCAGTTGAGCATCTGACTCTTGATGTTGGCTCAGGTTATGATCTTTTGGTTCTGGGATTGAGGTCTGCATCAGGCTCTGCCTTGGGTGTGGAGCCTGCTTGAGATTCTCCCTCTCCTCCTCCCTCTCCCTCTGCCCCTCCCCTGCTCACACAGACATGCTCTCTTTTGTGCACACTCTCTCTCCCTATCAAAAAAAGTGGTTAAGAGAGTAAAGACAAATATTGGTAATGCCCATCCAACCCTTAGTCCAGGGATTTTCAATAGTCTAGTTCCATTAATAAATCTATTTACAAAATATGACAGATATTTTTGGTTAACACAGGTTAATACTGATGCTCATGGTATGTTGAACAGACCTCAGCAGAAAGAAGGTAAAAATAAGTATCAGGATACCAAAGGGTTGCCTAAGGACCCACAACCAGCTGTATTTATCCATGTTAAAGGAATCCCTCAACCAAGGGAAGACCCTCAATTCTGGTGGTGCAAATGGGTGTCTCTGAAGAATCCACAAAGGTGATAAGGGAGGACAAGTCTATTTTAAACAGTTGGCAGTCTCAGGGATGCCAGTGTTTCACAAACATCCAGTAAAACTTTCCTGCCCTTCTTTGTCCCTTTCTCTACCTTGCTTCTACTCTAGAGATACAAAGGGGCACTTCAGTGACTCAGTTAGGTAAGCATCCAACTCTTGATTTGGGATCAGATCATGATCTCATGGTTTGTGATTCGAGCCCTGTGCCAGGCTCTGTGCTGACAGTGTGGATGGAGCCTGCTTGGGATTCTCTCTCTCCTTCTCTTTTTGCTCCTCCCCCAAACACACACACACACACACACACACACACACACACACACACACACTTTATCTCTCTCTCTCTCTCTCTCTTAAAATAAACAAACATTTTTTAAAAAGTAAAACCTGTGGTTAGGAAGCTGGGAAATAAGGGATTGAAATGGTTTGTGTTGATAGACAATAAAACCCATTTTCCTGACTGCAGGCTTCCTACCTGTAGCAGGAAGAAGAAGTTTGGAGTTTAGATTATTACCTTAGAATGAACATTTCAATTATAGAAGTGTGGGTAAATTTTGCAACCTAAAAGGACCATAGAACTTTTTATTATCTTAGAATGACCAAGGAAGTCAGGGAGCTATTTGAATGTTTTCCCTTTTTCTCAGGGCCATAGAAGGAATACTCTATAAATAAATTTAAAAGGATAGTAGAAGGCAAAATGAAGTTGCCTTCTGTTTGACATAATGTACATATAAGGTGATGGAAGTTTATTGAAAGGAAACGTGGTGATGAAGGCAGATAAGAAACATTTATAACCTACATTGCCAGGCCTCATGGAAAATTGAAATGATATTTTAGACTATATTGCAGCTTTACTGGCCAATTGACATTTTGGGCAGTCTGCTGTTTATCTATATTTGGTGCTACTGGTATTACTACTGATTGCTTCTCTTTGCCTGTCTACATGATGGCTTCTGCTTCTTCATAATTTTGACTCCTTACCTTCCTCCTGTGTGTCTTTTCACCTCTATTAACCTTTCTCCCATACTTTCTTTTCATGTGCAAACTCCATAAGAGATACCCAAATTGCTTTATTTTTGTGCACCAGAACATTCTTCCTGAGTAGAGTTCTTGTGACAGAATACTTTATAGATGACCACTGTCAATATTGTAGGGCTGTTCAATATGGCAGCCACTAACCCCAGGTAGCCTCTAAGCCGTTGAAATGTGGCACAGTCTGAAATGAATATGTGAAGAGTGTGAAATATGTACAGGATTTTGAAGACTTAGAATAGAAAAAAAGCGGTATCTGGGTGGCTCAGTTGAGCATCTGACTCTTGATTTCGGCTCAGGTTATGATCTCATGGTTTGTGAGATCGAGCCCTACCTGAGGGGCTGTGCTGACAGTGTGGAGCCTGCTTGGGATTCTCTCTCTCTCTCTCTCTCTCTCTCTCTCTCTCTCCTCCCACATCTGTCTGCCTCTCTCTCTCAAAATAAATTTAAAAAAGGAAGAATAGAAAAAATAACATAAAATATTCCATTAGTACATCTTATATTGACCATATCAAAGTATATATTGGATTATATAAAACATATTTTGAAATTATATTAATTTGGAAGAAAATGTAATCCTAAAATTAATTTTAGTTATTTATTTTTACTTTTTGAAATGTGGCTACTGGAAATTCTAAAATGACATAGATGGCTGGCTTTTGCGGTTTATGTTATGTCTCTGTGCTAGTGATATCTGCCCTCTTAATTCTAGAGCCATCACTAGAGAGTGATCTTACATGATAAGGAGCAAGTGCACTTTGATTAAGGAATTGCTTCTAGACACATTTTTCTAAAAGGCCATAGGTATGGCAAGCACTTAGTATTGCATGGATTACTACCCAAAGATGGAATGAAATATAGTTTTTACTGATACTATATATATATATATATATATATATATATATATGCAATGTATTTTCTATATTAGATGTTATTTTATAGCACTTCCTAAAGACGTGTCATAGTTATTATCATTTTAACTGATTAGTGATCTGTGGGGTATCAATTGTCATTTTAATGATGAGAGATCTGGAATTCAAAGAGAAAACAGGCATTATCTCACATACAGATCCTATGTGTAGTTGAACCAAAGATGGGTCTCTAATTCTCCAGCATAATGGAGTTTATCTTTGGAGTCAAGCCAACCTGGACATGTGTACTATTTTGACTATTTACTGGCCTGTGACCTGGAGAAGTTACTTAAACTTGTATTTTTAAGCACACAGGAGTAGGAAAGGGGTGAAAAATACCAGCGCATAGTTGGTGCCCAACATGCTAATCCACATCTGATGCCAAAGTTTGTGCTTCTCCATAGGTATAGCTAAACAAAAATTGTTAGATATCAGGGATAATAAGTTAGAGATAAAAGGGTTAGATTTTTTGTGTTTATATTTCTATATAATGTTAAAATATATTCTCTGAAACTCTCTCCTAGTCAGCTTTTTAAAACCCTAGTTTGTTTATAAAAACACAAACAAGCAAATCAGTAGGCTTGAAAGTGTATAATGGAAGCGGAAATTCAGTCTGTCGTATTTTTTCGTTTTTATTAGTGATAATGGCATTATTGCCTGGGGAAAGGGAAATATTTTCATGAAAATCTAAACAACCCTGAAAAAATATAAAATTCTTGCTTTTCAAATCTGAACAAGCTTGTCCAGTCTGTATGACCATCTGCCTGACCATCACCACTGGTTTCTTCTGTGAAAATTTCTTAGGGCTTCCCTTGTTTCCATGAATGTTACCATAGTTGCTATTTACTCATGTTCAAAATGTCAGCCATCTGATTTTTCTTTCCTTTTTTCTCCCATTGGTTTTAATTAATTGTCAGTTTCTGTAATCTCTATCTCAGCAATGTCCATCAAATTTGCCCTACTGCATTAACTCTTTTCATTTTCTATTGCATTAACTCATAGACAATATTTAAACTATCATCATTCAAGCTCCCATCATTCTCCATCTAGATTATGCAATTGTTTCCTAAACACTTGCTACCATTCCTACCCATCCTAAACATAGCTACCATTCCTACCCATCTCCAAATCTCCCTTGTGCTGAGGCCACAGTCATAGTACCAAAACCCAGGTCTAGTTATATAAAATACAATTCTCCCCTTCATATATGTTTTCACAAAGGTTCATCATTACCTATTATATTAAGCCCAAGTTCCTCAGTGTGTCAGAGATCCAGCATGATAGGATCCTCACCTTTACTTCCCAAGGTCATCTTCCGCCATATTCTGACATCCACCCTCTGCTTTTGCTCTCATTGTTTCATTTATTTGGAGTTACTTCCTGATTGTCCTCATTCCTTACTCCTTCATTGTGCTGCTCTGACTAACAGTATTTTTTCTCTAATCATTGATTTCCTTGACTTTGGAGTTCCTTGACTTTTTCACCCACCGATCCTAATTTTATACTCATTTAATTATGGTTATTCAAGTATATCTACATCCAGTACAAGATATGCTACAGTATATAAGCTGAATAATCTTTTATGAAGTGCAACAATGAATAAATGAAAGAATGAATAAATGAATGAATACCTGAGCACTAGTGCTTAAAATTGATTTCCTGAGAAAGTGAGTCTCAAACAGTTTGTTCTTTTTAAATATCTATAGGAAATCAGAGCAATTATCTTGGCCCCTTAATTAATTTACTCAAACTTTATAAAACATGTTTAAATCATAGGAGTTTAGAATGCCTTAACTCTTAAACAATATATTTAAGGGCTTTTTTTAAATAAAAAATATTATAGAGAGTAGTTTCTGAGATTTATACTGTGATACCAATGGGGAGGTTATATTTGCTATTCTCCTCTCACCAGTGAGATAGGGAAATGCTGAAAAAGAAAAATGGGTGTGCGTGGCATCTTCTAGATAAGGAAAAAATTCTTTTTAATCCTTGCATAATGAATTTATCACTGTCTAGATGGCTCCCAAATGATTAGAGGAATAACACAAAGAATCCTAGTGTAATAGGAAATAAGATATAGTAAAGTTCTGGGTGATCTAGAAGGTATTTCTAGATTGTGATAAGCCACATGAGGAATTGGGGAGTCTGGCCGCTTTTGCCATGTGATATGGTTCAATTCAAGGAACTTTTACACACTAATCCTAGGATCCATGGGGCTTCAGGAATTCACCATGATTGATTCCTCTCTGTTGAGCTCAAGACAATGTGCCTTAACCTCTTCAAGATACCACTCCACAGCTCAAGTGATTGACTCCTGTTCACTCCTCTAGCTTTTAAAAATACCTTACTTCACCTTTCTTCCTAACTCACCCAACCAAATTTAGTGTTCATGAATCCAAAGTTGTTAAAGCAGAGGCTGTTTAAACATATATTAAATAATAGATAGAAATATTTATAATTATACTTCTAAAAATAAAAATAATGTAAATTTTTATATTTTATATCTATGTAGCTGAAAAGGCCTTTGGGCAAAAAGGAAGAAGTAGCACTTGTTCTACATCTCTTTTAAGTTACTGTTCTTAATTAGAAGGCAGGATGTCAACATGGGGTGCACATTTTCCATTGGGAGGGCTATCAACTAGGGATGGAAATATTCTAGGTAAGCCCTGGACCACGTTACTTGTATCAGTGTTTCTGCTATTGAGCACATTTATGCAACACAGGATCAAAAGGAAAAAAGGTCAGTGAGGCTGGTCAGGTCTCAAAGTAGTTAACTGAAAGAGCAGCAAGAATATTTTAATGCTTCCGGGCCACAAGCAGTCTTATCCTGCTTCATTTACATTGCTTCTTCTGGGCAGAAGTGGAAGAAGATATACTCAATCCTAAAACTGACATGTTAGAAGTAGGTTTTTTTTTCCTATTAGTTCAATTGTCTTATCCATTTTAAGAAATCAAAGGTTAGCAACATAAAAATAATAAGATCTAAAGCAGTACCTACTGATGAGTGTGTGAATTTAGATCACTCCTTTATTCAGAAGAGTGTATTCAAAGCATAATTATTCTTAATTTTTCAAAATCTTCACTTTT
The DNA here is from genome assembly GCA_028646485.1 of Cryptoprocta ferox. Classification (NCBI taxonomy): domain Eukaryota; kingdom Metazoa; phylum Chordata; class Mammalia; order Carnivora; family Eupleridae; genus Cryptoprocta; species Cryptoprocta ferox. Next base: position 42,276,211 of record CM053568.1, read on the forward strand.
CCTATGCCTCATGTGAGATTATCTGAGCAATTTTGTTAAGGAACTTCATTTTCAATCAAAGTCAAGTATTAGCCTGGATTCTAATTTTGGTTACGCCCTTTAACTCACTAGATGAGCCTGGAGCAGCCATTTGATCTCTGCTTAAACATTCATAAAATAAAGGAATCCCCACACCATTGAAATCCCTGATGTTGAGAGCCAGCTCCGATAGCACAAGCAGTTTACTATGACATCAGTTTGATGGAAGTGTGGAGTCTAGAGTTTTGGGGAGAGGACCTGAGAGGCAGTGTGTTGTAGGAGAATTAGTTACCCTCCAGCACTAAGTGAATCCCAATTATAACTATCAGAGTCATGGTGTTCTTAATGCCCACAGCCTTGTATTTGGTCTGTGAGCAAAGGTTTTCCAGTTTACAAAGAATGTTATCTAATACCAGTCATTCCTAGATAGTTCTGAAACTCTCTTAGGCAACTCACTTTTGGGGTCACTAGAGACCCAGCTTTCCCAACCAGGTAACTTTTCCAATGCAGAAAACTGGGACTATCTGGCATTAATAGTATCACAGTTTGTCCAGGAGTGCTCTAGACACTGATGCTCATTTTACAGCCATATGAACAGAAGCTTTTTCTGAAAAACATTGAAACATAATATTTAATATTATTATTAAAAACAGAGAAGCTCAGCCGGGTAGGTTGGTGTAACCAGCTGGTTCTTTCAACATTAAAACTCAGATTTTCATTCAATTTCTATTTAACTGGAAGTATTTCCTCTCCTATGGATCCCAAAATAAGACTTAATTTGAAATTAATCTAATATTGTATAACCAACTGTTTTGATAAATCATGGATGTTATTTGGGACTTAGAGTTTATTATAGTGCAGGAATAAAGCACATTTTAAAAGGGCTAATAAAATAAATATATATGTATTTCACATAGCTGGTGTTGAAATGAAAACTCTTGATTTGTAGTTGTAGAAAATATCTCAACCTAATTAAGATAATTTAACAGAATCAGTAACTCTCATTTGGGAGAAGTTCAAGAGTTAACTCCTCAAAGTTTGAGTAATTAGGCTCCTGATTTTCTGAAACGGTTCCCCATTCTTTTTGCCTTTTTGTTTTTCAACTTTGCAATACTGCAAAAGCCTAATCTTTGCCCACCACCCCCACATTCTTTTTTGCCTCACACTAAAAATAAGATCTTTATCTCTATATTAGAAATAGTGAGATACCTATCTCTCCTGGCTTGGCTGTTTCATCTTTCTGGAGGAAAAGCAACCGCCCAATTATACACAGCTATAAATTAACTTGACAAGCCACATGCTGGAACCGACACTCTCACCCGTGCTGTTTGAATTGTGCCTGGGTTCAGAGTCTCATTTTTGTGGAGCATTACATGCCCCAGCAGAAATTGTTTCCTTTTTGTTTCCAGACTTACCAACAATACAGTCTATGCAGCAGGTTCAGCAGTTACGTACTTCTCTTTCTCAGTGGACTCATTATGCAAAAGACATCTCCTCTGCTCTTGCCCATAAATGTATCCCCAGCAAGGAGGCTGAGTTCACCTGTGGTCCATTCATCATCCACTACAAAAGGGCTTGGGTACTCAAGTCTGAGGAGCTGACTTAACTTCTCCGGCTTCTGCTTTGGAAATGTCCCCCACCCTTCTCCTAAGTCTCAACACTGCCTTTCATTGAGAATATTGTTCTGAACTCTATTATGATATCCACAGAGGTCATTCAGGGAATGTAATGTATAAACGAAATGGCACACCAGTTCATCTGGGGACGAGTGAAAATGTATTTGCCTTGTGCCTCCTCTAGCTGTGTTGTGCTTGTTTATTTGCTCTCCTAATTAAAGACAAATGCAATATGTAGTGTATTTATACTTATTTTACAGTACGAATTTGAATTCACAATGTTAAATACATAGCGATGTAGATTTAAAAATAAACCCAAGTGGATTTGCATGCTTATCATCTATTCAGTAATGCCAATTCTTTTACCCACCATCACTGTCTCTCAGTTGAGCATCTTCCTGGATGTTTATGTTAGTGGCTACAATGTCCTAAAAATGGAAGAGCCATTGTGGGATGCCTCGAATAACTTAATTTTCTTTCTCCCATTCTCTACCCAGATTTTATAATTATGGATAGCAGTTTTCTTCTTCTCCCATTGAGATGGGCTTTAAGGAGGATAAGAGAACTTTCCTTTTCTGCATCCATGAGGCTGTGTTAGCGGTAAGAATCACCCTCAGAAACCATTTGCTCCGCAGTGAGAGCCCAGCAACCCTGTCCAATATGCCTTCCTGTTTTCTTCCCCTTCCTGCCCCTGCTCAATTACAAATACTTTCTCCTCACCTGACACACCAATTCATCAGCATTGCCTCTTTTCGGTCTTCTCTTTGCTATCTAATTCCCAATTCCACAGCCTTTTCCCGGAACTTATTATACTCCTCTGTCATCATGGTGCAAATAAAAATGTCAAGGTTGTTAGCAAATGTTTGGAGTGGGAAGGCCCCATACAATAAAGATGCATCGTCTATGGCAAACATCCCACCCCACACCGCATGAATATGAAATAGCTTAGAAATGACTGTTAGACTACTTGAAATCCTGTGTCAGTATAGATGTGTTTCACCTAAAGGGAACTTTGATATATTCTCTGGGAACACTTGGTTCCTGCCTTCCTGATACTGAAAAACCTGAGTAACTCTTCCCTTCCTAGATTAAGACCTTCTGTGTCCCAAAGAGCCCAAATTATCTCCAGTGGCTCCTCCTCTTTCTCAGTCCTTGTTTTGTTTTTCTTAGATAGTTGTGGTGTGGAGGAAGAGAGTTTGTTTCCTGATAGGTTTATAACTTCCTAGAATACCAAAGTATAGTTGGTAATAAATTCTTGATTATCCTCCAACTCTTGTGTCCAAAAATACACAGATATTCACCTGTCTAAGTTCAAACTACAGCTGTAATTCAATTAATATTTCAGAAGAGAAGGCATTTCTACCTTAAAACAAGGAAAGAGCTACCAAGTAACTTTCTTGGGGCTGCTCTGCTGGCTTTTCCAGACACAGGCCAAGACAGCCCAGGATGCACAGGTTGGGCTCAGGTGAATTCAGTCAGTCCTTGAAAGGGCTTCTCCTTCCTCACTTTTCACCTGCTGTTCTATGATCCTCCTGCTCTCCTCACTTTGCTGTCAAAACAGGAAAATAACTAATATCATCCATTTATACTTGATTGATTACATTTTATTTGAAACATACTGTCACTAAAATTTGTACCTTCCAGACATGCATTTGCCTTTCTATCCTCTTCTTTCTAATTTTGGGCCACAGGCTGCCCCACCCCCGCCTTGTCAAAGAAATTTCAAGTGTCATAAAGCAGATTTTTTTTATTCTCTCAGGAATAGTGCATAGGAATCCCTGAAATCACTCAACAGCTGGCTCTCCAGAAACATCTGATTCTTTGTAGATTCTTTCTAGCTGGTGATGAGTTTTAGGAGCTGGTCCGTGGTGTCTCAGATCTGATACTCTCAGAAACCTTGGGGGAGGGGGTGATGACCCAACAGGAATGGTTATGCTGGGGCAGGTGAAAGAACTGACCCTGAACATCACCCAAAAATTTCCATACCTCATCTCTGGCTAAGCTTTTGTTGTTATAAATCAGTAGTTGTGCAAGTCATTGACTTACCTCTTCATTCCTCCTCTCAGTGGATTCAGGCCATACCTCTCCCCTCTCTTTCTTGATCCTATCCTTTATCTTCTTTGTCTTTCTCTTTGAATGAAAACAATATATATTAACTGCCATTGTAAAATGTGTCTGTATTCCTTCTCTATCATTTCTACCTGTGGTAAAGATGCTTCCAGCAAGGATAAGCTTTATTACAACATTGACTAACCACAACAATAACATTTCAAGTAATGATTATTATTTTAGCTACTCTTCACTGAAACCATATTATAGGTCAGATATTCTGAGAGGTTGTTAATATGTACTATTCCTACCTCAGGTAATTATCCAAATTACATGAAATATCATATTGTATAGAGCTTTAGTTTGTCATTGGGCATGTAGTAGTGCTACAAAAGTAGTTAATTCTTATAATTATCATTATAAAATTTTTAATTACAGTTATTAATATTGGTTCCCCATTTGACCTTTATAGCATTCCTATGCAGTGAGAATTAGTATTACCGCATTTTAGAAAGAAGGATACAATGCCCATAAGTGAAGTAAGCTAAATATAACCCCATATACTCAGACCTGAGAGCCTGTATTTTCACAAATGTGGTGGTTATAATTATATGTGTGTAACTTTCTGATGTCCTGGTTTTTACATAATATTTATTTGTTTTTGAATATTTTTAACTTTATTTTTTCTGCTTTATTGATATGTAATTGACAAACCACAAACTGCACATATGTAATATATACACTTGGATGAGTTTGCCAGATGCGTGTACCACTTTACCCTCACCATGTTTAAATTAATGAACATATCCACATCTCCCAAAGTTTCCTCCTGTCCATTTGTTTTTGTGCGTTTTGTTTTTTTTTTTTTTGTAGTGAGAGAACCTAACATGAGATATACCCTCTTAAAAAATTTTGAAGTGCATATACCAAATTGTTAACTGTGGGCCCTATGTGGTACAGTGGATCTCCAGAAGTTACTCGTCTTGTATAACTGTTAACATTACACATTGAATATAGCTTTCCATCTCTAATTCCTTAAGAACTATGATTCTATTTTCTGCTACTACAAGTTTACCTATCTTAGATACCTTATGTAGGTGGACTTTTATAGTACTTGCTCTTCTCTAACTGTAATATTTCACTTAGCATAATGACACCCAAGTTCATCCCTGATGTTAAATATCATCCTTATTCATACTTTATTATTTTGATCTACAAGAAGTAAGGCTTACTGGGGCACCTGGGTGACTCAGCTGGGTAAACATTTGACTCTTGATTTTGGCTCAGGTTGTGATCTCATGGTTCATGGGATCAAGCCCAGGTTGGGCCCTGTGCTGACAGTGCAGAGTCTGCTTGGGATTCCCTCTCTTTGTCTCTCTCTGCCGCTCCCTCACTTGCTCAGCCTCACACACACACTCTATCTCTCTCGAAAGTAAATAAATACATTTTTAAAACATGAAAAAAGTAAAGCTTTTCAAAAGGATAAAATGGTTTTATTTTTACTTAAAAATAATTTAAAATGCTTTGCTATAGTCTTGCTCATTTCAAAGTCAGAGGCCACTTCATACTCACATTGCCAGAAATTGTCCTACTGTGAATGTACTATGGTATAAAGTTTATTGTTATGTGTGCCCCTTTCCTTTTGCCAAGTTTCCTTTACCTTATTTTCTCTATAGCAAAGGACAACCATAAAAGCAATGAAGGCAAATACTCTCCAGAAAGCAATCAGAGCAGAAAAAGAACTTCAAGCCCAGGGGTGTTTTCATGGCAAAAAGAGTTGACATGTGGGGATCAGGTTATAAAAACTAAATAAGCTGGCCCAGAAGAGAGAGGAGGCTATAGAACTAAGTGGGGGGGGATGATAAGAGAGGTACACTAGAGCAGAGGAGGAGGAAGTTCTTGGGAGTTTTAGGGGGCAAGAAATTGTTAAGGACTAGTTTCTTTTTGCATTACTTTATTTTTTTAAATGTTTTATTTATTTTTGAGAGAGCACAAGCAGGGGAAGGGCAGAGAGAGAGGGGGACAGAGGATCTGAAGTGGGTTCTGCACTGACAGCAGCCACCCCGATGTGGGGCTTGAACTCATGAAACCGTGAGATCATGACCTGAGCGCAAGTCGGATGCTCAACCGACTGAGCCACCCAGGTGCCCCATGGGTAACTTATTTTCACCAAAATATGGAGTAGAGACCCCATGTTGTTGAAGGGTCAACTGTGCTCTAAATGCACTGTCTTGTTTTGAGGAACCATAGGTAGATCAAGTTATAGCCTCTTGATGCTTATAATACAATATTAAAGGAGGGTGCAGTAGTTTGGTATGAATTAATGTCTATAAGGTAACTGACACAGTGCCGGGCATATAATATGTGCTAAATAACTTCTATTGCTCTTTGTTATATAAATGCACAATAGACATGCAGCATATATTTGTGAAAACTGAAACTTAAAGATGTCCATAACTTTATTTATTAGTGATATTTAATTAACACTTCTTTTCCTTCTAGTCATGCAAGGTCCCCTGAGTTTCTAACAGGACTCTTACATGTATTAATATTTTAATTTAGAGTTTACAGAATAATTCCCATGGAAATATTTTTTTAAAGGTAGAGTGTCAAATTTTTCACCCTAGGAATTTTTTTGAACTTGAGACTGACTCCATGGGAAGAGAGTAAGACATAGATAGATTTGGCATATCTTGCCTCATTGATCACTTCAAAAACCCTTATGGAAAACTACTATCTGAGAAACTGAGGCAAACTTGTGGTTGTTCTCCAGCTCCCCTACTTCCTCTTGAGGTAGAGGAAACATGGGTAGGAGCATTGAGTTCTGCTCAAGATTCATCTTGTGGTAGAATAAGGCACAGGTCTGAACCCCATGGTAGCTCTCAACATATTCCACATAAAAATCGTTGTCCTAATGCCTTGTCAAGAGCAGAATTCTAACCAGTTAAGTTTTCTTAGACTGACTTCACCATTTGAGTATTCAGTACCCTTTGGAGTCTCTGGTTACTTTTTTCGAAGCTGTCATGGAAGGCGATCTTCATCATCTTCTTTGATCTGCTCCTGGGGATCTATGGAGAAGCAGCCTATCCTGCACATTACTTGTGCCTGCCACTGTTTTTGGGAATCTATCTCTGGTGCCTAGCAGAAATTATCCTTTCTTGAGTCTCAGGAATGGCCTCCACATGTTTCTATTTCAGAGAGATAATAGAAAGGAGATTCTCAAGTGTGGTTTGCATATTGCAACTGAGGCCACCAACAATTTAAACAAAAGGTATTAATAATACTTCACAAAAGTGATATTACCTGTAGCAGGAACCATCTAGAACATAGTCACATTCATTTTAAAGAATTTCTGTTAGATAATTGCTCATGTAATGTAATCATTTTGGTCCTTGTTAAAATGATGATTAAACTTATTAACCTCTTTGGAAGAAATCAATATTTACATATTGTGGATAATTAAATTTGTATATATATTTGTTGCTATTGAGAAAGGACATTCACAATGAACTTAATCTAACATAATAAGGAAAATTTCTTAATTAGTCATATATTAAATCAACAGTGTTTCAGCCAAATTTATTTAAATTGCAAGTGACAAAACCATTTCAAAGCAACCTAAGAGAGTCCTGCAACAAAATACAGGAAAGCTTCCATGAATTACAAGGAGTAGCAGCCATTGAGATCTCTCCCACTTTTTATACTTTTCATTTTACTTAAAAAAATTTTTTTAATGTTTATTTATTTTTGAGAGAGAGAGAGAGAGAGACAGAGCACAAGCAGGGGAGGGGCAAAGAGAGAGAGGGAGAGACACAGAATCTGAAGCAGCCTGAAGGCTGTCAGCACAGAGCCCAATGCAGGGCTCGAACCCACAAACCATGCGATCAAGACCTGAGCTGAAGTTGGACATTTAACTGACTGAGCCACCCAGGCGCACCAACACTTTGTCTTTTTAATCTTTCTCTCTCTATTTTTTCCTCTGTTGACTAGCTTAACTTACATATACTCTCAGTAGCTTTCCAGCTTACATTTCTCCATTTATGAGAAGAGCCTAGAGTGACTCTATCTTACCTCATTTCTGAATTTTTAAGAAAGAGTGCTAATTCCTCAGCAGCCTTGTCAAGTGTCCAGTCTCATCCAGTCAGCTACGCAGGGGCCCTGACCCTGAGCTCTAAGAACTCTCTACACAGTGGAGTCTCTGTAACTGTAATCTATATGAAGGACAACTCTTAGAGCACAACAAAGACTGTAGTCGGAATGCCCCACTAGGGTTGCACAGAGTCCCACAGCTGTGCCCAAGGGCTCAGGGTCATATGGAAGAAATGTGAGGCCAGTTGATCCATTTCCGAGATGGAAAAAACATGAGAGCAAGAGACCCCAGCTTTTGTATCCTACCATAGATACTAACAAAAAGAACCCCCAAATTCTATTCTAACTTTAGAAAGCACAGATAGATATAAATATGTTTGAACAATTTAAAAAAGCAATCTTATTCTGTCATAATAGCTAGGTTGGACATTTCGCATTCATAAAAACAAAAGATCATAAATCACAGGTAGAAGGGGACTTAAAAACATTCAGGTCTATTTTCCTCCTTTGACAAAAGAGGAAAGGGAAGCTGAATTGGATAGAGGATATGCCCAGGTTTACACAGCTCATTAGTTGCAGAGCTAGAATTAGAAGCTAGTTCTGAATACTGAAGAATCTGAGTGGACTGCTGCCTTTGGAACACTGGCCCAGAAGTCTGGTATCACATTTACTTGCTTGGTTTGCTTTTTGGAAATGATCCAGACCTGGTTATAAATAAGAATTGCTCTTTAATTGGAGTGTTCTGGTTTAAGCCTATTGCCATTAAAAACTGTCTGCCTTTCAGTGTTGCCTGGCAGTCACTTGGTAAGAAACACCCTTCCCTTCACATCCTGTATATTTGATCTCTTTTTCATGCTCTGTGTTGATTAGTGTCCCCCAAAAGTTCATGTCTACCCAGAACCTGTGACTATGACCTTATTTGGAAGCACAGTCTTTGCAGATATAATCAAGAAAAAGTGAAGTCATACTGGATAAGAGTGGGCCCTAAATCCAGTACGACTGATGTCTTTATGAGAAGAGAGAGATTTGGACAAAGACACAGGCACACAGGGAAAACACCATATGATAATGAAGGTAGAAATTGAAGTGATGGGTCTATAAGCCAAGGAATGAATGCCAAGGATTACAGGCAATAATCAGAAGCTGGAAGAAAGGCATGGACCATTTTCTCCCTCAGAGTCCCCAGAAGCAATCAACCCTGCCAATATCTTGATTTTAGAATTTCTAGTTTCCATAACTGTGAGATAATAGATTTTTGTTGTTGCTCTAAGCCACCTTGTTTGAAGCAATTTGTTTTGGCCACGTTTGGAAATTGATGCACCACATCATTCATGCATATAGCATGTATACCTTTCTTAGAGATTGATATTTGCAATTTGTGTAAAATAAACAAGCTAATATAATATTAATATTAGATGTATGCAAGGCGACCTTCTGGATTTTCTCAAACATCAGTTCTAACCTAGCCTTCTTTACCTCTTCTCAACATTTTGTTTAGAATGGCAGGAAAAATTGTGAAAAACGATAGGACCAAAAAGATGTTACGCATCTCTAGTAGAAAAGTAGGCATTGTCTAGAGCACCTTTCTGAGTTATCTCTGCCTTTCATTTTATGACTAAGTTTTATAAAATTAATAACAATGCATCTGATTTTGGTTCATAGCAATGCAAATGAATTGTATTCAGGGGAGTGTAATTGTCTAGTTTTTCATCTATTTGCAAATTCTTTTAGCGTTCCTGATTGCCTATATATGTGTGGTCCTTTGAATCCTCCTCAGGGGCGCCTGGGTGGCTCAGTAGATTAAGCATCCGACTTCAGCTCAGGTCATGATCTCACAGTATGGTGATTTGAGCCCCTGTCGAGCTCTGTGCTGACAGCTCAGAGCCTGGAGCCTGCTTTAGATTCTGTGTCTCCCTCTCTCTCTGCCCCTCCCCCGCTCCCTCTCTGTCTCTCAAAATAAAATAAAGACAAAAAGAAAAAAAAGAATGAATCCTCCTTAGAGCTGGTTATAACATTACTGGTTCTCTCATTGAGTTAAATAAAATCTTGGACATATGCTCATTTTATATTTCCATAAGGGTCATGGCTTTACTCTTTGTAAAGATCTGTCCTTTAATAGGACTCTAGCATTAATTCTTATAATTCTTAATTTTGATAACCTCTGTCAGAACTAAGGCAAAGAATTACAAGGGCAAAATTTCCATGTCGTCCTTATGTTGAAAGCCTTTCTAAACTTCCAAAAGCATTTTTATAAGATTTCAACTTCCTGACTGTTTCAACAAGCAGTATCCATTAGAGATGACAAAAAGAATATAAAAAAGTCTTAAGAGACATATTCTGCAAAATTAGTCAAAGCAGTGCCCTTAGTCTCTTTGACAGTGCTAGTCCAGAGAGCAAGGTTCAAAGTTATTCTTTGCTTCCAATCATATCATGGCTAAAACTGGTTTCCAAGACCTAACATAACCCCAACATAAGTTGGCAACAGGAACTTAAATCTAATTTTCACAGCTTCTTCATTGATGTGAAATGGCTTGGAGAGGATAATTGATATTGCCCTTTAAATTCTTAAAAACTGGTGTGAGGATCATATGAGCATGAAAGGTGATAGAGTGATAAAGTTGTATCTCTGTGACAATCTCATGTCCAACTGGGGCAAGAGAGAAACAAGAGTATTCAGAGGGCTTAGGAGGGAAAGGCAGCATGCCAGATGTGTCCTGGGCAGAATGGAGTTGATTTTGCAGAACATAAGGAGAAGTAATGACCCATAAAAACTCCTGGTTACAGCTCTAACACAAGAGGAGACTAGAAAAAAGGCATAGCACATTTCCCTGCAGCCTGGGATATCCCAGAGTTTTGGGGGTATTTTTTTTTATAGGCTCTTCACACGCTGAGCTGCAGAATCAAGAGTCTGGCTTAAGTCTAACAATTGACTCAATTGTTAGTCCCTGGATATGTTTGAAGCTAAATTTCTTTTTGGTCTTCATATATAATATGTGTTCTTTGGATACAACAGACCCACAGCATAATAGCTTAGGATGGCTGATACCCTACCCTTGTGTAGGCATTTTCTAACATGACTGAGTTTATTTTCACTTCTTCTGTTTTTCAGTCCCCGCTGACTTCGTTACTCAGTTCAGAGTGCATGGTTTCTTGGCTGACATGAGGGTCCAGGATATTTGCAGCTCCTCTTAAGATTCATGCCTGCTCTTGTCTCTTCAGCTAGCGCCATCTTTGTCTTTCACAGCTCCTCAGGTGGCTGAAATTTTCACAGCTTGTTAGGTGGCTCTGGCTTTCACAGTTTGTGGCCCTGAATGGCTGCTAGGGGAACAGCATTTTCGCTCCTTCCCAAAGCCAAGCTTCACAGTGGAAATGTGTGAGTTGTGCCAGAATCCTCCCAGAAATCCTGTGGTTGTGGCAGATGCGAGCTAACTCAGCATGGAGATGAGATTTCTTCCAGAATGGGAATTGATGTCCCAAACAGAAAGTGAATTGTACTGACTTCGTTCTCAAGTAAGTTGTGACAAATGGAAATAAGAGCAACACCGCATAAACTTGCTGGCAAGATAAACACCAAATAGCATTATATGTGGAATATTGGTCCTTGTATATCTTTTTTTCTTTTAATAGCTGCTAATAGAGCCAAGATGGTAAAATGTATTTAATAGAGATTTCCCTTGATATACCACTATTTTCAGGAGCCAGGGAAAAATTGTGTTTTATCAGGAAGAAGGTAATAAGCAGGAATTGAAATGTTTTCATTTGGATCCTAAGTGGTGCCTGAGGTAAAATTGCACAATGTTAAAGCAACAATAATTGGTTCCTCCTGGCTTTCTCCATTGAAGGAAATTGAAATTCAATTGACTTTCAACAGAATAGTCATGGAGTTCCAATTGTCATTGCTCTGACTTTGTGCTTGTCTATCCCAAGAATGGTATGGGAGACAAAAAAGAAAAGGTTCGGAAACAGCTGGGAAAATCAGTGCAATTATTTTAGGACAGATTGGAGGGCAGTGAGGTAGTCCAAATATATGAATAGATTTCAGTGTACCTCAGAACCCATAATTGATATGTTGCCATTGTTGATATTAGTTTGAATATGGTTGGAAGTGGGGTGCGGTTCTTGTCGTGTTAATTATTGATGGTAAAGCAGTCTAGGCTTGGAGGCAAAAATGAGAGATCAACACTAAGTCTGTTCGTTTTGTGGATTTAGATAATTCTAAGTAGTGTTTCAAGATGCCTTCATAAACAATTATAGAAGCTAATGCTTATATTTAGATATTATGCCAGTTTATCTCACTTATTCATGAAAAAGTTAGCACTGACCATTTTTATAAGTGAGGAGTCTCAGACTCAGATAAGTCAGGTGCCCTTCTCAAGGTTCATATAGCTACATAGTTGTTGGGCCAGAATTCAGTCAAAGGTATGACTGGGTAACACTCTCTGCATGAACCTGACTCTAAGCAAGATTATTTAGAAGGGAAAAAAAAAAAAACCCACCAAACTACAGATATACTGTTAGTAAGAATAGAGTAAGGCAGTAGAATCATTAGCGTGATGGTTGAACAAGCTAGTTGGGGAAATATAGTGATAAAGAGCCATTAATGGTTTGAATGAAAAATTGTATTAAAATGCCTGTTTTATTTAGTGTACCTGATTTAACATGAATTAAAAAGACATTTTTAAACATTTCATTGTGGAATATTTCAAATAAATTCAAAAGTACAGAGAATACTATTAGAAAATTTTATTTACTCATCATTCACCTTAAACAGTTATCAACTCATGGTAAATTATGTTTTGTCTCTATCCCCAAATACTTCCTAACTACTAACATTCTTATGAAACAAACCTCAGTGCCTCTATTATTCATACACAAATATGTCAATATGTATTTCTAATAGATAAGGACTCATTTTAAAAGGTATCTTTTATATATTATCCACATTATTGTTATATTATCCACAATATTATTATATATTAACCACATTATCTTATGTATTATATCTGCTTAATATTCAAATATTCATTGTTCATTTCCAAAAGTATCTTAAGAATTTTTTAAAATCGGCTTTACTAAGATATAGCAAACATAAAATGAAAACAGCCTATTTAATATATACAATGAAATGATTGTCAGCAAATATATACAGTTGTGTAACTACTACCAGAATCAAGATAGAGAATACTGTCTTCGTGCCCTGAGTTCCCCTGGGCTCTTTCTCAATTTTCTCTTCTACTCAACCTCAGCTCCAGGGAACCACCTTTCTGCTTTCTGTCATGATCGGTTCTTGTTTTCTGTTTGATTTCTGTTTTTATCTTTAATAGCTCCTTTCTTTATTTTAGCTAAATTTTCTCTTCTGTTTCTAGTTTATTATGATAAAAATTTATAACTGATTTGGATCTTTTTTTCCAAAAAGAAGTATTAAAACTATCAATTTCCCTCTAAGTTCTAGTTTAGTTGCATCCCATAAATTTAGATATAATGCTTGTTCATTTTTATTTTGTTCAAAATATTTCCTTATTTCCCTTTATTTTTTTTCTTTAACTCATAGATTATGTAGAAGTTTGTTGTTTAATTTCCAAATATTTGGGGATTATCTGTCAATCTTTCTATAACATTTCTAATTTAATTCTATTTTGGTCAGAGAATATACTTCCTGTGATTTCAATCAATTTAATTTAACAGTGACTCATTTTGTTGTCCAGCATATAGTATACCTTGTTCCGTAAGCACTTGGAAAGACTGTTGATTATACTGTGTTGAGTGGTATGTTGTAATAAATGTCAATTGGGTTAATAGGTTACAATGTCATTCTACATTGTTACAATTTTTTTTCCTACTTACAGCAATTAGGGAGAGGGTATGATAAAATATCCAGTTATATTTGTGAATGTATTAAGAAGCTTTAATTGTATATGCATTTATTTGAAATTGCTGTGTCCTCTTAAGGGATTGATTTGTCTTCTCTTTCTAATATGTATTTACCTCATATTTATGTAGCTATTCCAGATATTTTATCTTAATTGTCTGCATAATACATACTTTATCACTTTTTAGTTTTCAGCAAACTGTCTTGAGATTATAGTGGTTGTCTTGTAAAGAATTTACAATCAGGTCTTGTTTATCTTCACTTTGACACTTTCTACTTAGAAGTGTTTAGAACATTTACATGTAATGCAATTATTGATATGGTTGAATTCAAATCTACTACCCTCTCATGTATTCTAATTTCCCATCTATTCTTTGTGTCTATATTCTCTTTTTCAGCCTTTTTGTGTATTTTTAAAAATTGCATGTGTTTTATTCTTTTTTAATTGTTGCTCTAGGATTTATAATATGCACCTTTAATTTATTACAGTCTGCTTTAAAATAATAGTACACCACTTTATATATAAGACCTTTACAATTCTGTACTTCAGTTTTTCCAATGTACTCACTTATGCTTTTGTATCATACATTTTACTGCTGCATAAATAATAATCCACAAATGACACATAGTTAATATGTTTAATTTAAAGTGTCATTACCTTTAAAGAAAGTTTAAAATAAGAAAAATAGTGGAGAGGGCAAGATGGCGGAGAAGTAGGAGCTCTGTAATCTGCACACGCCCGCATGGATTGAACTGAGAAGGACTGAAGTGATAAAACTCGGATTTGCAAGTGGGGGAAAGAAGAAACAGACGCCAGAAAGAAGACAACCTCAGAGATGCCTGAGTGAGTGACTGTGATCTGGGAAATTGAGGACGGGTGGGTCCCGGTGGTGCAGGGGGAAGGAGCCCCAGCCCAACACAGGGAGAGCGCGCTGTGCCCTGGAGAGACCAGGGGAAGAGAAAGAGAGACGGAAAACGCACATAAAACCATCTCCAAGGGAGGAAAAACTCACCCATCTCCCCATATATAACTGCCGGGTGCAGGGAGAGAAATCTGTCCCATTTGGCCGGCGAATTCTTCCTTGGGCACAGTGGCATCCATTCCAAGCAGCACCGCGAAAGGTGGCAGCACAGATAAAGGCGGCGGCGGTGCTAAAATTGGTGGCGACGGTGCCACGAAAGGCGCCTTGAAAAGTGGCAGTGGCGGCGGCGGCTCCGCGGAAAGGGCAGCACAAGCCGGGCCGGGAGGCCAGCCGCCAGCGGGAACGCATCTCATCTCCGGTGACAGTGTTGAACTGTACGGACTGCGATTTGGAAGCGAGGCGGAGCTTGGAGAATACAGTTTGGCTCGCCCGAGGCACAGGGAGATCGGACTCAGAAGAGCGGCTTGCAATGCTTGGTTGGAGCAAAGCTTGAAGCGACGCCATTCTTCTCCCTGCAACCACCAAGGCGGGGCCTCAGAGAGCAGCCCCCGAGACCTGACCTGACGCCAAACCACGCCCATCTGCACAGGGGAGTTGTCTTTTTTTTCTTTTTCCTTTTTTCCTTGCTTCTCCTTCCTTTCTGCTGCCATCCAGATATATTTCCCTTAGCATATTCTTATCTCTCCTCTTGGTTGGTTATATGCTTTTAGGCTGC
>CM053568.1:42291989-42421200 GCA_028646485.1 Cryptoprocta ferox
CTGAAAACAAACTGAGGGGGGAAGGGGAAGGGGGAAAGGTAAAGGGAGGTGATGGTCATGGTGGAGGTCACTTGTCATTTGTGGGGAGGAGTACTGGGTGTTATATGGGAACCAACCTGACAATAAACTATAAAGTTTAAAAAAAATAAGAAAAATAGTTAAAATCATACACACATTAGTTTGCCTTTCCCGGAGTTCTAATCAGTAATTTTTCTAAGGAACACTAGCTTGTTCTAGTGAGAACTTAAGAGTCTGTAGTCTGGATGCTAGGGTGCCCATTGCAGATATGTTAGTCACTGTATCATTTTTTTTCACATAATGAGTTTTATTAGTTTTCTGTTCTTTCACCATGATTATCCCAACCTGAGCAGCTTAAAACCCTATGCATTTCATATACACAGTTTCCTTTACTTTAAGTTGCTTTACATAGATATAATTGCCAATCTTGGTTTTTTTTCTTTTCTTTGAAGAACTCCATTACAATTTATTTTATTTTATGGTGATGAATTCTGTAACCTTATATTTGTCCCCGAAAGCCCTTTTTGTCTCCATTTTTGAAGGTTACATCTACAGGATAAATAATTTTGTGTTGCATTCTTTTGCTCTTAGCACATAAAAATATTCTTGTTTAGTTTGAATGATTTCAGAAAAGTTTTTGGTAGTGTTACCTTTGTTCTGCTGTGTACAATGTCTTCTTTCTCTGGCTACTTTTAAGACTTTCTCTGTAGACCAGTTTGAAACAGTTTTCTATTACTAGCAATCTTAATGTTTACTTTGTATTTATCGTTTTTAATGTTTGCTCCTCTCATATTTGTAGGTTTATTATTTTCATCAAATTTGGAAAAAATCTTAGTCCTTTCTTAAAAACTTGTTCCTATCTCTGAATCTTTGGGGATTCCGTTTGATATTACCTCACATGTAACTAAGGCCTTGTTAATTTTTTTTCATTCTCTTCTTTCCCTTTGCTTCGTATGGGTGGTTCTGTCACATGTATTAAAGTTAACTGATCTTTTCTTCTGCAGTGCCTAATTCGTTATTAAGCTCATACATTGGATTTTTCACTTTGGATAGTATTTTTTTTCATCTGTCTTAATTTTGCTTGGTGTTTTTGATACCTTACATTTATATTCTCATCATATTTATATATTTTTTTTCTGTACACCTAAGAATATGGTGTGAATCTTATCAGATCTCTACTGAATGTCTAGCTATAGTCATGTATTGCCTGTTCCAATCAGGTAATTAGTCATTTCTTTAAGGAGCATTAGCTTTTCTAGAGAAAAATTAAGAGTCTATAGCTAGATGTTAGAGTGCCCATTACTATTTAGTCATTGTAAGGTGTTTTTTAATTAGATATGTTAGTTTTATATGTCTGCTTACTAAATCATCACAAACTTAGCACCTTAAAACAATATGTCTCATATTTTCTGCAGGTCATGTTTCTGGGCATGGCTGGGTTTAATACTTTGCTCAGGGCCTCACAAAGGTGTAATGAAAGTGATAGCCAGGCATATTGCCATCTGGAGGCTCAACTGGGAAGAATATACTTCCAAGCCAAGGATCTATTAATGTGATTGGGATTCATTTTTTTTTTCAGTGGGATGACTCAAGGCACCTGCTTTTGCTGGCTGTTTGCTGGAAGCTGCTTTCATGTTCTAGAGAGTATCTCAGTCCCTTGCCATGAGAACTTCTCCATCATGGCTACCCACTTCCTCAAACTAGCAGTCTCAATCTTATGGAGTCTGTAGCAACAGAATTTAATCTTGATAGTAACCTCATCACATTTGCCACATAACAATCTAATCAAGGGAGTGACATCCAATAACCTTTGAAATATTCTATTAATGAGAACACAGATTTCACTCATACTCAAGGGAAGGTGATTACACAAATGTATGGGCAGGAGAAATGGGAAATAATTGGGGGTTTGTTTACTATATGAGAACTAGAATTTTTTTAAAGCAAAATAGATCATAAGTTCATTAAATCTTTTTTATTCAAATTCAAGAATATAAGATTTTTGCTTTACTTATATATTTTACATCTGTACCTCCTCTGTCCTCTGTTTAAAATGCCAGTTCCCAAGAACAAAATAATTTTCAATTCTATTTATATCAAAATGCATATACAACAGTATGAGAATTATAGTACCATCCGTATGATGTTTGAAAATAGTTTAAGAATTTTTTTCTGCAGCGCTTTATCTTTAAAATAACCCACTAGGTTTACTTGTCAAATCACTGTCTTTTTTATTGACATAATTGACATATAACATTATATTAGTTTCAGGAGTACCACATAAGAATTCAATATATGTGTATAATGAGAAATTATCGCCATAGCATGTCTAGTTAAGATGCATCACTACACATAGTTAAACATTTTTTGTGTGTGATGAAAACTTTTAAGACCTAGTCTGTTATCAACCTTTATAAATATAGTATTTTTAAATGTTTGTTTATTTATTTATTTATTTATTTATTTAGAGAGAGAATGTGTGTGCACAGGGGAGGGGCAGAGGAAGAGAGAGAGAATCCTAAACAGGCCCCAGCACTGTGAGCACAAGCCTGATATGGGGCTCAGCAGGAGGCTTCATCTCATGAACCAAAATCAAGAGTCAAGCAAGAGTGGGATACTTAACCCACTGAGCTACACAGGTGCCCCTAAAAATATAGTATGTTATTATTAACTATGGTCACAAATTACTGTTTTTTTAAATTTCATGTTGTGTGTATTTCACCTTTTTTTAAATTTATAGTTGATTGTCAAGTTGGTTTCCATATAATACCCAGTGCTCTTCCCCACAAGTGCCCTCCTCCATGACCATCACCCCCCTTCCCCTTTACCCCTCCTCCTTCAAAATTACTGTTTTTTAAATATGTTGGGGGTAGTTCCTAGCAATGAATATAATAAAGCCTTTTTGTTTCATTTTAACTTTCAGGGTCTACTTTAAAAGATTTACTTTGTTTTACAAATACATAAAAGTTGTGTGACTCCAATGTCACATCTCTGAAGTATGATATGTTGAAAGATCAGCCTAATTTATATCCCTTGCACCTCCAACTATTAGCAGTCCTCCCCATTTCCCTCCACTCTTCCAGCCCTACTTAACCACTAGTATACTTGCTGTCTCTCTAAATTTGTCCATTCTGGACATTTCATATCAATGGAATCATATAATTTGGCTTTTTGCATCTGGCTTCTTTTGCTTAGAATAATGTTTTCAAGATGCCACCATGTCATAGCATAGCTCAGTACTTCGTTCATTTTTTTACGGTGGGATCATATTCAATGTATGGTGTTAGACATTTTATTTTTTCTATTTTGCAGTTGATGGACATTGGGTATTTCCAGTTCTTTCACTATTTTGAATAATGCCATGAACATTTATATATAATTTTTTTTGCATAAGACTTAAGTTTGCAGTTCTTTGTGTGTGTGTGTGTGCGTGTGTGTATGTCTCAGAGTGGAATTGCTGAGTCACTTGGTAACTTGAGGTTAAACCTTTTGAGGACCTAGTAGACTGTTCTCCACAGTGATGGCAGAACTTTTTACATTTCACCAGCAATATATGAGTGTTCTTTTTTGTCCCTATCTTTTCCAACACTTGTTATATGTATTTTTGATTAGAGCTATCCCAGTATCTCATTGTGGTATCTCATTGTGGTTTTGGCTTAATTTCCTTGATGGCTAAGGCTGAAAAGTACTTTTTTTGTGTACTTATTGGCCATTTGTGTGTCTTCTTTAGAAAAATGTCTGTTCAGATTATTGGCTCACTCTTTATTTCTTTTACTTACTGTATGTAACTATGTAAAAAAATCTCATTCATCTATTATTTTTAAAATAAGCAAATGTATCTATATATGTTCTCTCTCCATCATAGACAAATGGTAGTTTGTGATACACAGTGCACTCCATCTTGCTTTATTTACTTACTGCTTATCACGTTGATTGTTCCATAATTATGTATACATTCCTCATTCCTTTGTTGAACTCTATACTGCTACATTGTGATGGCATGCCACATTTTATTTTGTAGTGTGCTAATGCAATGCTTTACCTGGTTAGTCCCCTGATTTTTGAACATTTGGTTTTCCAATTTGTTGCCAATTCAAATAATGCTGCATGGAATAACCTTGTGTATATATCTTAATATTTTTCAATATGTCTCTGTAATAGTTTCCTAAAAGTAGTAGTTATATATCAGAATGCAAATAAACATATACTTTTAATAGATATTTTTAAATGTCTTTCCATAAAGGCTGTGCCATTTTTAATGACCGCCGATAAGGTAAGAGAATCCTAGTATTTTAACACTTCTTTCAAAATTATGTTGTCAAACTTTGGATTTTTACACTGTGACCAGAGAGAAATGGCATGTCAGTGCAGTTTTAATTTGCATTTTTCAAGGTTAAAAGCCATAAGCAACTTAATTTTTTACAAAAGGGCCATTTGTATTTCTGTCTCTCTCTCTCTCTCTCTCTCTCTTTTTTTCTTGGTCCGAGATATAGAGACACAGGTGACTTTTTCTTTTACACAATAAAACAGAATACAATGCACACAAAAGGATTTGTGTTTATAGTTATGTGTGTAAACCCTTCCATAAAGGACTCTTCTATGTTCAGTTAACTAATCTAAGGGCACACCTTCATGAGAAAATTATTTACATTTTTTCACATACAAAATGATGGCATCAGTGCCTATAAAAAATAATGTTTCCCCTCTTTTAGGTCCCTGGGAGTAATTGGAGACATTTATTGGTTACAATCATGGGGGACCTGGGCTTGGGTGGCTCAGTCAGTTAAGAATCTGACTTCAGCTCAATTCAGGATCATGATTCATGAGTTTGAGTCCCACGTTGGGCTCTGTGCTGACAGCGTGGAGCCTGGAGCCTGCTTAGGATTCTGTGTCTCCCTCTCTGTCTCTGCTACCACCCTGCTCTCACTCTGTCTCTCTCTCTCTCTCCTTTTCAAAAATAAATAAACATTTTAAAAAATTAAAAATTTATTGGTTAAAATCAATTTTCCTTTTTGAGTCCTCCTTTTTTTTAAAGTTCATTTATTTATTTTGAGAGAGAGTGTGAGCATGCATGCATGCACGAGCAGGGGAGGGTCAGAGAGAGAGAATCACTGACCAGGCTCCATGCTCAGTGGGGAGCCCAACTCGATCTCACCACCATGAGATCATGACCTGAGCCAATGTCAAGAATTAGATGGGGGTGCCTGGGTGGCTTAGTCAGTTAAGCTTTTGACTTCAGCTCAGGTCATGATCTTCCGGTTTGTGGGTTTGAGCCCTGCATCGGGCTCTGTGCTGACAGCTAGCTCAGAGCCTGGAGCCTGTGTTCAGATTCTGTGTCTTCCTCTCTCTCTAACCCTCCCCTACTCGCACTCTCTCTTTGTCTCTCAAAAATAAATAAATTTAAAAAAAACTTAAAAAAATAATATAAAAAAGAATTGGACACTTAACCCACTGAACAATCCAGGAGCCCCGAGTCCTACTTTTAATTTGTTGTAAATTCATATTCCTTTACCCAGGGCAGTCTCCATGGGTCTTTTCTGGATGAAAGGTTTTTAGCAAAGGACAAATTGGTATCACCTGAAAAGTGTGTTTTTCTGGAAAATTGATAAGGTACTCCACACATATGGAAAAGTTTAAAAACACAGCCTAGAGTTTTATCACTATCAGTATTACAAAAGTATTCATTGATCATTCTCTGTCTTGAATTGGTCTAGGTAAGATATTCAGGAAGATAGAAAATGATTATAAATGTTATTAATGCCTAATACAAGTTCTTTCTGAAACTTAATGAAATGATGAAAAAGATCTTTATGAACAATTCTTTATAATGATTATAAAGGTATTTTAAACTTTCTTTAAATGTTTATTTACTTTTGAGAGAGAGAGAGAGAGAGAGAGAGAGAGAGAAGAGACTGAGTGCAAGTGGGGGAAGGGCAGAAAGAGGGGGAGACACAGAATCTGAAGGAGGCTCCAGGATCTGAGCTGTCAGCACAGAGCCCGATAGGGGGCTCAAACTCATGAACTGCGAGATCATAACCTAAGCCAAGTCAGATGCTTAACCGACTGAGCCACCCAGGTGCCCTGTAAAGGTATTTTAGAAGATGGTTGCAGTTTGCGCAGTTTGAATTTACTACTGTAGGATAATTTATTTGTAGAGCTTGGTTTTGTCATGAGATCAAGTTAGTAGACATTCTTGTCTGTGAATATTGGGTCTTTTCCAAAGGGCTAATCTCAGGAGACAATTATATTAGTAATAAGAAGGTCAAATAAAAACTTAAAATGTCAGTGATTTCATACAATGTTTATTTCTTGCTTGTACAAGGTCTAATACATGTTCAGTTGCTTTTCTGTATTTTATAATTTACACCTGGAAATCATGTCCTCAAGGAGAACTTGGTAGGGAAGATAAAAATGGAGGAGGTACACTGGCTCTTAAATCATTTGGCCCTAAAGTGACCATTTCTGCTCATAGTCAATTGGCCAGAAGAACCCATAAGACTTCAACTTCAGAGGAGGCTGGGAAAAACTAAGGAGTACATGGATATCTGATGTGTCCATAGGGATGAATTTCAGAATAAAAGCATTTTTTTTTGCACTGAAGGACAAGAATCTGTCCTTTATAAATAAGAAATTCCCTATTATGGTGATTGAAATTCCCCTAAATGGTGATACATTTCTGGGAACAGTTATTTCTGACATTTATTTTAAAGTAAGTTATTTGTTTGCTTATTTATTATTTACTTAAGTAATCTCTACACCCCAGGTAGTGCTCGAACTCATGATTCTGAGATCAAGAGTCACATGCTCCTCCAACTGAACCAGCCAGGTGTTTTGTCTGACATTTATTTTAAAGTTATATTTTGCTTTATGCTATAATTACTTTTGTTACCCACAAATATTCTGTGAATGTACAGAAGACAGCTGTGTGTTGTTGGTAGATGATCATTTAGAGGAAACACATGAAGAAAGATTCTTTTGATGATAGTATAAAATGGGACGGAGAAAAAATTCTCAAATTGAGAAAAAGTATGGAAGATATTTGAAATCAAGCTTTTGTTGAATACAGAGTGAGATTTCAGAAGATGCTAAACCAGCCCATCCTCCGCTCTGTAACTCCAGTAGAAAAATATGGCCCTGGGACTCCTACCGCAATAGGACAATGTGGTCCTAACTACTTAAAGGACAGAGTGACTCTTTTAGGTTGGAAGATTCAGGATCTTTGTGATTAAACCAATAAAACTCCATTTACTCACTTGTTAGTATTTAGTAGATATTATATAATTTATACGTTATCTCATTTAGGTCTAACAAAATAGATATTCACTTCTGTATTTTATAGATTAGATAACTGGGGCTCCGAGAGTTTAAATAACTTGCCTAGAATATATATGTAGTAAGGGGAAGATGTAAAATTCAAATCAGGATAAATGATTTAGACTCTCTTTTTTTCTTATTTCAAACTATATGCTGATTGACAGGATTTTTGCCTTCAGTACAATCTACGTTTACTGGAACTTGGTATTTGTCCACAGCACATATCAAAGACACTCATTCAGTTTGGTTCAGAAATGCAAAGGAATACTGCTGTACTGTCCAAAGTGTTGATACATCATTTCTAGATTTGTTGAGAACTTATGTGGAGGTTTGAGACAGTATTTTCTTTGCTAAGTAAGTTGTAACTGCAGCTAAACATATCCTAGGTTCATAATGCATCTAAATTGGCCAAGATATATCTAGCTGTTGAAGGGGAGGAATTAAATGTTTGTTAAAAAATGCTTATTCCAGGGCTCTAGGAGTCATATTGCCCTAATTCTTCACCCAAAGAACTCATGCTTGAAAAAAGCTAATCTATGGAGAAATCCTTTTACAAATTGCTTGATTCCTACCAGCTACCAGTGGAATAAGCAATCTGTTCCTGCATTAATAGGCTGCTACCTAGAGGAAACACTTAGGCAAGATAGCAAGCTGTCTTTTAAAATTCTGGAAAGCAAAAATGTCAGAGGCCTGCTTTTACCAAGCAGGCCTTTGAATACTAAACTGCTTATTAAGACTCATGTGTTTGGAACATACGTGGAACAAGTAACTGACTTATTTCATGTGGTACAGTTAGCCAAAACCCAAACCAATAAATATTTGGTCTTTTGATTAGGAGAGGAAAGTCATATGTTGTCTTAGCACTTAGTGTACTATAATTATCATCTATTATGCTTGAAAAGGAATCTTTTTTTAGACTATTCTACATTGAAAGTTAGTCTTCTTTTTAAGAGCAAGTGTGTATTTACATGTCAAAGCACAGTCACTGAAATTGTGGTTGGCTCCATTCTGTTTTATAGCTCATCTTCTGGTGGTGACCAAAACTTATACTTCTAAACTACATTATGTTTTAGTGCCTATATATTCCTTTTAAAAATTTGCTGGAATAATTCAATTCCAAAAATATATAGTTATCTTACATTTTCAGTGAGCCATGCTCTCTAACACTTAAGGAGAAGTGATTACATTACAGAAACCACACAATGCTCTCCTAAATTACGTAATCTTCTTGAGGCAAAACTATCTTTTTTTCCCCTGAGCAGAAATAAAAGCTATATGTAAGCAATATTAAGTGTGTTGCTAAATGTTAACAAAAAAAAATTCAATTGAAAAAAAAAAGGTAGGGCTGAGCAATCAATTTATATCTGGTTCAGAGAATGTTACAAATACCAAGAGATTTCAAAGTGTTGAAAATGAATCACAGCAGCATTCATGACTGAGCAGCAACAGGGAATGATATAAAATAAGTTCCCAGCTTGGGGTTTTCCGTAGGTTTCTCCTTTTGCCATGCAATCAATCATGTGCAGTATTGCATTCTTTCCATTTGTGCATTCATCACTGTACTGGCAATTGCTGGGGGAAACTGGACAGAGCAGAGAAGGAACGGGGTCTGGCTGGACTGTTGAATGACATAGGTGGCAGGTCTTTTTGTTTGAACTTGAGTTTTGAGGTTCCATTTGGTGTAGAGATGCTTTTATAGGCATAGAAACTTTATCGTATACTTGGGAAAATTCAAATACTGTTGGTGAAAAGCAGAGTACAAACATTTAATATAGGGATTCTGGTATATTAAAGCAAATTTTGATCAAAAGTGGATTTTTTAGAACATTTTTGTTGAGGATCTAAACAAATCCTAATATCACCAAAGTACCAGCATAGTAGAACCAATTTATTTAGCATCTACCACATGCAAAGCTCTGTGCTTGAAGTTTTGAAGGATACAGAATCTCTCTTCAGGAGTGGGAGATCTTTAAGAGGTACAGAAAATGTTATTTTTATAATTAAGCTAAGTACAGATTTCCCTCAGTATCTGAAACAGTGCTCCTATGAAACCTTTCATCAGCTCGCATGGCATAAAGCAAAGAAGCAATTATCATTAATTTATATGGAAGATTTTTTGAGCACTCTGAGACCTAAAACATAATCTCTCTTAGGCTTTTCTGATACTTTACCAAACATCTTGCTAAAGGATGCACAAAATAAATGGAGTTAAGATAAGGCAAATGTGCTCGCAGACAGTTCAAAACTGTGGTGGCTTGATGCCGAGATGCTGAGTACAGTTCTTGGGTAGGTGCTTGGTGATGTTACTCTCACTGTTTTGGGTGCACACTGTCTTTTTAATGGCTCATTGCAAAACAAATACTGAATGCTATTTTCATTTTTTGCCTTTTTTCATAAAAATGACAATCCTCCTTGGATTTCTTTCAGTTAGTGAAAATGAGTATTGATGCAAGTCTTTTGTAAAAGCGAAACAGCGTAAGGCGAACTTTCACAAATCAGGGGGGCCTCTATATAGGGCTAGATGAAAGCTCCAGGAAAATCAGTGTCATCAGTCTTTTTAAGAACGATTTGGAAGGGGGAAACTGGGAATGTTTAATGGAAAGCATAAGAAAAGTGGCTAGAAAATAAACATGGAGCAAAGGGGTAGAGATGGGAGTGGGCAGGGTTTATGTGTGGGACAGGGCATAAGCCAACCTATCTGGAATAGGACACTTATCATAACCCTGCTTTTTGCGTATCTTATAGATCACAGGGACCAGACTACATGTAACACAGATGATTTTCATTTTCCAAAAAAGTGTTGTGCAAAATGGTGTGTTTTTTTTCCCAAAAATTTTTGAAAATAGATGGCCTTCCACCTAAGACATGCTTAATATAATTGACATAGTCAGACTAGTAATATGATGTGAGGCCAAAGAGAGCCTAGTCTTGGTTTAATTATTTACTCTTATAAAATAAATTGCTTGTTTATTTTGCATTTTACAAATTCATCCATCAATTAATTTTGATGTATTCTGGTCCTTCAGTTTTACAGCACTTTAATGTTATTCTTGCATAACAGGTTGTATTTTATGAAAGGTGTTTGATACATGGGAATATTGTTCATTGAAAGAAATTTTCAAGAATCAGTGAGTGGCCCAAGTCTGCTGATTTGGAGTGAGACTATAAATTCCCACTTATTAGTAGATTCTTATTAATAACTCTGATTCAAGTTATGTAGAAAGTCTCCACTATGAATTCTGTTCTCAGATTTTAAACCTAGTCTGTTGAAAGTACCTGGCTGTGGTGGTTCTTGGTACAACTCAATGAGCCTACTTAGAGTCTTGTTTCTGAAAGAAGAAACTTCTCTTTCATAGAGCTCATAACCACAAAATCCCAGGACAATTCCTTGTTATCTTCTTGGTTTTAGGAATGGGATAGCTTGAACAGAAGGAGGGAACAAAGATGTCATGCGTGGGTTTCTGAGTTCCTGAAATAGGTCCATCATAATTAAGTGCTCACTTACTGTAGACAGACTTCCTAGATCAACCTGTTATTAAGGAACTTTCGTTCACCTCCCATTCATGAAGAAAAGAAGGTGTAGTCTATTGGCCAGAAAATAAGTCAATTTGGCATATGTATACTATTGCCTGTATCTGATAGTCCCTTAATTGTTACTCAGTTTTACTAATGAATGTTATATAAGCAAATTATTCTTTACATTAAAACAAATCTAATTTATTTGGTTTCTTGGTGACTAAAAGAACCATTGTAGTATTTTAAATAAAACTAATAGTTAATATTAAATATATTACTTTCATAGCCTCTTCAGGAAAATGTTGAAGAAGAAAGACTGTTCAATTCTCTGTTAATTTTGAATATCTCTAAAATGATATTAGAATTTCGTTGATATGACATGCCTAATACCTGTGTTTTAGAGAAAAGTGAGTGGGGAGAATGCCATTCAAGTTGAGATTTTTGGCAGCACAGAAAAGTTGAAATTCTGTATGAAATTATCAATTTGTGGTATTCATATACTATTCCTCTTGGATAATTTCAATTCAAATAATTCTTAGAGCAAGAGAATTTATTCATTCTGACTTTGAGAGAGACTCGGGAGTAATGGGAGAGAGAAACAGTATTGTGAAAGAATACTACTTCACAAAATAAATTTCATTTGGAATTTGTTATATATGTGAATGGATGTCAGAGTATTTATTAATTTTCTATAGATTTTTGTCTGTGGCTTAAGATTGGGTATTTAACAAGACACAAAATGTATGTAAGTAATCTTTAAAGTCTTGAGTGTTTTGATTTCTTCAAGATTTAATTAATCTTGAGAAAAATTACTAAAGCACATACATACAACGGTCAGAAGTAAATTATGTTGTCACCAAAATCAACTATTTGACTAATATTTTAGTTGAGTGAAATTCTTGTTTCCAGTATCATTGGTTTAAGGGAAATCTATGCAGTTAGAGTGAGGTACAGAATAGGCCAGTTTTACAGGCAGTCTGGGTTAAGTTGATACTTTTTTCTTAGATTATGTAGGTACTGGTTTATATTCTCAACATCATTCTAGAACAAAAGTTCCCAAATCATGTCTCGGGGATACTGTTTTCATGAGGTAATTCATAGCAATGTAGGAGATACCTAAAAAAAAATCCCATGTTTAAATAATTACTAGAACACAGCTGATATAGTGACAGAGCTTTATTTTCTTTACACATTCTCAGGTATTTTAATATATGCAAGTACTTTGGGACTCTGTGAACAGAAGACAGTATATATTATAAGTAAGAGTAGGTTTTGATAGCATTAGGAAGGTTTATGGCTGGGAGACCCAAGAGTGTTCTCATGCTAATCACATTTTCTTTCTGTGAGGCCCCATAAAGGAAGCTGTATACAAAATAAGCAGTAATAATAATAAATAGGAACTCAAAATGCCACCTTAATATGTGAGTGTCTGATAGTCCAGTGGAGTCTCTTAAGAATGCTGCTGAGTGGGGGCACCTGGGTGGCTCAGTCGGTTAAGCGTCTGGTTTCAGCTCAGGTCATGATCTCATGGTTCGTAGGTTTGAGCCCCGCATCGGACTCTGTGCTGACAGCTAGCTCAGAGCCTGGAGCCTGCTTCGGATTCTGTGTCTCCCTCTCTTTCTGACTCTCCCCTGCTCATGCTGTCTCTCTCTGTCTCTCAAAAATAAATAAGAAACATAAAAAAAATAAAAAGAATGCTGCTGAGTTACACAGGAATACATGGTGTCTGTTCATTTATCCAAACGTAGAAATGTGATCCTATTCATTCCAAGACCAGTATGGCCACCTGAGCCAGAATGGAAATCATTTACCATCCATTTAAATGAAAATGGTAGAATGTGGTGGTGCTTGTCTGTAGGAATACTAACATATTTCCTTATAGAGTCCATGAAGGGAATAATAAAGGAAACGAGAAAAGTGAGAGCTAGATTGCAGGTCTGAGACAACCTACTCACCAGGCTGCATGGCGGGAAGTGCTGGGACAAAAAGACCCCCCAGAAACAGAAAGAAAAGCAACAGGGCTGTATCCAGAGAAGAAGCCCAGGTCTATGAACATGCTTCACTACGCCAACAAATACACTAAAGAGGACAGTGTCACATGTGCACGCTTTAAAGCATCATTTATCCAACACAGTAATGAAATGGATTCAAGTAAGTGTACTGAAACCTGTCCAATCAGAATGCTAAATGCTCATCTTTGGAGGAATAGGGAGGCATGAGAGAAAGTAAGAGAAAGCATCATCCCTCAGCCCAACATGCACAGTTGGCCAAATTTATTGACCAGAGTCTGTTTTTTGTTTTGTTTCTCATTTCTCATTTGTATGTCTGTTTGTTTGTTTTTCTCAAGGAGAATCTCCTAAAGAACAGCTTTTAGAGAAAAGACTTTAGAAAATAATCCATATCCTTAAAGCTAATGCCTCGAATAAGTAAGTCTAAGGTGAGTGGTAGCATAAAGAAAAAGTTGCCCTCCTTTCTTTCAGTAGTATAACAATAATACATTTCAACTCACTGTGAGAATTCAAGACTTGAAACTTGAAATGTCTTAGATCAGAAGTCCCCATTGATCTAGGAAAGGGAAGTGGTAGAACCTTTCTCAAATCAGTTACTTCGATGCTGGATATATGGAAGATATAGGGAGCTGGACATATGGAGGACTGCTTAAATCCAGAACATCTAACCACTTCTACCACAAAGTCTATTAAAGTTCACTTGAATGGGAGAGGACACACATGTTGCATGGTTTGGTCCACACAATTTTGTATATTATTTTCAGTCTTGGAGTCTGTTTTATCAGAGGACAATTGCTTATAATGTTACAGCCTATGGCTAATTTCATGATTGATTTAGGGTTCTATTTTTTTGTTTGTTTGTTTGCTTATTTGTTTTTGATGTAGATTCCTATTTTGAGTGTTCCAGTAAAGAAAGGAATCATTGCTTCCTTTGCTATTTATTTACTGTTTTTCTATTCATAGTAAAGAATATATTTGTACAATTTTCCAGTTAATTCTTAAGTTTTTTTGAAGAACTGAAAATAGCTACAGTAGACACACTCGTTTTTTATGCACCAAAAAGCAAGTTCACCTTGTGGGTATTTTGTTTGCCTGGTTTTCCATTTCCTTGCTGTTCTGGATAACCTTCCATCAGCATATTCCTTGAAATGAGCTTGAAATATTTGTTCTATATTTTATATTAAACTTGGGCTCCTGTCTTTTGCAGACAAATGACTTGTTAACATATTGTTTTTGAAGCACAATTTGCATTTCTGTGAACCAGGGATTAGGCATTGTGTATAGATTAGGAATAATTTATGTCTAATTAATAATTGATGTTTTTCCCTATTCTGACTGAGATTTTGTTCTGCATAATATAAGAAGAGCAGATACTCCCTAGTGATGACAAGAGAAAGTATTTTTCAAGTGCAAATAACACTAAAACATCAAAATTAGCTGCAGTGGGCTTTTTAACCACTTCACTGCTAAATAATTGAACCTATTGGATCTTAGAATTTTTTTCACTGTTCTTGTCTTCTGAAATTAGAAAATTTGTACATGTAACAATGCCCTAGGTTTTCAAAACTCAAAAACTTGGTAACCTCACATGTCTAGAGGGCACTTATAAACTGAAAAGGACATCAAGAAGACCTCTGGGCAATAAGAAAATAAGCCACAAAGCTTATGCATTAATGCTCACTAATTTTTGTCAGAAGAAAGTCCCTCAGGTACTCACTTAAAGCAGTTAATCTACATGTAATTTTTAAATAGGCTTTTTAGATTTAAAAGAAATTATGGATTTATTATAATAATTCCAATATTACAGAAATATTTATAGTAAAGGTAACTGTTGCCTCCCCCACTCCCATTCAATTTCCCAGCTGTGATAAGTATTAATTATTTCCAGTCTCTTTAAAATTCAACAAGCCTATTTTATTTCCTAGATTAAAACAGCCAATTAGAAGAGCTGAGAAAGGCACATAGAAGGAGCCAGAAGCCCTAAGAGTCTGTCTGTAAGAATAGAAACAAAAATAAAAAGCAAAAAAACCCAACACACCAAAAAAAGTATTAACACAAGCACAAATACTCCAAAATCACAATCCACAACACTTAGTTTAGGTCAGATTTTAAGCAGTAATTTTAAATGAGGCATTGCGAGAGTGTGATCAAGTGAGAGAAGAGTCATCTGGTAGTGTTTTCCAAAATGTGAGGGTTAGAGCTAGTTACATGCAATATGTTTAGCACAAAGAATACACCAAAAAATCTATGACTGTTATAACAGATCTACCTAGCCTCAATTTTTCTTCTCTGGTTATAATATTTTGAATTCCCCCATCATATTGATAGGTGATGCTGAAATAGTCTCCTCCCCAAACAGTTAAATTGTATAGAAATGTATTTACTGCCATTTCCTATATATTCACTTTTCTCAGACTTTTACTAGCTACAGTTTGTTCTTAAACCTCATAAAAACACCCAAATTCTTGATATTTTCATTACCTTCTAATCCAACACCTGTCTGATGGTTTCTACTGTTTCTACCACTTAAGCTTAACTCCATGTTTAACATTTTTTAGTCACTCTTTTCCCATTGACCAAGAGGACCTTTATGTTCCTCCCAGCATGACTGAAGTTAGACAACTTTGACCTTCCTTTTCTTAGAACATTTACATAAGAAAACTTGGAATTGTAAATTCTTTCTGTGCGCCTTTGAGAGGTAAATCTTTTTAAATGCCCCTTGACTGTTTTATGTTGTTCTCTAGGACTTAGGAGCCATCTCATTGATATGTAATCCTCAAAGAAGATAGTTACCCTATCAGCCCTTGGGAAGGGAAATCCTAACTTCATTGAGTACTTTGGTGTAAGATGGAAATCTATCTCCTGTTATGGAAATACGGAAAATCAAACTTTTTCCTTGGGTACACCCTATTAGCAAACACAGATAGTCTAGGATCCCCATTGCTTCCCAGGAGAGGAGTTCACATGGAGAACTGGTCTCTCTCCTTTATTGCAGTAGCCTTGAATAAAGTCTTCCTTGCCTGTTTAATTTTGTCTAGTGCAATTTTGCTTTGACACCATCAACTTGCTGATGTACCTTAACCTTCAGCTTGTCCACTTTCAGCACTATAATCAGGTTAGTACTTGACCTTTTTTACTGTTACGTCAAGATTGCTTTGTATGACTGTAGAGAATTAGACAATATTTTTCTATTTATATGGAAGTTTTCCCAAAATTTCACCACTCTTCTCCATCCAAATAGTTGTCAACTGTGCTAATACTAGATATTTCCAATTATAAAAAGAACTTTATCAATTTTATAGCTTAAATGGTGTTTCACATCAGTTTTGTTTCTTCCTTATACATTGCTGCCATTATCTCAAAAAATGACTTGGATAGAGGTGTTCTGTTTTTCAATTCTACTTATATCACAATCTTTACCTTTCACCATGTCTTGGAGTATAATCTGGGCTCCATCATACTGGATTGATTGATAATTTATTATGTTTCAAAATGTTTTCTGTGTTCTTGATTTTACTGACACAGTTCCATTCCTTCATGCATGCGTTTATTTAGTCACTCATTCACTCAAAGGTTTCACTGAAACTGTTAGAAAGCACACATTGAAGACCTGAAGTAAATCTTCCCTCTTGTATCTGTTTGTGTCTGATGACACTGTCTCCTTTTTCAAGATTCAGCTTAGTCCCTATTCCATAAAGCATTTTTAACCCTCTCTGGCATGTAGAATCAACCTCTCTTTCCATTCTTCCCAACTTAGTTCTGTTACATTCTATCACAGAACATATAATATTTTTTGGCACATTTTTAAGAACTAAAGGACCAGAAAGTATTTTGATTCTGTAAATAACATTGTTCATTTTGACTGAATTTGATTTTTTTTAAACTCCTTCATTTCAATGTTCTGCATCTATTGGTTCAGTGCCAAATACACAACATCTCTGACATGTAATGCTCTCCTATTCTGTGGCTTTGATCCTTGGTTAGCAATCTTATTGAATAATTTGCTTCTTATACAAAGACATGATATGTGTACTTCATAAGATAGTCTGTTGAGAAAAATGTCCTTCAACCTATTTAATCTTAGAAACAATTATACTTCACAGAAATAATTACTGAAACATATTTTCTATTAAGAGTACCTGGTGTATGAATTTCCCAATAGCTTAGCACTTTAAATACCCAAATTTTTAAATGTTCTAATGAAAGAAAATATTTTAGATATTTATTATATATGCCATTGATTGTTTTAAAATTCTTTACATGTTTAATTAATTTTGAGAGACAGAGGATGAGTGGGAGAGGGACAAAGAAAGAAAGGGGCAGAGTATCCAAAGTGGGTTCTACACTGACAGCAGAGAGCCTGATGCAGGGCTTGAACTCTCGAACCATGAGACCATGACCCAAGTCAAAGTCAGATGCTCAGTCGACTGTGCCACCCAAGCACCCTGTCATTGATTTTAATTACAGTATATAGGATGGAATTTAGTATCTTTTCATATTTTCTTTACCATATATGGTCTTTCAGGATATAAAGTTCTGGTGCTTTCAGGAGCAGCTTAGTACTTTAGAACTGTGAGCTCTCTGGCTGCTGTGTGCATATCCTGCCTTTCATAGACCTTCTCTATTTATATAATAAACTGCTTTTTGGAAGCTTGAAAAACATACATTCTAATTTATAAAAGTTTTATATAAAACAATAGCAAGGACACACTAGGTCTAGGACTGAGGGACTTATTTTTAAAGGCATAATTAACACTTGAGTCAATAGAATTTTTGATAATATTGCCTACCCAAAAGCCAAACAGTCAAAAACTGGTTTTGTTATCATTATTTGGGATTACAGATAGTTGAATTTTCTGGACAGTTAAATCCTAGGTAGGAAAATTTAATTTTGATGAATTCTAATATTATAATATCAACAAAAACAGTTTATTACTACAAAGTAATGCTTGTCTTAAGATTAAAAACCACTTTTAGGATATTTTGAATCAAAGCAGGTAAAGTATATATTTAGATTAGGGATTATTATATATGCAGTTGGGATGATCAGAAAAAGATACTTAAAAAGGGTCCTTGTATTTAACCTCACCTAAACTTAATAATCCAAAATCGAAGCCTGACACTCAGTTTACATATTCCACGTGGGTCTTGTCAACCTTGGCAATATCCATAATTTGATATTTTAAAAAGTATTTGAAATCTTGTCTTCATAAAACTGTGTTGGCTTGGAAAGTTGGAAATTTTACACTATCACTATCTCTTATTGATTGTCATATATTCAGTATATTTGGGTTAGTGAGGAAAACGTTGTCATGGATGCTATCATCAATTTTATCCTATCCAAAATCTAAAATAAGCATAAAGAGGAAGTGCTTGTTTCCTGACTTTTTGATGGATGAATTGTGTATAATGCTAAGAAGGACATTCAACAAAAGAGCATTTCCCTTGGAGTAGAGTTACATAATGAGCTGTTTTCATGAAAGAATATATCTGAATAAGGGGAGTGTTATGGGTATTGGGATATGTGGGGCATTCTGTTAAAACTCTTATAGATAGATTCTATAATGTCATGAACACTTTCTGAAATTGGAGGAGTGTACTTGAAGGGAGGCATTCTGCTATGTGAGGTATTTTAACTGGAGGGGTCCATAAGGACAAACAGTCTTTTGCTAAGAGAATACTTGGATTTAAAAATCAAGAGTGAATAGTAAAGGGATGGGATCAAAATGGCAGATAAGACCATTCATCTCCTTCCCCCTCCCAACCTAAACCCTAGAAATGACAGATGATATTAACATAATTATAGACAGAGAAGTATATAAGCATAAGCATAGGGATGTAGATACAGGTACACATGTCATTATTGGAAAACATGTGTACTATGAATGGAGATGCCCTAAAACAAATACTCATTTGTTACTCTCTATTCTTCTCCATATCCTGTCCCACCTCCAGACCTAAGAAACCATTAATATACTCTCTCTTTTTAATTGCCTTTTTTGGACATTTCACATACCTTTGAACTATTCTTGCAATTCTATTTGTGATTTAAAATTACCTTAAAATAAACAAGCAGTATTTACTTTTCTATCATGTTTTTGGGTGTACATTTTTGTGACCCATTTGTTCTTGTAAATGTTTAACATAAAATATTAGATATGCCACATATCTGTTATGAAAACAGAAGATGCAGAGATATATATCAGTGTCTAGTTTGCCTTTGGATATACAAAACTCAAATTTTCTGTTTGAGAAGCCAGCATTTTAAGCACTGTTCTGCTTTGCCACATAATGCACAAGCCTTGTCTTATTTATCTCTGCACTTGTTCCTGTGTGTAGGAGAATTTCTGGCATATATTAGGTCATTAATAGATCTTTGTTAAATAAATACTGGTATATATGCATATGTAAATAAGTGAATTAATCATTTCAGTTATATCATAATAAGATATTGGTTTAACTGAGCTTCCCACAAGTATTTTGCAGTCATTTAAAAATCTTCAATAGCATCTGTTCTTTATGTTTTTGGTAATCAAAGCATTTTAAATTTTAAAGCTCATTCTCTCCTTTACTGACTTGGTAAAATAATCCAATATAACAGATAAGCCTCAGTTTGTTTACCTAAAAAGGACAAAGATACTCTACTATGCTACTTCACATCACTGTCATGCAGATCTTGTGTAATGATGTACTTTTTGAAGAATCATACAGGAATTATTATATAAAGAGCTATAAATTGGGAGATAGGTTTTCTTATGATGATATGAAATGTTTTTAAACATTGTTAATGCATTCCTATATGAATCTGCTCAGAGTACCTAGCAGTAATAAACAGTTGAATTTTCTTGAGTAATATAAAACCATTCTCAGACTTATCTGGCTAACCCAGATGGGTCCTAAAAGAAGATTCTTGCCATAGAAGAGTCTTCATTTACACATGTGAGTTCCCATTGATGTCAAAGCAAATATCAACCACGAAAAGAAGCTCTTAAACTATTTAACTGCTCGGATGTCTGACACAGGACTTACAGGGAAGAAGGATAAAATAAAATATAAAAATATTCCTCATAGTGTCTTAGAAATGAGTAGACCTATGTAAAAAAAAAAAAAAAATCTCCAGGAAAAATGGTCTTCCGACCTGAAGAAGAATTAAAGGTCCAGGAAGAAGAGTGAAGGAACAACAGTAAAGACAAGTCAGTTTAACTATAATTGGTATCAAAAATATGTATGAGGACCAGAATAAGAAGTTCTTGTTTTCATCACGCAACAAAGAAACTCATCCATTGTCAGGGTTATTAAGAGTTCCCAGAAAGGATGGATGAGACAAGCATGAAAGAAGAAGGTCTAGGGTATCAAAGAATTCCCCATATTAAAATGACTAAATTATAGAAAGACCTAAAATTATTTTGGGCTTACTTTAATATTGGCATATCCTGAATGAGTACATGGATGAGGCAACAAGAGGAAAGGAAAAAAAGGAAGTGGTATATTTTTAGTATCATATAAAGTTATATACATTGTTAAGCCATATACTGAAGCTTAAACATGTCTTTGGCACCTCACACCTATTGCTGTCCTTATTGAGAAAGTATGTTGCTCATCAATAATGTATTCACTAATACACATTGCTTTGCCTAAAAAGGGGGAGAGGTGATTATAGGTTTTATTTTAGTGGAATATTTCATGTAATTCTCAACTCCTATGAAGATAAAACTCCTAGGTATTGAGCATCATGAGATACAGAGAGAGAACTCATCATCTGCGCATGGTGACCTCAGAGTATCTACAGAGAAGTGGCTTGGAGGAGGCAGCCTTCCAATCGGAAGGACTTATAGAGGGATGAGGTTAGGGATATCATCTTGAAACCCTACTTGCATAGTGATCACAATGCTTTTATTTAGATGGGATATTTATTTTAAGATACAGACATAGAGACCATACACTCTGACCACCACCAAAAAACTCATTGCTATTAATAGTATAAAAAGCTGAAAAGAAATAGTAATGGGAAATAATAAGATGATTATAGAAGACTATATATAAGGGATTGATGGGAAATGGAATATTAACATTCTGTGCTAAAAAAGAATTGAGAGATAAGAGATCCCTGGGTGGATCAGGGCAATCTAGGGAGCCTAATATTGGAGGGCTTCAGTTAGAGATTAAAGCTTAGGGTGGATTTGCAGAAGTAGAAGAGGGAGCACTTCTTAGGCATCGGCATTTGGAGAGAAACTATTTTGAGAGAAGTCCCTCAATCCCTCCGACTACCACATAGGAGGAAGTGTACCACTTATCTAGATACGCAACTCTGCTCAAGTCTTTGAATTCCAGAGATCTGCATCCATGGTATTGAATGTTGCTCTAGTTCTTTGCAGGATGGAAAACCTTGTGGACCTCTTAAAGTTTAAAAAATGTGTGTGTGTGTGTGTGTGTGTGTGTGTGTGTGTGTGTGTGTGATCAACTGTTTTATCTACCCTCTGTAGTGAAAAAATGATAGCTTTTATCTTATTTATCATATCTGGTCCAGTAGATGGTTAGTGACTTCCCTGCAGTATTCTCTGGGCCGTGGCCTAGTTCAGCAAGAAAAACATGTGTAAATGTTGTTAATTCATGCCCTGAGGACAGGTGAAAACACAGGACAGTAATAATACATATTCCAGAACCCAGATGTAATACGACACGCAGTTTATTTTTGACCAAAGATTCCACATTAGTGAAATTAGTTTACTAATTATATTATAGAATTTTTGTAAAAATTAAATAATATCACAAGTACTGAACCTTGAGTAACACCTGAAAGACAGTAGCATCCACTAAGTACTAGCTTTCTTTCTAATTTTTACCAGATGAGCTGCAAAAGCTGTTAAAGAGAAAATGAAACTGTATTCCAAGGTATAACATACAGAAAAAACATTATAAATAGGGTAAATTGTAATCTTTTCATATAAGCATCATGGAAAATAGCTACCATTGTCTCCCATGAAATGTCCTTTTGAATTTATCAAATATAAATCACTAGGCAGGTATATCATTCATCTGACCATGATTTTTTTATGATATATATAAGACATATGGATCAGTTTCAGGGCTGGTCAGTCAGCTGTAAGTCTACTGTGATATTACCAAAATGTCACAGCCTGTTTTTATTTGAACATACTAAATATTTCCTGCTTTTTCTTCACTTCATTGAAGTTTTAAGATTCATCAAATATGATTACTTTTCTCAGCCTCCTGAAGTTTTAAGTTAAGCTTAAATTTAGTTTTTAAGTTAAGGTATCAGTCTTAGGTTGTGCTCTGCCCTTCTCATAATTTAATGATTGGCTTTGGGTGACATATTTAATACTCACAGACTTGATTTCCCTGCCTGTAATATAGTGTCCATATTTGCCCATCATAGCATTAGACTTGTAAAAGATTAGCAGCCTAAAATGCATTCAGAATATCATGGGCTCTTCCTTTGCCATTGACATTAGCCTCCTTAGGGGCCTTGCATTTTAATTTCATAGCTCAATTTTAGTGCCTATTCCTAACAAAGATCCAGCAAATTTAAAATTAAAAAATAAATAAGTAAATATCTAAAATAAACCACTGAAATGTCTGGATTACTGTTGTATTTATAGAGTGATTAAAACTAAGCAAACCAGTTTGTTTTAGTTTTGGGTTTGCCTTCTTCTTTTCTTTTTTTTTTCCCCCTCCAAAGTAAATCTATGGTTGCTTTTGTTTCTTTGAAATTTG
The DNA here is from genome assembly GCA_028646485.1 of Cryptoprocta ferox. Classification (NCBI taxonomy): domain Eukaryota; kingdom Metazoa; phylum Chordata; class Mammalia; order Carnivora; family Eupleridae; genus Cryptoprocta; species Cryptoprocta ferox. The sequence continues at coordinate 42,314,582 of CM053568.1, forward strand.
GGATTGTAACAATACTACTAAAAGCTTCCTCATCTTGGATAGGGATTTTTTTGAATGTTCTTTAGGTTCTTCTATGTTCTCTGGAGGAGCACAGTGAATGCTCAGCAGTTAGGACCTTAAATAGTTACAGCCTAAGTCACTGGAAAAGCCAGGATGTTGTGAAAAAAGCGAGAGGAGGGCAGAGAGAGCTATGGATTGATTTAATCATAAAAAGATCCTAATTCTGGTGTAAAATGGGAGAAAGATCACACTCCCTTACCTTACATTACTTCATATATAAAAAGAGGGAGAAGATTTCCTCTGGTGGCTGAAGTGACCATTTCTGGAAGCAAAACAATAGTTAATTGGTGTTTGGTAGAGAAAACCAAGTTGCTGTGTGGTAGACATGGGAAAGGAAGTTCCTCTCTGGTGAATTGAAAGTGCTGTTGTCTATCTGGGAATCAGAGGAAGGTGTGAGGGTATTTGAGATGTCAACCTTTTCTGGGAGACCTACGGATATCTAAAGAGCTGATGGAGCACACAAACCTTTACAGGTTGATGCCTAGGCTTCCAAAACTCTTATAATTTGTGTGTAAACCCAAATGGAGAGCATCTGAACATCACCTGTTATGAGGAAAAGGTACAGGATATGCAATGAGGAAATTTCCAGTTGAATATGCCAACCATTGAATTTGTATCCTATTAATTATACTTCCTAATATAACCAAAAACTGCTGACAAGATATAGCTATGGGAGGGTGGGGGGAGAACTACCTCATATAGCTTAATAACTATCTGTCAGGTATAATTCAAACCAAAAAAAGTAGTTTATATGTATGCGTGCGCGTGTGTGTGTGTATTTATATTTACATATGACTTCAAGAGTCATCAAAGATGTTGTATTCAAATAGAGCTCCCTGGTGGTTTAAAGGTAATTTTTTATTTCCTAAGTGCTAACATGTTCATTTCCAGATGATATGAACAATTGTTCACATGCTTCTATTTTCCCTGTGATGCCTTATTATTGGGTATGTCATGGTTGATGTTCAATAAATACTTAGTAATTGATGTATTAATTCTTAATTCTACTTAATCTAAGCCTCTGTTTCTCTCCTCATTTAGATTTGGATACTGAATTCCTGGCATCTTGCAGAAATTGGGACATTGCATTGAATTTATCTGGAAATGGAGGAATGGTTGAGAACAGGTAAACCTCTACAGTCACGTTTTGCTGTGTTCACTTTAGGAGCTGAGTGGGTTAACAATAACATGGACACATCATAATTGAATAATTGAATAGAGGTATCCCCCAGATCATATGATATTGCTTCCTGGTTTTAGAGATAAGGAAACTGAGGCTGGAGAGAGTAGAGAGGATTTGTGGTAGCTAGCATAAATGCTTCGAATGCTTCAGTGTTTTATTTTAGCACAGATTTTCTTCTTGGCAATCCTGTCTTCAATTCTGGAGCAATTTTAGACTCTTCAGATCATAATTAGTCATAATTTAAATTGCTGTGTGATAACTACATATGTCATTGAAGGTATTTAAGCTTTGTCAGCACTCCCGTGTCCTGTCTGTAAATGGGATAGATCATCTTAATCCTTTAACCAGTTGGAATCACTAGTTAAAGATGTGAAACATCCTTATTATTCCAAAAGGAAAGCACAGGGTACTTTCTGCTAAGTGTTAGAAGCAGACTTTGGAGGGGGTGGTCATTCTTCAAACCAATAACATGACTTTGTAAACGGGCCTCCTACTGAATCAAAGATTGTGCGGGTGCAGTATGATGAGAGCCTCTTTCAATTTCCTCCTGTGCTGCCAACTATTTAGTCTGAGGCTGTTTACACTTCCTTGGATATAAATGATTTTATCTCCATTGCTGACAATGTTGAATTCAATGTCCTTCTTTTTGATACAGTATTTGCTGAAGAAATTGTATTGATTTACAGAGTCTCTCTTCTGTAATTCCCCTAACATCTCAAGGCCTTTTAGGTTAACCAGTTTCTTTCAAACACCCTTCAAGACAAAAACATATTGGTTTTCAAAATCTCAGCAGGATCTTGCAATGCAGGAATCAGTGTTGGCCTTAGTAATTAATAATTTAAGTTTACATAGCTATCTTTATAAATTCAGTTCTAGCAGCATTTAACTTTTTATACCTCAATTTTTTTAACCACTGATACTTCTACTTTTTTCATGATGTATTTTCTTTAGATGTAGAGGTGAAAGCAATGATTTATTTGTCCGACGTAAGGAAGAAGCAAGGGAAATTAACTCCCTCCACCCACTCCCCCTTTAGACAATCAATAATTCCTGTTCTCATCCAGGGTTTAATCATTGCCTGTCTGGATTATTGCAGACTTCTTCTTGGTCTTCCTCTCTATGACCTCCCTTCTCACTAGAGAATTCAAAAACTTTGGCTAAATTCATCTTGCTCTCCCCAAAACCATATTACTAGTCTTCAAGTGTCTCTCTTGCTTTTGGAGTTAAGTTTGAATTTCTTGATTGTGGTCAACCTAGTGGAAACCAATTTAATTTTCTTCTACCCTGAAGTCAGAGTGCTTTTTAGTTCATCCATTTTCTGTAAGTCGTCAAAAGTTCTTTAAGAGAGTTTTCCAGATGGTTTGTTGAATGTGAGAAGTGACTTTTCAATCATATTCTGTTGGTAAAATGTGACTCTTAAGTATGAGTTTAGCCCAGAAAGTATATAATATCTTTGCAGTGTATACATACTGTTGCCAATAATGTAAGCAACTCTGAGTAAGCATCCTAGCAGTACTGTATGATGCTTTTTCATATTTATCATTCAAATTGGCATAACTCACATGGTCATGATGACAGCTTGCTGTCAACAATATAGTCACCAAAGCTGCATTGTTTTGAATTTAAACATCTTTTCCCCTGCTTTGTGCTCCTTTGGGAATACTTTTGCATAATATCGCTTTGCTCAAAAACAAGGGGCAGGGTTATAGGTGAGTGGAAAGATGAATTAGGAAGGGTAAGAATGGAAGAAGGGACAGAAATGATGAGTCATATACCAGATACACAGGTGCTGCCCTTATAGGTGATGGGTGACCGTCTAAAATTTTACAGACTCTACCAGGCTTGTCCTGGGCTATTTGACCTGCACCCACTGATATTTCCTCTAAGCTACCTTTTGTGTACTCTTATTCAATTCATTTAATCAACAAATACGTAACAAGGGAATACCATATTCCTCGCAGTATTCTGAGGACTGGACAAGGAGTGGTGAACAAGGCAGACAGGCTTCTCTAATGGTGCTTGCTTTTTAGAGAAACTTGAGGGCGGGATTGAAATGCAACATAAACATGTAAAATAACAAATAGACAGGATGACTGAGATTGTGCTAAATGCAAGGAAAGAAATAAAAATAAAGGAGAGTGTGCATCACAGAGTGGCAGCAGAGACGCCCCTTAGATCATATAGACAGAGAAGGCCTCTATGAACGGGAGAAATTTCAGCCAAAACCTGGGTGATGAAGGGTCTTCTGGGTGATGAAGAGTTGGAGGCAAAGCATTTCATGCAGAGGGAGAAGACAGAGAAAGGCTCAATTAAGCAGAGACTGGTGAGGAAGTTCAGACATTTGGGCCACAGAAAGGAGTCTGGGTCTTGGTTTAAATACAATTGGAAGAATTTCACCAGAAGGCTCTGGTTATCTGATTTACCTTTTAAAGACAGGACTCTGGAAGCTTTATGGAAAATGAATTAAAGGAGAGCAAGAATAACATCAGTATGTGCTTTTCCTAGTCCATTGCTCAAATTAGGGACACCATCCGTACATCATTAAATTGACTTTCCCCATATTCAGCAAGGTTTAAATAAATTCCTTTTGATTCCAAACATTGCAGGATTTTGTACACTTTCTCACATGAGCCACAATGGTTTTCAAAATTCTTCCATGAGTGTTTGTTAATTAAGAGTTACGAGGTAGTTGGCGAGGCCTTGGAGGCTTCTTGCTTTTATCAGTTTTGTTTATTTATGCTTTGCTTTGCTTATGGTTTGGGCACACAGAAGTTTATGACTAAAATTCATTGGGAAACTACTGGTGTTAAGGTATCAAGTAGGACACCCTACCTGGGTATCTTTGAAGCTCATCTCTTGGCATTCACTCTCTGGCACCTCATGCTCAATCCCTTCCTCCACACATAACAGTTACGTAAAGTCCTCAGAATGTAACTTCCAACTTTGCATTTCTCTGTCTTGTACTTTTGATTCTAGCTGGTTGGAACGTCTTGTCATTCGTAAATGCCTTTTGAGCCATTGAAAGTCAATGAAGACCTTTCTTTTAGTCTCATTCTTTGTTCTCATGTAACACTTTGCAAGAATCATTGTCCTAGGACTTGTCTCTTTATAATCCAATATTTTATTTTTTACATTTGTTTCCAAGTTTTATTCAGTTCCTTGGTAATGGAAACTTCATCTTATTCTCTTTTCCATTTCCAGTGCGTATAATAGTGTCTAACACTTAGGAGCTCAGAAATATTATTGAATGAAATAATCATTTAATATAGAAGTGAAAAAAAATCTGATAATTTAAACATATTTAAGCCACTTAATGACTTTATATCATCAAATTGATAATACTTGGTACCATTAGAATATTTATTTTTAAACCCTGGAAACATACATAGAAGAAATACAATAATAGAGACTATAAGCAGGCTGAAATTTTGAAGTAACAGTAAAGGTTACTGGTAGACATGCAAGCATTTAAAATTTAAAGGCTAAGGTTGTTATTGTCGTTCCTGAATAAAGGCCTCCATCTCAACCTAAATGAACCTATTAAGACAAATTAAAAGGGAGTTCGAATTTGTCTTTTAATTGTATTCTTATCACTTCACCTACAGTAACTATTAAGCTTGATAAATATCAACTATATATTTCAGCAAAAAATGGTAAGAATTATATATTGAAAACTATATAACATTGCTGAAAGAAAATTGAACATATATAAACATATATGAACATATATAAAAATTGAACATATATAAATGTGAGTGATATATATAAAGACATCCATTGATCATGGATTAGAATAATTAACACTGCTAATATGAATGTACTCCCCAAATTGATTTAATGCAATCCCTATCAAAATTCCAAAAACTGGGGCACCTTCCTAGCTCATTCAGTGGAGCCTGTGACTCTTAGTATCAGGATCCTAAGTTCAAGCCCCATGTTGGGCATGATTACTTTAAGCCTACTTAAAGTAAAATAAAAATAAATCAAAATTCCAAAAGTCTTTCTTTTTTAGAAATGGAAAAGCTATCTGAAAATGCATATAGAACTGCAAAAAAACCAGAGTAGCACAAAAATTACTAAAAAAAACAAGAGCAAATTTGGAGGACTTCCACTTTTCAATGTCAAACATTTTGCAAAGCTACAGTCATCAAAACAGTTGGTACTGGCATAGGATAAACATATAAATCAATAGAATAGAATTGAGTCCAAAAATAAGTCCATATGTCTCTGATCAATTGGTTTTCCTCAAGGGTGAAAAGGGTCTTTTTCTCAGTGGAGGAAGAAAGGTCTTTTCAATAAATGGTGCTTGGACATTCAGGTGTAAAGGAATCAAGTTGGACCCAAATCTTACATTGTCTGCAAAAGTTCACTCAAAATGTATCCAAGACCTAATCCTAAAGCTAAAACTATAAAACCCTTAGAAGAAAACAGAGGTAAACCTTTGTGAGCTTGGATTTGGCAATACATTTTTAGATACAACACGAAAATTCCAAGCAACAAAAAAAAATAGATTTTACTTCATCAAAATTAAGACTGTTCGTTCACCAAAGAACACTGTGAAGAAAGTGAAAAGACAATCTGCAGAATAGAAGAAAATATTTGCAAACCAGATATCTGATAAGAGTTTAATATCTATGGTATTTAAAGACAACCCTACAACTCAACAACAAATAGACAACCCAATTTTTGAAATGGGCAAGGGACTTAAATGTGTGTTTCCCCCAAAGAACATGCACAAATGGCCAATAAACAATGAGAAGATGCTCAGTGTCATCATAGGGAAATGCACACCAAAATGAGATGCCAGTCCACACCCTCTAAGATGGCTATAATTTAAAAAGGGAGTAAGAAAAGGAAAGGAAAATAAATGTGAGTGATGATATGAAGAAATTAGAATCCTTATACATTGCTAATGGGTATATAAAACATTGTGGTTGCTCTAGAAATCTGTGTAGTTCCTCAAAAAGTTAAACAGAATTCTCATAAGAACCAGCAATCGGACTCAGAGGTATGCATCCAATGGAATTGAACACAAGTGTTGAAACAAAAAGCTTGTACACGAATATTAGTATAGTAGTAGTATTCACAGTAGCAAAAAGTAGAAACAACATAAATGTCCATTAACTGAAGAATGGATAAACAAAATGTGGTTTGTCCATACAGTGTGGTTCTGTTGAGCCTTAAAAAGAATGAAATGTTGATTAATGCTACAGCATGTATGGAAATTGGAAACATTATGCTAGCAAAAGAAATCAGACACAAAAGGCTGCATATTGTATGATTCACCACTGTTCACCATTCACTATTTATATGAAATGTCCAGAATAAGGAAATTCCTAGGCACAAAAGTGGATTAATAATGGTTTCCAGACACTAGGGGTGGGGGGAGTGAAAATGGGGAGTTAATGCTTAATGATTACAAGCTATCTTTTAGGCATGATGAAATGTTTCTGAAATTAGATAATGGTGATGGTTGTACAACATTGTGACTATATTAAAAGCCACTGTGTTTTATACTTTCTGAGGTTAAAAGGCATTTTATAAGGTATTTTCTAGAGACACCATTCTACTCTGATCTACATCCTTGTGATTTTCCTCAGTCCATCACTCCCCTAATCCTTTTTTCCCCCTTCTTTCCCAACTCATTGGTGGATTTTTTGAAATATTTTTTTAATTATTTTTGAGAGAGAGAGAGAGACAGCATGAGGAGGGGAGGGTCAAAGAGAGAGGGAGACACAGAATCCGAAGACAGGCTCCAGGCTCTGAGCTAGCTGTCAGCACAGAGCCCGACGTGGGTCTTGAACCCACAAACCATGAGATCATGACCTGAGCCGAAGTTGCATGCTTAACCGACTGAGCCACCCAGGTGCCCCTCATTGGTGGATTTTAATGGCCGGGGCAATTTGTTAATTTATCTGTTATTCTATCATTACTATATAAGATAGGTGCTCATCATTTTCAAATGTGGAGAGACATTCCACATTTAAGAAAACACTGTAGTTCGATCATTAAAGTTATCAGTATCTCACTGCATTTGGATTTTGGTTTCTAGATGTCCTTAACTGGAGATATACCTGAAATAAGTTAATTTGTGGATAGAGCAGAGGAAAAAAATATTGAGAACTGCTTAAATATTTTTTAAAACAATTTTAAAAGTGTTTATATTGATTTTGGCTGAGCCAGTGTTTTCATTTAATAGAGGAAAAAAAGAGGAAGAAACCAAAACTTTCCAATAAAACATAATGGGGCTGATCCTAACAATCAGATGGGAGTGAGTTGTTCACTTTTTGGAGCACCATTAACTCTTTCAAGTCACTAGAGTGTCATTTAGTGCATTGAAGCTGACAGGTAATAAACACAGTTTGAGCACGGGAGTGGTGGCTTCCCTAGTGATCCGCAGGCCCTGGCTGGTTTCCAGGACTCTGGAAGCTCAGAAAAGAGGGGCAAAGAAGTCTGACTGCAGCTCTGTCAGAGAATTCTCTGTCTGACCATGGCTTGGGGTATCCTCCACCCCTGTGAAAGCCTGCTTTGCCTATGTATAAGGTTTACATAAGATGACTTGAGGTTGATCAATCCTACAATGGAAAAATAGTAATACTGAAGTTCTCCATTATTATCAGTTAGTTTCTGTTTAAAAACAAAAGTTTAAAAAAATTAATAAAGAAAAAAACCCAAAAGTTTTGGCACCACTGTTATTCAGTTTCCATTGTGTTTTGTTTTATTGAATATCAATTTTTTTCATTTAGTAAATATACTTTGATTACTTACTATGTGAAGGTACTATGCTAAAATGCTTTTGGGAACATGAAGATGAATATTTCAAGATCCCTTCATACAAGAAGTTTTAAATTTAGTTGAAGCAATGAGCCATTATACTAATAACTGAAATATACAGAAATATATATTGATAGCTGTTAACTGGCAAGAGCCCAGGGATGTTTTTCAAATAGAGATGAGACTCATAGAGCCTCTAGAAAGAGAAGCATTAATAAGCAGCAGAAGTAAGTGTCTCTCCAATCAAGACAAAAAGTTGGGACTTGCTGAGAAATACCAAGTTGGAATTATAGAGAAAAGGAAAAGGCTTTTTTCCCCTTTCCCTTTAGAAAGCTATGACATCTCAAGGGCTGATATCAAAATAACCCGAAAGACTAAACATTTTGGTAATGTTTGTGATAGTATTTTTTTGGAGAACAAGAGGTGATTACCTCAGCTTAGACCCTAGAAAAAAGTGACAGAAGAAAGAATACAGCCCCTCCAGCCATGTGACAGGAGTGGAAACGAGTCTACAGATGAAATATTTAGTAGCAGAAGTTATTTTCAAATCTTTGTGAAAATTCTGGATCCTAATTTTTTGTGTGCTATTTTGAAACACTAATTCATTTTTTATCACAAAAGCATCCCATATTTACAAATATCTGAGAGGGAGTAGAGGAGATAATGAAGTCGACATGGCAAAATTCCGTTAAATAATTACTTGAGGGATTAATGGAATAGCATACTGAGATGGCTGCTACATTTGTAGGAGACATACAAAAACATTGCAGTAAGGACCAGTGGTCTCGCATGGTAAGAGATTAGAGCCAGAATGCAGAAAATTTCACTTGTGTTAGCAAGACGTCTGTTTCACTGTCTCTAGCACTAACATCATTTATTCTCTTCTCTGTTTTTAGAAAATGTTTGGAAAGGGGGTTGCAATATCTACCGGCATTGGAAATTAATAATTGTAGGAGTTACCATAGAGAGCTATGTTGAACACCAGTTAGATAGGAATGTTTTTTTCCTCATTATGGGGTGTTAAAACATCTGAGATTCTTTTTTACCCTCTCTCTGGTAGTGGTGTTCCTGTACAGCATTAGATAAATTGCAAACACTCATTTTCTTTTCCCAAATCTAGTTACATAGTACTGTGAGTACCTTACAGTTTCCTGTAGAAAAACTTAAAGTGTTAAAAGAACTTTGATGTTCTTAGATTAAATGCCTATATATAGAAAGAAAAAAAGAATTATCAGAAATTATTTATCTAACCTTAATTAGGTGATTAAAAAAATGAGCCCCTGGAAAATTAAAATACCATTTGGAGAAGTTGCATTTGTGTTTGTTTCTAAAGTGTTGTTTATGCTGTTTATTTTTCCCTCTTGCTAAATGTGTCATTATAAAAATCATTCAGAGTTGTGAGTCATTCCTAGGGGAGAATTAATTCACTGTATCATTAGAAGGGTTTATTTTGTTGTTACAGCTAGGAGTGTCCATAAAGACCTGACAGAGAAGTTGATACTGAGCTGGGTCTAGAAGAATAAATGATAGTTAGACAGGGAAATCCACACATAGTCCAAGGCATGGATGAAGGATTAGTATTATGACAGAATTGGAAAGTTTAAAGAATGGCCAGAAGTTCAACACTACTGAAATATGTGGGTAAGTGGCAAGTGATTAGAGCTTAGAAATGTAAATAGATTGATAACCAATATTAAGTCTTTCCTGTCTTGTTAATACGTTGGGAGTTTATTTTGCAGGCAGGTGATATAATTGAAGAATTAGCTTCAATTAAATCAGGTTTTAACTTGAAAATCTGTCAAATTTTCAAATTAAATGGGGGGATCTGTCCAACCAAGAAAGAATTCAGGACCTTGTGTTGTAGTCAGGAAGCGTTTCATGATGATCTTTTGAACTAGGGGAGAGAGAGAGAGACAGAGAGAGAGAGACAGAGAGACAGAGAGGCAGAGAGAGAGAGAGACAGAGAGAGTCTAGAGATGCAAATGCCCAGAACTGACTAGACTGGGTGACCTTTTGAATATGGAGGTGAAAAGATGCCAACTTTGAGAATGGAATGCAAAGATCACTCAGTTGGTTGCTACAATTTTCCACCAAATTCTCTTGTCTAGATATGAAAATGTTAATAAAAGCAAGAGACACATACTGCTCGTGTCTGTTGCCAACAGAATATCAACAAACAACACAGTTGGACCAGATGTAAAATCAACTGGAAATAAATCTAGGAAACCAGTTGTGACTGTTATCATATTTTCCTAGTTCTCTTTCTCCTGTTCACACATCTGTCATTCTGCACTGTTGTTAAACAGAATAAAACAAAACAAAACAAAAAATAGGAGAAAGATGAAAAATTTAAGTAGAGTAAAAGCCAGTATCATTTTTGTGTTTTCAAATAATTTCTGTAATTGAAAACCTTTCACCCTAACAAAATGAAACATTTCAGTTGTTTCCGTAATTAAAAAAGAACAAGTGATTATCTCAATTTTTCCCGTTACTGTAAAGAAGAAATGGCATGGGGTGTGGAGGTACAGAACATATTATATTCTCCAGTCTTTTAACATCACTTTTGTTTGACTTTATATGTCTAGGAATGAGTTTTTTCTTCTAGCCTAAATATTGTTGATCATTGCTCTCTGCTTTTCAGTTTGCTTTCATATAATTTCAAAATTTTGTTAAACCCTTCTCATATAAAGAAGAAGGTAGAGGTGCCTTTCCCAAGGCTCCAAGGAGAACAGAGGGGACAAGTGACTTATGTCATATAACAACTTGTAAGGAGAATTTCACTCACCAGACTTGTAGACACCGTGGCTTTTGAACAGTAATATCTGAGTTTAAAAAAATAGTGTGTACTTTTCAAGTAGGTGAGTCCATTTAAATATACTAACATTTGATATATTTTAATGATAGGAGAACCAGAGGATGAGTCTTGCTTTCCCCATTTCCCCTTAGTTTGACTCAAGGTGTCAGGAGTCTAGAACAATGCTTTCTGAACTTTCCTACTAAAAATGACTAGTAGTACTAGAGAATCATGCTATTTTCTTCATTTAATAAGGAGGTAGATAAATTGACCATTTTTGAGATGAATACTTTTTTTAAAGTTTATTATTTATTTTGAGAGAGACAGAGAGAGGGAGAAACAGAATCCCAAGCAAGCTCCGTGCTGACACTGCAGAGCCTGATGTGGGTCTCAAAGCCCCAAACTGCGAGATCATGTCCTGAGCTGAGGTCAAGAGTTGGATGCTCAATTGACTGAGCCATCCAGATACCCCCTGAGACAAATACCTCTTAAAATTTTTCATTTAGTTTTCAAAATCTCTGAGAATTTGAATTCTGTAATGTATTTATATACTATACTATAAGTACTACAATGTATGTATACTATTTAAATATGCAAAGTCTCACTAGACTTTGAATAAAATTAAAGCTCCAGGGTGGTAGGTATATTGCTGTTGTCAAATATCCAAGGGAAACTCAAGGTTTCTGATACTGAGATAGATAAACTCCAGTTTGAAAACAATAGCAATGTCCTGCTACACTGCATTGTTTGGTAAACTACTCAGAAGCTGAACAGTAAGTTGAATGGATTGCTGTAGGGATCTGGTAAACACTGTCCAGCCAGTATTACATTAATCTGCCCAGATTAACCTGTTTATATAATTTTGCATTACTGGGATTAAGGTATGATTTTACTCACTTTAAGTCAACTTACAAAGAGATAACTTTATTATATTATTGTCATCCATAAAAACAAACAAACATAAGAACAAAAAAACATAAGAACCATAAACATAAAACATATTATTGTTATCCATAAAAACAAACAAACATAAGAACAAAAGAACAAGAGAGTCCTTCCCCAAAAAGCAGATGTAAACAAAATAAGAAAAACAACAACCCTTCAGTGGTTGCCTTATATCTGAAGAAAATTGTGTAGACTCACTAACTTGGCACTACAACTCATCCTCCTAATCATCATCCCTTTTAAGAACTTGAGTGTGTCAGGTCCTGTTCAGTGAGTACCTTTAAACAGTTTATACACGATCTTAGAGCATAATGTTCTATATGTTTATAAATGTCTCCTAAGTTAAAGCACTCAAGACCCAATTTCCTTGATTGAGTAGCAATGGCAGTCGAGAATGAAATTCAACATAGTGCCAGACTGCGTCAGATACCAGCCAACTGGTTGGCACCACTGGGGCTTAATGTTCAGCCACACTAAAATTTCAAAAATGTACTAAGTTTTACACTTTTGTTTTCAGTAGCACCTGATTCCTGAAAATTGATTTCTGAAAGTGCAGAAATTAGAAGTATCATAACTGCTGGTGATTCCCTTGTCTTTTTAACCTATGATATCTAAGCAAGCAAGACCATGGTTGAATTTTGCTTCAAGAGGGATAGCAGGTCACTTTCATTTTGGAATCTGATGACTCTCTTTCTGCACTTTGAAAAATATATTCAGTGGTGGCTCTCTTTTAAAGGTCTCATTTACTGGTAAAGACAATGGGTGGATCTTAGGCTCAAATATCTCAGTATTTGGAGACAATAGTCTGCTTCACAAGGTACATCTATTTCTTGTTTTAATGGGTGACAAACAGAGAAGCCATATTTGTGTAGACCAGGGGTCAGCATATGACAGTCTATGTGCTAAATCCATCCACTGTCTTTTTGAAAATATATTGTCTGGGAGTTAAAGAATGTGTCCACATTTTTAAACAATTGAAAAAAAGGGGCGCCTTGGGTGGCTCAGTCGGTTGAGCATCCGACTTCAGCTCAGGTCATGATCTCACAGTCCATGAGTTCGAGCCCGGTGCCAGGCTCTGTGCTGACAGCTCAGAGCCTGGAGCCTGAGCCTGCTTCTGATTCTGTGCTTCCCTCTCTCTCTCTGCCCCTCCCCTGCTAGTGTTCTTTCTTTCTCTGCCTCTCAAAAATAAATAAATATTTAAAATTAAAAAAAAAATAAACAATTAGAAAAAATAAAAGAAAAATAATATTTTGCAACATGTGAAACCTATATAAAATTAAAATTTTATGTCATTAATAGTGTTTTATTGGAACAGACCCAGACCAATTGGTTTGCATATTGTCTGTGCCTGCTTTGGCTATATTGACAGAGCTGACCAACTGTACAGAGAAGGTATGGCCCACAAAGCCTAAAATATTTACTCCTTAGTCCTTTACAGAAAAATTTATTGACCCCTGATATATACTGATCAAAGAGCGATGGGAAAGGGAGTGCAATGCCTTCAAACTGTGGTGGCTTGAGAGTGGAATTCACAAGATCCTTTGCAGAAACTTTAAATGGAATGTAACAAACGATCTGCTGAAGAGATCTAGTACTTCCCTGGGTTTCCAAAGGGCCTTGTCAGAAAGAGCAGAGTACTTTGTCTTCTGATGTTGCTCAGGGTTCTACATTTGACAGGTGTTTTCCCTTTCTCCACACCATGGCATTAGTGCAGTATTTGTCTTCTCAGCATCCAAATACAGATGCACAACATAAAAATATAAAACCTATCAATCGGCAGCTTTCTTGAAAGAGGTGGGAGTATGAAGTACATAGGAAACCTCAATTTAGCATCCACAGCTGTCTTTACCAAAAACGATGCCCCGGGCATCAAATTTGACAGTTGTTGTGTCTGACATAGCTATTTTTATCTGTGCACATGCAGCAAGAATATGCCACTAATATGGCACAAAAGAAGTTGTGCCATTACAGATTGTGCTGGAAAATATGTTGGATTTAATGAACCTTGGAAACATTGTCAGAATTGGATAAACCAGAGGCAAATTATTACTATGGACATAGGATATTTCATTTGCCAGTTGTTTTAGTTCATTTGGTAGAAATGTGAAGTGATTAGTCAGAAGGCCATTTGGTTCCATGTAGACCAAAATGTTTAAGTAGATTTTCTACTTTTAACTAATCATTATGTTATCCACTCAACTTTTGTTTCTAAGTACGAAATGAACTTGGATATGGGACAGCGGTTTGGAGAAGGTAGATGCAGTCTCAGAAGTTAGTGGAATTCTTGCCATACTTTGAAGAACATTCATAGATTTATTGACCTAGAATAGAGGGTTCCAGCATCAGTGAAAGACATGAATACTGTCAGGGTTAGGAGCGAGTTATATTTAGATGGTAATGTGGCTGCTTAACTGGTACAGAGTTAGTTTGTCAAAAGAACTAGCAAAAAACTGTTGGATAAAATTGATGAAGTCGGGTAATAGAAGGCCTGGAAAGTCAGCAGAGGAAGTCAGACATGTTTGAAATTAAAATAGGAAATTGTCCTATACCTCTGAGCAAAAGTGACATCTGATAAAAAGCAGTGTTTTAAGTCAGCAGGATGTGAAGGAACAGAGCACAGAACATTAAAGATGGGAAGGGGAATGTAACATTTGGGAAGACTGATATTGGGGGACCATACGTGTTCCTGTTTTCTAGCTTACATTTGTTATCTAAGCATAGAAATCACCAGCAACAGATTCAGAACCACAAGCGAGTTACTTAAGAAACTCCTGTTTTCCTCATCACATCATCTGGTCAAGTTTAACTTTGAACATCAGTGACTCCCAATACAAGTCTGCGTGCTCACTAGGTCCTTAACCTACTCAGCTTCCTCTGTTTGCCATTTCTCCTGACCTCACATCAGAAAACAAAGTTGTGACTAAGTACCCCTTTGCCTACCCCCTTCTGTTTACTCTCTTTTATAACCTGCAGTAGAGTTTTCAAGAATGTACTAATCTGCCTTGTATTATGAATGATGATCTGGTTGGCTTTCAAAATAACTTAGGAATCTTTGGAATCTTGGGTTAGATTGGTGGAGTCAAGAAAAGGCTCAATTCCATAGATGCACATCCAGAATGACTTGCAGAGAGATGGGACTTAAAATATGAAGGAAAAGTGAAAGTATGAGATGAAGTAAAAGATGTCTGCAAAGGCTTACTGGAAATTTGAGGTTCCTTTTGTGGAAGAACTAGAATATTTGGGAAAGAGAGTATTTGTCAGGAGGAGAAAGATTAGTTTATTTGAGGCATTCTTTTTTGAGGGCGCAGGAGGAGAGTGTCTAGAGAGATCCCCTCTGTAATATAACTAGGTCTAGAGTCAGAAGGTAGGATGGAAGATGCCATTTTGGGGTTTAACCACTTGGTGACAACAGTTGAAACTGTGATTAGATGAGGCCTTAAGATGATGATACCTTTAAGATGTAGATGATATAAGGGAAAACACTGAAGAGGAGCAACATCTAGAGAAGGAATATGAAAAAGGAAAAGCAATCAGAGAAAAAATCAGAGAAAAGGAGTAGTCAAAGATGTAGGAAACATTTTCAAAAAAGTTTGTGCTTACTGATTTACTTGACATAAATTAAAAGACAAATAACTAGATACAGATTTAGGTATTTTGTTTGTTTTCAAAATACAGAATTAAACACACCGTGGCTCAAGAACACCATTTGTGGCTTGACACCATTTGTGGCTTGCTTATTGACTTGTGTATTTTTTTCCAACACTTGACAGATCATTCTGGTGGTAAGGGCATCCAGTGTTTTAAATGCTTACCAAAGCGTAAGTAGGAATGACTCACAATAATATGTTCCTACTCAACACAAATAATCTTTATTTTGTAGCTTTTAATATGCGTAATAAACTCATCAGATAGGTGTTACAGTCAACATTTTTCAAATGAAGGAATGAAATGAAGAAATGTAAATATGGGGGTAAATACTTTCCAATGTTTAGATTTAATCTCAACATCAAAAGAAGAAAAGAACCCAATGCTTAGAGATATGATTCAGGCCAGAGATATGTTCAAGACTTACTAACAAAACTTGTAGATGTTACTTACTTTCATGATGCTATTGGATAATTCTCCTGATATTTCTGTTTATAGAGTAACTCATATATAGCATCTGATGTTTTCCTCTGAAACAGACGAAGTCCAGCTTCCGTTTTAAAAATAGCTCTACTAAATATATGCCTGTGTCCTTGTGTGGTTATTGTGACTAAATCATTCTTTGACCAATTTCATGATTTTATTGCCCATGCTTTTTACTTCTTTGTGTTTGTTTTTTTAGTGATTCCAGGATATCTGTATGCAGTATACATCTGAAAGTTAAATTGCCATCTTTCTTATCTTTTATTTTTTGCCCTTCTTTGAACAAAAGGCTTATTTTATGGTCAAATCAATTAGAAATCTTTGAGTATGAAACTGTTATCTCACTGACACGAGCATAAAAGATATTATGGAAATATTCACTGATTCTATTATAGCTGCTTAGAGAACAGAAATTAGATTTGAACTGTAATGAATATTTTTTGTAAGTTGTGAGAACAATAGTTTTCATTAGTTTAAGAATGTGGATCGAATTTGACCTATTTTAGGAGTGAGCTTTTTTATCTTCGGGAGTTAGGTTGTTTCTGCCATTTTTCTCATTACAAGAGGTATTTTTTGTAAATTAAAACTACAGATTTCTTCCTTTATTCATGCGTGTGTGTGTGTGTGTGTGTGTGTAATTTTCCCTCAAGGAATTACCAAAAACTTTAAAGTGTAACTTGGAAATATATCATTATAAAATCTTGAAGTTGAAATGAGTTTTATAGAGTATGTTGTCCAAACTGCTTATTTTACAAATGAGGATATTGAGACGTGGAGTAAGAGATAGAATGTGTTCATAAAACCAATAGCTGAGCTGTGACACAATGATAGCTTCTCATGTTCAGCTAAGTACTATTTTTTATAAAAACATATTTTTTAATCATTTTTAGGCCATTCACACCTTATAGAGACAGTGGAAAGCTATGTTTTTTCCAGCTTTTTTTTTCTTTTTTTCTGGTTACCCTGGTATGCAAGGCATTTTCTCTTTCTCGGTGCAGTTCATAATCAATTCTAGTTTGTCTCCTCTTTCACTTTGACTTATGTAATTTTGGATAGAAATTATTTTATATAGATTAAATGAGAACACTAAACTTGTTTTAAAAAGTTGTTGAATCCCTCCATTAGGGTCTGTTTGTTTCATTAGGGGCTTTCAAGTTAATTAGAATATATACTTTTATTTGCTTTTCAAAGAGCTTACCAGTTCTTTTATCTTCTACATAATTGAAGGTTAAAAAAAAACACAACTATTCTAAGTTTATTCACTTATAGAATATGGCCAATGAGAGCTAGACATATTTTAGTTGGAAGAAAGCATCCTTTTCCAACACAATAAAATCGATTTTCTCATATGTAGATAAACTACATTTTTAAAAAATAACTTTGAATAGTCAAGGACTTGATATTGTCTCTGATAATGGCAACTGAAGTAGTTTGAACAAAACTTCCAACTGAAATAAATTTTAAAAAGCTATAACATAGTAATTAAAAATATTAAAAAAATACAAGCCATTTATATTTGTATAAATAATAATAGTAAATAAAAATATAGTAATATTTCCCAGATTAAGACCCAGAAGATGGTATCAGTTCAGAGACTTAGCTTTTTTTCGGGATTTGTTCTTAGCTGATAGCACACTTCTTGAGGTCAAGGTACCTCAGGACATAGTAGAGGGCTTTAAGTGTGGTGGCATGGTGTATTACCTTTTAGTTTTGGTTGGACTTGAGTAAGAAGAATGAATCAAAAGTAAACATGTCCTTGAACAAACTTCAGACCAGCTTCAGAGATTTTGAGTGGTCAGAAAAAAAAATAATGCAGAATTTGGATTAAGGTGATCTGGGATTGTGACCTAAATACCTTGTAAAACTATAGAACATCATTACTGGAGTGTTAAAATAACATCCTTGCGGGGGACCTGGGTGGTGCAGTCAGTTAGATGTTTGACTCTCGATCTTGGCTCAGGTCATGGGAGCTCATGAGTTCGAGCCCTGCATCGGGCTCTACCCTAATGGTGTAGTGCCTGCTTGGGATTTTGTCTCTCCTTCTCTCGGACCCTACTCTGCTTGTGCTCTCTCTCTTTGTCTCTCAAAATAAATAAACAAACTTATAAAAAATATCATCTTTGCTATACACATACATATATACACATTTTATGTATACATATACACACATATACAAATATACATACATTTTATGTATATGCAGTATTTGAGACATATAAAACTTACTTGTTTTTTAACTAATATTCAGTCTTAACTGGGAAACCTGTATTTTACCTGATAATCCTATTCTTCAGTCTTATGATGTCCATGGAATTGATCTATTAAAGTCTACCCTTAATGATCAGCCTCTAGACAACTGCACCAAATTTGACTGAAAGAAAATTGCGTTTGTCTGAAACTTTTTGTATTTCTGCAGAGGCATATGAACATTTCACATGGATCTACTGACTCTGATTTCATTTGTCTAAGTAGATAAATCCTTGGTATTGAACTTGTCTCCATCAGCATGACAGTATTTCTTCCTGATTTAATTTACAGACCCCCCTCCCATTCCTAAGGAAAACGAATGTTTAAACAGAATAAATATGATGGTAATCCAGGTCATCTTATTTTCGTAAGGGCTTCCAGGTCAATTTTTGACAAAAATATTACCCTAAACTGACCATTTCCTCTCTTCCCTCATTCATTAATTTGACTTGACTTTGACTTTTAGAGACACTGAAGAATTGGACAAGGAAATGATCTTTTATATGAGAACACAGTGGTAACATTATTTTACTTGATGCTTCTGTCCCTTATGAACACTACAATTTTTTGTTATTTTTGTTTTTCTCTCCCATAAAATACTTGAGAGCCTAATAAAGAGACAATACTAAAAAAGATCAAGAAGTATAGGTCATATCTATATTGATTAGAATGACAAAACCAATTGATTGGCCATTGCCATTTACATCACAGTACTATTAAGAACCTCTCAAAAAAATCTGTGCTAATTGGAATTTTTTGGTTTAATTAAACTCAAAACTGAATTAGGGACCCATGCTTGCACCTTTAAGTTGACTTTTTCCAGTATGCAGCTGAGATTAGTGTCAAAGTCATTATTGCATTTGGGCAGATATCTGTTATAAAGGCTGAAGGATCTGTTATAAAGGCTGAAGAAAATACAAAGGAGCAATGATGATGATGCTTATTTTGAGTTGGATAGTAACACCACCATGTTGGAGACTAAGACTGCTAGGGGCTTAGATGGTACTGTCTCAACACTTTAAATATATTTTCCTCATCTTCATAAAAGCAGTACAAAGTTAGGGATTATTACCTTCAATTTTACAAATGAGGAAGTGAGACTCTGCAAGGCTAAGCATCTCAGCCAAATTCATAACCGTGTGATGATCTGCCCTAAGTCACCTTCTGACTGAAAATACGAAGGAATTATTCATGTTAATATAAGTAAACTAGATAAAGTCAGTCTTGGTGCTTGTGCTCCTGGCTTTATTTATGTCTTTGTTGTACATTTCTCAGTGTTAGATTTATTATCCTCTACATGGTTATGCAGCATTTAGGAAAATATGCATTCAAGTAAATAAAGTAACACAACTAATGGCTAATAAATGTTCCCAAACAGAGGCCCCTAATAAAGATTATTCCTAATTTGCATGTGAATTGGTTGCATGCAAATGAGTGTTCCTAAGGCTCTTGAAGATGGTTTGTCCTTTAAAGTAGGTTAACCATTCCATCATGTTTTTCTTACATTGCCTAGTGCACATTGTCTTCTTTGATGATACAAACTTAGGATCTAGAGAACACTGGAGGAGTATCCCAGGGCTCCAGAACTACTGTTTACCTTGGGATCGTGGGTTTTCTGGTGAATCTCTTACCCTCTTAAGACTTCTGTTATATTACCTGACAAATGAAATAATTGTCCAAAAGTAAGTGTTTTTAAAACTATAATGGCATTTGTTTAAATAGAATTTTATGAAAAATTTCAACATATAAAACAGATTAAAGACAGTACTACTTTTAAGGAGTGTGGCTAGGGAAGTCTTAACTTAGGTCCCCTAGAAGGCCCTCTCTCATTGTCAGTCTGTCTGTCTCTCTCCACACATGCATACATACGCACGCGCACACACACACACACACACACACACGTCACACACACTGAATTAAACAGGTAAGAAAGACTTTATTATTGACTGTTTTGATAGGGGCCAAGACTATCGCAATATGGAATAGATACTGAAGTCAACTTTTCTGGAAAAAAAGGTAAGAGAGTTTTTTAGCATGGGGCAGGCTAGCGGCAAAGTACCAGAGGACATTAGTCCTAACTTGGGGGTTAGTCAATGTGTTTAGGCCATCTGTGTTTGTTAGTTGGCACTTACTACAGTTTATTGATGGGAGGCTCCTGTCATCCCACAGAGACTATGAGAAAAGTACCATATCTTTATGATGATATTTCAAAGGGATAGCTCCTAGTTCCTTGAGTAAAACATTACCAGGGTGTAGAAGATTTACATACCTAAGGGACAAAGAAAGAATTTACAATGGCAAGTTTTCTAAAGAAAAAGCTCTATGAAATGGGAGATCTGGGACCTATACTAAGGAAGAAAGCTTTCTAAAGTTTAGTCAAAAAGAACCATAAGACCGTAAAATGTACCTACACACACACACACACACACACACACACACACACACACACACACACACAATATTATAGTCAGCAAACCTCCAGTCTGGATGCTTTCTTTTTTTATTTTTTCAAGTTTATTTATTTTGAGAGAGAGAGAGAGACCTATGTGAGCAGGGGAGGGGCAGAGAGAGAGAGAGAAGGAGAGAGAGAGAATCCCAAGCAGGCTCTGTGCAGTCAGCACAGAGCTGGACCTGGGGCTCGAACTCACAAACTGTGAGATCATGACCTGAGCCAAAATCAAGAGTCAGACTCAATCGACAGAACCACCCAGGTTCCCTGCCCTGATGTTTTCTAAGACTTGTTCTCCTGCCAACAGCCTGTGCTCCTGTGCGTCTCATCTATATTACCATAAATTCCAAATTAATGAGCCAAAATTGATGAAGTTGTATGCCACCTTTAGTTAGATTCCCAATAATTCCATGTCTAAACACTGATTGATTTTTATGTATTATATAAAACTTAGCATGCTTGTTTTAATACATTTGTAATTGATTATTTCTTTAATTGTCTAAATGATATAAATAAAATTATCATAAACTATTTGTTGCTGATATGACCTCATATTTCTATCATACACACCCTGTGGTACTTAGATACATTCATATTACTTTAGTGTTTCAGAAAATTTAAATTCTAAGCAATATGAAATCCCAAATCTATGGTCCCCACGTCAATTATAATTTAGTCTCTTGGCGCATCTGGTTGTAGTATTTTCTATTACTGTATAGACTTATATTTATGCCTTAATATATATTTGTCTTACAGCTCAGTTATGATTCCTATGAGGACCATAACTTTACATTCCATGATGCTTGTTTTAAAATTCTCTGCCATAAAATTGCATTAATATATTTTCTGTTGCTGTTTCCTCCCTTTGTTTTAAAGAATATGTAATTGTTATATGTTTGTCTTTTTCTACTTCATACCAAAATGTATTCCAGAATGTGAGTCAGGGTTACATTTGAAATTCTCACCTTCATAAGTAAATACATGTGATTAATCCTGAGCGACATGAGGGCCAACCTGCAAGAATAATTTTACATAGGTCACACAGAGGGCATTGCTTTCATTCACTCAGAAAATCCGTTGTCAAAGCAAATATTTAGAGAGTTAGCAAAAAAAAAAAGGCAAAAAACAAAAACAAAAACAAAAACCCTCCCTTTGAAGCGCTGCTCTGTAGGTGAGGTATTATAAATAATCAAAACCAATGCAAGTAAATGGTAAGAAAAACATTGTGATTTGGGAAGCCATGATTTACGCCATGCTTCTGAAACTTTAATGTGTCCATGTATAGTTTTGAGATCTTGTTAACAATCCAGCTTGTGATTGAATAGCTTTTGGTAGGACCTGAGACTCTGGATTCATCACAAGTCCGGTCAAATACTCTCAAATTTACCATAGCCGTCAATATTCCACACACCTGGCTGGCTGCACTCCTTTATTTTTCTACCTGGCCCTGGTCATTGGAGTTTGTCATAACTACTAAGATTATCAAGTAAGTAATATACATTCTACCTCCAAGTAGGTCTCCAGCCTAACCTTCTCTACTTTTGCAACTTATTTGGCTCCCTTTCTCCCTCCTTCCTGTCTCTGCTTTCCTGCCCCCACTTCCGACGTCCCTCTTTCATTCATTCCCTCTCGTAGATCTACTTTTTCTCTCATTATGAGAAGACCCTCCAGTCTGCAAAGATACATCTCACTCCCAACTTTCTACCCCATCTTCAGGGTACCACATCTGTCTTACACAGTGTCTCCAGTACCTAGCCCTGTGATCCCTGACCAAGATGGTAATAACATTCCTCTCAGCTTGACTAAACTTTAGCCAGGCCTCTTCTTAATGGTCTAGCCCCTGATCTCCCTTTTCCTAGAACTTTCTTTCAGACTTGCAGTTGTGGAAACCCAAGTCGATATAGCAAAGGAGAGGAGATGAAACTAACAGCGATATCACACTGAAATGCTATTTCTTATCTCTGAGTCAAATAATATCAAAAAAAACAAAAAACAAAAAACAAAGGTGAGTGAAGGAGAGTAGCAAACAAGAATTGTCATCAGTTCCCAATTCAGGAACCCTGTGACCTGAGCCACAGTGCCACCCCAAATCTTGAAAATGGAGGTGAGATTAGCAGCTAGAGTAACACACACACATTCACACACACACACACACACACACACACACACATATTCACACACATAGACACAAACACTACCACCCCTGACAACAACAAGGAATATATGTGAGTATTTAAAGGACAGATTAGAGGACTTTAGAAAAAAAAAAAACTACAGTAAATTTAAAGCATTATGTACATGAAGGCAATATTAGAGCAACAAAAAAGCCAAATATGACTAGAAGCATAATTAGGGATATGACAGATAGCTAGAGGAGATTATACAAATTGAAATGAAAAAGACCAAAGATACCCTCAAAATCTCTTTAGAGAGAAGATAGGAAATAAAGGCATAAAATAGATACCTATAATAAGTGATGTTCCTAAAGAAGATAACGGAATAAATGAAAAGATCTATCAATTAAAAATACATAGTATTGTGGAGCATCTAGGTGGCTCAGTCAGTTAATCATCTGACTCTTGATCTTAGCTCAGATCTTAGCTCATGATCTCACAGTTGGTGACTTCGAGCCCATATTGGGCTCTGGGCTGATAGCACGGAGCCTACTTAAGATACTCTCTCTCTGTCCTTCCCTGCTTGCACTATCTCTCTCAAAATAAATAAATGAATCTCAAAAATAGATAGTATTGATATTGCAGTGATACAGTAAAGATTGACTTATTCAATAAATGTCTGATGCCACAAATTAAGTTGATTCCCTATGTCCAAGAAATAATGTGATTAAATTACTGAACTTAAATCAAATGAAAACTTGAAAATTATGTATATTCATGTGTATAGCAAATAAGGATTTTAAAATGTACAAAGGTAGGAAATAGAGTGTACAGGATCTCATTTCTGGGTGGGGACAGTAGGGGACAAGATGATGAAATCAATCCAACTGAAGGAAAAATTAAAGAATTGAGGGATGGAATAAACATACTGGTAGGACTAGATATAGGCAGGAATTTATTTAAATTTGGAACCAAGAAAAAAGTAACTGAAAATTACATCTATAGAATATAGTGTAATTGTACTAAGTCTGACTTGTGTAAATAATATAGAAGACAGTAGAGTTTGGGAAGAATTTTCTCATCTTTCAGAGTAGAGAATCAATAATTATGGTCTACGGTTGAGACTATGATTAAAATAATGATTCTTATATCTTAACATTTAATATAATCTTGTTTTTTAAAAATTTCTTTTCATTTTTTTTTTTTTTGAGAGAGAGAGATTGATAGCGAGCATGAGCAGGGGAGGGGCAGAGAGAGAGGGAGACAGAATACAAAGCAGGCTCCAGGTTCTGAGCTCTCGGTCCAGAGCCTGACGCTGGGCTCAAACTCATGAGCTATGAGTTCATGACCTGAGCTGAAGTTGGATGCTTAACCAGGTGAGCCACCCAGACACTCCAATATAGTCTTTGTTAATATTAGAATTATATTTTAAATGTATTATCTGGTGTAGGAAAACTGTGTTTCTCTATTTCTCAGCTTTCTTTAATTTTGTGTGAATTTATTTTTATTGATAACTTAAAATACAGATAAATTTTATTACAAAAATCCATTTTATGACTATGTTACCTCTATCTATCCTAGGTATAGTTAGAGTTATAGATAATAACTAATCCCATTAGTGTACCGAGGTGGAATGGTGCTGAGGGTCTCTATTTTATCACTGATAATGTTTAGAATTGCTGGTACAGGGTGATAATAAAAAGCACTCTAACTTTATTTGATGTTATTGATGTTCCCAAATTCTCTGCAATAGATGTTCTCCCTGATTGCCTGTGTCCAGAGTGAGGCACTCTCATAGCTTTCCCCTTCCTGTCACAGATGATCAATGGCATCATTGATCTTTATATTTCCATTAATGCTTGGAAACACGTTATCAGATATTAATAATGTTTTTTTTTTTACTGGGTGGTACAATTTGGAGATTAATTTTTAATTTCTTTGCTGTACTTCCGTGTATAGCTTAGTCTTTTATAGTGATCTACATCGTATTTCAAAGAAAATAAAATCATAATTCTTTGATAAAGGAAATTAAACACCATATGTTCAAGTGCCACAAGTGGCAATTGGTGGCATATTTTCTTCAATGGGTATTCAATTAAAATAAGCAGATTTCTTTGGTCTATGACTGTATGCTGCTTTGTGACCTCAGTTTATTAAAACAAAAAGACGCATGTTAGAAACAGAACATGTTTATTCTTCCTCATATAGTTTGTACACACTTTTGCTCAATACTTTAAAAATATATTCATAAAAGGTACATTTGTTGGAGCACCTGTGTGGCTCAGTCACTTAAGTGTCTGACTCTTAATCTCAGTTCAGGTCTTCATCTCAGGGTTGTGAGTTCAAGCCTTACCCTAGGGCCTACTTAAAAAAAATTTACATTTGTTTTTATCTGACCTGTCTTGTGGAATGTATATATCACCCAGCATATAAAAGTGTAAGCATTAAGATCTGAACATAAAATATTAGGAAATGTGTTTCTGTTTATGTTCTGTCATTTCTCAATTTCTACTTTGGAGTATATTTTGAAATATGAACTCAATATCAATACAGAAATATATGTGTGCATGTATATGTGTATGTGTGTACACTTATAATGAATTGTGTGTATGTATGTGTGGGGACATGTATATATGTTTGCATCTATGTATCTAAACATAGACTTGGGAGTATTAGTAAGATTTTGGTAATAGAGTGCATCATCAAAAACATTTTGAAAACTAGCATTTGTGTGATAAATTATACCATCATTTTATTAGGAAAAAATCTAATCTATGCCTGTTGTAAAGCTCTATATTATAAACTGTACCATGGTGTTTTCTCCTTACCTTTAAGTCCTAAATTTGTGATATTTCAAAGCCACACCTTCTCTTCTTTCAGTAAATAGTTCAAAAAAAATTTATTCACGTTCAAATTGGAAACTAGTATACCTAAAGTTGCTTCTCTCAAGCCTGGCTATCTTATATTTCTGAAAAATTCCTGACATATGCTGAATACCTGAAAATTTTATTCCTCCATTCATCATGTAAATGCAGATTATATTTCCAACATAGGACTGCATGCTTTCTAGAATATAAAGAAAATGGGATGTCTCAGATCCCGATCTAGAAGATCATAAGAAGTTTAATTTGTTTTGCGTCAGATTTAATCTCTTTCTTCTCTGCTTGGATATTTTCAGGGTTTCTTCTTAAATTTTATTACCACTAGCCTCTCTGGGGTGTTGATTTGGATACCTGTGAATTCTCTTACCTCCATTCAAGTTACATCTTCCCACCTTTCCCCCTTTCAAGTCATCCTAGATTAGGTCCTGCTAGATTGTTATGCCTTAGAATAGGAGATATATTATCTTCTCTCAAATTTAAATCTCAAAGATTTGAAAGCATAGTATTACTGGGATGCAATCATAATTATTCTAATAATAATTATTAGAATAAATATAGTAGCACTTTGTGACCCTAAATAATAGTCTTCTAATTAAGACTCCAAAATCTTCCTTTATAGATATCCAGGATAATTGTTCTATGGATATTTGAACTTGAACAGAAACTTATCAAATAGAACTACTTTTTAAAAAAGAAGTAAAAAATAAGAAACTCTTTTCTTTGAAGAAAGTTCAAAGTCTTGATAAAGGTGATATGTGATGATTCTAAATGCTGCTGGATGTGTTTTTATTGCTTTACATGCTGACTACTAAAGGCCTTTGAAGTTTTCTACTATCTAAGAAACAAAAATATTTACAACATTTTCATTAATTGAATTAGGAAACAGACATTTACATTTATTTTTATTAAAAACATTTCATCTCCGGGAAAGCAAGGTGGGTTTATCTACTACAGAAAATAATTCAACCTATATGTGAATGATGTATGTTTTCTCTTTATAGTAACTTTCTCCTAACAGTGATCTTTTCCAAATTGTTTTATATGAGAACACATCTTCTCAAAATAGCTCAATGAAGAACTCATTAGGATTATGTGCAAACTAAGAAGAGAAAATTCTAAATTTTTATAATCCATGAAAATTCTATAAAATCTATACAATTATTTATGGTGTTTTATAAAAGGAAATAGGCTATAAAAATTTGACTCTTTTATCAAGTTAAATGCCACAAACTACCATTCTGTTCATGGAAATAAAAAAAATTCCAGTTTAATTGAAATGAATGATTTCAGAAAGTTATAACAGCACACCAGATATTTGACACACTTCTTTTTTTTGGGCATATCTGATTAGTCAGATAAACCATTTCTTAGACTAATTGTGATATAGGTATAAATGATAGAGCATGACAATATTTTGTGGCCAGTGGCCTGAAGTTAAATATGAGCTGGTACATATCCTTGACTTGAGAGCACTATCAGTTTGACAGTATAGTAGTTTGAAGCTTAGCCTGGAGTTAGACAAAACAGGAGTCTGAAATATGACTCTGGTACTTCCTAACCATGTGACTTTATATAAGTTATTTGTTTATTTTTTTTCCAGGACTCTGCCTAAAAGGGTTGTTATTAGGATTACTTTAACTAGTAAACTTAATTACATTTTTGCAATTTTGCAGTGCCCTCCCTGTGCCCTCACCTTCTGACTTTATGTTGCAACCCACTGATGGTGGGTTTGGACAGTGGGATGTGGGGAGTTAGTGGCAGCGTGTCCATTCTGGGCAAAGGCAGTAGGCGACATCATGCTTTGCCACTTAACTCTCTTGCATTTTTGCTATTCATCTTAGGAAAAAACATGACCCATGTAGCTTTTGGTCCAAGTAGAATGAGAGTCATATAGAACAGTCCTAAACCTAGTCTTCAGCCTTGTGCCTGGAATGTAAAATATAGCTTATCCTAGCTGCCAATTCACAAGTCTGTTAGTGTGAGTTAAATGCTTGTCATAAGTCGGTAAGTTTTGGTGCTATTTATTATATAGTATTATTGCAGTAATAGCTAACCACTATACTTTTCAATGCATATCTATGACTTAACATTGTCCCTGGTACATTCTAGGAACTCAATAAATACCAACTATTTCAATTATCACTCTTTTGCCTGGTTTATAATAACAAAGGAAACTTAAAAGCAGGAAATGACCAGTTGCTTTATGAGCTTACTGATGAATGTGACTTCCAGAATACTTGCCCAACTTCATTTCTATTCCATGTAGTTGATAATTAAAATGTAAATATAGGAGCACCTGAGTGGCTCAGTCAATTAAGGATCTGACTCCTGATATCAGCTCAGGTTGTTATCTTGTGGTAGTGAGATGGAGCCCCATGTTAAGATTCTCTCTCTCTCTCTCTCTCTTTCTCTCTGACCCCCCCAAAATAAATAAATATTAAAAAATATAAATATAATTGTTGCTTTGAGACAAGTTTGAGCCCACTTATTACCTATGGGGCTTTGTGCATTTGGTCATTCAACTAATATGTATAGATGATTTATTATGTTTCTTTGGCCTTTTGACTTTTAGCTTCCTTTTATATAAATGGAGAGTAAAGAGAAACACTTTCCCCTGTTGTCAGGAGATTGATTGTAATGTAAATAGACAACTTAGCACAGGTTTTACCCCATAAAATGTGCTGAGCTTATAATGACTGCCATTCGTTTTTAGGCAACCTATCATTATCTGTTTGTGTGTGTGAGCCAATAGACATGGGTGCTAAAAGATAGGTCATTTTTCATCTGCCACCAAGGGAAAATCATCCCTCCTTTTTCCTGTCTCAGGTTTAACTTGCAACAGGTTGTCAAAGAGATGTTTTGATAACCTTTCATTTTCCCTGTATTTTCTTAAAAATAGACTGACAAAAATTTTAGACAATATGTGTTTGATGAGCGTGAATTTTGGCATTGGAAGATGAGGGCTGCAGTTTCTCATTCTCATAGAGTCTTGGTTTTGATGCATTACTGAATGGCTACAGTCAGGGTTTCTCAATTGAATCTCCATACGACAAGTCTGGTACACATTCCTGCATAGTCTGAAACTAAACTTTATTGATTCATTTAAAAAAATGAATTTCCATGAGTAGAATAACCCTAGTTTAAATCACATGAGGTGGGTGGTGGCAGAGGCTAGATACATGCTTAGGAATCTTTATATCCTCCCTCTGGGCACACAGGGAGACTGTATGCCCAAACTCTCTTGTCTAGGATTGGTCCCATGTAGCTGGTTTCTGATCAGTATTATTTGGGGGTAAGTGATCTATGTTATTCTTAGGACTGGCTACAAGCAACCTTCCATACTGTATTGACATATTGGCTAGGCAAATGGAGATCCAGAGAATGACTCTAGAGAGGCTCTTGGATCAGGCAGAGGCACCAGGTGACTGGTGAAGGGATCCTTCAGTGACTGCTTAGAGAGAAGTCACCCAGGAGAGCTGCCCAATTCTCACTAAGTCTGAAATGACCGAGAAATAAACCTTTATTGTTTGAGGCCACTGAGATTTTGCATTGTCATAGAAAGCTGTTGGTGCTAGTTACCCCTGGCTGGTTCTCTGATATATTGCCCAGGATGTGTATTTATCCCTAGTGGAGGAATTTCTCTTTTAGGGGGAGGGTGCTCTCATTTCCCATTTAGAAAATACCCCTCCCATGGATAAGATAGCCTGGAGGTTAAAACATAAATAGGGAGGTTGGTGTGAGGAGGAACTCAGCACCTGAGAGACAGAGATATTGGCAATAGGTATCTTATCTAAGTACTAGAGACAATAAATGACATATCTCTTTTGCATAGAAAGAGCTTCTTCATACTTAAATCTATTTGTCTGGGAAATCAGATCTTTGGACACACTCAATACACGCTAAAGACATTTGTCTTTTTAGCCATAGAGTTGTTGGTTTATTTTTGCTTTTTTGCCAATGACCTTTTTTATTTATTATTAAAATTTTTTAATGTTTTATTTATTTTTGAGAGAGAAAGGGAGAGAGAGAGAGAGAGAGAGAGCAAGGGAGCGAGCAGGGGAGGGGTAGAGAGAGAGGGAGACACAGAATTCGAAGCAGAATCCAGGCTCTGAGCTGTCAGCACAAAGCCCAATGCAGGGCTCAAACCTATGAATTGTGAGATCATGACCTGAGCTGAAGTTAGACACTTAACCAACTGAGCCACCCAGGTACCCCTGATGACCGTTTTTAAATATAAAATTAGTGAAACATTCTTAATCAAGTCCAGAAAATCCAAGTAGATTTTGTTACACGTAAGAAATATGAAGGTGTGTGGTTGCTCAAATTCTTTAGAAACTCAGCAATGTCATAGACCACACCTTCACCATAATCTTGTTCTTTTCCTCATATTCACTACCTAATGGCCTCAACTAATGGCTACTATAGCTCCAGACATCATAGTAAGTTCAAATAGGAAGGACACAGAAAAAAAAAAAAAAAGCTGCAAGATTTTTGCTTTAATCTCATTGGCCAAAAATGAATCATGTGATGCCCTTCATTACAGAAAACCTAGATAAGTTTTGTGTTTGTTGCTTATTTGTCTTTGGATATTCAAGTATCTATAGTATGGAGAGATGAGGGAGAAGGGAGATAAAATAGTTACTCAGTGACTCAGGCTATAATGTCCATAAAAGCATACTAGAATTACTCTTTCCACGGGCTTAAAGGACATTATGCCTGTTCTGTTATACATTGATTTACACAGATCAACTTTTACTTATGACACTGTCTTTACCTATTGATAAACAACTTACTATTACTTGCACTAAGAAATTTAAACTTTGACCATTGAAAGGAATGTGCATAGTGAGATATAGCCAGAACTACAGAATATAAAGGGAGGAAAGACTACTTCATGGATTTTCTGTGGCTAGGAAGAAGAGCCAATTTGGGATTCAGGTGGTTTTAAGAAGAATATCAAGCTGAAGGTCTGAATTAGATAGATAAAGCCCAGAGAACTAGAAGGCCTATTCCAATGCTTACCAGCCAATCTTTAGTGCTACCATGCATATTTTTTTTTATTTTTATTTTTTTATTTTGAGAGAGTGAGTGCAAGGGGAGGAACAGAGAGAGCGGGAGAGAGAGAATCCCATGCAGGCTCTGTGCTATCCGTGCAGAGCCTGATGGCAGAGCTCAATCCCATGAACCGTGAGATCATGCCCTGAGCCAGAATCCCTGAGCCACCCAGGCACCCTGCATATTATTTTCATTGAATAAGTATGATATAAAATATCCATGGTAAATATGATACCGGTGAGTACATATTGATCCCATAAAAAATGCCTGGTGAATATTTGTTTCTTTCCTCTCTCCCTTGTTCTTCCCAGAAGAAGAAAAGATCATTGCAGTCTTTCCTAAATGCATGAAGAAAGCCATAGACTTAGGAGATAGGCACAGGTTCAAATACTAGCAACAATGAAGTTGGAACATTACCT
The DNA here is from genome assembly GCA_028646485.1 of Cryptoprocta ferox. NCBI lineage: Eukaryota > Metazoa > Chordata > Mammalia > Carnivora > Eupleridae > Cryptoprocta > Cryptoprocta ferox. The sequence continues at coordinate 42,345,632 of CM053568.1, forward strand.
AATCTCTCCAAACTATAAAATGCAACCATGAATGCTGTTTTGTATCATTGCTATGAATATTAAATGCAAAAAAATTATTTTTTTCATTTTTTTACATTTATTTTTGAGAGAGAGAGAGGGAGGGAGGGAGAGCAAGCAAGCAAGCAGGGGAGGGGCAGAAAGAGAGGGTGATACAGAATCTGAAGTAGGCTCCAGGCTCTGAGCTATCAGCACAGACCCCGACATAGGGCTCAAATCCATGAACCATGAGATAATGACTTGAACTGAAGTCAGCTCACCAACTGAGCCACCCAGGTGCCCCTACAAAAAATATTTTAAAGCAGTTAATTCAGTTGTGGTCTATAGTAGAGATTTTATAAATAGCTGTGATAGAGTGCTGATAGGGACAGAATGTAAACATTGTAAAGTATGGCAATTGGAGCTTTCTTTCTGATTTCCCCTAAAGGATGTCTCTATGAGTCTCAGTCTAACTTGTTTATTTGTACAGTATTCCAGGTCATAGGACAATCATTCATGATTCATTTTATCCTCAGATTCTCTAGCAATAGCCTCATATCCCTTCCCAGGATAAAAAGTCAGAACAAAACTGGGAGAGCCACGTGTGTCCAAGTTTTGAGCATGTAGTCTATACAGAAGTATGCGAAGCTCTATTTTTAAAAGTTTACCTGTTTTTAAATAAATGTGCTTCATGTATTTTTACTAAACTTTATGTTCATCTTTTTAGAATCAATATTTTTCTGGTCTCCATAATAATATTTTATAAAATAGATTATTAAAAATCTCTGTGAAATTTGCCTGAAGGCAAGCTTGCAATTCAAGAATAATTAAAGTGACAGTTTAAGAGCAAATTATGCAAGCCAGGGATGTGCGGCGGGTTTATTGTCACTCTCATCTCTGTACTCTGAAAAAGAAAAGTGATTCAGCTTAATTTTTCATCAAGTAGCATCTTCCCAGGAGGCATTATTGAAGAGTGGAGAATGAAGGCATATATCAGCTTTCCCAAAGTGATGGCGTAAATAGCATATGGTGTTCATATTTGTGTATGCATGTGTGAAAAGAATGGACAAAGCTCATTTTTACTTCTTCTTTGCCATAATTTAAAAAAAATCACGTTTGTTAAATAAACTAACTTTTCTTCCCCTATTATTAAAAGCATTTTAAAATCTCTTGAAGATTATAGACTTTAATTCCATACATAATTTGATGAGTGGACTGATAAAGTTTTTTTTAAAAACTAGCCCTATAGTCAAACCCCAAGATATTTCAGCTTTTCTGAAATGTTATTCTTTTAGAGTTACATATTTTATTTTTTTATTTTTTTATTTTTTATTTTTTTATGTCTTTATTTATTATTGAGACAGAGACAAACAGAGCATGAGTAGGGGAGGGGCAGAGAGAGAGGGAGACACAGAATCTGAAGCAGGCTCCAGGCTCTGAGCTGTCAGCACAGAGCCCGATGCGGGGCTTGAACCCACGAACCTGAACCGTAATATCATGACCTGAGCTGAAGTTGGCTGCTTAACCGACTAAGCCACCCAGGTGCCCCTAGAGTTACATATTTTAAAAGAATGACCTGCTTTTTAAAAATTTTACAGTGGAAATTTTAAACAGAAACAATTTCTCTTTTCCTGAAAACCATGTGAGGATGTCTTATTTCAATCAAAAGGTCATGGCCATATTTATTGTTAATCTAAAACACTCCAATATGATCTTCATGATGGCCAGTCCTGATAATGGACAGATCTGTTACGCAATGATGATTTTTTTCATTGTATACTATACATGTATCCAGAGACTGAGCTGTGATTGTAGGATCACTCAAAGGCCAGGACTGTCTTTAGGCTCAGAAGAGCCCTTATGCTGTCACATTCTGCATGTATTATTAAATCAGCAGGGTGAGCTTGATAATTATAATAAATGCTAACCTCCATGCTACCTACTCTATGGCAGACTTGGTACCAGGTATGTTTTTCACAATTGCTCATTGAATCCCAACTATGTAAAATTGATAAAATTATTATTCCCATTTTACAGATGGGGAAACTGAGGCAAAGAGAGATTTTTTTTTTTTTTAATTTTCCCATGGTCCTACAGCTGGTGACTCTGAAATTCAAACTGGGGTCTTGTTTCCTTAGAAGCATTTTGTATATGTATTTTAATGAGTAAGATTCTGGTGTTAGAACAAAACTCTAAAACTCTTTTCTCAGTCTCTCCTGAAATAGCAAATTTAGAGTTTTTGGAACATTGTCTCCCAAGCAGTTTGGAGGGAAAATACTCTCTGCATCACTGTCATTGCTTTACTCTGGCAGCCTTTTGAATCTGGTCTGACTACACCAACAAGTTTGATGGTTTGGCGTGGCTTAACCTAGGAGACATAAGCGCACTGTGAACACATACATAATATCCACTGAGGACATGAATACGTTCTGCACTTCTGTCTACCTGTCTGTATATTCATCATTAATACCTAGGTGAATACATTTGGAGGGAGAGAACAGACCTAGACAATTACTAAGAACAAGAAAATTGCTATTAAAATAGGAATAAGCTAGAAGAGTATGTGGAGGCTATATATAATTAGTCAGTTTTAATAGTAAATTCGGCTGTATGTGCTTTAAACCTACAATTTTCTTGTCCTCAAAATATCTTCATGATTGCTCTTTTTCGACAGCTCAAAGAATAGAATGAACAAATTTAAAAATACTTTCGTGGATTCCTTGAAAATTGAAAAGAGTATGCTCTCAGTAGGAGAGATTGAAGTTAGTCCCTGTTTGAAAAAATAATTTTTTTCTAATCATCATGAGGGTGGGGGTAGATTAATGGGAGAGTATGCCATAGGATGGGTTAGATTTGGAAGTAATCTCTTGTAAAAATTAGTATGCAGTAAAAACGTTGTCTCAGATAAAGCCTTTATCAAATACTCAAATATTAATATTTTTCTCAGAAGAATCTAACCAGAAAATGTTGACTCTTTTATAGGTGGCCATGGCCTAGAAATGCTATATTCTGACTTTTTTTTAATAACTCAAAATGATGTGAAAACTTGGGCTTTGGTGAATTTACTTCTTTCCTCTTTCTGAGAAAGAAGGGTGCATCTCTATAGCATACAAAGTATTAACTCTTTTGTCCTCCCTATTGGGAGACTGGAGGTTGGCCAAGGAGATGGTTTGGGTATAGACTGACCTTTCTCTCTGACATAGATTTTATTTTTCCTATATTCATGAGCTAGACTAGAGACTAACTTGCCAAATTTCACACAAATATAAGTAGAAGATTTGTATTCAGATTAGACTTCAAATTCTAAGTTTTTTTCCCATGGAATCAGACTGGCTTTCATCATCTTACTTAGGAAAATATTTGGCACAATGCTAAAGCTAAAGAGAATGGTAGCAGGTTTTCCACTTTAGCATCCAGCATGTTATCAGGAAGTAACTTAGGCAAGCACTCCCCATGGATTCTGTGCCTCACTTTCAATTGAGACTTAAAATAAGAAATGGTAATTGCTCAAAACAACACAGCATCTGGAAACATCACTGGTGTCAATATAATACCAGTGCAGGACAGCTCACTGACCTGATCGTCACAGGAAACTTTTGTATTCAAGCTGAATAAATCTGTGTGATTTACTTGAACTTTGTCACGTGTCCCAGCTCCTGTGGATGCACACACACAGCCACTGTGCAAAGACAACTTTGCTTATTCAGAGTCCATCAATATTGATGTGCTGAGCCTTGTATCTCTTCTGTTGCCAATATGTGTGTATGTGTTTAATGGTGGTTTCTGGATTTATATTACTCTTTCTTAACTTATTTCAGTCTATTTTGAATTAGCCTGATACTGCTTCAAGTATAATGTAAAAGCCATAGAGTGGTGTACTTTCTTTTATCCATCCCATTATCTGTGCTCCTGTTGTCCTATATTCTACCTCTGTATATGTATTAAATTTTACAGAAAAATTTTATTATTTTGGCTTTAAAAAAGTCATTTTTGTCACTTAGTCTTTTAATTTTATTAAAATAGATATTTCAAGCACATTTTTAATATATGTCACCTCTTGTGAAAACATTAGCTGAAAACATAAGCAAAAGAAATGCCTAGAGTATTTCTAAGGTAATGATAAGTACATCCCAGCTGCCACCTGGCTGGCACCAATCTTAAGACTGTCCTGATGTCAGAGACAGTAAAATGTGAAATTAGACAAACATAAACTCCTATATACTTATCACTTCGCTTAAAAAATGGAACAATTCCTAATACTGTTGTTTATTTTGTTTTGAGAGAGAGAGACAGCATGAGGGAGAGAGAGGCTGAGAGAAAGAGAGATAGAGAACCCCAAGCAGGCTCTGCACTGCCAGCACAGAGCCATATGTGGGCCTTGAACTCACAAGTTGTGAGATCATGACCTGAGCAACAACAAAGAGTCAGACACTTAACCAATCGAGCTGCAAAATCAAGCACAAAAGAGCTGCTGAACACCACCTCACCAATCCTCCCCTGACAATCTTCTTTGGGTACATGAGTGCTTTCCTAGCTTGGTCCTTGGGTACAGCTAAATATCTGTGTTCAGGTATCTTCAGGAAGAAGAGGAAGATGAAAACAAAGAGGTGGTGGTTTTTCCTAGCCTGAAATCTGTGACTTTGTAAAGTCGTATATTTGGAAACTAAAGGCAGAGAGAGAAAAAGGCAAGGTAAATGGCTATTGTCCCTATTGGGCATGGGTGTGAGGTCGGGGCTGGGTGTAGCGGGGGTGGGGGTGGGGTTGCATTTGGATAATAGTGTCTCTGACTGCAGTTAGCTGAAACTGTGAAATCTGTGAAGTCACTACTAGACTTTGGGACATAAAAATTCAAACAGAAGAGAACATTTCATGTTTCTGAAATTTAAGCTGTGCAAGAAAAGCTGGGATTGGCTCTGTTGGTATTCAACTCTGAAAATTAGTCTTTATTACAGCTTCCTGCATTGTTTCCTATTTAACAGGGTCCTAAGGTTACTGTCTCCTTGGTCTAAGATACTGTGTTACCAGGGACTTCAGCCTTTTACCTTTCTTATCTTCATGATGGACTCCCATCTCGTTCCCTTCACAGTCTTAGACACAATTCATATTTTTCCACCTTGTGTTGGAATCCATGAATTTGTGGTAGAGATGGCCTAAGATTTCCTCAAGAAAGATCCTATCCCTCCAGGTCACTAACTTGAAGAACCTGAACTAGTTGTAGATTGGCTTTTCCCGAGTTTGTGGGATGTCCTAAACTCTTTTGTGGTGAGTCTGTGGATGGTGACTTTGCAAAGAGAGGAGCTGTGTCTTCTTGCCCTGGGCTACACTGCCTTTTTCCTTTAAGTCTTCTCTAGTAGTTCCATGGCTAGCTAGGGAGCAGCTGGAGAAGGGTTTTCAGACTGGGTTGTCCTCACCCGTCCTGCAGTGACTTTCACTCCTGTGGTGAAGAGAATTCCTTGTGCTGGGGGTTCTTTCTTTTTTCTTTTCTCCTCCCTTCCTTAGAGGCTTAAGCACTGGGCTAGGAATCATTGTGGTTCCCACTCCATTAAATCATGTAAATCTTTGCTCTGCAAGGTTGAGATAAGGGGTCCTGCTATAGAACCTTAATGTTTTCTGCAACATGTTTTACAGCTTTACAATCACCCTTAGGCTGCCCTTTGGAGAAAGACTGGCAGCTTCACCAACATGCTGGAAGTTCCTGCCAAGGATATGCTTGCAGTACATACCACAACCACATTAACATGGGGACATGCTGACAGTACACACCAGGGTCAGGAGGTCTGTTTCCTCCTGAACTTTCAGTGGCTGCTCATTGGTCCTGAATTTATCTGTCCTGGGTCCACAGACTTGGTTGCTCTCATGCTCACAGTACCTGGTTCTGGGACTGTGGAGTTCCCTGCTGCTGTTCCCCATTCCTCCTATAGCTGAACAAATTAGGAACTTCTAACTGGAAGAAACTTTGAGTTTATTAGGAATAATCTCCCATTTGTTGCAGGAATTTCTCTAAGGTACCATTGTCAGATGATAATTTCTATTTTGTGTGAACAGTTTCAGCACCAGAGAGAGTATTATTACCATAAGTACTCACAGACAATTATATCTTCATACTTGGACTAATATTTCTACTAAAAGGTTCCTAGAAGTTCGACAGGGTTCGAGGGATATGCACACTTTACATTTTTATGGCTACTAACAAATTATACATGTGCGTCCACTCAGATCAGTACCAATTTGCTATCATAATTCATATACCGTATTTCCGAGTCACTCCAGAAAGCTTACCACTGCCACACCCTTGGGTATGTCCATTGGGTGCCCAGCTAGCATGGTCCTGGATGCTATCATCCTCTACTTGTGGTCTAACAAATAGGAGTTTCTCCAAATGGGCAATTGATGAGACAGAGCTGTAAATTGTGTGAGCAGTGGCAACCTACAAACATAGTGTAGAAGGATTCTCGCACAGAGTCGTGACACCGAGGCATTTCTTTCCAGGAAGAAACTTGATTCCTACTGGCACCACTTAGATGGGTTTGTACCCGAAGAACTGAACCCCAAATGTCACATGGCTTATTTTTAAATATATTTTCTACTTCTTTGTCTCTCATATATGGTAACACACAAATATGTAGTCTGATTAAGTGGTCTCATGTTACAAGGTCCTGAGGAATATTGTCACCTGAGGTGTTTTTTCTTTCTTTAGGAACAGGACCCTACCACAATAGCTGCTGATTAAGGATAAAGGTCTTTATGAAATTCAGGCAAAGTTGCCTGGTCAATCCTAAGATCTTTATAGGCTTGTGTTTTTTTTTCCTTTTTCTTCTTCTCCTTCTTTTTTTTCCTAACATTTATTTATTTTTGAGAGACAGAGAGGCACAGAGGATGAGCAGGGGAGGGGCAGAGAGAGAGGGAGATACAGAATCTGAAGCAGGCTCCAGGCTCAGAGCTGTCAGCATAGAAATCCACTTGGGGCTCGAACCCACAAACCGTGAGATCATGACCTGAGCCGAAGTCAGATGCATAACCAACTGAGCCACCGAGGCACACCCTGCCCCTGTTTTTTTTTTTTTTTTGTTTTTGTTTTTTGACTTGTGCTTTTTCTCTCAGTGACCCAGCCATGTCCAGCATCCTTTTCATAGCCTGTTTGTTGTGGCTTGAGCCAGCAGCATGATGGTAGATGGTGAAAGGATAGGCTGGTGGATGCACTATCCACAATAACCATCAAGACCTGGTTATTGACATCAGTCACTTCTTCTTTCTGCTGACCTGTATAAAGATGGTTTCAAACATTGGTCCATTCTTGAATACACCATTCCTTCCCTTATATAGTTGCTAATGCAGGCCCACTGTTAAGGTATTGAACATATCACTAAACTATTGCTATGGGCAATGTAGTGCAGTAACATAAATATTCATGGATTTCTTTTATTCAGACAGCTTTGCCTGCTACACAAACCACAGACCCAATGACGGGAGTAGATAACTGCTTACTGTCCTCCCCCATAGTTCTGTTTTTATTATGTACTGCTTTCTTTTATCTTTTGTCATCATACTCTTTATTTCAACAGCCAACCCCTTAGGGTAGGGTCCACGTTGGCTTCCACAGAGCACAGGTGGATCCAGATGGAGACAGGACCGAGGTGTACATGTATCTAATTAGTTTTTTTATAAAGGCATCAAGAAATGAGAAAACGTTTAAAATTATTCCTAGGTTTACCCTTTTTCTGTTCTTCATTCTCTTGTGTAGTTAGAAGTTTTCATCTGATATCATTTGCTTTCAGCCGAAAGCATTTTCTTAGGCATTTCTAATGATTCAGGTTTGCCTGTGATGAATTCACACAGATGTTTATCTGAAAACAAACAGCTCCTGTTTATCTAAAAATGTTTTTGTTTTGCTTTTATCTTTGGAGGATATTTTTATAGGATATAGAATTCCAGATGATCTTTTTTTCAGTACTTTAATCTTTTTTATTGTATTGTCTTTTAATTTACATTGTTTCTGATAAGACGTCAGTAATAATATTTGTTTGTTCCCCTGTATATAAAGTGTGTATTTTCCTTTGAGTACGTTTAAGATTTTCTCCTTAGCCTTGACTTTGATCTTCGGCAATATGATTAGAATAATCCTAGATGTGGTTTTGTGTTTTCTTGTTTCACATTGGTTAACCTTCTTGGTTCTGTAGGTTGATATATTATCATTAAATTTGATAAACTTTCTGGCAGTTATTTCCTCAAAAATGTTTCCCTGGCCCAGTCTTTTTCGTTCACCCTCTGGAATTTTACTTCTGTGTAGGTTACATAACTTGATATTGTCACAAAGATCATGGATGTTCTTGTTCTGTTTTTGTCATTGCTTTTCTGTTTAAACATTTTTTTGCTCTGTGTGCTCTAGTTTAACCTGTCTTAAAGTTCATTTTTTTCTGTAGTCTGCTGTAAAACCCATTCAGTGAATATTAGATGTTGTGGTTTTCATATTTAGAATTTCATTCAGTTCTTCATAATTTTTTCTCTGTAGAATCCCATTTACTAATACTATTCATCAATTCTTTTAGTGTTTTGAATATATCTAGAATAGAACTTATATAGTCCTTTTATCTTAAATCCAACATCTTTGTCATCCCTTGATCTGTTTCTTTCGACTATATTTTTTTCTACTGGTTATGAGTCACATTTTCCTGCTTCTTTGCACATTTTTTTTATTGTATATTAGACATTATGGATGTTACATTGTTATAAGGCTAGGTTTTCTTATCTTCCTCTAAGGGATGTTGAGCCTTGTTCTGGAGAGCAGTTAATTTTTTGATGGTTAGACTCCCACTCTGTGGAGATTTTTAGAATATTTGTTGGAGCAGATTTAATGAAGTGTTCACTTGAGGACTACTCTAGACCGCTTCTTATATGGTGGCCTTTCTGGAATCTTGACTAAATGCCTTTTGTTTGTTTGTTTTGTTTTGTTTTTTTGTTGTGTGTTTGTTTGTTTGTTTTCTTTTCAGTTATTTCTGGCTGGTTCTTAATTCTTCTATCTTCTAGCACTATGCATCCTCCAAAATCTTACTTCAGCCCGGAGTCTCAAGGAGCTATTCTCTGCCAGGCCTCATGGAGTCTTGTTTTTAGCTGATATAGCTTAGTATTTGGCCAAAGACTCAAGGTAACTCTTGGGCAGGTTTTTGTGGTTCCTTCTTAGCCCCTTCCACTCTGGTACCCTTACATGTAATTGAAGTCACCTCAGCATCTCTATATTGTGGTCTTGTTTCCCTTTTCCTAGTACCACAATCTAGGTTGTGGTTCTGTTTGTTCTCTACTTCCTTCTGATGCTATTTAGAAAGTTTCCCAAAGTCAGTGTGAATGCAGAACTCATTCATGTTTCTCATCTCTTGAGGGTAATATTTTTGACCTATTGTTATCCAGTGACTGAAGACAGTGCTGTATATGTTTATACATTTTATGGTGGCTTACAATCAGATGGTAAACTCAGTATCTGTTATGTTAGCATGCTGTATCTTCAAACCTAACTTTGAATCCAAACTCCACACGATTTTTCATGTTGTGACCTTAGACAAGTTTCTTAAATTTCCCGTGTCTTGGTTTTCCCATCTCTTAGAATAAGGTAATGGTTCCCAATTAACTAGAAAGCATGTAACATATGCCTACCACCATAGCTCATTAATAAATGTGATATACATACCTTCTTTCTCCATTTCTTTATTACTTTCATGTTGGCATAAAAGCATTGTGCTTAATTGAATAACTAACCCTTTCAGCTTGTTCTGAATCTTCAGGAACAGAGATTTAAAGAAAAAAAAAGAGGCTGCTTGGGGAAAATTCCTGAAGTGCTTAAAATTCCATGTTTTACATGTTCTTATACACTAAGACTCTGATAGTCTTGCCACTCATAATCTTCTTCTTTGTATATAGAGAGCTATTATCTTCCCGTGGCTTCCAGAATAACCTATAGTATGCCTTAGGCTTAAACAGAGATTTTGCCTAAGTATGTTTCTATGTAGAAGTTTTTAAAAGAGTTCAGGGACAGTTTAGTGTGGCAAGATAGGGATGGTTTAAAAAACTTAAAAAACTCTTATCTAGACTCCACAAGCTTTGACAACAGTCTTGTTTGAGGTTTTTTTTTTTTTTAATTTTAAAAACGGCTCTGGAGAATCAACATATTTAGAAACATGCTATATATGAACTACATTAATGCAAGGTAGGAATACTTCACAAAGGATTTATGATGTATTTTTAAGTGGTGCTCAGTTATAATACCACAACAGCCATTGCAAATACATTTACTTTAAGTTGCCCCATCGATTATAAATAGCTTACTGAAAATGCTAAGCAATTACATTGAAATGTGACATCCTTTTTTAACAACAAGAGGATATAGTTCTTGTAGATGTTAAAATTGTTTTATTCTATAAACACATTGTTCTTGGTATTCATAAATTGTTACATGCTATACACAGTGGGAAAACATAAAAGGAAAATTATCCAGCTTTTAGGATAGTAGTAGGGCTTGAGGGAAAAAAAAACAAAAGTTTTTTTTTCTTTTTTTTAAGGTTTATTTATTCTTGAGAGAGAGAGACTGAGTGCGAGCGAGCGCGAGCGAGAGCACGCACACACAAGTGGGGCAGGGGCAGAGAGAGAAGGGATCAGATGATCCAAAGCAGGCTCTTTGCTCACAGCAGCAAGCCCAATGTGGAGCTCAAACTGACCAACCCTGAGATCATGACCTGAGCAGAAGTCAGACGCCCAACTGACTGAGCCACCCAGGCACCCCCAAAAGTTTGTGCTTCACAGTAACAAGTGGATTTTGCTCTCTGGCAACTCTAATGAGCCAATAAAAGAGTTGTGTTTTTTCTCTACTGTCCTACCATGGGATCATCCATTATTGGTATTAAGAAAAGTTTATTAAAAAGTTACTTTTTAATAACTAGTTTATTAAAAAGTTTATTAAAAAGCCAGGCCCTGTGCTAAGCTCAGAAGATGAAACTATTAGCCACGTGGATAGTTTCTGTTCCCTTGCAGTTTCCAGTTCAGCCAGTAATACAGAAAACTAGAAAATGTGCCATGCACAAGTATGCTAGCAGGATTGCAGAATGGTACAAGAATACATAGCAATGAGGCAATTCTAGTCTGTGGGGATAAGGGAAAATATATTACTTAAATTGAATTATCCAAGGGGTGAGAAATGCTAAGGGTCCTACAGACTGAGGGAATGGCAGGTATGCAAGCCTGGAGGTGGGAAAGTATGGTCAGATTAAGAAAGACGTTTGGAAGGTCATCAGTGTAGAACGCGATGGAATGTTAAGGCTAGAGATGTAGATATCAGTGAGGCTTGGAATATCTTTTAAGGAGTGTGCACTTAATTCTAAAAGCAATATGGAGACACTGAAGCATTTTAAGCACCAAAGGAATTGTCATCAGATTTTAAGTGGATCGTCCTGACGTTACCAGCACCTGTAGACTTCTGTATTAAAGTAGTTAAATCTGGAGGTACGCCACCTGGTGGCTGAACCCAGATTAACCTAGAAAGATCCATTCCCACCTGGATAGAAGACTGCAATATTTTGTGGTTTTAGGTTTGCTATACACCCTACCCATCAAAGCCTTGAGACCCAGTTATTGCCTTTTTTTTTTTTTTGCCTTAATGAACCATCTGGTCCACATGGCAGGGTTCTACCTTAATTTCCAGTGAATCATCCAGTTTCCCTGTCCTAAACCATCCAAATCAGGCTTATTGAATAGAGTCTTTACCATCTGCCTATTCCTCACATCCTTCTAACTTTTTCAGTAGTGTATGAGATGATATTTCTTTATTTCCCATCACTCTCTGGGGCTTTGAGCAAAGCTGGATGATCTCTTAAAAAGTGCAGTGCATACCAACAGTATTCAGACCTAGGATTCGCAAATGTTTGAACCTAATCATGTCGGAACACATTCTTGTTTTCTTCTGTGGATCTCTACTAGTCAGGATAGTTTTACTGTTCTTTATTTTCTGGAGTTTGGGTATGTATGTATGCATTTTTGAAGTCTATTTATTTAGAGAGAGAGAGAGAGAGTTAAAGAGAGAGATTGCCCCAAGAAGGATCTGTGGATAGCCTGGAGCCTGATGCAGGACTTGATTCCATGAACCCTAAGACCATGACCTGAGCTGAAGTCAAGAGTCAGACACTTAAACAATGGAGCCACCTGGGCATTCCTGGAGTTTGTTTTTTACTTTACTTTTTTAAAGAATAGTGATACTGTATATACTTTTGCAAACTATATTCTCCCTTTTCCCATCTCTGGTAACTGGTATTTTCCAAACACTTGACACCTTTTTCTCCTTAAATGCACATCCAAGAGACCCACAGTATATGTAATAACATTGTCTAACCGTATTGAATATTGATTTCAGCATAGGCCCACATTTTTTTTTTTTACAACTTCTTGAGTACTATAATCTGGACTCCTTGGCAATAAACCAAAACTCCAAAAGATTTAGCCCTTGAACAGTGTGGTCCTAAAAGTTCCCTTGAAGCAGCAGTGATATGTAACATAGTCCACATGGTTTATTTCATGGGAGACTGAAACCGTCCTAAAGCACTCATCAGGTTCTTACCATTTTGAGTCAAAACAAAGTAGCAGATTAGAAACAATGGAACATACTGATATGAGAGAAAAAAATGACTGCTATCAACAGAGGAAGAACTTCAATTTACTTAATGCAAGCACAGAAAATATAAAGCATTGTAGAAGATACATAAAGCAAAACACTTAGCAATTTAGTAATGCATATTAACAATGATGAGACCAAATCACCAAGAAATGGTTATATTTTGAATTATTTATTCTATTCAAGAAGTTGTTGAAATGTTGGCGTATTTTAAAATGATTTCTATCATAAGTGGCTAGAGTATAAAGAGGTGGTACTTAAAATGTTAGAAAAAAATGAATGGAAAATGCTTTGGATTTTGGACTCATTGTTTTGAATGGCAGCAATATATTGTGTTCAACTTTGTTTCTCATGTAAGATATGAATGTTGTAAATAGGCCAACATTTAGTAAAGATGATAGGCATAGGTTTATAGTCTATACACTTGGGTATTCTGATTCTGTGTCTTACTAGTTGAATGGTCTCTGGCAAGATATGTAACCTGAGCCTCAATTGCCTTATTGGTAAAATGAGAATAATTAACAATCACTTTGCTGTAATATTCTAAGGATTAAACACTGTAAATAAAGTGCCAATACCTGACATATGACTGCTGAATAAATAAGTACCACCATAAAAGGTGGCAAAATTGTAAAAGGTTATAATTATCCTTAAGATAGTTTTACCCATCAGAGGACTCATTCTATGGATATTAAAGCAAGTTTCATACAAATACCCCATGGTACCTTCTGAATATTAATTACTCTACATATGGAAATGGTGCCAAACTTCACGTATCAGAGGCTCTCGAGTATAATAGGAGTTTAGATATTCTGCAGACAAGGGCACCAAGGTCCAGGAAGGATAAGAACCTATCCTGAGAGCATACAGATAATAGCAAGTTTGTATCTCCAGTCTAGGATATTTACTAAGCCTCTCGCCCTTCAAGGTTCATTTGGCATCTTAAACACCTTGCTAAGCATTTCTACTTTGTGTTCTATCATTTGAAATTAGCACAGAGGTGGCCTCTTACCTCTGTGTGCATGACTTAAAGGGAAGTACTTGATAGGGGGTATGTAAGAAAAGTACCTTGACACTGCATTTAAACAGGAAACATATCATGCACTTCTATTAGATTGAAAGTTGTTTTTTTTTTTTTCTGGCAATGGAATGTCAATCAGTACTACGAAATCTTTCCCAGCCACCCTTAGCAATGTTACTGAATTTAGCCATCATTTTTGTCCAGATAAATCAGATCTATCTAGCCTCATTTCTTTCAGTGAACTTGATACCTTCCACCTTGACTTGACAATTCAGAATCATCCTTTTCTTTACCTATTTCCTTGTTTTCTACATCCATTGAGCCATTAAGTTTGTTGATGCCCCTTGGAAAATATCTCTCATGTCTGTTTCTCTTTATGTTCTTACCAGTATGGCTCTAGTCTAGGGGCTACATCTTTAGCCAATTAGACTTGTGCCAAAATCTTCTAATTGGTGTCCTGTCCCACACTTTTCTCCTTCTTTGCTATCTTGTGCACTGTTTTAAAACACCTCTCTCCTTCTGTCACTGCCTTGTTTAGAGTCCTTTACTGGGTCCTCCTGGCCTATAAAATGAAACAGACTCCGTGGACCAGCATGCATCCCTTCTTGGTTCTGATGTATTTTGTTTCATATTATTGTTCTTTCTAATTTCTTATGACAGATACTTAATTCTTTTATCCTTTGAATTCTTTTGTCTTACATGAATGGAAAGTGTTTCTAAGACTGCTACTGGTGATTATGAATCTGAAAACTTATTTTAATGAATGCATGTGTTCAACACACTACGCTGTGTTGATATTTTTTTAAATTCACATGTATTAAAACAGTTTCTAGCAGTGCTAGTTATCCTCTGCATTGGGAGCGAATTGTTATTTTTATTTTAAAAAATCACGTAGCATGAGATCTACCATTTAAACAAATTTTTAAGTGTGTAGTATGTTATTGTTATCTGTAAGCAAGGTGTTGTAAGAACATCACATCCCTGGAATGTCCTCAACTGGCATGACTGAAACTTTCCATGCCTTTGAACAGCTACTCTCCATTTCTCCTCCCCACCCCCTGCCCCTCATATCTGGCAGCCATCATTCTACCTTTTGTTTTGAGTTTGATCTTTTTAGATACTTCATATAAGGGCAATCATGCAGTGTTTTTTCTTCTGTGACTGGCTTATTTCACTTAGCATAATGTCCTCAAGGCTCATCTCTACAGACACACATAACAAGATTTCTTTCTTTTTATGGCTGATTAATATTCCACTGTCTGCCTATACCACATTTTCTTCTATTCATCCATTAATGGACATTTAAGTTGTATCTACCTCGACTATTGTAAGTCATGCTGCAATGAACATGTAGTGCAAATAGCTCTTTAAGATCCTGATTTCAGTTCTTACAAATGAAACATACTCTTACTCATATGATTCAGCAGTCAAAGATCTTGCTATTTACCCAGAAGAGTTGAAAACTTAGGTCTACACAAAACCTGTATGTTTTATAGCAGCTTTGTTCCTAATTCCAAAATTTAGAAGCAACCAAGATATCCTTCAGTAAGTAGATGGATAAACAAACCGGGTTACCTCCATACAGTGGAATATTACACAGCACCAAAGAAAACCCAAGCTTTCAAGACATGAAAAGACATGGGGGGAAATGTAAATGCATATTAACAAGTCAAAGAAGCAATCTAAAAAGGATACATACTGTGTGATTCCAACTTTATGACTTTATGGAATAGGCAAAACTATAAAGACATAAAAAGATCAGTGTTTTTCAAGGGTTTGGGGAAATGGAGGAATGAATAGGCAAGCACAGGATTTTTAGGGTGAAACTACAGTGAAACTACTCTGTATGGCTCTATACTGGTGGGTACATGTCGTTACATTTATCTACATCCATAGCCCCTGTGGGCCCCTGAAGGTGTTTTAGGGGGGTGTGATGTGACTTCTCTGGGCTTGTGCATGGAGTTTCTCAATTAGAGAGGCCTTGCTGTTTCTTATTCAGGAGCTTATAATCTCTTGTACCCTCTGGTGTCTGTCTGCAGCGCTGCAAGCTATTTGCTTCTACAGCAGCAAGCCACGCCACTCTCCCTCATTCTCAACAGTGGATACCAGGCATTAGAAGTACCCAGGCTCCCTGTCGGTGCCCTAAGTCAGAGGAGACAGATACTAGACCCTTGGCCAGCTCTCTGAAAAGCTGGATCACCGGATGCACATCTCCCTGAGTGAGAAGGCTTGAGTTGCTGCTAGCAAGCCCTCTCCACCCCCCTCCCAACCCCAGTCTCCTTTGTTCTCACTGACCCTCATGCGTCCAAATTAGGTCAGTTCTCTCTGAGCTTGAGAGCTTCCAGTGAGGTAAGACACAAACCAGTCCCTCTGGCAACTCTCTCAAAAGCAGGAACTTTGGACACATGCTCCACACTTGTCTTTGTCCCCATGGCAGAAGTCCTAAACTAGGGAATTCTCCCCCACTGCTGAGCTTGGGTCAGAGGCTTGGTGCCCCTTAACAAAAATTGCTCTTTCCTGTCATTGTAGTTCGTTCTTCTCAGCTTTGTGTTTATTTAGGGTGCTGCAACTTCTTAACTGAAATATGGAAATGTCATAAAGCTAATTTGGACCATATGTTGTTGTTAAATCAGTGTTTCCATGAGTGAATGAAGGCTGGGATTTCTACTCTACCATTGCCGAGGCCACTCTTTTTGCTTAATTTTCTTCTTTAATGGGTAAGTTATTTAAGGCTTCACATTTTCTGCTAATTACTGCTTTCACTGTGACCTATAGGTCTGTGGTGAGAGGTATTCCCAGTTTCCTTAATTTCTAAATACTAATTTTTCTTTTAATTTCATTTTTTATTAAGAATCATATAAGGTCTATATCTTAATTTTTTGTGTTCACTTAAATTTGGTCATTTGTTACTTTTAATTTTGATTCCAAAAGGGCTATGATCAGAGAATGTAACTTAGGAAATCTCAATTTTGAAAATAGGTTAAGATTGTATTTGTGACCAACTATGTGATCAATTTTTGTAAACACTCCATGAATATAATGAAAATCTATATTCTCTACCAATGAATAGAGAGATATTTCTTTGAATCTGTGGTATCAAGTGTGCTGACATCATTAAATTCCTATGTAATTTTTTTCTACTAGTCTATCCAGTTATTAGAGAGGCACGCTAAAAATATAACACTTTAACTTAAATTTTTACCACATTGTCCTTGTGTATCCAGTAGTTTTTATTTATATATTTAGATATATCGCTAGGTGCAATAAGAATTTGTGTCTTAACATAGCTTTCTTATAACTTATGTTTTTGCTTTCTTATAATCATTTTATTCCATTTAGTATTTTTAACCAAAAATTCTACTGTTTTTGATAAAAATATTGTCACTTCTGATTTGTTTCCTCTCTTTTGTTTTCCATTTGCCTGTCTCCTTATTTTTAACCTTTCTTTAAAATATGTATTTCTTTCCTTTTTTTTAAAGTTTATTTTGAGACAGAGTGAACAAGTGGGGGAGGGATGGAGAGAGAATCCCAAGCAGGCTCCAAGCTATCAGTGCAGAGGCCCATGCGGGGCTTGATCCCACCAACTGTTAGATCATGACCTGAGCTAAAATGATAGGTCAGACACTTAACCAACTGAGCCACCCAGGCACCCCATTAAATGTGTATTTTTAATAAGGTATGACAGAGTTTTATTTACATTTCACCTATTCATCTGATAGTCTCTGTTTTTTAATGGAAAAGAGTTCTTGAACATGTATCATATAGGTTGATATAATTTATTTTAACATCCATAATTGATGTCTGTTACTTTTTTAAACCATTGTTTGCTTTTTTCACTTTTGCAGTATTTTTTCTTTTTTTTGATCAAATTACTTGCCGTTTTCCCTTTATAGCTGTAAAATTTTATTAAAGTTACTAATATTCACATGAAGAAAATATCATGTTAAAATGAATATTAATAACAGCCTCCAGGAAAAAAGGAGATCTGAAAAGTGGTGTGAGGAACTTTATAAAGAGGAAAGAGTAGCTCAAACTCCTTGGTTTAAGTAATTGAGGATGTGTTCTGTATTATGTATAAACACTTTAGGTTCTGTCTAAATCCAACAGTCTCTTCCCTGCTCCATTATGAACCGCCTCCCAGAATCTCTGTTGAGTCCTTCAACATATGGAGTGCATAAAGTGCAGTGTCTGGCTTCAGGGGCCATTCACTGGGTGTGAGACTGGTGAATTTTATAGCTGTTGAACTAAATAACCCCAACATTCCTTCCAGCTCAAGAAAGTTTGATTCTGTAAAGATCCTTATCTCCCCTGAAACAATTAAGAATTATATATCGGGTACACTGTTCTGAAATCTTAATGAGAAAAATCAGGAGAAAAGATATAGCAATGTGCATCTACTCAATGATTACTCAAGATCTTTCACCTTTATTACTTTTCCTCCAACCTGTTTCTTTTCCTCTTACCGTCTGGCAACTCTCCCAGCCCTGTGGAGCATACCCCACTAGAATCAGAACATAGATTTTTACTGTGAGCCTTGAGCAGCAAAATTAAGTGAAGAGCTGGAAATTTCCAAGTGAATTCACTCTGCACTGGTAGGAGAACAAAACAAGTATGAGAAAGTCTTCTAAAAATGTGGATTTTAATACAACAGTGTAGCACATTATGATCCCTTTGATATTTTTACTTGGATATTTAAGTAGTACACTTATAACTCTAAGAGGGTTAAGGGGGCTTCTCTTGTGATTCTCAAAACCAACTATACGTAACCATCTCCTGGGCTAGTTATTTTTAAATGAGGATTTTTAGACTGTACTCCAGAGAATGGGACTTAGTAGATTTCACATGGGACCCATGAATCTGTATTTTGGAATTTCCTCTTGAATTTGATCCACTCAAAATTTGAGGAACCACTGAGAAAAATGTAAAACTCAATTTGCTGTTTCTTTAATCTAAGATTTGTATGCATAGCAATCTCATGCTCAGAAATTTTGACCATTTTGAACGAACTGTCTGGCCAGTATGAAAAGTTTAATTCCAATCGAATAAGTATTTCAGCCCATGTATCAAATTTAAAGCACTTGTGAAACTTCACTGGAAGCTCCCACAATCAGCTGTCCATCATAGAGACAGCCTAAAACCTGAAACAGTTTCTGTCTCTGTTTAATTAATTTTAGCAGATTTCACGTGATCACTTTTTTGTTGGATCACATATTTAGATATATAAAATATACACATACATATACAATGTTATATATTTTGTTATATGCTTATAAATATATATATTTATTATATATGTATTTTTTATATAAGAATGTTATTAGACACTAAGAATGTAAAAATCTCAAAGCCACATTAAATTTGAACACCAAGTCACTTTTTACTGTGCAATATCACAATCTGGCAAGAAGAGAAGCACAAAACTACCACACTGATTCAGACATGTTATTTCCCAGGACTTAATCTAGTCCTTCACATGCCAAAGTGCATTGACTTTAAGGAATTGGTGATAGTAGATATTGCATACATGGATGATCAGAAAGAACATGAAAATGCAAGCTAAGGTGGATTATTTATTACTTATGGAAAGGCCATCCATTCATTCCATTTTGATCTTATATTTGGAGATTTAAATATATATGTATATGTATATGTGTGTATGTAATTGATGCTACTCAGTTTGAGACTGCAATTTTACTTTCAACATATGTCGTATATGCAGATTTAGTTGCAGTTAGCAGTCTACTAGCACATAAATGGAATGATGTGAACTGAAATTACTTGCTGAGAAAGCCATCTTTTCATCCAAACTATATCATTGTTTTGGTTTAAGATGTGACCTTGCTACCGTCTCCCACTAACTCTCTGTAAGGGATACTTAAAATGTTCAGAAAGATAAAGAGCGGTTATTAAGCCACAAGAATGATTATTATCAAGGAAGAAAAACTAATCAAGTTGTTTAAAGGAATTGGACCTTAAACATTTTCATTGTTGTTCAGTATATCCCTGCTCTTCTTAACAAGTGAAGTGTTGCAGACATAAACATGAGTTGTCCTCGGAGTCTTGAATAGTATTTTTAGTATCTAATGCACAGGGCAGCAAGTTTTTAGCTTACTTTCCTGATCATTCACATCTATAAAGTGGATGGCTTGTAATTTTCTCTTGGTATTTGATAGGCAAATTGGTTTTAACAAAGCACTATGAATATACTGTGTACTTTGTATACTCTGTAGCTTTTTAATAATGAATTGTGTCTGTCGAAAGTGAAGTATCTTGGATGATACATTGACATCTTCAGCCACATGGGTTCTATGGAATGTATTACACACTAGTAAGAGGGCACCATAGATGTCTCAAATACCAGTGGCTCACTTCAGCCTCAAGTACACTCATGTTGCCCATTCAGTATAGCTCACTTGAGTAGCAGGTATCTGAGAAGTATTTGACCAACTATGTGTTCCTGTGAGAATGCTAATGGTTCTTATGCTAGAGACACTACAGGCAGTAACACAGCACGCTAAGTAAATGATTCATCAGGTCCCAGGGACCCTACATTGCCTGAGTCTCTTAGATTGTATGTCTTTGATTTATAGTTTGACCCTTTATTCCTTCAGCAAGACACAGAGGAATTAATATAAAGAAGGAAATTCATTTTGAAAGGGTGTTTACTGGGAAAAACAGGAAATCCCCGTTTCTCAAAGGGAGATGGGATACTTATAAAATGATGAAGAACAAGTGAGGGTTGTATAGATTAAGCACCAAAATAATGATACAGAAAATTTGTGCAAAGAAAGGTTGGTGAGTGTGGGAATGTTTGAGAGAGGATGTGGGCCCATTGTTGAGCCCTTAATAGTGAAAGGGACTTGGATAAATGTGGAAGAGAGAGAAGGAAGGAAAATCTATGGAATATTAACAGCATAAACACAAACACAGAAATATTATACCCCTTTAGAAATATTATACCTATTTAGAGGTAACTTAGAAATCTGTTTGGGTAACTATAGGTTTTTTGACAGGAAAAGGGAGAAATAAGGCTGGAAGGGAGATTAGGACCAGAAAATGAGCAAGAGATATGAATAGACAATTCAAAGAACAAATTGAAATTGCTTATTAGCATATGAAAAAGTGTTCAAGGTCATATTGGTTGAGGGAATGTAGATTATCAAAGTTATCATTTAAACCCCTGAGATAGGCAAAAGTTTAAAAGAGATAAAGTACTTATTATAGGGAAGATATGGAGGAAAACATGCTATAATAGAGATACACATGTAGTGTACACTCACACCTGGTCTTCTCTCTTTTTAAAAAAAATTATCTGAGAAGAGTTGACACATAACGCTACATTAGTTTCAGATGTACAATCTAGTGATTCAACCTCTCTGTATATTATGCTGTGTTCACCCCAAGTGTAGCTACCATCTGTCACCACGCAATGCTATTACAATATCATTGACTATATTCCCTATTCTGTGCCTTTTATTCCCATGACCTGTTCATTCCATAACTGGAAACCTGTATCTCCTACTCCCCTTCACCAATTTTGCCCATCCCTCTACCCCTCGCCCCTCTGGTCCGCTCTCTTGTGGGACACATATGATTGGACTCCTTTGCCCTTTTGGAGTTACATGTGGCAATGCCACCAGGTCTGGCTAATCAGTGGATGATATGAATAGGTGTGAATTCTGTATCAAAGCACTTAATCATCATTGCAGTTAGCCTATCTCCTCTTTTCACCTGCTCTCATGATTGTGGCTAAGACTTTACATGATTGAGATTTCCACTTGATTGTTGAGATGACAGACCAGTATTCACAGAAGCTTGAGTTGCTTCATAAAGAACACTTGGCTTTCAGAATTGTCTGGACTCAGATCTGATTTTACATGAATGTAAAATAAATGGTTTTTGTGTTTGCCCCTAAAACTTTGGGATTGTTAGTTGCCACAGCTTAACTGAATCTACTCAGGCTCATCCAAATATTTTCCTACATTGATGGAAGAAATGTGAAGAGTTAAGTCTCTTTGGGATGTAATCTAACAGTACCTACTAAAATAAAAGATACATAAACCTTTTGGCTGATCAAATTCACTGTTGGGAATTTATCCCATAGAAATAAAAAGTACCTATTAGTAAAGCCATTACAAGGATACTCATTCTAGCATTGTTTTTTAATGGCCAATAAAAGAAAATGCCCTCAAATCAGGGAATGTTCCCATAATTATGCTTCCTGTACCCAGCTGCACATCACAGTGTCCTGGGCAGATTATTTTAAAGTGTTCATTCCACAGAATATTACTCATCCTGTAGAAACAATGAATTTGAGTTCCAGGATAAGACTGGAAGAGTTTTATATAAGACATAACTAGGTACATACTATGATCCAGTTTTTGAAAATAAATAAATATAAAAACAATGATTAAAATATTTATATATAAATCTCTAAAGGATTATATAAGTATGGAAGAAAAATGAAAAACAGGCATATTAGGTTGTAGATCTTGCTTACCTGGGTAGGTAGGGATGGGGGATGGAGAACTGACACAGGAGAAGAAGACTATACATTCATCCTATTCTAATTTCTGCATCCTGGTTCCTCCCTCCCCCTCTCATGTACATGTTACATTTTACATATATGTAATAGTCATATATATGAAAAATATTTTAAAGTTTTTTTGAAAAAGCAATTCCTCTGTTGGAAAGAGTAACCATAAGGAAAATATTCAGCTGATCACAAGGGATGCACTGATTAACAATACGGCATTTTCCAGAGGGTTAACCATGAGTCTCAATTCATCCTGTCACAGCCTTGTAAATAACACTCAAGGCCGTGAATTATATATTGGAGGGAACTTGGAGGAAAAGATGTTTTAGATTTCAAGGGTTACCTCCCACGTGCTGTCCTCTGGAGTTCCTACTTCATATCAATTTAATAAAAATATCCTATTCTAATATCAATATATTTAAGGTAATTTTCATTTCCTATTTAATATCAATTATTTATTTTTAATTTAATATCACTTTTAATTTGTACTTCTTAAAACAGGTATTCCTTACTTCTTCTTCTATACTTGATAGAATCTTAAAAAAAATAGGGGTACCTGGGTGGCTCAGTTGGTTAAGCATCTGACTTTGGCTCCGGTCGTGATCACATGGTTTGTGGGTTCAAGCCCTGCATCGGGTGTTGTGCTGACAGCTCAGAGCCTGGAGCCTGCTTTGGATTCTGTGTCTCTCTCTCTCTCACTGCCCCTCCGCCGCTCACGCGCTCGCTCGAGCTCTCTCTCTCTCTCTCTCTCTCTCTCAAAATAAATAAACATTATTAAAATGTTCCTTCTCAAATCTTACACTATCCCATTGTATCTCTTTTGGTCATTTTTTTAATTCTTTGTATTCTTTCCTTTTGCATTTCAAAAACAGAAAGTTTACCTGCAATGTTTTTTTAAAGGGTAAACAATTGATCCTTTTACCTCCATCTAAGAAGAAGATTAAGAGGATTTACCAAGGCAGAATTCTATGTGTGGTCTCTCACAACATCCTGACAACATACATTGTCCTGGAACATCTGAAGAATGTAAATGCTGTATTCCCAGGGCACACTTGGGTGGATTATTTTCCATGTCAGTTTGATTTTTAAATATCCACTTAATTATTTATTTCTATGTGTCCCTTTCTCAAATTCACACACAAAAAAGGAAGATGGTCAGTTTTAATTTTTAAACATTTACATAGCTTTAGAGTTGTTGGCCAATGCCAACCATTTGGGTTTAATAAGACTGATACACTATTTTAGGCTTTCCAGAATAAATAATTAAAATAAGCAACAACAACTTTACTGGCACAATAGTTCATCATGATTAGTACATCAGGATTTAAGAGGCACCTGGTCTGAAAATATTTGACAAACATGAGCTAGTTTCAATATCTTTCTTAAGAAACTGGCCTTGTAGTGCCAAGAAATTTAGTCAGTTTTGTGAATTCAAAGAAAGAGCTATAAAACAGGTTACTAAGTAGCATGCGTCCTGCTGATTCCTTTGTTACTTGACTTAGATTTTGTTTTATAACACTGATGCTCATAGTATTTGAATAAATATTAACACATTGCTAAATATAGACAATGCAAGCTTCATAAGAACAGTTTTCCCCCCTTTTACAGATTGGTTCATTACAGCATGCAGAAGCCAAAGCAATACCTAGCATGTAGTAGGCGCTCAATAAGGTTCTTTAAGGAAATAAAATACAAATTAGAGAAAACATGAGAAACAAATATGGTAATGAGTCTGGAGTGGGGTTTAAATCAGACAGACTGTTGAATTCTGGATTTGGTGGCTGGGTTGGTTAGAACCTTGGAAAATAATTTTCAGATGGTTTGAAAAGTGTTCCATCTTCCAAATTAAGCGTAATACAGTTTCTTTAGATACTGTGGTAGATACACATAAAAGTTATCATTTTAACCTTTCTAAAGTACACAGTGCAGAGGCATTAGGTACATTCACAATGTGCAAGCATCACCACTACCCATCTCCAGAACTCACCTTCCAAACTGAAGCTCTGTACCAGTCAGGCAACTCCCCATTCTCCCCTCAACCCCCCGTCCCTGGTAATCAAAATTCTGCTGTCTCTCTCTATGAATTTGAGTATTCTAGGTGGCTTTAGAAGTGGTATATAGAATTTGCCCTTTTTTTCTGGTTTATTTCACTTAGTAAAACAGTTGTTCCTAAACTTTGGCAAAGTATATACACTAGGAAATTTGTACCAATTGAACGAATCATCACTTTTATATATAAGACCCTTTGTCCCTTCATAAGAGTTTTCTATTAGGCCTGAGTAAAGTGCAGCCTGTAATTAGAAAGTCCTTAATTGGAGTTATACAAATCAAAACCACACTGAGATACCACCTCACGCCAGAGTGGCTAAAATGAACAAATCAGGAGACTATAGATGCTGGCGAGGATGTGGAGAAATGGTCACCCTCCTACACTGTTGGTGGGAATGTAAAAGTGGTACAGCTGCTCTGGAAAACAGTGTGGAAGTTCCTGAAAAAATTAACAATAGAACCTCCCCTATGACCCAGCAATAGCACTGCTAGGGATTTACCCAAGGGATACAGAAGTGCTGCTGAATAGGGGCACATGTACCCCAATGTTCATAGCAGCACTTTCAACAATAGCCAAATCATGGAAAGAGCCTAAATGTCCATCCACTGATGAATGGATCAAGAAGATGTGGTTTATATATACAATGGAATACTACATGGCCATGAGAAAGAATGAAATCTGGCCATGTGTAGCAACGTGGATGGAACTCAAGGGTGTCATGCTAAGTGAAATAAGTCAGGCAGAGAAGGACAGATACCACATGTTTTCACTCATAAGTGTAACAGGAGAAACTTAACAGAGGACCATGGGAAGGGGAAGGGGGGGGGAAGAGGGAGAGGGAGGGAGGCAAATCATGAGAGACTCTTTAACACTAAAAACAAACTGAGGGCTGAAGGGGGAGGGGAAAAGGGGAAGGGGAGTGATGGATATGGAGAAGGGCACTTGTGGGGAAGAGAATTGGGTGTTTTATGGAAACCAACTTGACAATAAACTATAAAAAAGAAAAAGAAACTCCTTTATTGGAGTTTATGATAAATGCCTAGTTCCTGCCTTACTTAAGGCACAGTAAAGGCTCCTACCCTGAAAATGACATTTGGATGTTGGTATTACTGGAACTTCTGGATCTGTTTGTCATGTCAGGAAATTGTTTACTATGTTTAAGGATGGAAAGTGTATCAGACCTAATGACCTTTTGGAATATTTCCCAATAAGAAAAAGTTGTTCACATTTCTTAGTAGCATTAATGTACATTTAATTACTTAGTATGCCTGTGGTATAATTTTTCTTTCCTCTAAAGGTAGGTCAGCACATTAGAAAGGTTAAGAATCTCATTCTAATTGGAGCCACAAAATATCGTTAATTAAATCCCCACAGGAGTCCCTCTGGATTGAACTACATATATTGAACTCATAGAAGATTATACAGTGTAACCCTTTTACTTCTCCAAAGGAGTATAGCATACTTTCTTTTCCTATTATGATCTTTAAAATGCACAGTTACATCCTTTTTCTAGCTGACTATAAAATTTGTAAATCTCTTTCACAAGAAAAAATGTCTCTTTCAGTGCATATTCCATTAAAAATACCAATATTACTAATAGACCATGCAATGTCTTCACCCCTCAAAAAATATGCCCAGTAGTATATTTTCATTTTCTGGGTTTTGATGGGACAAAATCATAACCAAGTTTTCTTTATATCTTTCAGGTCCCTTTACAATGAATCCTTGTGTAGACTATAGTAAAAGGATTTCAGAGTCCCATCAGAGAAATTAAGTGGTCCAATCCTGTTCCTCCTAGCAAAATTGTGCTCATAACACAGTATAACCAACTTCCCAAGTGTACTTTGAAACATTTTTACTGTAGGTAAATTCAAAGTATAATTTTACCTTTCTTTATAGCTCCATTTGCCCTCTGGTGATCCGTATGAAGTTCAGGCAATTCTATGTAGTTCTTTTAAAGTTTATGTGGTTTTCCCTGGAAAGAGTTAGATGTGTCAATAACTGTTGCCTATTGAATTTTTTTATTGTAAATTCTAAAATGGTGTCTTGTATAGAACTCTCGTACCATTGCTGCCCACTTATGAAAGGTAAATGTCCAAACTTGCTTGATATAGGTAATAAAGCTGTTGATGATATTTTCAGAACCATTCACACTATTTCCTGTGGATTCTGAACCAACTGAGAGCCAACTGAGACACAGATATAAAATTCAGCTACCAAATGTAGGCTTTTCCCACCCCCTGGAATATCTGTATTGAAGGAAAAGTCTTGGATTTCTGACCAGAATGGCTTCTTTTATTTATTTCTCCCCCACCACCCATTCAGTGACTGAGCAGAGAAACTCTACTCCTAACCTCTGGGCTCCCACCTATCTATCCCTTTAAGATCACAGAACACAGTCACTCAGAAAGCAATCACTCAGAAAGCAGGACACAGTCACTCAGTGTGATGGGTGGGTTGAGAAAAGAGGTAGGGTGGGTCACTCAACACATGAGCCCTGCCCAAAAGGAGAATATGGACCAGTGGATACCAGCCTCTTTTCTTCTCACCAGTCAGATGAATGATTAGGCAAGGGTTAGTTACAAAGCAAGTTATTTGAAAAGAGACACTGTCCAATACTTCCAAGAAAGCAGCATTTGCAGTTTGGTGTGCCAGTCACAAGTCAGGAGGAAGGGAATGATAGCATCCCCTAAAGAGAGACCGTCAATGAACTTGTCTTTGTTGGCTTCTCTTTTTATTCCTTAACTCCTTTTCCTCCCCCAAAATATCTACCTTATGGTATGAAATAACTCCAGTGCATGTGCATCTTGCTCTGACTCTTGTTCTGTGTGTTCTCATGCTTTGCCTGCTAAACTGGTTATTAGTTGTGATTTAGGATATGGTTCAAGCATTAGTTTCTCTATTAAGCCTTTCTTGACTCTATCTTTTATCTCATATGTCCTCAAGGTATGTTATGCTTACCTCACTATACTTACTAACCTGTGCTGTAGTTAATTCTTTTGTGTCTTCCTAAACAGATTGTAAAAACATAGAAAATATGGCATATAATGTGCTTTTGAATGAATGAATGAATGAATGAATGAATGATGAGTGAGAAACCATAAGTACAGGGTGCTGATATTAGTTTTGCCACTAACTGTGTTATATCCATTCTTTTCATTTAATGAACATTTAAATAATTTATTATATAACTTTCATGGATTACACACCATGGGTAATATTCTTAATCCAATTGATACATAGTTATTGGGCACCTATTTTATATGTGCTTTAATGTTGTATGTTAGGTAAACAGTAGTTAAGGAGGCAAATACAGACCTTATCCACCTGAGCTTAAGTACTAGCAATCAAGAATGCAAAAAAAAGGAGGATAAATGTGTTATGATGTATGCATGGTAATGGTGAACGCCAAAATGAAGATGGAGTTAACACATGTTAGATTCCAGACGTGGGAAGAAGTATGGCCTGTCTGGATTCAGCATGGCAGAAGTGTAGATCTTCTGGGGGGCAAATACTTGTGTACCAGGAAGTGATCTAAATACATACCAAAAAAAAAAAAAAACATCTATCACTCACCATGATCTCATATCACAGGTTAGAACAGCAGTGTAAGATGAGGCTGGTGGTAAAAGGAGGGAACAGGTTACACAGAACTTTGTATCCTAAGTTAATAATCTTGAATTTTAGTTTGTGGTAGTGAAAACCATTGTTGGACTTTAAGTATTATTAGATTTATGTTTTAGATAAATTTGTAGCTACCATGAGGAAAATGCATCAGGTAGGGTAGGGCAAGACCTTAGTTACCCAGGAGAGATGATGCCAAGGCAGTCGTTATTAATAGAAACTATTGGTTTGAAAGTAGTAAATTATCAAAGAGACAGAAAGGGAGAAATGCCAGATTGGATGATTCACTTGATATGTGGTTTGAAGTGTGCGGATAGCATAACACCTAATGTGATAGCTCTGGGACCAAATTGTTCAGTAGGGAATACATTCATTAGGAATATGGAGGATTAGGAGGTTTGAGAGGGGGAGGTATTTTATTTATTTATTTATTTATTTATTTTTATTTTTATTTTTATTTTTTGGGAGAGCACAAGCAGGTAAGGGGAAGAGAGATGGGGTCAGAGGATCTGAAGTGGGCTCTGTGCTGACAGGCTTGACAGTAGCTAACCCAATGTGGGGCTCAAATTACAAACCTCAAGATCATGACCTGGGCCAAAGTTGAATGCTCAACTGAATGAGCCACCCGGGTGTCCCGGGAGGTATATATTTTTTATTTATATGTTGAATTGAGGTATCAACTCATCACAAGAGGTAGTATCCAATTTGTATTTGTCTGTACAGACCTGGAGAGGCAGGTGAGGAAAGAGGCAGTGTGACAGATGCCAGGGAAGAAGTGCTTTGAGAGCATGCAGGAGAAACCCCTAATCTGTCATGGCTAGTGATCAAAGAAGGCTTTACAGAGAACATGATCTTAGATGATATGCAGAATATCTCCTAGCATTAATTTTTCAAATTAAATGGAAACACTTGACCTTTAAACTTTTTGCAAGTTTTATGATACTACAATAGTCATTCTTTAAAAATGTAATAAGAATTGACATTTGTTGGTCAGTGAAACTGACTTTGAAATGCTAGGATACCCTATATGCCTTCTAAAATATACAAGGAAAAATCAATACATGCTTAACGTAGTTTAACATTAAATGTATTCCAATATTCTGAAGACTAAAATCTAATTTCTGGTAGATATGGGAACTATTACTCAAAATATTTGCCAGATAGGAATTATAATAGCTAATATTTATTGAGTGCTCACCACATGCCAGCTGGTAATATAAGTTTCTTATGTGGATTAACTCACATAAGGATCACATCACAGTCTTTTTACAGGTAGGAAAGTTGAGGCATATAAGGTTAATAGTTAAGTGGAGGAAGCCCCCTCAGAACCATGACAGGTTGGCTATTGAGTCTGCACCACTATTGATGATCTATCATGTGGCATGCCCCTACCCTGTGCCTCCACATAAACAGCTGATAATATTCTTAGCCACATTAAGCCCTGACAAAACTATATTAATAGTGAAATTTAAAGGCATTAATTTTTAAACATTAGATTATTTGGCCAAAATAAAATGGAGGTTTTTTTTTTTTTTGTTTTGTTTTTTTTTAGTGCTTCACTCAGCACAATTAAAATAACTGCACAGTCCTTATGGCTTCATGTTCTGTTGTGGTTAGAGTCTGGGGATCACACAAAAAGCTGATTTGGGGCACTTTTAATCATAGCTAGATAACATATACCAGTAGAGTTAAAGAAAGTGTAAAGATAATTAAAATCCCAAATTAATTTTTCTGCTCAAGTTCTAATGCGTTATTAGCAAATAAGATTACTGTATTATATAATCAAAAGATGTTTAAAAAGAGACTCAGAAGATGATAAACACCAAGCTCCCAATAAACATATCCCTATATAAATATGTTTAATCAAACACATCTTCCCTTCTCTATCTTGTTTCAGACCTTTTCTTCCCAGTCTTGTTCCAGATAGCTACAAGACTGTCTGAAGTTAACTTTTAGTGGAATTGTATCAATTCTCCACTGTTCTCCCCTCCAAGTACAGAGTAGAAACACAATATACCCTTTTCTTCCAGCAAATTTTCCATGACAACCATTTTCTCACACATACACACATCCATGCTTCCAACCATCTTACTTTTAACTTTCTTCAGGTTACCTCCTCAGTGTATTCTCACTTCCTACTTCCTTTGCCTCCTGTTCTTTGTTCTGAGAATTTAAAAATTTGCTGCACATCGGGTTGATCAACACGAAAGCGATGCTACAAGTGGATGCAGTTATATCAAGGAGAACCAATGACTTATGCTTCAAAGTGAAATAAGACAATAACCAGAGCCACCCTCCTGAGCTCTCCATCAACATCTCCATGTACTCCCTCATCCTCTTTCAATTAAAACTGTGTCTCTATAAGCAGTGGCACTCAAGAGAAATAAGCCACTATTTTTTATTCAAGTTTATAGGTTTTTCTGTTTTGTTTCATTACTAGTTGCAAGAGAGTTATTTTTCTGCTGCAAATGTGCTAAGTTTCAGCTTCATTATGAGCTAAATAAGCTTTTATGTGTTGGCCATGGGACACACCCTACCACCATTTATAACACTGTTTTTATGGGAGAAAATGCTGTGAGTTCCACACAATCAGGTTTCAAATGAACTGCTGGAGCATCACCTGTTTGTCAGTTGGGAGCTGCCTTTAGGGTTCTGACTCTGTCCCTGCTGGTCCTGTGTCTGTAATGAAAGTTCTGTGTGTTTGGCTGAGAACTCTCAACCTCCGTTTACAGAATGTGGTTTCTCTCTCCTCCTTCAGGACAATGTGCCTAAGCCTCTGACCCAAACAGGAGTCTGCAGATACTTTGCACATGACTTTCACATCAATGATATAGAATTAGATAAAAAAGCTTGATTTCTGGTCTTTTAGTAAATAAATATTTTACATGAAGAATCTCAATTTCACCTTTTTTTTAGAATCCTTAAAATTTTTTTTAACACTTATTTATTTTTGAGAGACAGAGAGACCATGAGCTGGGGAGAGACAGAGATCATGAGCTGGGGAGGGGCAGAGAGAGAGACACACACACAGAATCTGAAACAGACTCCAGGCTCTGAACTGTCAGCCCAGAGCTCAAACTCAGGAACCTTGAGATCGTGACCCCAGCTGAAGTCAGACACAACTAGCTGAGCCACCCAGGTGCCCCCCAACTTCATCTTCTTAATTAGCCAAGATCCCTAGGAACTTGTTTGGCATGGTCTCTTATTTTCTGTGTGTGTGTGTGTGTGTGTGTGTGTGTGTGTACACACACATTTTTTATCTTTCCTATTATGTTTGTCACTTTAATTCCAGAACGTAATCAGGTACTTCTAGGTTACTGGCAAATATTCTTAGAAAAAGTCACAGATAGGTTTTAATTAATTATTCAATTTATTAGCCCCTATATAAATGTTAAATGAATAGGCTGTAATAAATTTATTTATTTGCATTAACATAGGCATGTAAAATATTTTCCTGGAATAGAGAACACACTGTAGGCATGAGTGTGAACAAGAGGAGCCACAAGAAGGTTATTTAGCATTAATCCATGTGGGAGATGTTGAAAGCTTGGATAAGGATGGACATGGTGAAAATAAAGAGAAGTGGTTGGATTCTAGATGGACTGAAAGCAAAGCTGCCAAGATGTAGTGTGTCAGTGAAGAGAGAGGCCAAAAATGATTCAGAACTTTGTGCTTGACCAAGTAGAAAAATCAAATTGCTGAAAGTCTTCATGGAGAGTAAGTAGGATGAGACTGAGTACCACAAAGTCACTGTTGGATTTGTTTAGAGATGCTTACAAGCCGATTTCAGGTACAGACATTGAGTCAGAAATTAGATATATGAATGTTAAAAATTCAGCATAAAGAGGAGAAAGGTTATCTCTGGCAATGGAGGATGTGCATTTTTCTGGAACATTTCTAAGACCTAAGAATAGTGGTAGGTTGCTGGGCAGGAAACCCTAGCAATAGAAGAGAAAGACACCACACTTAGAGAAGTTAAATGACCTGGAGTTCACACTGAATGGCAAAGTCAAGATTAAAGCTTAGATCTATCTGATGAGCTTGGCAACCTGTTCTTACTCACTATGGTGAAGTGCCTCATAAAATGTAGCTTTTTCTTTTTTAACATTATTCCAAAGAAGAGTTCTACCCTCTTTTTCAAAGCATTTTACAATCATTTTGGACACATGCACATCCGATCCATGATACTTGTTTTCTCTGTGACGTCATGGATTCACCAAATATTTAGTGCTATTTTCAGATTTCCCTTTCACCCTGTATTCACCGTGTCTCTAGATTTCTTACCCAACATAAACACACAATAGAAACGCTTTGATTTTTCACCCAGTGCTGATGGACTGTATCCACCTAAATTCATATGCTGAAGTCCTAACCCCTAGTGTGATGGTATTTGGAGATGGGGCCCTTAGGAGATAATTAGGTTCAGAGGAAGTCAGGAGGCTGAGGCCCTCATAATGGGATTAGTGACCTTATAAGAAATGCCACCGAGGGCTTATCTCCTTCTGTGTCTCTGTCATGTTAGGACACAATGGAGAAGACAGCTATTTGCTAGTCAGGAAGAGAGCTCTTGCCAAGACCTAATCACACTGATACCCTTGTCTCAGACTTCTAGCCTCCAGAACTATAAGGAAATAAATTCCTTTCATGTAAGCCAGCCAATGTGTGGCACTTTGTAATGGAGAACTGAACTGGCTAATACTCCCAGGAAATTACATCGAGTGCTTTAAACCCTTATCTAGGTGCTTTGTTATACGGACTTCATTTCTCATATGTATAAAGCAATTAGCAGTTTACAAAGCATTTCCCTCATCTTTCCCTTCCTTATTTGATCATGACAACTCTGTGCAGGGGATGTGGATCATGGATTGCGGATGTCTTAGTAGAAACATAACACACCCATCCTCCTGGCCTCAACCTT
Source organism: Cryptoprocta ferox (assembly GCA_028646485.1). Taxonomy (NCBI): domain Eukaryota; kingdom Metazoa; phylum Chordata; class Mammalia; order Carnivora; family Eupleridae; genus Cryptoprocta; species Cryptoprocta ferox. The sequence continues at coordinate 42,378,424 of CM053568.1, forward strand.
GGTAAGTGGTGGTAGGTGGCAGAGGTGAGTGGGAATGAAACTCAACTCTTCTGATTTCAAGCCTTGTGCTCTTCCCATGAAAAGAGGCCTCCCTCCCACGTATTTGCCAAGCAGTGATTTGGGAGAGAGGTAGTTAACAGCAAAGCCCGTGGAGCCAAACCCTGAGCTTAAATCCTGCCTCTACTACTTTTTACATTTGTGACTATTTGGGCAAGTTACTAAAGTTTCCATGTCTCAGTTTCCTTCTCTTGAAAATGGGATAATAATACTATGTGAATCGAAAGGATTAAATGAGCCAATTCATATAAAATGCCTCAGACAGTGTTTAGTTCATAGAAAGCATCCTGTAAACATTAGTAATAATTAATATTATTTTTCTTATAATGTGTTTCTGAGACCTGCGTGTTGTGACCTCACCAAGTCCTTAGTACAAAAGAGCAAGAAATTACTGTTTAACTTTCTCTTACTCATCTGTTGTTTTGTTCCACACTGATGGTTACATATGATATTTATCATCATGTATTTTATTATAACTACAGAGATTAATTTTCCATAATTCCTCTTATGTACAAGCTGAGAGATATTAGTAATCAATTATGTCTCCTCTAATCGTCCTCATTATGGACTGCTGGGCAAAAAGCAGCTAATCTCTCTCTCTCAACCTTTGCCCTCTTTCTCTCTCTAGATACATTTGTCTATTGCTTACCATTTAATCATCATAAGATAAATCCTTCTCTCGTTAAAAATCAAATTTATTTCCTCTAGAGATCATTATTTACTATTAGTAACTTTCTACTAATGAAGCCAATTCTTTCAGTGGTTTGCTTTTACCTGCCTGTTGTATCAAATAAAAATTGATTTAATCTGCCCCTATTCTCATTCACTCTTTCAACTGAGCAGTGTGTTTTGTTAGTGTTATCTGCAGCCTGTTAAAGTTAGAATCCTTCTAATTTTAAAAAACAGCCCTTTAATACTATTTTACCCCAATCATTTTCCAAGTGCGCCATGTTAGAAACTCTTGACAGAAGATGGAACAAGGCAGAGCCCCATTTCTGCTTTTAATAGGGATGGCTCAATGGAATTATATTTTAGCAGTAACTTGACATGTTGGAATATAGAAAAAAGTATGATTCAAAATGGGCTGTTAATCACCTTAATAGAGCACGGCAGTATGCATATCCTTTGTGACTGTAAATATCAGTGGGAGTGTAATGGGTACTCACACAGTCTCCAGAGTGAGCCTGCCTGAATTTGTGTCTGGCCTGCCTCTGCCCACGCTTGGTGACCTTCATCATCTCTGGGCCTCCTTTTTCTCATCTGACAGTCATAAGCCTATGGTGAAAATTAAGGGAGTCAGAGATGTGTTACCAGTCAGATGTCACAGTACACTGAGAAGCAACCTACAAGCTCTGTAGATTGATTTCTTACTTACACAAAGGCACTTATGGGTCAGGGTAGGCCTGGAGGCAAGTGACCACCCTGCAGCTGCTCAGCCTCCAGACTGCTTGAATCCTGTAGCTCAGCCATCTGGACAGGAGGTCTCTGCTTTGCGGCAGGAAGGAAAGAGGGACAGCAGAGGCAGGAGGACTGGGGATGCACTTCTCCCTGCCACAGCCCAGAAGTGACAATGCCACTTCATACATCTCTTACTAACTGAAAGAAGCACCCCGCCCCCCCACCACGTAATGAGGAGAAAAAAGGAATGTTTATTGAACATCATTGGTTCTTCCCCAGGATATAGAACACTCAGAGCAATGCTGGCCGCAGAGTAAGAACCCAGTCCATGTAAGCTATTGTTATTACCCACTGCAGAGCAGAACGTGGTGCTAAGGAGTCAAGAGCCAGGCTGTGGCCAAGGGCAGTTATTAAGATCCAAAGAAAGAGATGTAGGAAATGAATTTGCATGTTCAGAGGAAAATTCTGTCGTTCATCTTGGGGTTCTCATCCCTGCCTGCTTTAAATTCAAGTTGCCTTTCCCAGTACTGCTAACTAAAAATCTTGTGTCATTAAAACAGCCTTCTTACCTTTTCATAATTCAGTTATCTCATTTGTAAACTGGAGGTAATTATAGCTCTTTCCTCAGAGGACACATTATAAATGCCTAATTATTCTAATGTTGTAGATCACACCTAGCAAGAGGTTGTTTCGGGTCTTATTACTCAAGGATGTACCACTTTGTATATGCTCTTGATCACTTTTGTTCTCAGTTTCAACATCTGTTATCTAGATGCTATGGTTGATATTATCTCTAAAAATTCCTCCTTACTCTCTTATGAACCGGTGAGTATCTATGTAAATTTGAGTGTCTCTAGGCAGCAGGGGCTCTTTCTAACACAGTTGGGTTTAAGCTCACAGGATTCCCAGTCATATGCCTTTTACTTCACACTAAGTCATTCCCCAATTCCCAGGATTAAAGCCGACTTGAGAAATATTTTATTACTTCTAGCCCCAGCTTGGGAAACTCTACATCAAGTTATTCTAGCTTTTATTCAACCCCTATTTATATTCATTCTGCTTATTGGCTCCTGCCTTCTTCTAAAAGCACAGCCCCATATGTCCCATTGGTTCATCGTTCAGATGAAGACCATACCCTACTCTGATGGATGGATTCTGTCCTCCTCTTTTAAAACCTTTCACCAGTATAGAAGCTGAAACTCAATCCAGCAGTCCAGAGCCTACCTTTCAGTGATAGCCATCATTGTCAAAAATAGTTGCCTGTATATCTAGACATCTAAAGATATTTCTTTGAATTCTCTAGAGATATGTTTAGCTCATTAGTTGAGACATTCTGATACTTCACTAACCAAATGGTGACCTGGCCTATGGCAAAAACCACATGCCTACTGGAGTTTGCCTTGTGAATCTAACAGTTAACAGAGGGTATGCTCCAGGGCTGTGGGCCAGGCCTAGCCTGTTCTGGTCACCTTCCTGGGATAAGGCACCCATGGCTGTACTGACCCCAAGAATTCACATGCATGGTATCTATTGGGGTATCATTGGCAGAGAGATGAATTAATAAATGTGTCATTCCACCTCCTGCTCTCTAATGGGGTGTTTTGATGCCCAGCAAGCAGTAGAAGAAGACAATTAAGATGTAACACATCAAAGCAACATCCAGAAATGGACTTTAGAAGTAATTTCTTTTGGGGGCACCTGAGTGGTTCAGTCAGTTAACCTCCAACTTCAGCAAAGGTCATGGTCTCGTGGTTTGCAGGTTTGAGCCCTGCTTTGGGCTCTGTGCTGAACAGCTCAGAGCCTGGAGCCTGCTTCAGATTCTATGTCTCCCTCTCTCTCTGCCTCTCTCCTGCTCACACTGTCTTTGTCTCTTTCAAAAATAAACATTAAATTTTTTTTTAAAAAGAAGTAATTTCTTTTTTTTAAAAAGATTTTATTTTTAAATAATCTCTTCACCCAACATGGGACTCAGACTTAGACCCCAAGATCAAAAGTTGGATGCTTTACCAACTGAGCCAGCCAGACACCCCAGAAGTAATTTCTTTTAAGGATGACTTGCATAGGTAGCACATATGAAGAATATTCAGATTGTGAATCAAACAGAACTTGGTTCAAACCCTGGCTTTACCACCAACTATTTAAGTCATCTTAGAGTAGTGTTTTGATTCCTCAAGTGCTCTATTTCCCTGTCTATAAAATGGAAATAATAAAATTAATGAGTTATCATAGTTGTGAAAGTCAATTCAAATACGATAATAGTCCATGCTTAACATAGCCATGTGACTTTGGGGAAGCCACAGAAACTGTCTCAATTGCCTCATTTGTCAGTGAGGGTAATAAGAGTGCCCACCACATAAGATCACTGTGAGGATTAAATGACATTGTATGTTACATTAGTTGTTACTAGTCATGAGTATAAATTACGCAAGTTCTTTCATAGAGCCATGAAAGATAGGAGTGTTACCACTCAACCAGGCTGTGGCCCTGGGCTGCTGTTAGGTTGCAGTGAAAAGGAACCAGGAACCTTTTTATTTGAGTTTAATGATGATAGTTTGAGTTGTACCAACCAAATCCCTGTGGCTCCACTACTAACAAAGTGAAACCAATGGCAAAATTCTTATAAAACAGAATCAGTAGCTGTGATCCTCTGCCCTCTACCTGACTGGTCTTGAGTAACTGACCACTCAGACCTTAGTATGCTCACATTTAGACAGTATTGAATGAGTTGATTTCTGAAATTCTGTTTAGCTCTAAAATTTACTGAATATCTAGCACATACAAGCCCATATCTTATTTATCATACATCTTGAGAAATATTTTTTAAACCTTAGTTCTGAAAATGTTTTAAGCATGGAAGACCAGCCTAGACCCTTGCAAATTAAATACTTATATGCATGAAAATATGGTAGGTAGAAAAAATTATAGGGATGTTTTACTATATTATTATCTTAGTATCTATCATACAGAGGTATTCATGAATTTCACATTTTGGCCTTTCCTGTTCTTTTCGATTTGAAATAATTTTTAACGTTCTCTTTTTTCTTCATGAACTTCCTTTCACCTTTTTTCTTCTCTACATAAAACAGATGCTCTAATATTCATGTGTAAAGCTGTATTGCTTGATGAAGTAGAAAAGAGAAGGAGAAAGCAGCAGGAATCCAGACCTGCTTCACTGGGCTATTAGGAAATTTGAAGTATTATTTGAGTCGCCTCCTGGAAAAGGTGGTTGAGGTCAAGTATTATTAACTTTCTGGTTTTGTGTGTGTGTGTGTGTGTGTGTGATATTACAATTCAATCAGAGTCTTGGAAAATGATTCTCTGCTTATTATTTTTGTTTTTTGTCATTGAAAGTTTTTCAAATGCTACACAAAGTCCCTGAAAAACTAAATGGGACAAAGTTACATTACATATTTCAGAGCCCAGGACTACAATTATGCTAATGTAATTAAGCTTCATGAATATAGTATGCAAATCAAATTGTCAAGAACTATACCAAATAGAATTGTTCTTAAAGATAGAACAGATTTGTTCTGAAATTCTTATAAGGATCACTGTTTCATAAATTCCTAAGCAGAGTATCATTTTGTGTGATGGAAAAAGTGCTTTAACAACATCACCATCAATATTTAATTTGCACATTTTTCTCCTTGGAAGTGACATATTTTGATGTAAAGAAGAGACACATTATATATGTTTATAATGCAGAGGTTTAAAATATCAATATCTGGCAAGGGTTTGCATGTTACATCTTTTTTTCCAGCTTTATTGAAATATAATTGATATATATTATATAAATTTAAGGTGTACAATGTGATTTTATATACATATGTATTACAGAATGATTACCACAATAAGGTAATATATCCAAACATCCATCACCTCACATAGTTACCTTTTTTTATTGTGAGCATTTTTAAGGTTCACTCTTACCAACTTTCAAGTATATCATACAGTGTTGTTAACTTTGTTAACTATAGTCACCATGAAGTACACTAAGAACTTATTCATCTTATAACTGGGATTTTGTACATTTTGACCACTTCCACTTATTTCACCCACCCCCCACACTTCACCTCTGGTGACCGCCAATCTGTTTCTAGGAGTTCATTTATTTTAGATTCCACATATAAGTGGGATAATAGAGGATTTGATTTTTTCTTTCAGATTTATTTTAACTAGCATAATGTCATCTAGTTTCCTCTCTGTTGTTGTAAATGGCAAGAGTTATTTCGTTTTTATGGCTAAATAATATTATGTGTGTGCGCATGTGTGTGTGTGTATCTCATATTTTTTTTTAATCCCTTTTTCTGTTGGTGGACACTGACATTGTTTCCAAGTGTTAGCTATTGTGAGTAATGCTGCAGTGACTATGGGGATGCAGATATCTCTTGAAGGTAGTTTTATTTCCTTTAGATACACACTCACAACTGGAATTGCTGGGTCATAGGGTAGTTCTATTTTTAACTTTTTGAGGAACCTCCATGCTGTTTTCCAGAGTGGCTGCACTAGTTTAGATTCCCAGGAGCAGTATCAGGGATTCCCTTTTCTTCACTTTCTGCCAACACTTATTAGCTGTTGTCTTTTCGATGTTACATCTTCTATGTGATTAGGCCTTTCTCCAGCTGAAACATACCATGATACATACCATTACCTTTGATGAATAACAGCTTAAACAGAGATGTTCTATGTGGCGTTGCTTTTTACCCCATAAACGTAGTAACAAAAAGGCGGATCTGAGCCATCACAGTGACCTGAAATTCCTCAGCAGTTATCATCTCAAGGTCATCAGGAGCTATTTGAAGGGCTTGTTGAGGAGGAGGATGACGAAAGACTAGGTTGTTTACTCTGCTTTGGGCCAATCTACCACTCATGTTGACCCAGCTCTTATGTCTGGTCGTTTGCTGTGATCCCATCTCGGCTGATCATCCTGACACCCTGGTGTCTAAGCCTTCAGAGAACTAGCCCAGAACAGGATAAAGGGGGAAATAAATATGAGCAGAAAGACTGATCATTTTGTGTGTGATCTTTTATATTTTATGATTATAAAATTAACATTTGCTCATTTCTAAAAAATGAAAAGTTAATTGGAACAAACAAGAAAAGAACAAAAAACCCAAACCCTCTAACCCAATCAGCAAGAAATCATCTTTTGACATCATTTGAGTATTCTGTCCAATTTTCGGTACTTTTTTAGTGTAACACATACAAATCTGTTTACTTCTCTGTGGGGGTCTGTACATATATAGGTACATTTATATTTTGTGTTTTTTAACTGAAAATAATGTCATAGGTGTTTTCTAATGTGATCATTTTTAATCAGAATACCATTCCATCATATGAGTGTAGCTTCTTGTGTATAATGCTCCCCCAGAGCTGGGCAGAGGGTTTGAGGTATTGAAGGGCTAATCCAAAGCTTCAGCTTTGTTGGCAGAGATTAAAGAAGGCAAGTGAGAAGTCAACTCCCTGTCCTTTAAAAAAATTTTTGTTTCTCCATCAAAGTGGAATAAAATTAAAAATAAAAAAATGTTAAATGAAAATTTATAAGTATTCTTCAGACACACCAAAAATCATATTATAATTGGCACACCCTATGCTTTCTACTAAAGTTTAACAAAATTAGGGATTTCACTTTGAGAAGAAGAATGAAGCTCATTATTGAAAATATTATCTGCTCAACCAAAAACCATGATTGATGGATGGAAGTAGGTAGTGTTTGAATCAGTTACTCTACATTAGCTTAATTAAATAAATGGTTGTACTGCCACAGAGCTTTGTGTGGCTTACGTTGATTCATTTCTGCCTCATGATCATTATGGGGTTGCGTACCTTGACATCTCCACCAACCTTCAGTTTTGCAATAATATTATTTTTAGGGTGAGTCTCACACTGGCTAGAAGTCTGTAACCATTCACCACTAACTGCTTGACCTTTGTGTGAGAAGATAAGGCCTCAAATGGTGATTCCTTTGTAATGTAGTATCTCTTTTATCCATAAATTCCCAGAGGCCTCCCTTCAATGGTTTCTATTAAAACTTTCATTTTAGTTTCCTCTAGGCTGTTTGTGGCTGATAATAAATAGAAGGTTCCTTTCCAAAGGGACTAAAGTATACTGCTTGAGTATTAAATTTTACCAGTGTTTTTGTAGGCATTAGCCTTCCATTGTGAGGGATGTGAGAGGAAGATGACACTAGGGCTTTTGTGTTTTTTCCTCGACATGAGATCTCCATCCCTGATTTCTCTCCTTAGCTCATGTCTTATAGTTCACAGCCTACTGCCCACTGACTCTGGACTGACCCTCTGAAACCTAAAATCTGGATACCCCATTCTGAAATTTAGCATCATTCTCAACCAATTCTTGATTCTTTTTTCTCTATTTCGATTGTTGGCTTCAACCATCTTCTCTGTCACATAGGCCTGGGAGTCACGTGTATTCCCCTAACTTGCTCACTCCTTCCTCTTAATCAGCTGAAAAGTCCTGAAATTTCCACCCCTACATGTTTTTCAAATCTGTCCTCTCCACTGAATGCTCTATTTCAGACTTGTCTCATCACTTGATTGAACTATTTTAACAGGCTCCTAACTAGTTTGCGCATTTCTAGGCTTTTCCACTTGAAGCCAAAGCTCCACAATAACTTTCCAAAAAGCACATCTTGTGTCTCTGGATAAAACTCTTCAGTCCTGCCCAACATCTGTGCCATATTTTTCAAAGTGTGGTCTGCTAATAATCTGCCTAATAATCACCTGCGAAGGAGCATTGTGCAGAATTCAGCTTACTGTGCCCAAGATTTTAGAATCAGAATCTAGTAGGACAGAGCCCAGGGAACTGGATCATACATAAACTCTGTAGGTGACCAAAATACTCAAAGCTTCTACCTACCTGTAGAATAAAATTTAAGTTTTGTGCTCAGACCTGGTTTATGCCTACCTCTGTAGATGCTTTCGGCTTCCTGCTTCCGGCCCTGAAAACAGAGTACTGCTCTGAGTGTCCCCAGAGATCAGTGGCTCCCATATGCTTGTCTTTGCTCAGCTCGTCCTCAGTAAAGTGCCCTTTCCAAGCTTCGTTGTCTAATCATGACACTGTCAGGTCTGGGGGTCTCCTCTTACCTTGATATTCAGGATGTGGTCCTCAGACTAGCAGCTTCTGCATCGCATGAACATGCGTTAGAAATGTGGAATCTCAGCCCCCACCCCTGATGTACAGAATAACAGTCTGCACAGAGACATTTCTCAGGTGATCTGTACACATAATTCCATCTGAGAAGATCTCTCCATTTGGACAAAGCTGTGCTTTTTGCAGAGCATTCTGAGTACACTCTGTGTACACATCTGTCTCTTCCACTAGACTGTGGGCTCCTGGAGGGCAAGAAATCGTCTTCATTATATCTACATTTTCAGCCCCTCTTATTGTCTGTGGCACATGCAGTGGCTCAACAAATGTTTGTTTATTTAAACTGAACTGACCTGCAGGTCAGCCTGGAACTAAAAAGCTGGATTCCTGATGAAATGTCCTTTTGCACAGATTGGTTGCACTTCCATTTTTGGATGCTCTTGCTCTTGGCTGAGCTGATGCCGTTTATGCCTCCTCTTTCTAAATTCACAGATGGTCTAGAGCATTTGTTCACAGAGAGTGGATTGCTGCCCAACGTAGATTGCTGTGGGCCAGGCAGCTGGCCTTCCCTCTTGGTTACCAGCCAGACCCTGCTGACTGAAGCTTCCTTCAGGGACTGCATATTTGTTTCTTCTTCCAGGAGGAACTTCACTGGGGTTCAGACGTGTGTGTGTGTGTGTGTGTGTGTGTGTGTGTGTGTCTGTGCACGTGTGTGTGTGTGTGGTGCAGGGGAGCCTCTTGGTTATCAGGACATTGTCTCTTTCTACACATCTACACATCTAAGTTATTGAAGTTGCTTAAGCCATTTTCACTTCAAACTCTAGCATGAAACCTCTGTGATTTGACTTCCAAGTGGATTCCGACTGATAGCTTTCTACCTATTTCCGTCCTCTCATACCATTATACTGCAAACTACATAAAGGTAAAATGTGTTAATTTTTGCTTCATATGATATCTCCTAACATTTAGCATAGTGGTTGGCATATGTGTGGAATGAATGAATGAATGATGGACACATATCAAAGTGCTAATGTAGTGTAACAGTCTCAGGTACTTTCTCCTATATAGTCTTTATATTCTTCTGTATTTACTTATTTATTTATTTATTTGTTTATTTATATGCAATAAGCATAATCTTCTTAATCCCCCCAAAATGCTTTTCTTAATTTAAATTGCCACAAATATTAAGTTCTTGATTTAATGTGGTTAGAAGCCCTAAAGAAAAACCATAGTATGCAGATGCTATAATATGAAGGCCTATGGACTAATTGGGCTGACATCTGACATATAATTATTTCCTTTTGGGGGGGGTTTACATAGTTTATTTCAAATCATTTGAATATTTTGGATGGGGCATTCACTCTGTAGTGTAGTCCAAGACCCAACATTACTGATCGTCTTACCTGCAGCCTGGTTTTCCCATTATCTTTTTGGACTGAAAATGTTTGTTTGCATTTCATGGTGTATAGAGAAACACACTCTGTTCTAGCACCAGCTCTGGCATTTACTAGTTTGAGGATTTCAGGTGAATCACTGATAGATATTTTATATGTAAAAGAGACATATCAGTACCTATTTAATAAAACTGTAAGAAATTAATAAATGTATCTTATATAAGCCACAGACAATAGTTTGGGATTCCCCCAATAGTTCATGGGCTCTTTAATTTGTTTGCCATTGTAAAAAATTGAATGTATCAGCATGGTATGTTCTTGTTAACTTTTTCATAAAGACTTCCTAGATCCTTAGAGTCAGAATTTATCCATCTTACATCTGTTCTCCCAATTCACATTTTTTACTCCGTCTTTTAGAAATTGTCAAGTTCTGCCCCTTACTACAGGTTTGTAAGTACATCTGTTTCCTCTGTTGTATGTATTTTGGATAACTTGAGGGCAGAGCTGTGCCTTGTCCATCTGACTTTCCTACAGCACCAAAAATGTCTTGCACAAAGTAATACATAAGACTTGTATGTGGAATTGAAAAACAGTTTGGTTAAAAGCATGTAACTCAGGACTTTTTACTGGCTCCATCACTTATTGGCTGGGTGATATTAACCATCTTTATTAACATCCATAAGCCTAGATTCCTTATGTGTGAAAGTATGAAATAGGGTTGGTAATAAAACCTATCTCCTAAAGATGTCATGAACATTAAATGAATTAATCTATGTAAAAGCCTAACACTAGGTTTCAATATTTTATATATTTATTTTTCTCTTCATATTTTCTTTGTATATGGTTACAAGCTGCCAAATCAGCCATAATTGAGGGACTTTGCATTGCCAATCCTTTCTAACTATTCATTTTCAGGAGAAGTCATAACTAATACTAGAGAAGAACAGCTTTTGAAGGCAAAATTCTAACTCAAAAACCGTAATTTTTTTTTTTTTTTTGGATGAGGAGTTTTAAGATGCAGGAGCTAACTTAACCATCAGGGTATTTTGGCTGCAGTTCATGACAAATAAACCTGTTAGGGATAATTTATGTTGAAGCTGCTCATGTCGCATGGAAGAGGGTTCAATTTGCACAGCACATACTTCTTTATTACCAGATGATTCGTTGAAAATCACAATTTGTTGTTATCTGCCTAGTGGAAGGGTTGTTGGTCATAAAAACATCATAGAAGAAAATTCGACAATGAATATTATTTATGCTAGAGACATACATTTGTATTAGCTCCACACATCGCAATGTGTGTGCATTAAAATTATAACAGCACTGACAATCCAAATGAGACCAGAGGAAGGGTGAGTGTCAGCATTTCTGATAAGCTGTACAAGATAATAGTTTTTGATACAAAAGTGAGTTCAACCCATATACCAAAAGATACTTTCCTTAATGACAAAGCCACATTTTCTTAGATATTACTATTAACAAAGGGAATACAGGGGAGAGGTAAAGGAAAGGCAAAGAAGTAAAGAAGAGCCTTCTATACCAGATACTTCCAACATCCTGGACTGTTTTCCTGTACTTTCAATAAGCATAGGAAAACAAATTGACTCATTCTGGCCTCATGGGTACAATTGAGTGCTCTCCAATGGTGTAAAAAAAGATGATGATGATACTTGCTAAGTAATAGGGTTTACTTTGCAGTTAGATGCCTTGTATGCAATGTCTTCCATAGATACAAATCTTTCTTTCTTAAACTTTAACAATTAAGGCATTTTATTTTAATATGCAGCATTTGCTCCTTGTTAATTTTACTTATTGTTGTTTTGACCTCTTCACACACATGAAAGAAATTAAACCCGTCATAACCTGTCCTAATATGTTCAAGTGGATAAAAGGTGGCAGGGGATATGGTGGTCCTGGGAGAGACACATATATCTTTATTTACTCTGTATTATATATTCTTTCTTAATTTGTCACTTTGTTTCCTTTAAATACAATCTGAAGTTCTACCAATGTAGGAGGCATTGTAGCTTTAGGGTAGGTTAATTGAATGTTATAGTTATATAACAATTTTTATTATTTCCTAACATATGCAATTAACTATGTAAATATGGAATAATAACAAAACAAATAATGTGAACCAACAATTATCATTTATAATATGTCTTTAACATTTGTTCCTAACTGATGTGCTAATTTAAAGCTTAGCAACATTATTTCATAGAATTCTCAAAACAGTTCTATAAAACGAATCTTATTTGTATATTTTTTATTACAAAGGTACACTTTGCAAAAAGAGGAAAATACAAAAATATACAACATATAAAGTGAAATGATCTCTCCCTTCATTTCTGTTCTTTGATTTCCTAGAGGTATTCTGAATTTACACTTAGTGTCAATACTTCCAAGTCTGTATTTCAGTAAAGCTATTTGCAGATCCTCAGTAAGTTATTGCTGAAAATATTTGTAAAATCCTTATCTTTTTATAGATAAATTATTTAATTATCTCTTATGTTACAAGAAATGCAATGTAGTATCAGCTCTTCTGAACTCAGATTCTAAGCTGATAAAAAACTGGGTCAACAACTACATATCATAAAACAAGCCAGCGCTTTCTGAATGATATTCTAATTATTAAGAATACAGTGGTACATTTTATAGACACGTACTCTACATAAAATGCTAAAAGTCTTCCAATATAAAAAAATCTATACTGAACTCTTTTATTTTTTTATTTTTTTATTTTATAGTTTATTGTCAAGTTGGTTTTCATATAACACCCAGTGCTCATCTCAACAAGTGCCCTCCTTCATTCCCATCACCCCTTTTCCCCTCTCCCCCACCCCCATCAACCCTGTTTGTTTTCAGTATTTAAGAGTCTCTTACGGTTTGCTTCCCTCTCTCTCCTTAATTATTTTTCCCCTTCCCCCACGGTCCTCTGTTAAGTTTCTCCTGTTTCACATATGAGTGAAAACATATGATATCTGTCCTTCTCTGCCTGACTTATTTCACTTAGCATAACACCCTTGAGTTCCATCCACGTTGCTACAAATGGCCAGATTTCATTCTTTCTCATTGCCATGTAGTATTCCATTGTATAAATAAACCACATCTTCTTCATCAATTCATCAGTGGATGGACATTTAGGCTCTTTCCATGATTTGGCTATTGTTGAAAGTGCTGCTATGAACATTGGGGTGCATGTGCCTCTAAAGCATCAGCACTTCTGTATCCCTTGGGTAAATCCCTAGCAGTGCTATTGCTGGGTCATAGGGGAGTTCTATTGATAGTTTTTTGAGGAACTTCCACACTGTTTTCCAGAGCAGCTCCACCAGTTTGCATTCCCACCAACAGTGCAAGAGAGTTCCCATTTCTCCACATCCTCGCCAGCATCTATAGTCTCCCGATCTGTTAATTTTAGCCACTCTGACTGGCATGAGGTGGTATCTCAGTGTAGTTTTGATTTGTATTTCCCTGATGATGAGTGATGCTGAGCAATGTTTCATGTGTCTCTTGGCCATCTGGATGTCCTCTTTGGAGAAGTGTCTGTTCGTGACTTCTGCCCATTTCTTCACTGGATTATTTGTTTTTTGGGTGTGGAGTGAGTTCCTTATAGATTTTGGATATTAGCTCTTTATCCTATATGTCATTTGCAACTATCTTTTCCCATTCCGTTGGTTGCCTATTAGTTTTGTTGATTGTTTCTTTTGCCATGCAGAAGCTTTTTATCTTGATGAGGTCCCAATAGTTCATTTTTGCTCTTGATTTCTTTGCCTTTGGAGATACGTAGAGTAAGAAATGGCTGCAGTTGAGGTCAAGGAAGTTGTTTCCTGCTTTCTCCTCTAGGGTTTTGATGGTTTCCTTTCTCACATTCAGGTCCTTCATCCATTTTGAGTTTATTTTTGTGTATGGTGTAAGAAAGTGGTCTAGTTTTATTTGTTTGCATGTTGCTGTCCAGTTCTCCCAGCACCATCTGTTAAAGAGGCTGTCTTTTTTCCATTGGATACTCTCCTGCTTTGTCAAAGATTAATTGACCATACATTTGTAGGTCCAATTCTGGGTTCTTTATTCTATTCCATTGGTAATTCTATTTTTTAGTTGGGGAGAACCTCCACACTGGTTTTCAGAGTGGCTGTACTGAGCCTTTTTTTTTTTTTTTTTTGGTAATGCATAGATATCATTTTGCAGAAGACTTTTACATGTTCTCTGATGGGCTTTTCTCATTTAACAGTAATTCATGGATATATTTCATTCTTGAACACACATATATGTCCTATACTTTTAGTATAATTCCAGTTTTACAAGTGAAAAACTGATGCTTTGAAAGGATATATTTTTCAGTATATAATCTAGCTGAGATTGCAGCCTGAATAAATCTGATTCTAGAACCCATATTTATTACCACTACACATTTGCCTCTCAGAATATATTATAAACACCTAATTGCAGATATTCGGAGGACTAGGAAATTATTTTTCAAAATTTTCATAAATTCATTTTTCCTGCTCTTTTGGATTCAAGAAGGTTATTGATGGCTCAAAATATATAACTTGAGTGTAAATTATTTATAGTGCTCTAACAAATATATTAAGGAATAGCACTAAGCTACTTGGGACAAAATGAAATGGCTTCATCCATTTTAAGAACTTCTTCTGTTTGGAAAAAAAATATTTTTAACAGCCTATTTATTCTATAACCAAAAGTAATGGTGACAATAACAAGAACTTCCTATCTGATGAAACAGTTCTCTTTCTTTTAATGTTTGTCTGCCTGGGATGGAGAGGAGATTGACATAGAAGCCTTTAAAGGATTTTCAAGAGGGCTGATTGAATATTTATTCTTCTAACAGTACTCATTGAGCACTTCCTATTTTCTGGGCACCAAGCGAGGTTCACACAACTAAATTGAGAGCCATGAGGATGATCTTGGTTTCCACATTCTATTGGACAATTTAATTTCCTCATGGTAAGAGATGGAGATTGACTAACAGCTGCTTTCAGGTCATTTTGAAAAGAGATTGGTGTAAATTACAAGTAAATTACTTACATACAAATTTCAATTGACATCAAACCACTTTTTCTTCAATTTTGCTTTTTGCCAAGTACTGAAAGTCTTCAAAGATATCATCCCCTAGTAAATAAGATCTGTCTTTAAATACCCTGATCATCTCTTCATTTGTGCTAGTGAATTAACTAAGGCCCTCCATTAACCTGATACTTAAGTCGGTATCAATATTCTTCTGAGAGAGACCAGTCTTATCTGGCTTAATTCTGGATCAGAAGTCCAAGAGAGCTTCATTATTATTCTTGTTTCTCTTAAGGTTCTACTTTGAAAACAAAGTGATCGAGAGGCGCATTCTAAGAGAAACTCATCAGGATGAGTTCAGCCTCTCTTGATGATGATTTGAAAGTTGATGATATTTTGGGGAGGGGGTCAGATTAAGATCTGGCATTTTACTGAGCCAAATCCTCTGTTTAATTATAGAGATGAGATAATTGCCAGGGGAGTAGTTCAGTTAATAATTATAGAAATCCAAATTTAGCAAGAAAAACAGAGTAGAACAAAAGCTGATTTCAGCCAAACTGATTGTCAGAAATGTGGGTTTTGAAAGTTATTTACCCATTGGAATCAAGTTGAGTTGCATAATGTCAATGGCTATGCTATTGTGGAAATTCCTGTCTCCTCTTAGATAAAAACTAAGTTTGATTTGTAAAGCAACTGTTAAGGCAAAGTCTGGACAGGATAAAAACTATAATATTAGGAAGGTTTCTTTATATTAAAGGTGGGCTATATCTTAATTAAAAAAACAGTAATAATACATTAAATCTCTTCTGAGCAAACTCTGGACATCTGAAGAGAGGAAAAGGCAAGTATGCTGAAAACTATTCAAGATATTGATTTTTCCTCTATCAAATTAAAGTCAGTGAACCCATGGTATTTGTTTGAGAAATGGACAGGTCTTTCTAACTTACTTTATAATTAATCAGCACTACCATGAGGATTGTTATTCATATCACCACTATCACATGCAATTTGTTTTATAAAACTTTGTGATCCACACTAGTAAATTCTTTATAGAAATGACCCAATTATCCTTAGGATCCATGTTTTGAACAGTTAATATTCTTAAGATTTTGCAATTATATTACATAACACTACATTTTTTTAAGCTACGTTAAACCTAAATTCTATATATGTTCCAATGGTTGTTAAATGTATAACTTTAAAAAAAAAAAACAGAGTTGTATTTAAACAGGAGCATGACCACTTATAATATTTTTAAAGAAATGTATTATTGACTACTCAGATTAAAGTTAAAGCTTTAAAAAATAAAAATTTTATTCATTTTTCTCCATTATTAGGATACAAATAATTGTAGCGATGTTTCCTCTGTTTCCTAAATTGGGAAAAGATGACATTGCTTAATATTTTTGTTGTTTTTGAATTTTTTTTAAATTTAGTCATATAAGAATTCTATATAACTGTTTATGGTGCAGGAAGGGATCCATTTTTTTTAAGATATTAAGACTGAGGTTAGAAAAAAGAGATCATCAATCCTTCCCTGCAATTTTATGTCGAATATTCGAGATGGGGTATGAAGAGAGGGATGCAGTTCTGCCAATACCAATATGCCTTTATTGCATTGTTCCCCTTACTCATAATACAAATCTCTTCCTACCATTCCTCTTCAAAATCACCTAATGGCTTCCCATTCTTGAGCATTATAGGAAATGCTTGTAACGTGGCTTCCAAAGTCCTTGTGATGAGTCCTGTGTGACTGGTCCCCACACCCACTTCTCTGTGTATCATTAGAGAGTCATTTCAGTTTTTGAATGTACCCGACTTTCTCTCACTTTTAGCTATTCAGATCTGGCTCAAGCACTCTTACCTTCCTCTGTGGCAAGCTCATTCATACATAGTCTTCAAAGGTGAGCTTTACTCACCATGGCAGTACTTTGTGGAGCCTTTGCTGAAATCTTATCCCCTCTTTTCTAACCCTTGGCACACACAAATAAAACGGCAATGAAAAACTGGTTAGACACTCTTATTCAGAGCTGTCACAGCAGCTGTACTTCTCTGATATAGGTACTTATTTAAATTTGCAGTAATTGTTCACTTAATGATATGCCTTCCCCAGTATAGACAATAATCATTTATAGTTATAGATACATTCAGTATAGGTTGCATGCCTTGAACATTGCCTGATATGATCACAATATTTGTTAAATGGTGTTGAATGGGTCTTGTTCATAAATATATAATTAGTGGGATTAACACCTAGTTCAAAGACTACTTCGAAGAATAAAACAGACAATACCTATCAGAGTGTCTGACACCCCAAAATGTTATTTCCATAGCTTTTT
The DNA here is from genome assembly GCA_028646485.1 of Cryptoprocta ferox. Classification (NCBI taxonomy): domain Eukaryota; kingdom Metazoa; phylum Chordata; class Mammalia; order Carnivora; family Eupleridae; genus Cryptoprocta; species Cryptoprocta ferox. The sequence goes on from CM053568.1 coordinate 42,395,741, forward strand.
CTTTCCTTTGTGGAAAAATAAAATTTTTCACTGTACCAGACATCTCCTTTCAAGTACCAATATAAGTATGTTAATTTGGTTGACATAGATCTCCAACAAATGCCACATACCTTCTGTGAGAAAAAAATAGGATGTTTAATTTTTATTTGAAACACATTTAAGTCTTTGGATCTTGCAAGCTGAATTCATATGATAGGACCTTCATAGGGGAAAAAAAGAGGTCTCAGACTGATTTCACATTTTTTTTTTAATCATTTGGTTCAATTACATAGAATGGGTTTGTGGGAGAAACCCACTTTATATTTCTCTGGTCATTCAGCTCTGAAGGCCTCATTTATATGCATCCTCTGTCCTTAAGCTTCAGAGTCCCTCAAAGGAGAAAACAGAAAGTTCTTGTAAAAGCAGAGTTGAAGATGATGATAGTGATGGAATTAGTAATGGCAAAAGTTTTCAGCTATGAGCATTAACTGTCTTTTAGCCAGAAGTAAGTCATTCATTCATAAAAGAGGTATGTGTTTGTTTATTTTATATCTTCTGAGTATAGAATAAATATTCTATTTAATGACAAGTATAAAATCAATAAAGGATGCTGTATTCTCAAACAGTTTATAGAAATGACAAATTCAGCCATGGATGTGGTGTTATAAATAGAATCAATAAAAAATTTTGCAATAATTATATTCATCTCTTCATTACAGAACAGGCCTTATGTATTCACTGAACAGTTAAGCCTATTCTATTATTTCCCAGCACAAAAATAGCTACAAACCCAAATGGTTTAATATAGGACCAGATTTAGAGAGTGGCAAAAAACTCATACTGAAAAGGAGAAATTTTATGTGCACACTTGGTAGATAATGGTAATGGCCACATTAACCAGGCCTTTGATTCTTTCCAGATACATTTTAGTGGGATGACCACTGTAGCTGAGGGAGTCTTCCATTCTTCTGTAGGTATGAACTATAATTGAGGAGCATTAGGCTACAGTCTTCATTGGCTTTAAGGGTGTTCTAAATTTAAGTCACTTGCAAAATATTTCAAATTAACCTACATAGCATTTGGACTTAAAGGTCTAATATTAGGACTCTCAAACATGGCAGAAACAAACACTGATTACTTTTTCCACTTCCAAACCTGTTTTTGCCCTACCTCAGTAAGTGGCATCACCATCCACATAGCTCCTCAAGCCACGATTCTACACAATATTTTGACTCTTCTCTTCTCCCCTATACCCAATATGCTGGCAAGTTTTATTCATTCTCCTTCTTATTGGGAGAGGAAATCTTCCATGGGCCCTGAGCATCCTTTAATATTCTCTTTGTAATGTCACTGATTTCTCTTTACTTGGGCAACTTCTCGGGATTATGTTTGCAGCAAGCCACCTTGAGGGATGATGCATTGCTTCCCTTGGATATAAAGCACAGGCTTGCTTACTGCTTGCCGTGAAAGTGTTTGATTCTGTAAGCTCAGTGCCTCTCTGCTATAACAATCTAACCACATGTACAGACATCCATCAGTCAAATAAAAAGTTGATAGTATTTTTAGTGTAAATATTTTCTACTTAATACTTTAGACATACTTATACTAAAAAGGTACAGTGTTTTCAATCTGGAATTAAAATGTAACTGAGAACCCTGTCTTCTTTTAATTGAAATGTGTATTTAGATAATTGTACATTCACAAGAAGTTGTAAAAAATGATACAGGGAGAGCCCATATATGCTTTGCATAGTTTCCCCTAAAGGTAACATTTAACAAAACTACAGTACAATGTCACAATCAGGATACTGACGTTGACACAACCCACTGAGGCTATTCACCTTTCCTCAGTGGGTTTGCATTCACTTGTGTGATTGTGTGTCTGTATGTGTGCATTTTAGTCCCATACAATTTTATTATTATGTTTTACCTGCATCCACCACCACAGTCACACTTTTTGAACAGTTCGATTACTACAAATGTCCCTCATGTTACCCTTTAATAACCATGTAGTTGCTATTTGTGTTTGCTTTATTACCTTTTGCCCATACTGAACTCACTTATTGCTCCTAGGTGTTTTATTTTTGTTTTTGTTGTTTGATTTGTTAGTATTTTTATACGAATATTTTCTACAAATAGTTAAATTTCTTTCCATTTTGACTGCCATGAGTTTCTTTTTTCTTATCTTATTGCAGTAACTAGAACACTATACTCAATAAGAGCATTTTGATTCAGTCTTTCCCTATTAAGAAATATGTTAGCTGTAGATTTTGTAGACAATATCAAGTTGAATAATTCCCCTCTATTTCTAGTGTTCTGCGAGTTTTTATCATAAATAGATGTTTGATACTTACAAGAATGTTTTTCTCTTTACAATTGATATGATCATAAAATTTTCTTTCTTTGGATATTTGATGCACTAGATTATATTGATCTTTTAATGTTAGACCAGCTTTGGTCATAGAATGTAATTATTTTTATACTTGAGTGAATTTAGTGTGTTAGGATTTTGTTAAGGATTTTTGTATCCATGATCATAAAAGATACTGTTTTCTAGTTTTCCTTTTTTGTACTATTTTCTGATTTTGCTATCCAAATTAGGGTAATGCTGGCCTCATAAAATGAGCTGGGAAGTATTCCCTTCTCATTTATTTTCTGTAATATATTGCATAAAATTTAGTGTCAATTCTTTCTAAATATTAGTTAAAATTCTCCAGTCTAACCATTTGGGCCTAAATATGTCTTCTTGGGAACTTGTTAAATTATGAATTCAGTTTCTTTAGTACTTTTCAGGCTCTTCAAACACATACTTCATCTTTATTGAGTTGTGCTAATTTGTGGTTTTAGGAAATTCAGTCCATTTTTTCTGTATTATTAAACTTATGAGTATAAAGTTATTTATATTTACTTATTCTAAATGACAGCAGAATCTGTAGTTATATATTCACTTTGTTACTAATGTTGGTGATTTGTGTCTTATTTTTATTTTTGTCAGTCTTACAAGAGGTTCCTTGATTTCATTGATTTTTTTAAAAAGGCAACTGTTTCTTTTATTCATTTTCTGCGTTGTTTTCTATTTAAATTTTATTTCTGCTCATATATTTATTATTTACAGGCATACGCTGGTGACATTCATGCTTGGTTCTAGACAACAATAAAGCAAACATCACAATAAAGCGAGTCAAATGAATTTTTTGGTTTCTCAGTACATATAAAGGTTATTTTACTCTATACTGTAGTCTGTTAAGTACGCAATAGTTTTTCAATGTCTAAAAAATGTATGTACTTGAATTAAAAAAATATTTTATTAGTAAAACTGCTAACCATCATCTGAGCTTTTAGTGAGTCATAATCACTAATCACAGATAAAAATAATAAAAATGAAAAATTTGAAATACTGTAAGAATTACCAAAATGTGACACAGAGACATAAATTGAATCAATGCTATTAGAAAAAATGTCACTTATAGTCTTGCTTGATGGAGGATTGCCACAATCCTTCAACTTGTATCTCTTATGAATACTTTACACTAGTCTATTTTACACTTACAGAGCCTATTGATGTCAACATTTTACCACTTTAAAGCATGGAAAATTCACTTCCATTTCAGACCCTTTGTCTTCCCATTTTTAAATATCATTGTCTTGAGTGTCACATGGTGTTACAATTGGGTGTTAATTATCAAATATGACCGATAAAACTCATGTGGAAAATGATAGTCTATTCCCTAATTTTTGCTGTTTTATTATGTCTTGTTCCTGATGCTCCAGAATTCTTTTTTTTTTTTTTAAGATTATTTATTTATTTTGACAGAGAGAGCAAGAGAGCACACACCCATGAGCAGGGGATGGGCAGAATGAAAGGGAGAGAGAGACCCCTGAAGCAGGCTCTGTGGTGTCAGTGCAGAGCCTGAGATGGGGCTTGAATTTCATGAACCATGAGATCATGACCTGAGCTGAGATTGAGAGTCAGATATTTAACCAACCGAGCCACCCAGGCTCAATTTCCTTTATCATTTCCCTTCTGTTGAAGATACTCTTTGAACCAATCCTAAAGGATGGTTCTGCCACAACCAATTTTATTATTTTTCTTTTGTCTGAGGATGTCTTTATTTTCTCTTAATTTCTAAAGGTTAATTTTGCCAGATATAGAATTCACTTTTGACAGTTCTTTCTTTGAATAGTTGAAACGTATTGTAAAACTTTATCCTGGCCTCCATAGTTTGAAATGAGAAATCTGCTGTCATTTGATTAGTGTTCCTTAAGATAACCCACGATTTCTCTTTGGCTGCTTTCACAATTTCGTGTCTTTAGTCTTCTGATGTGTAATTATGGCCTATTTTATTGTAGATATCTTTGGACTTACCTTGTTTGGAATTTGATCACTTTCTTGAATCTGTAGGTTTGTGTCTTTCATCAAATTTGGGATGTTTTCAGTCATTAATTCTTTGAATACCCTTCTAGTTCACTTGCTTTCTACTCTTCTTCTGGAATTCTAATGACACATATATTGGATCCTTTGTTACAGTCCCACAGAATTTGGGGGCTCTGTTTATTTTATTATTTTATTTTATTTTATTTATTTTATTTTTAAGTTTATTTATTTTGAGAAAGGGAGGAGAGAGAGAGAGAGAAAGAGAGCGAGCAAGCAAGTGGGGGAGGGGCAGAGAAAGAGGGGGAGAGAAAGAATCCCATGCAGGCTCTGCACTGTCAGTATAAAGCGTGTTCTGGGACTCGAGATCACAAACCATGAGATCATGACCTGAGCCAAAGTTAGATGCTTAACCGACTGAACCACCCAAGTGCCTCTATTTTTTTTTCCAGTGTAGTTTTTTCAGTCTATTTAGATTGTGTAAACTCTGTTTATCTTTCCTACAGCTCACCAATATGTAATTTTTTTATCTACACCCTTCTCTTGAATGCATCGAGCAGTGTTTTATTTCTATTGTATATTTCATTTATATAACATTCATCTGGTTCTTCTTTTTATAGCTTTGGACAAATCACAAAACTACTTGTGCTACAATTTTTTTCTTTATAAAATAAAGCTTTGAATAAAGCAATCCCTGAAATTCCTCCAATATGATATTTTAGATCAGCTTGACATAAAAATATTGCAGCTGGGTAATTAAATGAGGCTTATTTTTACTCTCAAATTTTATCTTGAAAAAAATTCAAATCTAAGGAAAAGTGGAATAAATATTACAATAAATATTCATATACACTTTACAAATATTAACCAGTTCTTATTTTGCTACATTGTTTTATCTGATTCTTTGTGTGATGTCCATCTATTTATTCATTTATAGATTTTATTTTTTTCTGTAACATTTTAAAATATACTGCAGACATTATACCACTTTCCTCCTAAATACTTCCGTATGTATCACTTAGGAACAACTTGAAAGAAGGAAGCATCACTTCTTGAAAGTTTGGTATTATGGAAAGAGGAGGAAGCAGTATAAATTCATGAGTCTGTAGAAATGAATGACAATCAAAATGAATGAATATTAAACAAAATCCATGGAGATTTTCTAGAACTAAGAGTGAAACCTATATATTAAAATTGACAAAATGTCAGGCACAAGGGAAAACTGCCACAGAAGCAACACTTCCAAGACACATGCAGGTGAAACAATTACACTGTAAATATAAGGCAGAAAGCTTCAGGAGTCCTGATCAAAAATACTAAGTACAGTACAAAGTAAAAAAAATCTTGTCACTAACAGATTTCTCAATGGCAACATACAGAGAAAAGCAATAGAGGAACTTTTGTTTTTAATCAGGAGAAGAAGGTGGACAAGAATTTTTTATCTACTCAAGCCATCCATCAGGTACCAAAACAATACAGAAGAAACTGTTTTAAACATGCATACATTTGGAGTTGTGCTATTAGTTATTTACTTCATAATTTTACATGTTTTTTATGAACGAGATTTTAAGAGTCTTGGATAAGAGGGAAACACACTAATATTTTTTACTGTCTATTATGACCTAGATATATGTAACAACTTTGAGTTAGTTCTAATTACCTTTATTTTATAATAAAGAAACTGATGCAGAAATTGACCACTGTGACTCAGTGAGTATGTGTCAAAGCCAGGACTCAAACTCTATTTCCTTTCACTCTAAAGCATTGATCTTCTATATCATGCTCACTATGAATTCTCCATACTCATTGCCTACCCTATAAATGCAACTATAGTTTTGTGTTGTTATTGTTGTTGTAATTAACAGAGAGAAATGATCCTCCTTACTACTTTAATACTTTTTTCTCTAACTGGTAAAGCTATTCATAATCCTCCTTAGCTGACAAGTAGTTCTACTATTTTTGCAGTAGCTTGAGCTCAGAATACAATAAAAAGCATAGTGATTTAATTAAAGTCTTGAAAACAATCAGTTTGAAAATATGATGGTTTTACATGCTCAAATTTCCTCCCTCAGAACCAATCATATCTGATAATAAAGACAAGAGCTGAAAATCCTAAAACTTAGCTTTCAAACATTCATTGAGTCTGTTTTTGAATACATGTAAAATAAGCAATACTTTCAATATAAGTACTATCCCCAATAGGAAATTACCAGAGCATATTAGATTACAAATGTTAATAAACTGGTATTAGCATTATCACTTTCAAGCAGAGGACAAAGAGATCATTTGGTGCTATTTCTGAGATGATAGTGTCTTATCAGCTTCTGTGACAAACCACTCTCAAGTATCTAGTGCCCATGCTAATTAGTTTATAGCCTACCAGCCATGTGTCTACACAAAAGACAACAGAGCCATTCAAAAATGTTCCCTTTTTCTCATAAAAGTCAAATACAAGCAATTCTTATTCAGCATAGATGCTAATGCAGGGAAATATAATGGTGTCTGGCTTCCTGAAGACAAGAGAAATAGATCACCTAATTAAATCTCACACATTGTTTGAAAGTTGGCATAAGTCTTTGTGTCTCACTTCAGAGTTTCTAAAACACAGACTCACTTTACTAATTAAATAAGTGGGGTAAAAAGGCCCCAAGAAACAATAGGAATGTTTCAAAAGTTCCATTCAGCTGTAGCCTTTGTAGCAGTGACACCATAGTAAGACTTAGCATGGTCAATATATATTTTTAGCTGAACTGCCATTTCTATTACCGGAACAATTTTTTTTTAGCAGTTTATAACTAGGACATATTAATTTTCACCATCCCAAAACTTGACAGAAATTGTCAGACCGAATGTACTTTGAAGAATACAACAGATCTACTTTGGTTCATAGACAATTTTAAAATATAGCATTTGCTAGGTCTCTCTCTCAATCTCTCTTCCTAAATAGAGGACAGGATTTTAGATGATTTGGGTATTTCTTTTGTTCTTTTGATCTTAATAATACTATTTATTTTATCACCTTTTCCTTTAATTTTGGTAAAACATCAAACTCTTCTTCAGGTGGGAGAATTTGAAGGGGTTATGAAGCCAGTCTCATAATTTTGTTGTAAGAATTAGAGGATAATGCCACAGGGCAGGTGCCTAGAACAGGGTCTGGTAGATTGCAGGCCCTCCATTCACATGAGTTTTTATCTTTGCCTTTGAAAAAAATGGAATGCCATGGCTTGGGATTATTTTTTAAGGCAATACAGCAAAGCAATATTTCAAAGGAATCTAAACTTAACTTGAAGTATAGTACCTGGTAAAATTACTGTAACTTAGTTAAACTAGAAAAAGATGTAGAAGCAATGAGGAGAAAAAGCTAATTGTAATGGGATGGACACTAATTTTTAACCATTCCTTTAATAAAATTACTACTTTTTGTTATTAATAAGTAATAAAATTACTAAATTACTCAGTATGGTTTGCTGCCTATGAAGTAGCAGCCAAAAGTTAGTGAATAGCTAACAAAAGCAATCACATGTAAAAACAATTGCAGGAAAAAAAGAGCCTTCCTAGACTATATCCTAGACTATAAATTTCTAGACTACTTTAGGGAAGTTGGATTAATTCTTTCATCTCATTATGATATATCTACTTGATACAGTAGCAAAATAATAGACAGCATTCTGCCCATTCATGGGGTATATGGTTCGGCAGAGCTACCAGTCTATCCGCAGTGACTAACATGGGTTCTGGGAGAGTGTGGCATCCTGCTCCTAGATTAATTCACATAAGGATTGAGACTCATCTTCATTTCCTTACTAGATATAGAAAAGGTGATACATTGTTTTCCTGGGGCCTCTGGCCCTGAAGAAAAGTGAGGACAATATGACCTTTCTAGGATTGACAGCTTTAAGTCTGCCCCATAAGGGCACAAGGCAAATTTATTTATTTTTTCTTGAGTGGAAAATCAGAAAATTTAATAATCTGCAATGAGTTATCCCGTTACTAATGCAGAATTAGCCAGAGTTGACTCTATTCTAAGACCTCAAAGAGTGCCCAGCATGAGCTTATTTTCTATAACTGTGCCTTTCACTTCACGAGGTAGAAAATTGAGGTGACAAGTCAGGAATATAAAGTCATAAATACCTGTTATTATCTTGGTTTATTTATCTGTTTTAAACCAAGAGATGAAGGTGTAAACACTTCATGGGTATTAGTGAGTCTTCCCACCTAATTAGATAGGTTTCTGTAGTGGGCAGTGAGATTCATGAGCATGTAACATGCTGTGTCCTAATTCTGTATAGTTAGTTACAGATATGTTACTGTAAGAGTAAATAGATTGATAGATTTGGTGTTTGGGGCCTATATGCTACCTAGCAAGTGAAATGTTTGATGATTTAACTACAAGTTAAGTAGTAATATTGGTAGTCTATTGCCATAGATAAACAGCGTAAATATTGTAGAGCTCAGGAAAGTGAACAAGAAAAGCTTTCAAACGTTTTATGTGTCAGATCAGCTTTATTCCAACCCATGGAAGAAGGATCAGATAAAGGTGAAATATACTAAAATAAGTAGATTATGGTTGAGTGAGAGGAGAGGAAAGGAGTCTCATAAATATACTTAATTTTAAGAAATGCATTATATTCTCTTAAAACCACTGTGGTAATCCTTTGTATTTTAAAGAAAGTAGTAGAGGGGTGGCACCTGGGTGGCTCAATGAGCATTGGACCCCTGATTTCGGCTCAGGTCATGGGTCCTGGAATAGAGCCCTGCATCTGGCTCCATGCTCCAGTTGGCTCAACTGGAAGCTAGACGAAGGCAGAGTTCAGTTTGCCTAGAACTTTGTAAGTTCTGGTAAGGAGCTAGTCTTGATTCTAAGAAAATGAGTAATCCTTGAGAAATGTAAGCATGGAAGTTTTAATATCAGTTGCATGCATTAATAGATCTGAACACCTACTAGGTACCTACTTAAGATTCTCTCTCAAATACAGAGAACAAATTGAGTGTTGTTTGGGGCGGTGGGGAGAAGGGAAAACGGATGATGGGCATTGAGGAAGGCACTTGTTGGGAGGAGCACTGGATGTTGTATGTAAGCTATGAATCATGGGAATCTACTCCCCAAGCAAAGAACACCTGTATACACTGTATGTTAGCTAACTTGACAATAAATTATATTAAAAAAGAAAAAGTTTCTCTCTCTTTCTCTCTCTCTCTCTCTCTCTCTCTCTCTCTCTCTCTCTCTCCCCCTGCCCGTTTCCCTCTCCCCTCTCTTCCTCTAAAAAAGAAAAAAAAACTAGTAAAGAATATATTTGTTGGGTTGCAAACTCCCCTGTAAAAATATTTAAATAAAACCTACAGATACAGTTCATGAAATTACATTGATAGTGACATTTCATCGTTTTCTTTTTAGAAATTTAGACCAGCTATAAGAAGTTCTTGAAAGAGCGCTGAAGAGACATTTAGACACTAAATAATTCATCGGGAATCTAGTGTCTTTTTTAGCCCAAAGACCAACCCTGGCAGTTGAGAATGTGAATTTTTAAAATTTTCCTGGCCTTCTGTGTGCTTATTTTCCTTTGTTTGGTCTGTGAATATTTTAGTAAGGATTCACTTTAAAAGTAATCCTGGCCCTTGTTTTTGCTTTGCAATGTTTGAGAAAATGACTAGAGAGGCTTTAATGCTGTCTTGTTCATCAGTGTGAATCAGATAAAAGATTAAAAACAATACCTGGAGCATAGCTCTCAACTTGGGTTTCTGTCTGTTGAATTTTAATTCCATGGTGAGATTCTTGTTCAGACAGAAGGTAAATAAATAAATAAGTTCATAAATTCCACTGATTTCAGCAGGCTTTGTCACTGGGGATGCATTAGTTTTAAACCAAAACATCGTCAGTGTTTTACATGATTGCGTTAGAGACTCCAGCCCTCCATGATTACTTTTCAAGACTAGCACCACCTGTTTACCGTAGAGAGGCTTTGAACATGAATAGGGAAAGCAAACAGAAAAGTTGGTGAGCAGCCTCACCAGACAATTGGTTCGTAAGGATACGACACATGACATGGCACAATTTGCCTTTTCAAGACTTTCAGACATGTCAGCAAGTACCACTGGTTTCCACTTCCCCCTCTTCTGTTTTGTCCTCTCCTTTGGGAGACAAAATGGTGGATTTGGGATTGAGGTGCAGACCATGGAATGTGGAAATGTATGCAACACTTGGTCTGCAAGTGCCAATATTTTGCCCATAGAGTGAGTCAGAATTCATGAAGTAACTGTATTTGCTCCTTACCTGGCTGAGGCGCAAAGGAGTGTGGCACTAACACCTGTCAAGGAAATTACAGGTACAAGCAATTATTGGGCTGGGGGCATTAAGGAGAAACAGATATTTATGCACATTTTTAGTCTAAAATGATGATAGCCTCATGTTTCTGGTCCCTTGCCAGGCCAGTTGTCTAAGTTGTAAAAACTGAGGCACCCACCTTTTAAACGTGAAGACACTCCTGTGTTAAGCTTGTTGATTGGCTCATTGTGAAAGAGATTCAGGGTAAAGGGATATGGCTTTTTTAGAAGGATGTTTCATAACTTTTACTACAAAAGCTTAATTTTTAAAATAGTACTATTTCAGGTTTGTAGTTTTTATTCTGGTTTCTGCTATCAAAATTTGTGTATATATTCAAGATTTACTTAAACAGCCTTCAAATATTTACTGGGTGTCTCCTGTTAGATGTCACAGATACAACTATGAGTAATAGAAACATGACCCCTTCTTTCATAGAGAGTGCAGTCTATAAAGTTCTGTATCTGTACACTGATGACATATTTGTGATAATAGTCATGAAAGACATCATGGGGATTAGGTAATTGGGGACATAATACAGTTTTGGGGGATAAATATCAGGAAAATATTCCCTGAAGAAGTGGATTTTAAGATGAAGATTAAGAGATAAGTTGGCCAGATGAAGACTGATAAAGAATATTTCAAACACATGCAATACTTTGTACAAAGGCCCTTAGATAAGGAGGAACTTGTCACATAAGAGGAAATGAAGAAAGGTCAGTTTGTAGTAAGTCAAAATAAATGAGGGAGAAGTTGGCTTAACTGGAAGCTAGACGAAGGCAGAGTTCAGTTTGCCTAGAACTTTGTAAGTTCTGGTAAGGAGCTAGTCTTGATTCTAAGAAAATGAGTAATCCTTGAGAAATGTAAGCATGGAAGTTTTAATATCAGTTGCATGCATTAATAGATCTGAACACCTACTAGGTACCAGTTATGATGTTGGTAATTTGGGTACAAGATCAATGTGAGATGGTCCCTATCTTCTAGGAGCTTACCACCTTAAATGGGAAACAAAATCTCCATTGCAATAAATCGATTTAGGTTTGAATGGAAGTATGAACCAAGTATTACTGGAGATAGGAGAAGCAGCAAAGAAGAGATCTTTTACTCACCCTTTGAGTAGGTGGAGATGTGTCTACAAATGATGGTATTTCATTCAAGTCTGGAAGAACTTAAAGGAGTTAGCTACATAAACCAAGAGCCTTTCAGATAAAGAGAAAAGCATGCACACTTTGAGAATTGCCTGTAGATTTAAGAATCTACAGGGCCTACTGGGTGTCTCAGTGTGTTAAATGTCTGACTCCTGGTTTTGGCTTAGGTCATGATCTCAAGGTTCATGAGTTCGAGCCCCAGTCAAGCTCTGCACTGGCAGTGCAGAGCCTACTTGGTATTCCTCTCTTTCCCTGTCTGTCTGTCCCTCCACAGCTTGTGCTCTTTTTCTCAAAATAAATAAACTAATTTAAAAAAGAAGAAGAAGAAAAATAGATAGAGAAAAGGATGTGGGTAGGAATAAGGCAGGAAATGTGGCTGGAAAAGTTTATGTAGCATACTTTTCCCCTGTTAAGGAGTGAGAGCTTTGATGAGATTTGTGTGTTTTGTCACCTTACAAGTTTTGTGACTATTCACCGAAGAAAATTCCAAACTTTGCCTTTGAAGGAAAAAAAACACTAAATGGGCCAGTTCCAGTAATACAGGTTACTGTCCTAACCATGTCTGTCACTCTTCAAATGTCTACAAGAATTTATACGTACTCAACAAAATGTTAATTTATGCTTCAGGAATAAGAACAGAGTAATATATACCTTAAGGTGATCTTTTTTGCATTTTGGATCTGAGTTGCATCAACCTGAAAAATGGAATATGCTTTCAAAAAAGACGTCAAATGCAACAGAGAGAAAGAAAAAGGTCCCTATTTATCATGTTCCTGCAATCACCACTGAGTGATGTATTGTGATTACAACTTTTTTTTTAATTGGCATGCTTCTGGGATGCTATGGGAATTGGTGACAAGATGATGGATCAGTTTCTCCATATTGGCTGGTTGATCCAACAAACCCAAAGCAGATATTGACATTTGTCGTTCAACATTGGGGCCATACAGACTCTTCTGCTGATTATTCAAATACTTCACCTCCCTTTAATTAATGTTTTAAGAGAAGAGCCTCACAGAGAAGCTCAAGGGAGCAAAGTTTTACAATATAATGGAAAGGAAAGGTTACACAATACCAGTTGAATAAGAAGAAGTATGCATGGGGGGAAAGGAAGAAATCAATGACAATGTTTGAACAGCTTAACCCTGTTGGCCCTTGCATGTTAATAGATTATTTATGCATCACTTTGCCAGTGAGAAGAAATTAGTATGATTAGCATTTTCTGTTTATTGACTGCTCATCACAAATTGGAAAAAAATGTTTACACGTATTTTTGTTTATTACCTTGAAAAATCATTGACAAGAAAGGTCAGGAAAAGAACTCATCTTCTCATCTAAACTCAAACAATTTTATTCTAAAGAAAAAAAACAGTGTAAATGAACAGAAATGTATTTTTCATTGTGCTATGAAGAAAAAGTGAAACTATGTTATTTCCAGAGAAAAGTCTTTTAAAATAGGTGATAAGAAAAGAGCTTTGAAGTTTGACATGAGTCTAATCTCATTCTTTAGTTAATAGTCAAGGATTTTCACAGAGTCCTTATGATGTTGGCTGAAAATTTTTACTCCCTCTCTACCTTCCCATACGCTGATCATTTCCAGGTTTCCTTTACCATGCAACTCTAGTCATGCCCTCTGTTGGAAGAAAGCTAATCCTGTAATAGAGACAGTGAAACAGAGATACTTAGGGAAGAATCTGGAAAGGGTTTGCAACCAAACTAATAGGAGTTCATTCTTTGGTGAGTTACAGATAGAAACCACACCAGGTAGAGTTGTCACACAAAATAAACTTTATTTGCAGCAAATGAGGAGATAATGGGGAATAGCTTCCAAAGCCAGGATTCCCCAAACAAAGGATAAATGGGTTCTTTTTATTTAGGGTTAGGATGAATATTTAGATAGGGAAGCCTTGCCATCGAATGCAGAGGCTGGCAGAAGGCTGTGCATGCTCCTTAAGGAAACATGCCTATACATATGTGTATGTTATGTAAATGAGGCTTATGCTCCTCTTTGGATGGAGATTTTGGTGTTACAATGAGGTAAAGGTAACTGCCAGTCATGGTCCATCTGTGTAGGACTGAGTTGGAGGCTGAGCTCAAACTGGTTTCGGTGTTCTGGGTTGCCTGCTCTTCCTCAGGGCAGGCATTATTTTTTGACTGGTAGTTTGGGTATCTGGCTTGGGATACTACTCCCACTGGGTATTTTTGCCTGAGTTATGAGGTAAGCTGCAAAGAAGAACTTTAGGACAATTTTGAAACAAAGGTTGGTTGGTACAAGCAGGTGGGAAGTAAAGGTCAAGTCTTAAGATCTAGCTGACAGGTTTAGATTTCTACTTTAAGTATACTAAAAATTCACAACTAAAAGTTAGGTCTTATTTAGGGAAAATGAATGTTGGGGTCTAAGTCGTATGAAAAACAAATCCACAGACAGCTGTATTGACAACCACAGCAGCAGGGACCAAATGTAGGAACCCAAACCTGGGATAGATTTGCAATTGTCCTGTCTTGATTTTGGTAAACTGAAAGAAATGTAGACTCTGGAGAGAGAGAGAGATTTAGATATGAATCTTAAATCTCTTACTTTCTAGTAAGTAAACTTGGGCAAGAGTTAGAAAATTGAAGTACCCTGAAGATTTTTGTGAGGTTAAAAAAGCAAAATCTTTCCTTCTCTTTTTCTATTTGTCTGTCATCTACCTATCATGTATCTAAACACGTGTGAATTGTGCTTCTCTTCACCTTCCCAGCTACCTGGCCCTTGTATTGATCATTTTGAGACTTGTAGAGCAAAGAAGGATCATGATACTTCCTATTGTTGCTAATTAAGCCTCCAACTTTCAAGAAATGTCATATTCTTTATTCTTAAGGGTTTATAGATTTGGAAGTGACATTGTTAAACAATCAATGCTTAGCATTCACAAGATGGAATCAAGACAGTGTTACCTCTTTAGGAAAATATTTAGGAAGAGTTTCTTGTGACATAAAACCATATTTTTTTCCTAGGAAAGTACCACAAATCTCCCCTACTTCTAGAATATGCTTTTCTGAAATCTAGTCCTTATCAAAATAATTGTGAATGTTTGACAGCTGTGATTCTCTGAAGTTAAAGAGGAAACTGTGAAAACAAAAAATTTACTGGAAAACCAATGTGGAAAGAAAAGTCAATATGAACAAAAGTTTAAACATAGATTTCATTGTTTCAAATATCCTGAAAAGAGCACTAAAATCAATTGTATGCATTGATATTTAAGTGTAATTTTCATTTTATCAAAGAAATATACATATTCACATATATTTTTAAAAAGTCAGGCGATAGCACAAAACTCATAGTAAAAATTACCACACATCCCATTTTCAAGGACATTCTTTTTTTATTTCTTATTATATTACTAAATAACAGCATAATGCTATTTCTTGATTTTCAATTTTAGCTTTTATTTATTGATTTTCTATTATCAAGGATTAGAATTTACATTTGTGATTTGGCTTATATGCATTTAAAACACTTTCCGTTTCCCTATTCTATCAAAGCAAATGTATCACTATTTTGGCTCAATCAATATTTAGTGTTAACCTTATTATAACTAGGGTAGTCATAAACAGAGGAGCTACTGGTATAATATGATTACATAGCTTTTCTTGTACATTTCGTTTTCCTTAATATTAACTACTGTCTACGCATACACACATACCACACACTTTTCTTTACACTGGTGGTTGATTCTGGCAATTCTACCTCTCACCTGTCTTTCAAGATCCAAATTACATAGAGTAAATAGCCCTTTATTGTTCAAGACTTTGCAGGTTCAAATTAAAATAAGGTTAGCTTAAAGATTATCTCAAAATATATTCTTACATTTAATCTCCTATATCACAGTGTTGGCATCAAATTCAGACTTGGGATAAGGTGAAAATTTTCCCTGATCCCAACCAATTCCTTCCTTGTCCTTTAATATAGAAAAACAGTGGTATTTTTGTGTGAGTGTATGTTTGTATTGTGTTGTTTTTTTTTTAGTATTGATGTAGAAGTCTATGGAATACAGTCTTCAACACTGTTCTCCAGTGATCCAACTTCTTAAACCAGATGACCACTCTTAAGTTTCAACAATGTAGAAATTCTAGAATTCTCACTGATGCTTCATAGTTTGAATGTAGTCTATTTCCTTTTGTGATCCCTCTCATAATTTAGACTACAGAATGAGGTAATGATTATCTGTAGCAATTTAAAAACAGACATAAATGGAGGAGGATCCAGGATGTGACTTAGAGGAACTCAGGACTTCAGCAACAGTTGACACAGAGAAGTCAAAAGTCACAGCAGGGCAATCTGATTTTTATTGCCCAGAGATTTAGATCTTTTGTCTGTGTCCTCACTATTTACATACAACCCATCACCTGAAAGTTTTAATCAGTTGCTGACCTACTGAATTAGACCTACTCAAATTTGACAAGAAGTGTTCTGGGTGGGTAGTTGAACTTGCTAGGGAGCCAAAGCTATTCAGTTGTGTCTCTTTATCCAGATTGGTTAGAAAAGGTTGAGACTTAGCATTACAGGAAAGAAAGGAAAGATACAAAACTAGAAATATCCAGGCAAAGGAAAATAGATGTGTATTAAACTAGCATAGTTTTGGAATGGCAAGAAGCTCATTATGACTAAGAGTAGAGTGCAGGTTTAGGGTGAGGCTGAAGGTATAAGCAAGGCAGAAATTATGGAGGACATCAAATATTTTACTAAAGACTAAATTTTATTCTGCAGGAAATTGCGTATCCTTTGGAATGTGTTAAGAAGTATAGTTATATAATCCATGCTTCATTTTAGGTAGATTAATCTGTCTGCATTGCAGAAGATATTTTGGACTTGGGAAAGAGAGTGGAGAAAGAGACTAGTTGAGAGATCTTGACATTGTCCCAGAAGGTTGAGAAAGATTTGAGTTAAAACAACAACAATAGGAACTGAGAAGATGAGGTACATTGGGGCCAAAATAAGGATGTAAAATGTTGGACTTGTATGGCTTAATGACAGAAGTAATTGGGCAATACAGTTGATCTTAGAAAAAGTAAGTCATATTATTCTAGTCTAGTTCTCTAGTTAGTACAGTAAGCTAATTTATTTTGTAGTATAATGAGCTTCATTGTTTTCCCCCCAAATATATGTTCTGTAACAATATTACAAAAATTGCCTCAACTACCAGGGACATTGCAGGGATAAAGAAATGGCACACAATGACATGGTTTTGTAGGGGCTCTGTCAACTGGCTGCTCAAAGAGAACTTAAAGAGGTTTGAAGAATGTTTAAATTTTAGGTTTTTAGTTGCAAGATCCAGTCCCTGTTTTGTCCTTCCTAAAGAAATTCCACTTCTATTCAACTGTTAATCCTTCTCCTGTGTAGCTCCTGTGACTCAGGGGATGCTGACTCTGGGTATAAATTTCAATTATCCAGTGAGTGCGTGGCATTTGCCTGGTGTTTCTTACTGATCATGGTGTGGACATGTGGCTAAACTGGACAAATCAAATTAAATGGAAGAATTTATATTCCACATTGGGGGAAGCTCTTTTGCCTTCCCTCCTCCATTCATCCATTAGCCTCTCCCTCCACCTTTCTTCTGATATGAAAATACAGCATAGTATTTCCTGTTTTCTATTGGTAGCCATCTGTTAGGAGAGAGACTAAACTGAAGATGAAACACTGTATGAATAGTATAGCATATATATGAACACAACCTAGCTCCTTACTGATACTGCTGAGCTACTGAGTCAGGCAACTCTGAAGTTGGCCTTCGTTATGGACTTACTGTTATATGAGATAATAAATGTTTTTTTTTTTTAAGCCAAAGAAGAAAAGAAAAAACAATCTATGTTCAAGTCCTCACTAGTACCTGTGACCTTATTGGAAATGGGGTTTTTATAGATGCAATTAGTTGAAATGAGGTCATACTAGATTAGGGTGGGCGCCGATCCAATGACTGGGGTCCTGAAGAAAAGAGGAGAGGACAGAAAAAGACAAAAAAGCAAAGGCCATGTGAGGATAGAGGTAGAAAATAGAGTTATACAGCTATGAGACAAGGAACACCAGGAGCCCACCAGAAGTTATATGAAGGAAAAAAAAATGGAAAAAATATCCTCCCCTTGAGACTGCAGAGGGAGCATGGCCCTGCCAACAACTTGATTCCAGGCTTCTGATCTCCAGAATTGGGAGAATAAATTTCTGTTGTGTTAAACTTATTGTTTTCAAATGTACTTTATTTTTTCTTTTCTTTTCTTTTCTTTTTTAAATTGTCAAGTTAGCTAACATACAGTATAGTCTTGGCTTCAGGAGTAGATGCCTGTGATTCATCACTTACATACAACACCTAGTGCTCATCACAACAAGTGCCCTCCTCAAAACCCATCACTCATTTTTCTCAACCCCATTAACCCTCAGTTTGTTCTCTGTATTTAAGAGTCTAGTTTGTGGTAATTTTTTATGGCAGCCCTAGAAACTACTGCCCCAAATTTTGAAAGCATCTTTTTATAAACTTTTCTCATTAATGTAAGAATAAACTGTCTAGAACTTACAATTCTTATTCCCCCTCTCCCCTCCTTATGGCTAAAAGGGAGCAAGATGAGGATTTTCTATTTTAAATTACTTAATCTCTCATGGTGAGTGAGGAGGGATGTGAGTAGTCTTAGTTTTATACACTCCGGATAGAATGTTGGTATGGTTGGAGAACAAAACAACACGGTATTTTGAGGTACAGGGTCTAAAACAATAGGGGATGTTTCAGTTTTACCAAATAGAAGTTCTTCTAGTAAGGTTAACAAAGAGAAAATAAATTAATTTAAAAAATAATCAACTTCCTGCAATGTGATAAGTAAGAGTTTTATCTGTAAGCTCAATCAAATAACTTGAGAAATATTACAAGTTTGAAGATTAGCATTTTATAGTTTGCTTGATTGATCTGTAAAGCCTGTTAAAGAAATGAATTGATATTATTACTTTTTATAGTCAGGTACTTCACACACAGTCTGCATTATCTGATTCTTTAAATTAAATTTACCATGTCAATGAAGAGCGACCTCTAGAATATCTTTAAATTGCTGAAATTTGCATAGGCTTACACTTTTACTGTCTGATTGAAAATGCTATGGATTCCTTTTTTATCTCATTCTGTTTTATTCATTACAGTCTCATATTTCTTCATTTGTTTGCAGTATGCAAACAGCCATTTTCTTGTCATTTTTATAAGGAGGGAGGGTTGTGCCTCTTGAATCCTGTTATTGATTTTTCTGTGAATCTGTACAATTCTATTTAGATATAATTGTTTATTATTATACTGGGGCTTGATTTTCTTGCTTTTGGGAAGAAAAGACTAGAAGTGTTCCCTGGTTAGTGAAAATGTTTATATTGAAAGAATGAGATACTAGCACATATGCATTGAATTTAGCATACCATTTATATAATATATGTCTGTATAGACATATAGACATTTGGATCTAGACACATATTTATGTGATAATGTATGCTAAGTATGAACAAATGCGTATTTTCATTTTTATGTAGTTATGTTAAATGTAGAGTTAGAATATATAAATTTTAATTTTTGCTAGGGGAGTAAACTAGGAGGGGTTGCTGACTACTGCTACTTCCTCCATGGAAATCAACTTGGAAAAATTACAGATGTGAGAGAGTAAAACATGGACTGTAGGAACCAAATCCCAAACAGGAAAACATAGGGTGACTGAAGACCATGTTGGGTTGGTGTGTGTTGGGGAGAGATATGTGAGTGCAGCCTAGGAGGAAGGCCACTCGTACAATGTTGAGAACAGGTGGAAGGAAAAGGTTTAGAAATCTGGTCTTGCCTTTCTTCCTTATAGCACTGGGGAAATTGTTGCCTGCCACTTCACAGCAGGAAGTAGGAGCAATATTTGCAGTTGTCCTGGCGTAATATCTGCACACATGTTCTCCTGGAAAATAGGTGCTACTTATCAGCTGTTCTCAAGCATTCACTCCTCTACCCTTCCCCCTTCTTAGTACCCCCCAGGACTTATGGATTATAACTTAGACATTTTGCTCCTATGCTTCTAACACTCCTTCTTCCTAAGTGTTTAAAAGTAAATACTGATTGGGTGAGTTGCCAAATGCTGTGACAACAGAACCTATGGTCAATAGTGGACCTGTGGCACATTGGGTGCATGGCCTAAAGCTTTTCCTTCCTCCTGTCCTTAAACTCAAACAGATCAGACAAAGGCAGAGAATGTTAAACAGGACATAGGCCCTTCCCCAACAGTTAGTACTAAATAGGATAGCTAAACTCCACAGAGAACATGAGCTTTCAAGCTAACAAACTGGATACCCAAAATAGAGACAACAGGTTGAACAATATGTATGGATTTTGATGAAACTAATAGTCATTTAAACTAAGATAATTATTTTAGGGAGATGGGGAAGATATTAGTTTTATTAAAGTTTAAGGGATTATAAAAAAGCAAGTGCAAGCAAATATTAGGAATGAAAAGAGAATAGTTGAAGTAAAGGATACAACAGAGGAACAATATAAGAATGGATTTAGCTGAAGAGTGAAATTGTGAAATGGAAGATTAGGTTGAAGAATTTATATGGATGTGGCAAGAAAAGAAAAATTGGCATATATAAGTGGGAGCTATGAAATATGAAAGATAGAAGTGTCAAAATTCAGAAAAATACGAAGGAAGAAGAAGAAATATTTGAAGCAATGGAAATAAATCTTTCAAAATTAAAGAAAGATGAAGGGCCTAGTACTAAAAATCCACATTGAATTACTTAAAAAAAAAGAAACAAAAAGCTGCAGACTAGACACCTTATAAAAAATTCCAAAAGATTCAGAGAAAATAACTCCTTCCAAAGAGGGGGAAAAACACACACAAAAAAAAACAAAAAATTATCTGCCAAGAAAAATTGGTATCCTATTTCTCAAGAACATTACTAAATACAAAAAGACAATAGAGTACATTTTTATTGTAGTAAAATATACATAACATAAAATTAGCATTTTAATAATTTTTTTAAAATAATTTTTAAGTGTAAAGTTCCAGGACATTAAATACATTTACATTGTTGTACAACAAGAGTAGAGTATTTTGAAAATATGAAAGGGAAAGATTTTCGCCTAGAATTTTATATCCTGCTAAACTTTCACTGAAATGTGAGGGTCTAATAAAAATTATCCTAGGCTTAAGAAGTGTTACTTAAAAAGCAATCACATTTAAAAAATTGTAAAGAAATTCTCAAATAATTATAGAAATTAAGAAGTGATGTAAAAGGTATATAAAATAAAGGTGGTGAAATACATGTAAAGTGGCAAAGCTTCTTGTGGTCTTTAAATTATAAAACAAAACAATTAGTGATGTAAAAACAATTACAGTGTGGTATTAAATCAGCTCTTTGTTTTTCATTGTTGAAGCCCCTGGTTTCTCTTACTTAGTCATTATTTTTTTCTTAAAAGGCAAAAATATCTAAACCCATTTACTCTTCTCCACTCCCCCTCATCCACCAGCCTATATTGCCGCTTTTTTGGGTCCATTTCTCTCAATTAGATAGAAATAGATTAGCAAGTATATCCTCGTTTTAATTGCTAGGGCTGCCATAAGACAGTATTATGGATGGGTGGCTTAAACAACAGAAATTTATTTTCTTGTAGTTCTGGGGGCTAGAAGATCAAGATCATAATGCCAGTAGGTTTTCTTTCTTCTAAGGTCTTTCTCCTTGTCAAGCACATGGCCGCTTTCTTGCTGTGTCCTCATATGGCCATTTCTCTCTTTCTCTTATGAGGACACCCAAAAAATTGGATTTTTTGGGACACCCAGTCATGTTGGATAACATCCACACCCTCATTAATTTATTTAACTTTGATTAACCCTTTAAAGACCTTATCTCCCAATGTGGTTACATTCTGAGTTATGGGGGATTCGGACTTCAACATATGAAATTTGAGGAAACAGAAGTAAGCTGATGATAGTCTTGTTTTAGAAATCTTTGAAGAAGTTAAATGCTAATACATAGATAATAATCCTGATAGCCAGTAATCATTGAGTACCAAGTACTGTTCTTTTTTTTATGTTTATTTATTTGTTTTGAAAGAGACAGAGGGAGGGGCAGAGAGAAAGGGAGAGGGAGAGAATCCCAAGCAGGCTCTGCCATGTCAGTACAGAGCCCAGTGTGAGGCTTGAACTTAGGAACCATGAGATCATGACCTGAGCCAAAATCAAGAGCCTGAGGCTTCACCTACTGAGCCACCCAGGCACCCCGTTGTTCTAAACCCTTCACATATATTATCTCACCTGATACCCGCAATAAGTTTGTGAAATTGGTACTATTTTTTTAATCCTAACTTTACATTTGAGAAAACAGAGCATTTAGGCACCTGCCTAAACTCAAACAAGTGGAAAACAAGAGAAACAAAATGCAAACACTGACTCTAGCACCTATTCTCTAACTAGCTCCCTGATCTTGTTATGCTCCCTTTTGTAAGCTGATGAAGTGGACATATGTTTATTTGACTTCACAAGCTGTTTTGTTATGGATGTTCACTCTGAGAGTCAAGATGCTCATATAAAGAGCACTGGCTCCAGGTTCTTTCTTCACCTGAGCCAGTGAGTTGTTTCTGAGAAACCTTAAAGATGAGCTTAATTGTGGAGTACAGCTTTCTGTGCAAGGTATTTTATACCAAGCAAAATAAACTTACTTTGGAGTGTCACTGGGAGAAGAGCTGAGAGCAAGCCTTTTTTTCCCTCTGTTTTCATCATTAAAATGAAACGTGCATTGGAACACAGGCTCAGAACCAGATCAAGGATGAGTGCTTTGAGAACACAGGTAACTAGTTACTTCCTTACTCCTACAGCACCATTTGGTACACGAGTTGAATAATTTTTCTGTAAAACCACAAAGAGTTCAGCAAGGTGCAATGTTAAGGTATTTGTCTTGGGAAAAAAGATCTGAGAGAATTAATTTGTTGTTTAGTGGTAAAGAGCAGTTCCTGTAGGTTAGCTGTTCTATTTTGGGGCTTGGAAGGAGGAGAGATTAACATTTCTTTCTGTTCTAGCATGCTGTGGAATAAGACTCAGGGTATAAACAGAAGGAACTATCACACTCCTTGCAGGCAGAAGTCAAAATCAAATTGTACCTAATCAAAGACCAGTAAAGACAATCTAGGCATTATTTTGAACAGTTGAATAAAGAGATATTGCAATTTAATACAGTTTAAATAGAGAAGACACATTTGGGGAATGCTACTATAATCTTCAAGTATTCTGTGAGAATTTTCTAAATTGCTTCATATGTTATATGAGGTATCCAAATAAGAATGCCAGTGAGTATTTTCTCCTTGAACTTAATCTCAAACTCTGAAATTAGGCTTTTGTAAATGTATGTGGTGTTATGTTCTGTAAATTTTTCAGATATTCTGTATAAATAAAAGATACTCCATTGAATTATCTTGCTTCATTTCTAAAGAAAGATGTCCATGAAATGATAACAGTGTAAATGTCTTTAAATATATTTTAAGTATCATAGTTTATTTATAAATATATTTTATTTGCAACAGATTAATACAAAAGAAGCATATAAAGAAAAATGAGGAAATTTCCTCTCTTCTCTCTCCTATAAGCCCACTCTTCTCCAGAGGTATCTGTAATTATTAATTTCATGTTTAATTTTCTTTTTCCTATTCGTTTTTATGTGCACACACATAGCTACTTTTTTGTCATCTGTATTGAGATATAATAGGCTTGCAAAAACTACATACAATTAATGTATGCAATTTGATGAGTTTGGACGTATACAGACACCAGTGTTACTATGACCACAATCAAGGTAATAAACATATCCATGGCCTCCAAAAGTTTGCATGGGTCCCTTTTTGTGTTTGTTCATTTGTTTGTTTGTTTGCTTGTTTGTTTTGTGGTAAGAACACTTGACATGAGATCTCACCTCTTAAATTTTTAATGCATAATATCTCATGTTAACTATTGGCACACTAGAACTTACTCATCTTATGTAATTCTAACTTTATATCCATTGAACAGCAACTCTCCCTCTCTTCCTCCCCCATGCCCTGGCAACCCTGTTTTCTGCTTCTGTAAGCTTGATTTTGAGATGCCTCATGTAAGAGGAATCAAACAATGTTTATCCTTTTGGTACTGATTTATTTCACCTAGTATGTCTTCCAGGTCCATCCACGTTGTTGCAAATGATATGTTTCTTTCTCTTTTAACACTTATCAATATTCAATTGTGTACATATACTACCCAAATTAATTTACAGATTTGGTGTTGTTCCCATTAGGATAGCATATTTTTTAGAATCCCAATGGTATATTTTACAGAAATAGAAAAAAATTTAAAATTTGGAATCACAAAACACCCACAATAGCCAAAGTGATCTTGAGATAAAAGAACAAAGCTAGAGGCATTATATTTCTTGATTTCAAAATATATTACAAAGGTACAATAATTAAAATGGTGTGGAACTGGCATAAAGTCAGGCAAATACACCAGTGGAACAGAGAGCCTGGAAATGAACTCCTGCACATACAGTCAGCTGACCTTTGATAAGTTTGCCAAAAATACACATGGGAAAATGTCAGTCTCTTCCACAAATGGTATAGGGAAAACTCTCTACACAAATGCAAAAGAATGGAATTGTTGGAACCCTATCTTAACACCATAGATAAAAATCAACTGAAAATCGATTAAAATCAGGAACACAAGACCTGAAATTGTTAAAACCCTAGAAGAAAATGTCAGGAAAAAGCTTCATTAACAGTGGTATTGGTAATGATCTCATGGATAGGCAAGCAAAAGCAAAAGAGAAGTAGAGACATAGGACCACATCAAACAAAACAGCCTTTGCACAGCAAAGGATACCATTTGCAAAGTGAAAAAGCAACCTATGGAATGTGAGAAAGTATTTACAAAGCACATATCTGATAAGGGGTTAATATCCAAAATAATATAAGGAACTCCTACAACTCAATAGCAAAATAAAATAAATAAAATAAAATAAAATAAAATAAAAATTTGATTAAAAATGGTCTAAGGACTGAATAGACAGCTCTCCAAAGAAAACATAAAAATAAATGCTCAGTAAAGATATGCAGAGGAGCTCAAAATCACTAATTATCAGGGAATGCAAATGAAACCCACAGTGAGATGTCATCTTATACACGGTAGGATGGTTATTATTTAAAAAAAAGGGGTTGGTAAGGCTGTAGAAAAATTGGAACTCTTTGCATACTGTTAATGTAAAGGTAAAAGGCTACTTGGTAGGTATGAGAACTTGGGAAATTATTTAGCTTCCTTGTGAAGGAAAATGGGGCTAGAAAATAGTACTCATAAGGCTGTTAAGAATATATATGTATAGGGGGCGTTTGGGTGGCTTGGTTGGGCGTCTAACTTCAGCTCAAGTCATGATTTCACAGTTCGTGAGTTCCAGCCCCGTGTCGGGCTCTGTGCCAACAGCTCAGAGTCTGGAGCCTGCTTCAGATTCTGTGTCTTCCTCTCTCTCTGCCCCTCCCCTGCTAATGCTCTGTCTCTTCCATCTCTCAAAAATGTATAAATGTTTAAAAAAATTTTAAAAAGAGTATATATGTATATGGCCATTTTATATATAAGTGTAAACATAATATACACACACA
>CM053568.1:42421700-42556019 GCA_028646485.1 Cryptoprocta ferox
CTCATAGGTCTAACAGGAGAAACCCAACAGAGGACCATGGGGAGGGGAAGGAGGAAAAAGAGTTAGGGAGAGGGAGGGAGACAAAACACGAGAGACTCTTGAATACTGAAAACAAACTGAGGGGGGAAGGGGAAGGGGGAAAGGTAATGGGGGGGTGATGGTCTTGGTGGAGGTCACTTGTGGGGAAGAGCACTGGGTGCTATATATAAACCAACCTGACAATAAACTATAAAGTTAAAAAAAAATAAATGTATTGTTAAAAAAACACACTGGATATTTTTTAACTTAAAAATTAAAAAAAAACAATATGCTAATCCATGGGAAAATGTAACTTTAAAAACTTTTCTAATTTTGGACTCCTATTACGGGAGTAACTTTTTATATGTATTGGCCATCTGTAGTTCTTCTATATATTGTATTCTTTCCTGCTATTTTTGTTGTTTTCTTTACTTATTGTTATGTAAGAGTTTTAAAACATATACTTGACCTTAAACCTTTGTGGGCCATACATATTGAAGCAAGTTTCTTCCATTGTATATTTTATCCTTACATTTACTTGGAGTTTTTTCAGGCATACAAAAGCCTTCAGTTTTTATACAAGGAAACCTGTCATCTTTTTCTTCCATTATTCTGGAAGATGTGACTTGCCTAGGAAGGTCTTTCATTGTCTCATATAAAGATATATTGTATTTTCTTCTAATGCATTTTGTTACTTTGATTATTAAAGTAACAACTCTTTACTCCATATGGAATTTAGTTTTATATATGGATATAACTTCATTTTTTCTTCAAATGGCTAGTGAATTGTCAACAATCCATTTACTGAATGTCAGTTTTCCTTATGGATCTCAACACACACACACACACCCACACCCACACACACAAATGCACATGCTTCAGGACTTGCTTGTCTTCCATTAAGCCATTTATTTAGTCTTATTGTAGTACTACACTGTTTTAATTTTAGTGATTTTATTATGTTTTATAGAGAAGCCTCCATTCCAATTCTTGTCTTGATATTTAATGTTTTTTTATTGGACCTACAGTAGTTTTGTTAACTCTAAATAAAGGGTCTTCTGTAACAAAGCACCTGGACTCCAGTTTGATAGTCTTAGGTTGTCATTGTTATTGTTATTGAGGATTGCAGAAGGTTAGGAGCCAGTGTGGAAAGGGAAAGAATACACACACATACATTCATATATACATACACATGTACATACATGCATATATACATACATACTTATATATGCACACATGCATATATTTAAAAATGTATATACATACATACACAAGACATACACATGCACACGTATACATACATACATACACACACATGCTATTTTAGTACCATTGGAAAAAAATTAACTAGCTGGTGTTAGTAACACTAAAACATTTACTGAACACATTATCAACCAGTCACTCTAAATATGTTATTTCATTTACCTCCTTATGTTGCTATGAAGAGACATTTCTACTTCTGTTTTCTGGAAGAAAAAATGGATACTTAGAAGTTAAATAATTTGCCCCAAGTCTCACAGCTCACAGACACTAGAGCCAAGGATTCAAACTCAGAACTGTGTAAGTCCAGAGTTTTTTAACATGATCATTGTCTACTTTTCATTACTTTTTTCCATTTACATCTGACACCACTATCCCCTTGCTATGCTTCTTTTCTTTTCTTTTTATTTATTTATTTTGAGAAAGAGCACACAAAAAGGGGTGGAACAGAGAGAGAGAATCCCAAGTAGGCTCTGTACTATCAGCATGGACCTCGATCAGGGCTTGAACTCAGAACAATGAGATCATGACCTGAGCCAAAATCAAGAGTCAGAGACTCAACCAACTGAGCCAACCAGGCTCCCCATTATGTGTATTTTCTAAAGATAGAGGAATTCTGTATTATAAGCCAGGCTGAAATTGCTGGGAAGGCTTATACATGAGAGATCATGGCTAGTCTCTTAACTTAACAATACAGGCATCCCCCACTGTATTGCTCTTCATTATATAACACTTTAGAGACATTGCAGTTTTTTGTTTGTTTGTTTGTTTACAAATAGGTTAGTGGAAACTGTGCATGGAGCAAGTCGATAGGTGCCATTTTCCCAATAGCATCTGCTCACTTTGTGTCATGGTGTCACATTGTGACAATTCTCACAATATTTAAAACTTTTCCATTATTATTATATTTGTTGTGGTGATTTGTGGACAGTGATGACTTCACACTGAAAGTCAGATAGTAAAGAACCAGATAATAAATATTTCAGACTTTAGGCCACAGGGTACCATAAAAACAGGCATAGATCATACATAAATGTGCATGACTATGGATCTGTAGACCTTTCATGTAAGGGACCTATGGTGACTTTTGGGGTTGCCTACCTTCCTTTCCTTCTGTGATTCCCAGTTTTGTTCAACAAACAGTTCATTCCAGTCAGCATTTATTGAACATCTACTATTTGCCTTGCTGAACTTAGAATAGATATGAAGAAAATGCAATGTGTATCCTCCAGGAGGTCAAATCCATCTTCTTTTCCTACTCTTTCTACTTTAAACTTATTGCTCACATTCTTTTTCTTTGTAATTTGGATGCAGGGCTTTTGTTTAGTTGCAGTATTTTTTTTTTTTATTAATAGTCATGTTTACAAGATAATAGTTATGGCTTTTATTTATTTGCAAATACTACCTTTTATATAGCCTTTTAAAATACTGCATTATCATGGAACATAAACGTGCTTTAAATGCAGAAAAATAACATATTTTAGTGAAGACAAAGTAATTAACTGCTGAGATTACTTACCTTTGCTCTAGTTTTAATCTTTTCTTATGAATGATGATAAAAAAGACTGAATTCTTTCTGTGCACGAATTCATCTACAATTCAACCTGATGGTTTGCTATTATCAAAGTCTTTTTTAAAGTCTCAGCTAATACATATGTATGATCTCTCCAAGGACAATTTTATTTGATTTATCCTCCAACCAGCTCCTGTTGCATATGTAACTTCAATAAGCATCAGAGGATAATGGGGTGGTGTGGTCCACTGTGCAGAGCAATTACTGGGCTTCGCCTGCTTCCTAATCCTTTCTGAGGTTCCAGAAAAACTCTTCTTGGGTCCCTGGGCATGGGTGACAGTGTGCACCACCTGCAAATTAATCGAGAGGGTGGAATTCCACTGTGGTTCTCAACTGTGTGGCAAGAGCCTGGCTCAAAACCTTAGTTGAATTCTGAAGGTGGTCTACTCATAGTCCTCATAGATCTTTGCTTTTAATGTGTCCCTCAAACTATTTCCAAAAGCAAAGATAAATCAAATGACATTCAGTTCCATTTAGTATTAGTATTTGCTCTGCTTTTTTGCTAGTCTTTTGATTAAAACAAATAAAACCACAAGAGTTTTTTAACTTTTTTTTTTTAATGTTTACTCATTTTTGAGAGACAGACACAAGAGCATGAGCAGGGGAGGGGCAGAGAGAGAGGGAGACACAGAATCTGAAGCAGGCTCCAGGCTCTGAGCTGTCAACAGAGAGCCCGATGCAGGGCTCTAACCCACAAACCTGCGAGATCATGACCTGAGGTGAAGTCAGACACTTAACCAACTGAGCCACCCAGACTCCCCAAGAGTTTTCTTTTCTTCCTGTGAGTTTACCTCTTACAGGTAATACATCATCCACATTCTCTTCAGTCTCATAACTGTTGGGGCTTCAGCCATGCAACAGGAAGTTTGTACCATCGACCAATGTCAAGGTGAATAATCTATTACTTTTGTTCATCTACCTAAAAGAGGCTTTTTGTGTGTGGGGGGGGGATTGGTAAAATTGCTCTGCACTTGGTTATTCTAGCATGTGATCTTTGAACTGCTCAAGATAGAAGGGAGTTGAAGTGGCTAAAGAATAAAGACAATGGAAAGGAAGCCAGTATTTATTGAATACCTCGTATGGTGCAGGCATGTAAAAATTTGGATTTTATGGACAGAGAGATCTAGATTCAAATCTCGGGTTCACCACTAACTAGCTATGTATTTTATGCCATTACTTTACCTCTCTAGGTAGTGTTATCCTCCATAAAATGGGAATAAGAATAATATTAACTACCTTACAGAGAGGATGGAGTATCTTTAAAACACACATCATTCAGAATAAGTGTTAAATTCTTATAATCTCTTACCATTAACTATTGGTTTTAAGTTGCATTCATCATTAATAAAAGTAATCATAAATACACTTATTCTTCATTGTACAGATATTAATAAATTATTACTATTTGCTAAAAATCAGTGCTCTAATTATCTTGCTACAATCATTCCTATCCTATAGAATTTTAAGGTTTAGTGAGGGATAAAGACATACCAGAATGATACAACAAACCTGCAAAAATGTCACTTGTATGAGTTTGTACAGAGTTTTAATGGTGGTACACAGAATGTTTAATGTAGAGGTGGATAGGGGGTAGGAGAGGCTTTGCAGGAAGTGGTGACATCTGAATTGAGAACACAAGTCTGAATAGGAAGTATGTAGGTGATGGAGTAAGAGAAGAAATACCTTGTAGGCAAAAGGGACCATATATACAGAGTAAACTTTGCTCACTCCCAGAAAGCAGATATTTTAGCTTGGCCAGATACAGAATGGAAGGAGGGAGCTGACGGAAGCTGCTTCAAAGGGATGAGAAAAGAGAGAGAAAAACATCAACATTCTAGAATCAGAACTTGCAAGTTTGACACTTATCCTGAGAGCGGTGGAAATTTCAACCAAGGGGTTAATCATTGTAAGGCAGGTATTATACCCATTTACAAGTGACAAAACTGAGGTGCACAAATGATACATAATATTACAAATTTTTAAGAGAAGGTTCTATTTTGACAGTTACATGATAATTGAATTCTGTGTTTTATGCTTGTGAGATCATTTAGGAAAAACAGAATATAGTTCTGGACTAGAGTTGTATTTTTTTTTTTTTGGACAAAAATGCATAGAAGAGTAGGTGAACTTAAAAGAATTATAATGGGGTCCTCTCCTGTCCTAACATCCTTCCCAGTCATTCTACCTGTCTTAGCCTAGGAATAGTGTATGCAAATTTTAAAGGCTCAAACACCTTTGCAGTACAACTCACTCACCCAAGTCCAAGAGTTACTGTTAGGAAGAGCAGTGTAAGAGATCTTTGCATACTATCTCTTCCACATTATTGGAACATGAGACTTTATATTTTTCTTTCATTTTGAGGAAGATAAAAAATGTAAAACTGTTTTAGGTTTAATAAAGGTTTCTAAAGAATATAAAAAGAATAGCATAAACCAAATTTTATACAGTGGTTTTTCCTGACTTTAGGTACAGGAAAGAAAAAGAAATAATTCATATAAGACAGTTGAGTAGCTACAGTGCTTTTGGTTCTATAGTAGGTATGTTATGGTAATTATCTAATTGAAGCCTACCATTCACTTTACATGTGAGAAGTGTTCACAAAAAATGTAAATGGTAAAGCACATTCTTGTAGAGTACCTCCTGGTATGGATTAGTGGAGGGCAGGGGGATGATATCCCAGCCTTCTGACAGGGAAACAGAGAAAGCAAAATTGAGGGAGGTAATGCTGGTACACGGAAAAAACTCCTCACGGTGAGCAGTGCAGCTGTCCTTCAAACCCATTCGGACAACCGGGTGACTCCAAATGATCTAGTTTTATTGGTGTCAATATCAATGACAGTTTAACAGAGAATGGCTCTGGTACTTAGGCAGGCACTTAAACATGAATATTCATACATTAATTAGCATATTACCATTTTACCACATGGAAGATCAAATGAACAGTGTTAGGGCATTGGACCCTCAAGTATCCACTCATGAGGATCCCAAGAGAGTATATAAAAAAATACAAAAACTCATTTATGGTAACTTGGGGGATTTTATTAGTCATGTTTTCTCAAACTCACCTCAGAAAAGCACACTTATGGAGATTATAGAAACCTGTCTTACTGTGTTGAGAGGTATCACTTTGCAGGCTGTCTGTTTCTCTGGTGACTTTTAAAATTTCCTTGGTTGGGATGCTCTGAAGTTCCAATCTGAGTCTACATGTACTTATTTGCACTTATTCCATTTGGTATTTGCCATGCTAGCTGAGCCTGGAATTTCAGGTCCGTTTCATCAATTATGGAAAATTTTTGGCCGATATCTTTTCTCTGACTATGCTTTTCATTCTTCTTTAACTCAGATATATTTTATTCTACTTCTTATTATTCTTACTTCTTATTCTTCCTTCGTGTCTCTTTCATATTTCCCACCTCTTTGTCCTTCTGAAACATGGTTTGTGAACTTATTCTGTCTATATTGCAATCAGTATTTATCTCTTCAATTCTATCCAATATAAATGCATTCACTTCTAATTGCATTTATCATATTTTTATCCCTGTAATATCTATTTAATTCTTCCCACATCAGCTTGGTTTTCATTTTTAATATTCCTCTTGCCTGTTTTGGTATCTTATTCTTACTCAAACACTTTAAATATACATAGTATTTATGCTATATCTAATGATTATTTTATCTGGATTTCTGTAAAATTGAGTTGTGCGCATTATTTTTCTGCTGATCCTACGTGAGGTGGCTTATTTCCTTGTGTGTGTGTTATATTCTGAGATCATATGTGTTGAAGATTTATCTGTGGAATAAATGAGGCCCAAAACGCAGGTGGGGCCTCCAGAAATAATTTTCATTTGTCTCTGCCAGCTGCCCCAAGATAGTGCCAACCAAGGACCGACCTACGTTACTTATTAATGTTAGGGTTTCCAGAAATAGTTAAGTCAAACCTGCATTAGGGAAGTTCTCATATATTAAATTCTTGGGGTAGACTTTAAGTTTTTAAGCAGGTTGTAGCAAAGACAGACACATTTTCCCATCAATAATCCCTTTTCTCATGAACATATTCTGCTCTACCTCTGAATGAGGGCATAGCCACTCAGTTCCTGCCCTTTGGAAGTAAGCTCTTTTCTCACATATCAGCTTGCTGGGGCTCAAGGTCATTTCCACTGTTCTGGGCACAGCCATTAAAACCTAAACTTCTTGGTTACTGAGATTGACAAGGTCCCCCAGGGCATCCATGGCTTCAGCATCAGCTTGCCATTCTGATTGCTATCTCTCTTTTGAATTCTGGCCTCTGGAGATTATCCTTACTTTCTAGCGAGTTCAATTATGCATTTAAAAGGATATTTGTTATATATTTTCTAACATTTCTAGGCATTTTGCAGTGGGAAGATTTTGAGAATGTAGGTTTAAAACATTGCCAGAACCAAACTCGGAAAGTAGAAGTTAGAGGCTTTTGTGGATCTTCTTGGCCAGAGTCTTTGTAGCATCCATAATACACACCACTTCAAGATTTTTCCAGCCAGCTCAGATTTGGGAAGCTAGAATTCCTTTTTTTAATGTTTCAGTTTATACAAATTTCACAACCGGAAGGGTCAGAGCAAGAATATTGGGCACTAGCAAGGTGTGTGTTTTCACAACTACCTAGTTAACCAAAGTTAACCAAGGGTCGTGAAATAAAGTCTAGAGGGTAAAGGCTGAGCATTTAAATTTTTTAGCCTTAAGGTAATTATTTCCTTAGAGAAAATGGGGAAGGATTTTAATGTGTTTCTGCTTGTCTGCACATCTTATCACATTTTATTTTAATATTAATTTGTATAGATTAATGTTTATTAATAGAGGGCATATTGATGAGGAATTTTGCATATTTAGAGAGGAGGGGAAGAGGAAGATGTGAAAAAATGGCTGGGGATTCATGCATTCGAAGTTGAAACAGTTACTCCTCTTGCCTTCTTTCAGTCAGCAGGTACTAGCTGGGGTAGTAGTGTTGAGAATACAGAAGAATGAGTCTGATTTCTCTTCATCAATTAGTATAGTGAATATTTAGGTAATTATTATGTCTATATATCTCTCTATATATAGATATATTGATATATACATATAATTGATTATATATAATATAATATATATATTGTATATGTAATATCTTAAAATTAATGTGAAAAATTTGATAGTTAAAATAAACATGGATTTTTATGTGGTTTAGTTATAAACTAATAGTACATTCATGGAGACATTACTGTCCAGACTGATACCAAGAGAAATGCAAGTACAAGAAAGTCTGGGTGGACTGGACTGTTGAATGGAACTTTCCCTTCTTAACAGCAGAACAATTCATTGAGTCTCTCCTTTGTTTCAACATGATAAGTCATCTTGCTGGAAATCAGGACTCCCTCTTTTCTTAGTTAACTTATGCTAAGGTAGAGATTCTGATAGGCAAATAGTAAATTTGGCTGAATCAAATTACATTTTCTCTATCATTGTGATTATCGGATACACAGTGTTTTCCTTTCCTGCATCTAGATTATCACCTATATGTCAGTTTCACCAATCTGGAATTAGACTGATATTACACAATTTGAAGAGGGACATTCACATTTGCAAACTCTGCACCACTGAATATGATAGTCCTGTCTTTACAAAATGATGAACTTACCTTTCTTATTAACCCTTTTGTCTTTAGCCCCAGAATTCTTCCTCCCATTATCATCCCAAAGCATCTGCCCTTTTCTTTCATCTTCTCTTTTTCTTTCTCTTTCTTCCTTCCTCTTTTTTCCCCCCTGCCAAAATCAGCCTGGACTGAATGCTGTTGTCAAACTCAAGCCTGCACACTGAAGACTGAGAGACTCAACCACCACCACCTGAATCAAGATGGGGTGCTAAGGTGTAAGGCAGATACAGCTCAGAACATCAGCAGGCATGCCTGGCCCTCTGATGCTATTGTAGTTCCTGCCCTCTCACATCACTCTTGGTTCCCCACAGCCTGATCATGCACAAAGGCAAATCTTTGTTGCCCCGTCAGCCTTGTTCTGGGATTCAGTGCATCTTCTGAAATGCAGGGA
Organism: Cryptoprocta ferox; assembly: GCA_028646485.1. Taxonomy (NCBI): domain Eukaryota; kingdom Metazoa; phylum Chordata; class Mammalia; order Carnivora; family Eupleridae; genus Cryptoprocta; species Cryptoprocta ferox. The sequence continues at coordinate 42,430,605 of CM053568.1, forward strand.
TCCTCATAGCCCGCTGATTTGACATGTGCAAAGGACAGTCCCTTGCAAGTGCCTTATAGAGAGAGACTCTGCAGCTGCTATCATTGCTTTTAATTTAATATTTGTACAATTTGATGCTGTTACTTTTTCCTGCAGAAATTATCAGGCCACAATAACATTGCTGTTGAATATCCAGCAGAGAAGCAAGAGAGGGTCTCTCTTTCAATGTTACTATAGCTGCTGTTGTCTCCTACCTCCATTAGAGTGAGATTCTATAAATGTATTTTTTTCTTTTACTTTCATGTGAATTGTCATTATTCCCAGAGCACTCCCATGGTGCTAGTGTGCTTTGGTCAAAAGAAAAGTCTCATTTGTACCATATACTGAAATAAAAATGCATGTCCTCACTGTTCTCCTGATGAGTACTTTTTTGAAGATACCTTTCCTGGGACATTATCTTGTTTCTTCAGAGATACTCTCACTACAAAAGAAAAGATGGACCTTTCCCCCTTCTTTAAGATAATTAGTGCAACTTGACTAACTTGTCCCAACACCTTAATAGGAGTTCAGATAATCCTTTCCTTGTATCTTTATTCAGAATATTGATAAATGTTTGCATTATACGTTCATAATTGGAAAGACCACTCATAATTCTTACAAAAACAAAGGAAATCTGCTCCAAAGTGAGTTGTAGACAGAACCATTTGGCATAGATATGGCTGGCAGGTTCTCTGGGAAAGAAAGAGAGAAAGACAACACAAACAGGAAGGAAAAATAGATTTGCACCTTACTAAATAATCTCTGGGAAGAAGCTGTTACAGCCACTGTCCTGCTGTGTATCCATTTTTTTTACCAGAGAGAAAAAAAAGAGCCAGTGATTTGGTCTAATCTCACCAACTAGACCTCTGGGTAAATAAATGGGTACCATTTGCTATGAGGAAGGCTCCTTATCTGCAGGATGCCCTTAGCAGGATGTTCATGGTTAAAGAATTACTTATAGTAAATAAGCCTCTAATCTATGAGACATGGCTCCCTTGGGAACGTCACTTATGCTATATAATTCTGTGGGTATAAAATGGAAAATTTTCATATCTTAAATGCTCCCTGCCATCAGAGAAATCTCAAAAAACCTTAGTAGAACTCAGCCGTTGTTCTGTGCCAGAGATCATGCACCAGGGTGGTAAGGATGGGTCTGTGGAACCACCCTTGATATCCCCAGAACTCTGTCTGCCTTGTCTGTTTTGCGTGTTTGCCTGTGTCCTTGAATTTACTACTGAAGTTGATATTTAGTAAGGTTTCTGATTAGTGTGAGCCTGGTTTGACAATGTGGATGTTCCTGTATGCAAGCTAGGTTATGTTAATATGTTACAAGAGTCTCAGTGTTTTCTTTTATGCATTTGAATGCTCTGCTTTAATCTTTTATTATTCCAAACTTACACATATACTACATGGTCTGGAATTCTGGGATAATTTGACCAAGCATAAAGGAAATCAAACTTTGCAATTCTTATTTAAATTGACATTCACCTGGTGATGTTATTATGTTTTAAGGACTAAAAGCAAGTAAAACATTAACCTTTCTTTAAAAAAAAGAGCAACATGTGTAAATATTTTGGGCAAAAATATTTTGAATTAATTTGAAATGCTGTTATGGTAGATAACAGGTCTTGTAAAAGAATATGCTAATACATGATATAGAGTAACTCAAAAAATTATTTTGGTACTTTGTTTTGATTAAGTTTCATGTGATGATTCTGGGAAACATTTAATTAAAAGTGAGAAATCTAGAAAAATTAAAAGACCCTTCCATTAGTCACACCCTTCACTCTGTGACTTCAAAAAGTTCATTCTTAATTCCATTCCAGGCATGGGTTCAATCTGTGTAAATCTGGTTAAAAAGAGGAAAGGAACAATACTTACAAATAGTGACTCTGGAGTTGGGCATTGTTGGATTCAAATCCCAACTCTGAAGCTTACTAGTTGCACGTCATTTGGAAAACAACTATTAAGCTCTCTTTACAGAATTTTCTTCCCTATAAAAATTAGATATAATAAAGCCACCTTCTTAAAAGAAAAAAAAAAGGAATTGAGTGAGATAGTACAGGGAAATAACTTCCATTTGGCCTCTAAATTAATTTAAAAATTTAGGGTGGGAGAACATGTTTGATCTTAATTCACCGAAAACCCTTCATAGTAATTGGACAATTTTAACAACAAAAACAGTAACAAAAGCCTATTGCTGAGTTGAATACAACCATTCACCTTCCCCAGTCATCACCCCTTGGTCTCAGCATAGGATCTTTTCTGGCCACAGCACTTTTTCTCAGGTTAGATAAATCTTGCAGTTGGGATGGTGTCATCGACCTGCCTGTGCAGTGGGAGTGCAGCAGTGTCATTGGGTACCTCTGTGTTGTGATCTGAATGGTGCCCCCTAGAATGAGGGCGTGCACAGTCTGTAGAACATTGCATGGTTGCCCTTGTTACTAGTTCCCAAATCTATTTATTCCAAGGGAAGCCAAGACACCAAGTCACCTCTAAACACATTTTCTAAACAAAGAGAATTTCAGCACTATACTGCCACCCTATGATGTAGACTTAGTCTTCTAGCACTTTTTCCCTCTGTTCCTGTCACTAGACAATAGAACTATTCCTTGCTGGTCTACTTTCACTGAGGTTGATTCACCAGAAGCTTGAATGTGGTGTAATTGATTTATGCCCCCCCGCCCACCAAGACCTATTCTTTAGATTGGGGATCTATTTTTATTGGCTCTAAGGACTGGGAACGTAAAATTTACCAAACTAGAACTAAAACAGTTTTGCTTTTGATGTCTATTAATTAGGTTGTTACTTTTGCTTTCTTGTAATTCTTAGGATTAGTGAACAAACCTGGTATATCAAGGTGAAATGATCATAAATAAAACTTTTAGAAACTTTATAGATCCTGACATGTAGTATATGCTATTATTATATTATCAGTGTTATGGATAATCAATGTTATTGACTAGAAACCAGACACACTAGGACAAAGCCAAATGATTTGAGTAAGAAAAGGGTCTAGAGAGACTCCTGAGGAAATTAGGTGTTCTTCTGGGAGGTTAGCTAGGAGACTATGGGGGTGTAGGATTGATGGAGGTCAGGCATCCTGAGTCAAGTTTGGATATTAGTTAGTATTCAGTAGGCATTCTTATCCCAAGCCTTGAAGGAAATACTATAGCAAGCACATGCTGGAAATCTTTAAAGGAAAATTTATCAGAATTCTGAAGTCTCTGAAAATAAAGTTGCATGGAATAAATATACTTGGACTCCCCTCTTCTGTATCAGTTCTTCTAATAGCTTGTGAGTTATAAGTGTAATGGGAAAAGAATTTTTTTCTTTGCAATAAATTAATTATAAAAGTGTATGATTGATATGAATGGAAACCATCCTAATTAGGTGATGATGAGAATTGCATGAAGGATAATGCATGACAAGTGTACCATTATAAAGTTGTATTTCTGTTGAGGGATTTAAGTAATTCATACTTGTTATTTATAAGATATTAAAAAGCCCCAAGGTAGGAATACAGCTGTACATTCATGCATTTCCCCTGAATTATCTCGTATAGTTTATTTCATGGAATTTTTAGTTGGTTATTATGGATTATGTTGAAGTAAATAGTGATTTGAACACTACATGATGAATTTTTCCAGATACTATGACCTACAAATAGGGATAAATCTTATAATTCCTATTTAAAGGCTAACATGTAAAGAACATAAGGACTTTTTAGCAAACTTCCTAAACCATCTTCCAGTATTGTAATGTTTGCCTGAATGCATAAATATATTAGCTAGTTATCTGTCATAAGTGCTTTTTTTTCAAAATGAAGTATAGATTATATAGATTGATAATAAATGATTATGTGATTTATTCTTACATAGCACATTGATCTCAGTGAAATCATAATGTTATAAATATAATATTAAAGCCTAATGAATGAAGTAACATTATGTTTCAGAAAATCTGGGAATCTCACTTTAAAACCATGTTATATTTTATAGGGTTTTAGGTTGTACAGGATCTTAAATTACTAAAATCTTATTATAATGCCTAGTGGGAAATATTTATGAAAGGCTAGCATTTCAAAAGTATGATCAGATTCTTTTTTAGTTCTGAAAAGAGAGCAGTGTTTCTAGTGAGAAATGGCAGCTCACACCATGGGTTCTACATATTATTTCTTTCATTCAGCAAAGAAGTGAGTTGCAGCAAAATTTCAGGATTATCCCAAAGATGATGTGTGAATAGTATATAGGACTAGAAATCAGAGGATCTGTACACTAATCCTCACAGTGCTGCTGCTGAAGAGGGGGAGTTCTCTTCTGTGAAGAAAGGGATCATGGAAAAACTTAGTAGTCTGACTCATCCATCTAACCCTGGATGGTTTGATGTGTGCAAGCCAGTAGAGGGAAGCTTCCTTGAGGGTTGACATTGGGACAGATGGATCAGATTCTCCTACATCTATCTTTTCATCATAAAGAGACAAAGGGAAAGTTTTTCTCTTTGGTGAATAAAAGCCACCATATTGACCAATTTATATTATTATCATTGATGGGTCAGGGCAAGTAAGAATTTTTTATGCGAAGGCCAAGGATATAATAGAGTGTTACAGCAGCAATATATGAACCAAGACACATGGTAGAAGTGGCTACTATAGGATATTTGTTGGCACAAAAGACATCTTAGGATGCTGTGACCTCCAACAGTCCCTCCCAGGGCTACTATTCTAAGAATTGTATCTTTCTTCCCATTTTAATACTGTCCTAGGTTCATTTTTCTTTCCAGTTAATTTTCTCCTTCTTTCTTCATTTTCTTAGATGCATTTTGATCTCTATCTCTACTTTCTTGGGGAAATCGATAGCTTGTTAAAAAAAAAAAAGACAGTGATACCTGAATGGGCAGGGCTAATGGTTCAATTCAGGAAATCATTGTGCTGACTAGGTTTCTAAACCATATCTAGACTCTTCTTTTCAGAAGGGGCCAAGGATCCAAATGAACAATGTGAAGATAAATCATTTTGGCTGGTGGGGAGGAATAGGAGAGGAAAGGAGAAAATACATTTTTTTCAATACTGAAAGCAATTTTTTAGGAACTTAACAAAACTGGTTGTTACTGTTGATTTTGGTTTTAAGATAAAGAAGACATCTTAAAATATCATTATTTAACAAAGTAGCATAGTCCTTTAAAACAAGAAACATTGCATGGGAAGAAGTTATTGAAAATGCCTTCTTCGAAATCAACTGTATTTGTGAGGAGATGTTGGTTTTGGAAACGGGAATATAAAATTATATAACAGTATTAGATTTTTCATTTACTGCTAATAAAAATAACAGAAGAAAGCTAAAGAAAACAATCAGATTAGCACAAGCCTCTTTCTCCTCGAATATGACTTTTGGAATTACCATTTCAGCCATATTCCCCTGGCAAAATAGCCAGCCAGATAGCTGGATGACAGTTTGTTGACTACCCTTACTTTGTTGTAAATTTTTATTTTTCATTTAATAAAGTCTGAATGTTTTTCCATATGTTAAATGTGAGTCTACAAAATGTAGCTAATTGCTGCATAGTGTCACCTGTGTTCCACCTACCTTTATTGTACCTATTTCTTCATGACTGCCCAAGGAGGGAGATAGACGAGGTAGGGAAGGAGTCAAGGAAGGATGGTGAATGATAGAGAAGATGACAAGGAGTTAGTGATAAAGATAGGTAGATGGTAGGATGCAGAAGCAGAAGAGAACAATAAGGAAGCAAATCCTGTGGACTTTGGGTTTGGGTCTTGGCTCACTAGCTTTCCTGATGCAAGCCATATCCTTTTTGTTATCTAATTTCAGAGTGGCTCTTGTCTATATAAACTGCTAGGTCTACAGATTATGACTCTGGCAAAATTCTCTAGTTTTGGAACCAAAGAGGAAGCTATTTATTTACTTATTAACTTTATGCCTTGTGGTATGTCAGCTAGCACGCTGTTCTTTGGTTTCCTCTCTATAGAATGGAAATTTATCTTGTGGAGTGCTTGCAAGTTTTACATTAAATTAGATAGTCTATCTAGAGTCTCACCAAGAACTGACAGGTCCTGGGTAAGCACTCAGCAAATATTAAATTAAAACATATGAAATTGCTCTTTTTATAGGTCAAAAAAGATCAAATATTGGCAATTTTATGTGGTTCAATCTAAAATTAATTTCTCCTTTTCTTTTAAGCAGCTGGGAAGGCACAGATCAACACCCCCGACCCTTAACAGTGTAGTCTTCTTCCACAGTCTGCTCAGATTCTCCTTCTGCTTTGTTGCTCATGAACAAGACCCAGCTTTGCACTGCTTGTTCATGGTGTGAACCATTGACTGCTGTTCACTCTGGGGCTCACAGGACTCCATATATCTATATGTTTTTTCCTATGGCCAGATGATTAGACCTTTCACTGAGCTCTGGGACCTGAACCCATTAGACTCCTAATGGAGCTATGGCAATTTTTTTTCCCACCTGATGGCCATCTGGATTTCATTTCCCTTGAACTTAAACTATCATGGGCAAAAAACACGATGTTTTCAGGGGACAAATAGTCTACCCTCCAAGTGGTAATAATGAGAAACCAACCATTGTTTAAATGGAGCTTGCACTCATGTTGTAACAAACATCTTTAAATCAGGGTGCTCTTTCTATGCTTTTGCATAGACCATCACCTCTGCTGGTATTCCCCCATCTCCCATCTATTGAGTTGACAGACTCCTCCATCTGCTGCAAGAGACAGCTCATTTGTTATGTACTCCATAAAACGGTTCTCTGAATACCCTAGGCAGACACACCTGCACTGCCTCCATGTGCCCCTGTACCCTCTATATACAGCAGTCTTAGCAACCACCCCACCATATTGGATTCTGTCTTCCCATTTCATCATGAGTTCCTTTGAGCAGAAACAGTATCTTTACTTTGAAGTATTCCTGATGTTTGGCACAATAACTGACACACAGTAGGAACCTCCTAGAATATGTTTCCTGAAAAAATTACTAAATGGATGAACCACCTTCTTTTAAGAACAGATGGATTATTTGCTTTGTTTGGTATTAGTTGTCTTTTTCTACCCCTGCCTGCAGCTCCCTTTTTTCTACCCTCCTTCATTACCCCTTTCTTTTCACTTCAGGGTTAAAAATTCCCAGTTTACCTCTTTGTTGAGAAGCTTATGGGGATTTTGAAGGTGCTGATTTGCACAGGTACACAGAATGAAAAAATAATCACATACAAAAATAAATAGACTCCTTGGCATCTTTAAACTGACTGCTACATTATCTTCTTTAATAAGACACATCAGAGTCTGCACATTTTCCTGATAAGAATAACTGCTGTCATATTTTTTGTTTCAATTTGAACATTTTAAAGACATTTGCTATTAGCACTAATTAGATGTATAAGAGCCTTCCTGAGCAAAGCAGATAGTCGCAGCTAATTCATAAAGAATTAATGATAGTAGCTAAATTGCCACATAGATTTGCACTTTGGGTAGGGTTAAATTACCAAATAATGTGAATAGTGTTTAAAATAAATTTAATATTTAATGTAAGTCATAGTTTTATTAAATTCTTAGTAATTTGAAATTTTCTCAATATTGTTCCAAATGAGCATCATATAAAATCTCTTTAAAGTAAGTAAGCTAATAATATGATATTACCAGTAGAGTGAATACTAATATTAGTCATTTATAGAACACATTATTATGATTATTACTCTTGTTATTATATTTTTTATTTTCTGCTATTTGTCATACATGCAATTCAAACCAAGTTCCTCCAGTTTGGAGGTGAGACATTTGGGATAATTCCTTAACTTTTCTGAGTCATTAGAGTATTGACAGAGCCTAAGAAATTATTTGATAAATGATTTCTCAGTAAATTTAAAGCGCTTGGCTTATGTGTGTATGCGTGTGTGTTTCTCCAAAGTTGTACGTTTTTTTCTCAAAGTAGTTTATACACTAAAAATATGTTTAATTATTATCTCTTATTGAATAGAAATTAAGTTGCTGTCCAAGTTACATAAAAGGAAAATCTGAGAGATAGTTTTAAAGCAGGAGTGACACCCAAAGTTAAGCCATCAATGGAAACAGAATTCAAAGAGAAATGGAGTTGTTAAAAATCAGGATTTAAGGACTCACCCACAAGTTTTTATCTGCACTGTGGATGATTTCCTGACTTAGAGAATGCAAACATTTCATTAAGGAAGACCCAGAGCATACTGATCTGACTTTTCTACTGATCTATCAAATTGTGGGATGGAATAAAATGGAATTGGGCTCCCATGTTTTGTCTACCTCCTGCAAGCCAAATTTTTTCCCAGTGTTTTATATATGTTATCATACATATCTCAAAATTGCGTACCTACTTGGGATAAAGAGGGATTTCTAAGAGTATTCGTATTTCCTTCTTTCATTCTTAACCATTTTAGTGATGATAGCTCTACATTCTGCCAGAGTGAAATTTTCCTTAACAAATGGCTTTGGGATCAGAGCATACCACAGACAGAAGGAAATAGAAAACTTCTAGAGGGTAGTCCACCTGACCTGAGGATCAAGTTATCTTCTGTATTCACTTGGCCATGACACCGGACATTTTTGAAACACAGTGGATTATGCTTAATAATTGTTTTTGAATGCGAGAGTAAATTATAAAATTTACAGAAATTTGTTTGCTATCATTAGATTGCACAGTCTGACTTCCTTTTTTGTGTTCTATATTAAATTCTTAATACCTTTCCCTCTTTTAGTACCCCTTCTTATAAATTTACCTTTTCCTGACAAAAGCAACACTACTTTCTAGCCTCACTTCCTCCACACTTAGTTTTGCTTTACAAAACTGATTCCTCAGCCCAAATAGCTGTCATCTTGGCCTCTTGACTTTTATATCACTGGCTTCCCTTCTTTGAGGTCAGAAATATTTAAATCCCAGCCATGTAAAACCAAAATGCTATCCTCTCCCTATCTTCTCCCCATATTCCAAGAGACTAACTTGAAGATGTCACCAGGCATGAGCAATATTTTATATTCCAATAATTTGAGGTTTGTTTTATTTCAGTTTTCAGCATTTCCAGAATATATTCCATTAGGAAGAATGATTCTAGGCTTCTTTCACTTGAGTATAAGATAATAGTAGGGGGTAGGGGAAAAGATGAAGGCAGATATTTATGTCTATGTCTAAGAAAAAGTGCCCAGGAAATGATTCTTGACTTTGTAGCTAATCTGCAATCTCAAACCACACTTTCTTATGACCTCACCACCTATAGCTATTGCTTTCAGCATAATACCTTTCTTATTTCTCTTTCCTTCAAAAACTCAGTGAATATCAGCTCTCACTATAATTACAGGCACTTTTTTAGTGGAAAATATAAATTTCTAATAAAAACTAAGCTCTTCTCTTTGTGTTTAAATTTTAGTAACAATTTCCAAATCTATCTCCATTTTGAAGAGACTAATAAACTAGGGAAGGTTTTCATTGAGAGAGGAAACTGCCTTGACTAACCATGTACAAAATAGATAAGCACGTGATTAACTGGAAAAGAAGTGGAATACATTATTCATTTTGTGCTGCACATCATCTTGAGACATTCACTGTTATTAGAAAGTAGACCTTGAAAGCTATGATAGAGGTAGGATAAGAGTGGTGGTGAGATTGGCTTGTTGGAGAATTGAAGACTAGAACTGACAACAAAAGGGATTGATGGATTTCTTTTATGGCTATCACTCAACCTCTTTTGATAACCACTTGATGACCTACTCTGTAGAATGAGGGCGTTGTCACCTAAGGGTATGATCTTCTAAAATGTCAAGAATTCTAGCAAGCCTTCAATCACATTTCTATTTAGAAATAATCTTCTGGAAAAAAGTAGTGATTCCTCCAGTTTGCTACAGTTTGCACCATTCCTTATTGCCCTCTCAGTATTGGAATAAAATGACAATTAACAATTGTCACTTAGAATATTAGAGCAAAGTAATAGATTTCATATACTTATGTATCTATTGAAAGTAAATATCTGGGTTGTCAGCTATCTGTTCTTCATTACTGGCACTACGTTCTATGGTTTTGATTGTATCTGTGCTGCATTGATTGCTTGCAATGACACCTGTGATCTTGTTCCCCCTGGATGTTCCAATAGTTGTATAAACTCTGTAATTTCCTGCATTAAAAAAAGCATCATAACTGGGAGCCCTACAATATTTTTAGACCAAAGTCTGACTAATATTTATTTATACTTGGAACAGTTTTGGGGAAGGAGAACATAAAATAGAAGAATTTGAGACTGGTTCAATGATATTAAGGTATTAATGACATTATTGCATTGCTGTTGGAAAAATGAAACTTTGGTAGTCCTTACCATGCAAGAGCAAAACCAATTACTTTTCTATAGCCAAATAAAGTGCATATGAAAGGAAAGATTGTGCAGGACCAAGATTTTTTATGCAATAAGACATTAAAGTGGAATTAGGAAGAGGAATACGCTTTTCTAATTGTACTGTAAAACTTATATACAGATCTCAGATAATGACACAGAGAACTGAAGAGCTAACTTTTGACTTCTCTGAAAGTAGCTTTTATTTCATCTAACTTGGAGGGCTGAGGTTTTTGAGAATGAAATCCTATATTTGATCATGTAAGTGACTGAGTTACAACAGAAGTTGAATTCACAGCCTTATCTGTCTCCTATTTAAAAAATCAGGGCATTTATTAGGAAAGACTAGAATTCTGAGAATTGGATAATATGTCCAATAGGTTTATATGACTATATAATATTTCTTTCCAACAACTTGATGTAAATATATATATATATAATATATATAACATTACATATATATTATATATACATATAATATTACATATATTACATATATATAATATATAATACTTGGTTTATTTGGGTTGGTATAATACATTATATTTAAGTTCCTTGAACACTGTGGATCCCCCTAGTGTATATCAATGACTGAGGCTTTGTAAATTAAGGGATGTTTGTGTGAATAAAGTGATTTGATGATTTGAACTGAAGCCAGGTTTAAATAGTTCTCAGATAAGCATAAGACTTTGCAATCACTCCAGATCATTCTTAAAGTGTCCCATTCAGACAACATCACATAATAGATCCAATAGTGTTTGAAGTTCCCTATTTCTAGAACTGGTTTATAGATGCTGTATGGAGCATCTGGTAACTACTAATAAAATTATAGCACAGTGTAGCCTCCTCAACCCCCCAACGAGTTTTGGAGCAAAGTCCTGCCTCCTTACATAGAAAAATATTCCTCTATTGAGAATTAGTTCCTGGCCTGCCACCAAACCCTCATGTGGACTGAATTCCTGACAATGGGTTACATGCTCATAATTTGGTGGGTAGATCTAAGTCATAAAACAGGGCATGCACAGCAGCATGGAAGTGACATAAATGGAATTTGACTCAAGTTGAACATGAAGACATAAGTATCATGAACACTTGGCTTAGGCTTCCATGACATATATTCATTCCTGCTATCTTAGCATCTCTCCTTCACTCCATACTTTATGGCCTCATGAGCAGTTCTCTATCACTAGCTGATTGTAAAGGGAAAAGATGGCCTGATTTACAGGTGAGTGACATGTTGATATAACCCTTAAGTGTATGATTACACTATTGAAGTTTCCCTGAGGGGTGGCCCTGAAGAATAGGGGAGAAGGGAATTCCATCAAATGGACAGAGTTTTGTACCATACATCTGGTGTTCACATTACATGAAAGAATACATTACTAGAAATGTAGATCTGAATCATTTGTGGGCAGAGGTAAACATTTGGAAGAAACACCATTGGAAAACTGGTGAAGACTTACATAAATGGACCTTTAGAAATGGCAATGAACAGGGATTTATGCATTCTGTAGGGATATTTACCAAAAATATTTACCAGTATGTCCCCCAAATTGACAAGTCCTATGTATGTCCAATGGATTTAAGAACTATGTAACCATGGTGATAGGGATGGAGGTTTATCCATGGGATTAGCAGACATAGGTTACCTCCAATAGGGATTTTCTGGCTACCACCACAGCTGCATCATTCCCAGCCTGCCAATAACAGAGGCCAATGCTAAATCCTAGATACAGCATTATTCCTCAGGGCGGGATAGACTCAGTCATTTGGACTCAAGATAATTATTTGGATCTCTTCGATTCTGGAAGTAGCAGCAATTTGTCCTCACTGGAATAGATTCTTATTCTTATTCTGGATATATAATTGCCTTTTCTGCCAGAACTTACTGAATGCTTTGTTTACAATCAAGGTATCTCATACAACATTGCTTTTGACCAGTGTACTCATTTAACAGAAAAATAAGGAAAGCATTATGCTTAAACACCTGGAATTCACTCACTGACTCTATAAGACCTAAACAAGTAGTCTAATAGAAACAGGAGAAATGTGTACTGAAGGCTCAGTTTTGTACCATACATCTGTTGTTCACATTACATGAAAGAAGATATGGCTAGAAAGTTATGCCAATTCTTGAGTAACACTTTGAGGCATTGAATTGTTGTGCTAAAAATGAGATTTCTGATTCTGATTAATAAGTGATTCCATTTCTCCCATAGTGAAAAAACACAGCCTGGGAAAAAAGGATGGAGGTGGGCATTGCTTCTCTTCTTAGTATCCCTGATAACTCAAACAAAATTTTCACTTCCTGTATCCACATCTTTCAGTTTGGTTGTTAAGAGGCTCTATTGGCAAGGGTGCCTCCATCACGAGGCCTGACAGCTATTCCTGAATTGGAAGCTGAGTTTTACTACCTGATAATTGGATTCTTTCTGACACTGAACACACAGGCAAAGTAATGGATTACTTTACTGACTTGAATGATTGATCTACTGAGGACATGGAGGAGGTGGTCTGGATTCTTCAGGACACTGTGTGTCAAAAGCAAAAGACTACAGACAACTATAGGAAGGACCAATAATACCTCAGATATTTCATGAATGATTTGGTGTCACCCTAAAAAGTAAAGAATTTCAGTCAACTGAGGTGCAAGCTTGGGACAAAGGGATCACAGATGGGCAGTGGAGGCAGGAATTATAATCATGTGGCAACTTGCAGAAATGGAAATTGTAATATCTATTAATATTTTCCATGTTTTATAATTATATTTTTTATATCTTAACTATTTTTTCTCTGCCTACTATTATAAGATGTGTTAATATTAATAGTGATTAACTCTATACATTTACTCTTTAAGTTATTAGATAACAAAGGGAGATTATGACTGTGCTAGAAAAGGAATATTACCCAAAGATGAATACAAGGACACAGTGGAATTTACAGCTGTGTTTTTGGGAAAATGTAGGTCAAGTCTTTGGTTGATCAAGGAGTAGTTGCATCATGCTAGATAGAAGAAGGATGTTGTTTTTGTTATTTGACAGCTTAATTATGTCTAAAATACTGTGGATTCTGAATTGGCAAAATGTAATGCAAAAGAGATGCTGAACACTACACTTCCCAGAATCCAGATATAATCCCTATTATAATCCTGTAGCTTACAGATTCTGGTCTATTCATAAGAGGCACTGGTAAGATTCAGAAGATAGTGGGAAAGGCAGGGGAGATAGGAGATAGATGCTTGGATTAGACCAGAGATGCGAGGGTCATGTTATACTCAGAATTCATAGAATGACTTCTGTTTTCCTTCCCAAAGCCTGACTGGTTCACTGGGAAGAAAAAAATGCCCTCCTCTGGGTTAAGAGTAAAATGATTATTCCTCATCAACTTTCCTCCAGTGTAAACCCTGGAGGCATTTAAGTTTGTGACCCTGGAATACATGATAGTTTATGATGGGTGATAAAAATGGCTCTAAACTAGTTCTCTGCCCTCAAGAACCTTTGAAAACAGAATATATATATTAAGAGAAAATAAAAGTATAAAGTGCCATGACCTAAGAATGAAACGAAGGTGCAGAGGAAATCTCTTCAAAATTTCAGAGAGGTAGCACCAATCTCTCTCTTGCTTCAGAGCCTTTACATGTACATTCTCCACTGCCTGGAGACTTCATTCAAAGGCCAGGCTTTTTGCATTCTTTGGGTCCAGCTTAAATATCAGTTCTTCCTAGATTGACCACCCAATCTAAATTAAGCTTACTTATTCTCTTCCAGGGTTTCTTTGCCTTCACTGCACTAATTACTATTTGAAATGATTTATTTAACTCCATATCTTTGGGCTTAGGATACATCTCCTCTGTCAGACTGTAAACTCCAGTAGGGTTCAGGCCATGTCTCCCTCTCTTTTTTTTTTTTGATAACTGTCTCCTATCCAGTACCTAGAAAACAGTGTGTGTTAAATAAATATTTGTTGAATGAATGAATGGGTGGTTAGTGAACACAGAGACAGGAGGTGAAGGGTAAAAAAAATCTTCTCAAGAAGAAAGACATTGGTATTTGACTCAGCGATATCAGTCAGTAATGTGAAATAATTATAAGAGTTTGTTTTGTTCCTTTGTTCCCTGTGTGGTAAGAAGGTAGAGCGGTGACATTCTAATATTTACTAGAAAATAATCTTTCCAGGCAGGGAATGATAACCTGGGGAAGGGAAATACCCTTACCATTCCCATCACCTCTTCAATTTTTGTAAAGTTCAATTCCAACTGATTGGATTTATAATCCTTCATTTTTTATGGTGTCTATAAGATGAACGTATTTTATATGCTTTTTATTTTAAAAGTTTTTAGGTGTGATTAAAATAAATATATCTGATGGAACTACACATAGACATATATACACGGAATTATTTAGGAACAATTACTGTTGTGCAAAAGATTTTTAAAATAGAAAGTTTTGCTTAATGAACCAAAAAAACAAAGTAAAACTGACAGTGTTTTGATAATTTTGAGATGTATTGTAAACACTGTGAAAAGACCTGCCTTCTTGTTTAAAGCTGCACTGATCAATGCATTGACCTCTGTCTAGAACTGCATTAACCTCTTTCTACAGTGAAGAAATGTGAGAGCTCTGCTGTTTTTCTTCTTTAGAAACTTTCACTAAGATACGAAGCATATTTGGCAGGTTGCATTATTTTCATTCTTACTCAGGGAAGACAGAGCCATGTCTGTATGTGTGTGTACTATATAAAGCTACAGTTTGTGCAATCCAACATAAAATGTAAACGAAGAACTGTTTGAAGCATTGAGACTCAAAACATATTTGCGTGGTTCTCACCAGCAGGACTTGTGCATAAATTATGTGCATCACTGTGCTATTTTCAGCAAACTGCATGCATTTAATATTTAGGGAGAGAAACTCTACTTACTTTGTTCCCTAATGGACTCTCCCAAGAAAATGAATTTTTATTTTGGTTAGAATGAACCAAAGAATGTAAATATTTAATCCAGGAAGCCCTCTGTAATTGCTGGATTCTAGTGGCCCTCTCTCTTTAAATCTGGACATTTCTTTTAAAACTATTGTGATTGTATGTCTCTTACCTTAAGAAAATGAAATAATGATACAAATCTGTTAAATGAGCTATTACAGATTTGGGTAACTTAGTTGTAAGTCTCAGTAGGCTTCTTTTAAATCATTTTTATTTGCTTGCAGATACTGTACCATAGGTTATCTTTGCTGATGCTATTCTTAACACTTAAGCAGTTTTGAGTTTTCATGATTTGAGAAGGGAGCAACACTGCAAGATTATATCAGGAAGAAAATGAAGGTCATTTGAGGTATCACCACACCACTTCTCATTAACTCTCTACTAAAAGGCCACTTCTGGGGCATCAGTTGGTTATTGACAACATTTTGTAACAAGCAAATATGAAATCGAGGCATTTACCAATAAGCATTCATTTCTCTCACCCCTAAGTATGCTGGGGCTCAGGTAGGCTGGACTTGGCCACACAGCCCTCCTTCTGTGGGGCTGGCCAGGCATACTCCCCTGCCTCTGCTCCTCGTGTGCTTAGTCTGGGGCCCAAGATGAAGGAAGAGAAGTCATCCAGAGGAAGCTATTTTCATGGCAGTAACAGATGGCTGAGATGCAAACTGGAAGCGGATGAGGCCTCTTAATGCCTAGGTTAGGAACTAGCTCACTGTCGCTTATGCCCACATTCCTTTAACTCAAGCAAGTTTGAAGCTGAACTCAAAGGTCAAGGAAGGACAGTTTTTATGGTTGTGGGAAGAACTGCAAAGTTGCCCAGAAAGAGGATGTGAAGTGGCAATAATAGTTCAGGCTATCACTGCCAGCATTCACTGACTTTTGTGACCCTCGGTCTAGGTAAATAGTGTCCGAGATGATTCTCCATGTGAAAAATTATAGCAACCCAAGATTCTGTGGGTATGTTGGCAGGAATAGTAGCAGTGACGATATAAGATTCACTCTTCAAAAAAATAGTTCAAACGTTAAAATGTATGACTCAACCAGAAATATGAAAATCAGTAAATAAAATGTTCAGCATAGTATTAACTCTTGTATGAGTATTTTTGTGTTAAAAGGAGACAAAAGGGCCCCAAAGAAATAATGCTTATTTTTATTCCCTTTGGTGGCCTGAATCGTCCATTTACCAGCAAAGTCCTTGTAGAGAAATATTTACTCTTGGGCATTAAATACTGTTTTATTACATGAGAATCTCTAAAGCACACATATGGTTTACATTATTTTATTTCAAGGTGTTTAAAAATTACTTTACCTGTTTTTAGTTTTTGTGTTTACTGTTTCATAGCTATACAAGTAGATATAAAATGGTTTCGAAGATATCCCTAATTACCATCAATGTAATGAAGTTTTTTTAAGATATTACTAATGATACAGAACATTTTAATTGTGTTATTTAAGGAAATGCACCTACTCACTACCTCATATGGCTTGTTAGTGGTACTCATTTGCCAGAATGTGGGGGTTAACTCCAGAAGCTTTCCTCAGTGCAGTTCCAGAATCTCTGCAGTCCTCTGGAATATTCTCCCACTCTTTTCGCTTTTCCCCTATAGTTATTAAATGAAACTTCACACTACTGTTTGCTTATCAGAGAGTATCATGACAAAAATGACCAGTCATTTGTTGAACCAGTAAAGTAGTATACTGAAATATTTATACCCAAAGTATGAAACTGATTTTGAAAGGCCAAATTTATGTGATTCATGTTAAACATTTTCTTCCATGAACAGTTTTCATGTATTACCATTCCAAGTGCAATATGAGAAACCAGTAAAGAAGCTTAGTTTATTTATAAATTTCTCGTATTAAATGTGGAGTTTTTCTGCTCTGAGGGATCTAGGGTTATATAGCTAAAACCACTAGCCATCTTTTTAGATGTATTATATTCTTAGTACAGCTATTACGAGTCCTTATGTGAGAGACTAAATATGTACTCTTACACAATGAACAGACTCTTCTACATTTTTTTCTGGAAGAAATTCTAGAGCAAAGCGTGTGTTCATAAGATCAGACTTCTGTCTTGCTCTTATTAATTTGCTCAGCCAGTCAGTGCTGATACTCAGTTGGTCTCCACCAGTATAACCACACCTCCTATTAAAAGTATTAAAAGAATTATGGAACAGTCGGTAAATAGGAGCTGTCCTGAGCCCCTGAGCACCTTGGCACCTCATGGCCCTCAGTTTTGAGAATATGGTCACTAACAGGCCAATACCTCTCTGGCTTTCCAGGGGCCTTCAGGATCTTCCCCTGCACTAACTATATCAGGAATCTGTGGTGACTCAGCAACTCCCATGCCATGCCAGTCTTGAAGATTTTTAGTATTGTTCTTACAGCCCTGGGGAGAAAATGTTTAATGATAAATGTGGTCTTAGAAGGAAACAGGGAGGGAAAGACTCAAGTACAGGAAGTGGTGAGGTGTCAGCGTGCTCCCAGTGGATGTGAGCACCACCCTTGAAGTCAGGCAGTCTTCAGTTCCTGTCCACTTTCCATCACTTAATAATTTCTCCCTGTTCTTGGTAAGAATTGAACCACACACTAAGCCCCAACTTCTTCATCTTTAAAATGAGCATGATAACATCCTTTTTTTTTTTTTTTTTTTTTTTGTATAGGATAATGTTGAAAACATGAGATAATACTTAAAAGTACTTGACCCTGGGGTGCTTGGGTGGCTCAGTCAGTTAGATGTCTGACTACTGATTTTGACTCAGGTTGTGATCTCACAATTGGTGGGTTTGAGCTCCATATCAGACTCTGTGCTGAAAGTCCAAGGCCTGCTTGGGATTCTCTCTTCCTCCTCTCTCTCTCTCTGCTCCTCCCCTACTTGCTCTCTCTTTCGTGCCCTCTCTCTCAAAAAATAAACATTTTTTAAAAGTACTTGACCCCATTGTAAGCAATTAAGAAATTATGCCATCTGTAGTGTTCACTGTGTTCAGTCTAAAGGACCAAGTAGAATTTGCATCCCCATACTCCTGATCTCTCCCCTTCAGTCACTGAGCTGTAAACAGCTGCTGGAACCATCTCTAACAGCAGGAGGGGCTTCTACTTGGCGCTAAAGAATTTGGCATCTGAGGTTGATAGAACATGAAGAAAATCCTATTTATTTCTCCTAACTTGCTACAGGGTATTGGCACTCTGACTGTCTGTGGGTAAACTTAATATCTTGATTAGCTCTCCTGAGAATGCCTCTGGAAACTGTTACATAAAGTGGGAGGTGGAAGACTGGCTAATACCTTCAGTGGCTTCAAAATAGTCTGCATAAGTCTGGCTGCTTGGAATTGGAAGGTGTTTGTTACCTTGACAACCACTGGCAGTGCAAGGCTGGGGTTTGAGTGACTTTAAATTCTTTTACAATTCCTTATGGGGATGAATGATTTGTATGTCTAATCAATGAATGGCAAAGACATGTTATTTAATAAGATTAATGAAGCTCGCATAAAGCATTCTGTACACTAGGCCCAATGGCATGACTTCCTTAGAAATGCAGTTAGCATTCTAGAATGTTGGTCCCAAGAAGGACCAACACCTTCTTGAATACTAGTTGGATTCCACACTGGGGGCATAACTATATTTTCCGTTGTCCTTGCTATATATATAGTCTCAGAATCTGGACTAGTCCTGAACACTATGAGGAAGACTTTTTTTCCCTTTTTTTCTTTTCTTCCCCCTATTGTTGATGATCTGGATAACACTTGGATGACACCTAGTACCTACCCTTAATAACAAGCAGTTCTGACCCTATGCTTTTATAGTAGGCTAGCAAACAGTGAAAACAAGTTTTTTGGTATCTTTGCTCTCCTTGAGGAAATTCTGGACTATCATTTTCCCTTCCCTAATGTTCCCCACTTCCTACTTTTTTCCTGTCTTGGACTGATTTTATCTTTCTAACTCAGGATCACACTCACTCCTTTTGGTCTAACTATATATAATATACACAAATCTCAGTGAGTAAGCATAGAAATGGACTCTCTTCATTTATCTATAATTGAAATTATTTTCTTGGATGTTGTATTCGTTATTTATTGCTATGTAACAAAGTACCCAAAAACTTAGTAGTCAAACAACTGACACTATTTCACACAATTGCTGAGGGTCAGGAACCTAGGAGTGCCTCACCTGGTGGTTCTGCTTCAGGGTATCATGAGATTCTTGGGCTTGTAGTCTCTAAGACTTGACCAGGACTGGAAGATCCACTTCTAGGTTCACTCACAAGGCTGTTGGCAGGCATCAGTTCCTTGTTACAGAGGCCTCTCTGTAGCTTCCCTTAGAGTAGGCAATAAGACAGAGCAAGAAGTTCTTTTTTATAACATGATCTCAGAAATGATATACTATCACTTATACTTGAGTCTGTTGGTAACAGAGACCAACCCAGAAATGATGTGGAAGAGGACTACATAAAAGTGTAAATACCAGGAGGTGAATCATGAGGAGGCCACATATATTTTCCCTCCCCAATTTGCTAGATTGTAGAAACTTAATTTCAGTCAAAGGAAGATTCCCCTCAACCCTCATTCCTAGAGTTGTGTGTGAATCCTTAAATAGCAACAACTCTAGGATCATTGTTCCTGTGTTTGTGGTTGTTGTTTTAAAAGAATGGGCTTAAGGAGGCAGGCATATCTGGTCTTTGTTATTATTATATATCTGTCCGATGACAAACTATAATAGACATTGCTAACCCATCTCCCACTTAACATCCAGCTAAAGTATGATCTGTTTGTGTCCCAAAAGATTCGTTGATCTAACTTTCAGTATATTAGGGCACTCTTACAGACTCTTTATTCCATATGGAGGGTGGAGAGGCTCTAGACCTGCTCTGTCCAATATGGTAGCTACTAGCCACATATGGCTATTGAGCACTAGAAACACATGAGTCTGAATTGAAATGTTCTGGAAGTGTAAAATACCGTTATTTTGAAGACTTTGAAAACAAGAATGTAAAATATCTCAAGAGCTGTATTTTGATTACATGTTGAAATAATATTTTAGACATACTAGATTAAATAAAACATAATATTAAAAGCCTGTATGGTTTGGTTGGTTAAGCATCTAACTCTTGATTTGGCTCAGGTCATGATCTCATGGTTCTTAAGATTGAGCTCTATGTGGGGGTCTGTGCTGATGGCGTGAGAGCCTGCTTGGGATTCTCCCTCTCCCTCTCTTCTGTCCCTTCTCCACTCATGTGTTCTCTCTCTCACACACACAAAATAAGTAAGTAAATATTAAAAAAAGAAGAAATTCCTTTGTATCCAGTATGACAGTCTGAGGTATCCCTCTTCAGGTGGTATTCGGTCAGAGTATATGGATAAGAATTGCAAGGGTCAGATTCAGGTAAGAAGAATCAGAAGTAAACCTCTCAGAGTCCGAGGATAATGTTGTATAAAGCAGATACTGATATACTAACAGTATTTGCACTCATGATTCCATAAATATTGACTTTGCCCTTAATGTGAAATTGCACTGAGATGGGTTCCACACCTTCTCCCCAAGGTGTCCCAGTTATGAAGTCCCACTTGCCTGTAGCAGTAACCAGCTTTCTAACATACCTTGTGCAAGTTCTCTTCTCTTCCAGCTCCCCTACTGGTAATTCCTGAGATTACTTCCCAAACAAATCAGATTGACTGATTTGTATAGTCTGCTTCTAGAAAAGTCCCACCTTAGATAGCATATGTATATGATATGTATGTGTCTGCCTGTGGGAGTATACAAGCACAAAGACTGACAGATAGTGCTATGTATTTCTGGTTACTGTAAGTGTTCATGGATAAACTTAACAGAATAATTCTCTATAACTGTTTTCTTACTATACTTCCTTTCTCATCCTCTAGTTCTACATTCATGCCTCACCATTCTGTCCCTGGCAATGTCCTTCCTACCTACTTCCCTCAAAACTGTATCCTCTGGATGGCTCTCTTCACAAAGACTTGCAGTTGCCAAGTTGGGCCAGATTCTAGAAATATGGGTCATATGTGACAGTCTAAAAGTTTTTCTTTTAACATCTGTTGAAAGGAAAACCAGTTTTCTTCCTCTGAAGATAGCATGAGAATGACACTTAACCTTCCAGTATACTCATATTGTGACAAGTTGATAAGCGCTCTATTTTCACCCTCCTATTTTCTCCTTCATAAATAGGTCTCGATTTGTAACCCATGTGTGCAGTTTCATCTAGAAGCAGGGAAAAAGGAACACTGTCTTATTTTAGCTCAGCGGGGCAAGAGCATTGGAAAAGATGAAAGGTCAGAGTTACCTACCACAAATGCATCTGAATGATGGCACTGACAATATCACAATGTGTTTTCCTGGAGGAACATTGACCTTGTGACATACCTGTCATGTTGTCTAGGTTGCCTTAAAACAAGCACAGTGATAATTACAATGGACAATAATAACGGTAGTAAATTTACCACTTCTCATAGGTCAAGTATTTTCTTGGTAGTGAAACACTTTTCCAAATACCTTCCCTTCTCTTGATTCTTTCAACACATTGTGAGGGAAGCAGCAAAGTTATCACAGATATGCTGGTGACTTCTTAAGCATCATAATGATACCCATGCATATTCTTGCAATAGCTGATTTGTATAATACATTTTTATGACCATAAGGACACAGCCAAGTCCAATGGAATGAATAAAACTGTTACAAGGTATCATCTGATGCTTGAACACTCAGTATTTACAACATTAATTTTCAACAGGGACTTGACCAACTTAGCTCCTTCCATGCCAAATCCCTAACCATTTTCTTTATCTTCTTCCCAGTCATACACTATACAGATATGACCCCTGGCTTAAATTCTCAATCAATGGATTTATCCTTCCCACCAGCCTAAGACTTTGATTTTGAAAGCACTCTGGGTAATAGACTTCTTGGTTTGGTCCCAGTACTGCCTCTGGGTATTGCTAATAGTTGGTATCCTTTGTGGATATGGCATAGATTTTCATTGTAAACCGAACACCGATACACAAATAGATGTCTTATTACCACGTTGTGGTTTCACCTACTATGTTGGAACCACTACAGAGAAATCAAAGCAGAGAGGTATTGGGAAAACAGCATTGTCAGGAAGCTAAGTTCTCTTTAAATGAATTCTAAATAAATGGTTGGTCAAAAAATAGAACAAATGGAGATGTGTAAAAAGACCTTGTTATATCTAGTGAGATGGGAGTTAGTGTACGATAAAATGCTATGTTACCGAGCAGGGTGACTTCTTGACCAGAAAATCAAGATATTGGTCAACATTCCTGGTGGAAATATTTGGCTTACATTTGTACAGAGGACTCAGTGTCATACTTGAATGTAAACTGCATAAGGGCAGGACTTTGTGGGTTTTGTTTCCTGCTTTATCATCAGCTCGTACCACAGTGTCTGGTATACAGAGAGCATGCACACATTTTTTTAAAAAATAAATGAGTACATAAATGATTAAATGAACTTGGCATCTTGTCTATAGTAGTGACGTTTCTGTTCTGAAGCACTGACATCCTGTGGTTCCCTAGAAAGATAAATAGAGGCATGTTTCAAGGAAGGAAGTTGAATAGTCCCTTTAAATTTTCTCAAGCTTCCACTAATGAAGCGAAGGAAAATTCAGTTACATTTTGTATTTCTCAGTCAGGAATCATCTGGCCACAGGGCTGAATGATATTTTTTTTTTAATGCAGGGAAAATAATCCACCAGTTTAATCTGCACAATGTTTAACACAAATATCCTCTCCATTAACAATATGGTCCAAGAGAGAGTCTGGGGGTCATTAGAGGCCTGAAAACGCCCTGCAATGTGTTTGTGCAAGATTAGCCCTTCATCGAAAAGATGTATTCATTCTCAGTATGGCCTTATGTCAGGGTTGCTGGCCTTAATGTGTGGAACTTTTCCAGTTCATCAAGGCAAGCATGCCCAGAGCTATTTGCTAGGTTTGAAATAAAAGAGCAAGCTGTGGTAAGTCCGAAACCTTTGTTACTATTTCTATTTCTCTCCTCTCTCTCCATTTCCCTCTCTCTTTTTCACCCACCTGTTTTTTTCCTTGCTTAGTAAACAGAGCTGCCCATATGGCAAGTTGTGATAATCTTTCTCTCCCCTCTCCCCACCCTTGATTTTGGCTTTGGTTTTTAATACCAGGGAGTTTCAAATATTGAAAGAGAGGCAGCCATTCTTCTCTGCTCACTACAGACTCAACACAGAGCCGTTTCTTCATAGATCTGAACAAATCCAGAATCTGTCTAGTACTCCTCCAGTGTCTCGTGTCATGTTCTTCTTCTGTCCTGTCTCTGGCTAGTCTTGAGTTTGTTTCCTATGAGTATATGTCTCTGATTTGGTGTTTAAAAATCTTGTTTAAATTGGAAATATTGGGGCACCTGGGTGGCTCAGTCGATTAAGCGTCCAACTTAGCTCAGGTCATGATCTCATGGTTCTTGAGTTGGAGTCCTGTGTTGAGCTCTGTGTTGATAGCTCAGAGCCTGCAGCCTGCTTCGGATTCTATGTCCTCTTCTCTCTCTGCCCCTCCCCACTTGTACTCTTGTCTCGCTCAAAAATAAATAAACATAAAAAATTAAGTTGAAAATATTCACAATTGTTTTTATTTTAATTTGACACTATATATTTTATAACTGAGTTCAAAGAGAAGGGAAAGGAAATACGTTCAGGATATGCAGTCAGTATGAGAAATGTTGTGCTGCAGAATCCAGCCATATAAACATCTTAAAACATAAAGATTTAGCCCATGCTACCTGCCTGTCACCACTTGGCAGGGAGCTTTGCCCATTAGAGTCCCTCAGAGTTCCAGGCTGACAAATGGGCCACCATTTCAAAAATTGCTACTCTGGCCAGCATCTCAAATGTTTTTGGTCTCTGTACCAGAAAAGCTCCAAGTGGAGCAATGCTTTTCAAACTTCAATTTGCATGATTTTACCTGGGGTTCTTGTGAAAAATGCCAGTTCTGATTCAGTATACCTGGTCAGCATTTGAGATGCTACTTGTAAGAAGAGCTCAGGTGATGCTGATGGTAGTTTGGGAGTCACATTTTTTTTTTTTTTCAATCATAGGAGTCTAACTAAGCAGGCAAGTAAATGTTCTGGCCCACAAGTACAATTTCATTAGGCAAATGGTGCCTTCCAGCCATGAGGGAACTGAGAAGTACAATCCAATCAGACACCCAGAAGGGAGAACTGAAATATTTGGTGAACATCCAGAGCCATTAACATGGTTATTATTTATATAGCACAGAAGCAAAGTAAATACTTTTTTCATGGTTTTGAAGCTCAAGTGGTCAATGTATTAAAATGTTAATCAAAAAAATTGGCAGGGATTGTCAGCACTTGGCTGTATATCAGAATCAGTTATGGGATTTTTTAAACTAAAATACCTGATCATTCCGTGGTGGGTGTGTGGTGCGGCTTGGGATGTTTGTAATTTTTCTTTCTATAAACTGTTCAGGTAATTCTCTAGCCATGATCTAAAAACACTGAAACAGGGGTTCCTAAGCATCTTTTTGAAGGTGTAGAACGCAATTTAAAGAGTGCTTTTAATCATAGATATCCTCCACCGCACATCAATGAAACACAGTATAAAAGCAGTTGTATTTTAATTATAATTGAACATAAATTTCTGCCTGTGATGAGAGAAACATTTATTTTTTCCCAATTAAAAAAAGCTTACTTTTTGCCCCCTTTTTAATTACTGTTAGTGCCTAAGGGAAAGCCTCCCATTTAGGGAGCCACTTAAATTATATATAAAAATTAATACATAATGTTTAAGTTGCGCCAATATGAAAGTCTGTTACCCAAAATGCTGATTCATTCAAGCTTATGAGATAGTGAAAGAGAGAAAGAAAGAAAGTAAGAAAGAAAGAAAGACAGAAAGAAAGAAAAATTGTCAAGAATGGAAGGTGGGAAAGAAAGGAAGGAAGGGAGGGTGAAGGAGGAAAGGAGAGAGAGAAGGAAGGGAGGAAAGGAAGAAGCTGGCATATGGTCCAGAGCAGTAAAGGAAAGCCATTGAGCTCAAACATTGGAATCATCTAGCATGCAATTAAATCATAGATTCAAGTTTTAATGCTTTATAAATATTATTAGAGTGAATCTTCTTGTACAAGTCACTTAGCCTCTTTAAAACTCAGTTTCCTAATACCTGAAATAGAGAAAAGAACTACCTCACAAGACTTGTAATTAAGCTAAGTGAGAAAAGCTGCAAATCTCTTGGCACAAAGGCTAACATATTAGTATCCATCAAAATGGGTAGATACTGTTTTTGTTGGCATGATGAAAGGGAGCTGCCTACAATATGGCTCTGGTAACACCACTAACAGAAAATTGCCAATCTGCCTCATTTCCTTTGGAACTATATAGTATGTACAGAGGATTTATATTTTTAGTTTGTTATGTCATTGAACTGCGATAATGTTTGGAGTTAAAGATTACTATTAAAGGGTACAAAATTAGTGAAATATAGGCTATATTTGTTAGGCTTCCCCAACATAGTGGCTTTGATGAAAGCCACGTAATGATAAACAAAAAGAGTATAAACGTTGGGGGGGGGCAAATAATGTCACGATGAGATCTACTCATCTCTATAACATGGTGGTTAGGAAAATATGTTCCTGAATCTCAAGATAGACATCTGTCATTTCGTAGCTTTGTGGCCAGGGTCAAGTTATTTGTCTTATCTAAGTAAGGATTTCTTCTTCCATAAAGTGAGTGTGGAAATAGAGGTACCTTAGAGATGTGCTATGTTGTTACGTCAAAAATTGAGGGACAAAATCATAGAGGCTCAAAGAGTGTAGATGCGATATCACACAGGTTTTGGGTAAGCTTATGACCAAGTCAGCCTTAAAGTCTTCCTCAGCTGGGTGCGCCTGAGTGGCTCAGGTAGTTAAGCATCTGACTTCAGCTGAGGTTATGATCTCATGGTTCATGAGTTTGAGCCCCATGTCAGGCTTTGTGCTGACAGCTCAGGGGCTGGAGCCTGCTTCAGATTCTGTGATTCCCTTTCTCTCTGCCCCTTCCCTTGCTCGCTCTCTCTCCTGCTTTCTCTCAAAAATAAATAAACATTTAAAAATAGTTTTCTTGGGGCGCCTGGGTGGCTCAGTCGGTTGAGCGTCCGGCTTCAGCTCAGGTCATGATCTCGTGGTTTGTGGGTTCCAGCCCCGTGTCCGGCTCTGTGCTGACAACTAGCTCAGAGCCTGGAGGCTGTCTTCGGATTCTGTGTCTCCCTCTCTCTCTGACCCTCCCCTGCTCGCACTATCTCTCTCTGTCTCTCAAAAGTAAATAAATAATTTAAAAAACAATAAAAAAAAAAAAGAAACGTCTCTAAAAAAAGTTTTCTTCAGCTGGACTAAACTCTAGATAGGCTTCTTCCTCACTCTAGGTCCCCGACTTCCCTTTTCTTAGGGCATTTATGTTAGAACACTTCCCATTGTAAATTCTTTCAATGGAGCAGCTCATGGGAGACCAATTTGACTCTGACAAAACAATTGGAAAAACTGGATATAGTTTTTAAAAATCTGATTGGAAAGGTCAGATTGCAGCTGAAGCACATGGAAAGAGACCTCAGAGAAGGGAGTGGAAGGCTGTTTCCCCCTCAGTTTCGTTCCTGGGATGGCCAGAGTCTGCGAAAGAGGCAGAGAACCAGAACCAAGGCAGATAAACTGATGAGTGTTTGGCAATTGCATGGAGCTGGTGAATAATTTTTGTTTGGGATAGCCAAATAAGACCTGGGCACAAAAATCTCAGAGAGTTCACATGTGGGGGAAGTGAACACTGTACTCAGCATTTTCACTTTGAGATGTATACTGAATCCTTAAGGTGAACATGGTAAGAGGCTAAGAAGTGTACACAGCCAGGTGATGCAAAAGAGAGTACAGTTTTCAGCATGCTCAGGTAGTGAGGAAACCGTTGTTCGAGTTCAGATTCTGCCAAGAAAGAGGGGCCTTGTAAACACTCCAGACTCTCAGTGGGAACCCCTACAGACTTAGGAAAGGAGGAAAACTAAAGGCATCTGGACCTAAGAAACACTATAAAGCAACTTTGAATCAGACTGTACTTGACAGAATTAAAGTGATCTGCCTCCCATTCAGGCTACCTCCCAGAAGACAGGTAAATATCTATGAAGGAGGAGAATGTGGCCCAGGGATTACAGTTTTTTATGTTTAATTGCTGATGTGTAGTCCAAAATTACCAGACATATTGGGGCACATGGAAGGGGGGGGAACAGACAATAGAAACTGCAATGGACAAAATTGTGTTTCCCCCAGATTCATATGTTGGAGCACCAACCCTCAGTGTTGACTTTATTTGGAGGTAGAGTTTATAAGGAAATACCTATGGTTAATTGAGATCATAAGAATGGAGTCTTGACCCCATAGAGTTAGTGTTATTCTAGGAGGAGGCGCTAAAGAGCTTATACTCTCTTAGCCATCTACAAACCATGAAGAGAGTTCTCATTAGGAATCCGATCACTGGACACCTTAATGTTAGGCTTTCCAGCCTCCAGAACCTGAAGGAGTACATTTTTTTGTTGTTTAAGCCACCCAGTCTGTGGCATTTTGTTAGAGTAGCTTGAGCGGACTAATACAGAAACATACCCACAAAAAATCCAGCTACATTTTTGATTTGCATCTTAGTATCCACAGACGACAGGGTACCCCTGCTCAGATCTCCAGAGCTCTCTCTCTGGTGTAACATCTCACAAATTCTAGCAATGTTGACTTAGCCAAACTCTGTTATGAAGCTCTTCACTTCACTGAGACTTTCCTTGTGTTTCCTTGCCCTCCTTGCATTACAGTCTGGAAATGCCTTGAAAAAGAAAGCTGAAGACTCCTAGGCACCACTTAATTTGTTTTCCTTTTCTCAGGAATCACAGCCTCACTTTTCTCAATGTCTAAAAACACTTGTTTCATATATTTGACCAGTTTTAATTTCCATGTTCCTTCATGATCAGAATATGAATACCTCCTATTCATGTTAAAGATGTTTATCAAACCAGAAACAGTAATTAAAAAAATATATATGATAAAACAGATCAACAAAATTCCTCCAAAAACTGCTGGACTTATTGTGGTGATTATTTTGTAATAAATATAAATATTGAATCATAATGTACACTGAAACTATAATGTTATATGTCATTAATACCTCAGTTTAAAAAAAAAACACCTTGAAGGTAAAGTATTGAATGACAGATATTAGGAAAGAAAGAAGGACAAAGTTTCCTTCTACAGTCTACAGTTGCTTCAATTCAATATCATTCGGAGAATCTTGTCAGTCCAGTAATGCAAGAAAAACAAGTAAAATCAAACTTCTAGGAATAATTCTAAGGAAAGAGATATAAGACTCCACATACAAAACTACAAAATAATTCTGACAAGAATGTTTAAAAGATCATAGTAAGGGGCGCTTGGGCGGCTCAATCGGTTGGGCATCCAACTTCTGCTCAGGTCATGATCTTGTGGTTTGTGGGTTCAAGTCCCGTGTCAGGCTCTGTGCTGCTGACAGCTCGGAGCCTGGAGCCTGCTTCATATTCTGTGTCTCTCCTTTCTCTGCCCCTCCCTGCTCATGCTCTGTCTCTCTCTATCTCTCAAGAATAAATAAACATTAAAAAAATTAAAAAAAAACAGTAAATGGAAGTATATACTAGTTTCATAAATTAGAAGACTTGTAATTTTAAAGATATCACTTTTTCCTAAATTAATCTGTAATAGGTTAAACATAACTCTATTATATTCTTGTGATATAAAATCCAGATGCAGGGGGAAAAAAAGAAGATTTAACTCACCAGGCATTCAGATTTCTTACAAAGCTATAGTGATAGAGATAGTGTGGTATTTGGCAGATGGATGGTAAAGAAACCATAAATGGAAAGTTGAGAAACAGACCCACATGTGTATAATCTCCTACAATGCAGGTAGAAAAAAATAGTTGTTTCCACTTAATAATTCTGAGTACCTGGATATACAAATATATTATTACTTAGAAATTACACACTTAAGTATGTACTCAACAGAAATACATCTAAAGTGCCCCCCAAACCCATGTACAAAAATGTTTATAGTAAGATTATTAATGATAGCAGGAAAACCAGAAGCAGATATAAATGATTATCAGTGGTAGAATATATAAAATTGTAGCATATTCACACAAAGGAAATATTGAACTAATGAAGGACATTAAACTGCTAATGTAGAAACAATATGAATATAGCTCATAAACATATTGTGAACAAAATAGTACATAATGAATAACATGTATATATAGTACAAAAACAGGCAAAACTAATATATGGCAATGGAAATCAGAGTAATTGTTACTCTGGGCATTGGGTGACCACTGGGAAGAACTATGAGAAAGGATTCTGGATGCTGATTATGTTCTATACCTTTATTTAAGTGGTAGTTATATAAAAGTGCCTGTGGTCCTAAAATTCTACCATCTATACTTATGTTTTTTATACTTTATGTATAGTTTTTCTGTGTATATCATACTTCAGTGAAGTTTATGCAAGCACAGATATTACCCCAAAGATGTCAGAGAAGATTTGTACATTGAGACCCACAATATTCAGCAGAATATGTCAGCTATTAGAAAATTACAAATAAGTGACTGTGTTATAGTTCTGAATAGAAGAAGATTAGTTCCATCTTGGTGAAAGGTGGATGGAATTGGAGGCTTTCAGGAGGAGATGAGATTTGAGATGAAACTGAAAAGAAAAAGCAGGTGATTACTAGAAATGAAGAGCAGCAGGTCATTCTAGCTGGAGAAATAGCATCTCCTTCTCAAAATTGGTTAGATATGTAAGAAAAACTGACAGTGGTTTTATTCATTTGGATTATAATCAATAACATGAAATTAGGTTGGAAAGATATTAGGGCTAGATTCTGAATGACTTCAAATAACAGAGTAAGGAATTTTGGATTTCAGTAGATGCTAAGGAGCCATTAGCATTTATGAACAGAAGAAAGTTATGATCAAAATTATGCTCCATAAACATAAATCCTTTGACCTTGATATTATTAGAAGAATAGAATTGATGTAGCAAGAAAACATAAATGGATATTATGAAAACCTAATTCATTTTCATTTATCAAACAGTTATTAAAGGTCCACTGACTGGCTTGGGCAAAAATTAGTGAA
Organism: Cryptoprocta ferox; assembly: GCA_028646485.1. Classification (NCBI taxonomy): domain Eukaryota; kingdom Metazoa; phylum Chordata; class Mammalia; order Carnivora; family Eupleridae; genus Cryptoprocta; species Cryptoprocta ferox. Next base: position 42,461,129 of record CM053568.1, read on the forward strand.
CACCTAAATTAGACCATTCAAGGGGGAGAGTGACAAGTGACATACATGACATCTCTATTAAGGAACAATTTGGAAACGTCTTTGTTGAGTACTACTAATAAAAATTTATGGCATTATATGAATTAAGAATATATTCAGATGCCATAAAAAAAATTGCGACGAATAGTAGCCTAAACATATAGGAGTTTATTTTTCTCACATAATATGAAGACCATAGGTAGATATTACCAATGTTGGTTCAGTTTCTGAAAAATATTCTCACACCCAGGATCTTTAACTCTCTTACAACACTTTGAGGCTGTTGGCTTCTATCCTTTCCTATGATACTTCGTGATCACAAACTATCTGTCACATTTTCAACCCAGATCCCTGATCAAGGAAGGTAGAGGAAAGGGCAGTGCCAAGCAATTCTCTGAGATTTTTATAAGAAAATAAAAGCTTTCTCAGGAGCTCTCCCTCTGTTTTCAGTGGCTGAGACTGGATCACATATGTAACCCCAGGTGAAATAGAGACTCTGAAAGTGGAGAATGAGAACAGGATATACATGATACACTGCCCTGTGCCGAACACACTGGCCTATGAAAATCCATACCACTGCTCACAAGCAACAAAAGCAAAAATTAATAAGTGAAATTACATCAAACTGAAAAGCTTCTGTAAAGACACATTCAACAAAATGACAAGGAAACCTATACAATGAGAGGAAATATTTGGAAATCATATATCTGATAAAGAGGGAATATCCAAAATATATAAAGAATGCTATAACTCAAAAGCAAAAAAGCTAACAATTGAATTAAAAAAAGGGGAGGGGGAAAGGGGAAGGGGGGTGATGGTCATGGTGGAGGTCACTTGTGGGGAAGAGCACTGGGTGTTATATGGAAACCAACCTGACAATAAACTATAAATTTTTTTAAAAAATGGGCTGAGGAACTCAGTAGACATGTTTTTTCAAAGAATGCATACAAATGGCCAACAAGTACATGAAAAGGTGCTCAACATCACTTAATCATGAGGGAAATACCAATCAAAACCACAATGAATTTCAGATTATGTTATAAAGCTATAGTGATAAAAATAGTATGTAATTGGCATAAAAACAGGTATGTAGATCAATGGGACAGAATAGGGAGCCCAGAAATACACCCAGGAATATATGGTCAATTAATTGATAAGAATGGAGTCAGGAATATGCAATGGGGAAAAGATAGTCTCTTCAATAAATAGATTGGAAAAACTGGATTATCACATTCAAAAGAATGAAATTGTACCTCTTTCTTATACCACACATGCAAATCACGTCAAAATGGATTAAAGACTAGATTTAAGACTGGGAACTGTAAAACTAGAAGAAAATGGGATTTTTGGCGTTGATCTTGGCAATGATTTTCTGGATTTGGCAACAAAAGCAAAAATAAACAAGCAGGACTAAAAAGCTTTTGTTCAGCAAAGAAAACTGTCAACAAAATGAAAAGGCAGCCTATAGAATGGGAGAGAATATTTGCAAACTACAAAGTAGTTAATCTCCAAAATATATAAGGAACTAATACAAATTAATAGCAAACAACAGCAAAAAATACAGAACCCAATTTAAAAATGGGCAAAGATCTGAAGAGACATTTGTCCATAGAAGGCATGCAAATGGGTCACTGGTACATGAAAAGGTGCTCAGCATCACTAATCATCAAGGAATGATCCCACTTCTGGAAATGTATCCAAAGGAAATGGTAACAGCACTCTGATAGTCACTGCAGCATTATTCATTAACCAGGATATGGACAACCAAAGTTTCTGTCAATGGATGAATGGATAAAGAAAATATGGTGTGTGTATGTGTGTGTATAATATTAATATGTAATAAAATATTATATAACATATATAATAATATTCTATCTCATGAGAAAGTAGGAAATCCTGCCATTTGCTATAATATGAATGAGCCTGGAGATTATTATGCTAAGTTAAGTAAGTCAGAGAAAGACAAATACTGTTTGACATCACTTATATGTGGAATATAAAAAAGCCAAACTCATAGAAACAGAGTAGTGTGGTAGTTACCAGGGGCTGGAGGGTGAGGGTAATGGGGAGATGTTGGTCAACTGGTACAAACTTTGGCTATAAAATGAAAAAATTCTGGGAATTGAGTGTATATTATGGTGATTATAGCTAATAATATTGTATTACATACTTGAAAATTGCTAAGAGATTAAATATTTAATGTTTTCACCAAAAAAAGAAAAAAATGGTAATTGTGTGATGTGATGGAGGTGTTTGCTAATTCTATGGTGATAATCATTTTGTAATGTATATGTATATCAAATGAACATATTATACACCTTAAATTCAGACTATGTTCTATGTCAATTATATCTCAATAAAGCTGGAACAAATTGTGATCTTGTTATCAGAGAGAAAGTAGAAAGCTGATAATATTCTTAAGAGAATTTTTAACAGACACCCCCCCCACACACACATATATGAAGAGATGGTGCTTGCTCTCAAAGAATATATGTGATGTGGGAATATTGTATGTGCCCATAAGAAATGACTACATTTAATATGCATTTGAGAATTTCTGTCTAATGTGTGGGATATATTTTCCATTTGTTTGCATATTTTAAATTAAGCTGGCCATTCTTTGCTTCTTCCAAAAACTGTCTTTGATCACATGCAATGCAAATTTTCATATAAAAATTGAAAACAAAATCATTACAGAAAATAGAAAAGAAGAGAAATAGATGTAATCTGATGAGATATGATGTGGTATGCTTTCTGAATTTCATGGCAACGTAGCTGAAAATAGAGTTAGTAAAAGATTTCTCATTATTTGACTTTTTTTAAGTAAACAGTTTTATTTTGGAAAAAAAAAAACTTTCTGTCGTGGAAAACCTGAAGGATTAATAGGAACTTTTTAGACTTTATCTGAGAAATATTAATAGCAGGAAGCTGAGATAAGTTATGACCTTAATAAGAGTGGCTTCCTATAGACTAAGTTTTCAGGTATATTAATTTCCCATTCTTTCCCTCAGGCTTCATTATCTGGACTTGATCATTTTACATTTATTTTAATGGTCTTAAGGTTTTAACATGGCTACGTCTTTAATTGCCGTGTTTCTGAGATTTCTTAAGTGAATTTTTTTTCTTGAAGTAGGGATTAGGTCTCCCTGGTTCCCTACTATGTATTTTTTGTTTACATGGAAGGCAATCAATAAATTTTTATTCAATAAATAGGTAGGTGATATCAAAATAAGAATAAGGGATATTGTGCTTTTTCCTCAGCAGTGATTCTAAAAGTTACATTAACATTCCACATATGGAAAGTTTTGCTATTAACCCTAAGAGTTACAGTCACAACTTTCAATCTTAAATGGCTTATGCCTCTCTTTAATCCGATATTCCAAAGCACCCAGCATGGTATCTGCTACATTGGGTCATTCAGTGCATAATTGATGTTCTTCTGGACAGAGACATTCTTGAGAACAGTTAAGACAATATTAAACTGGTACATAATTTCTGATTCTTTCAGTTCAGGAAAAGAGTTTTTTGAATTAGAGAAATAAAAAAGGTTAACGTATCCATTACGCTACTCACCCTATGTTAGATGCTCCAGGCCGCCTTTAAAAAATGCTGGATCATAGCTAATTCATAGTTCTTTTCTGATAGAGCCTGAATGCTGTATCATTGGTTATAAAGGGATTCATGTGCTTCAGAAACAAGATGAACAAGAAATTGCATTTTATTGTCACTCGTGAGGAGACTGACTTTCATTCTAGCTCAAACAGATGGCATTCTCCCTTCTTCACAGAGCCCACAAGGATATTTGCAATCAGGCCAAGAGTTTTTCCACAAAAATTAATTTGAATGTAGTTTTGACTCTGCTAAAGCATTTGGAAAACAAATCAAAACCCCAGATTTATATAGAGCACTTTATGGAAAACACCATTTGGCATGAACAACTTTAATGGTAGGTGGTCTCTACTCCACTGCTTTGACCATGTGAGAGCCCAACTGTGTTGTCTCAATAGCAAAACTGTACATATATAAGTTTTATATACTCCTCAGTGTATTGTATTATACTCTTAATATATTTAACCAAAAATTATTTTCAATGGAGTGGAAGAGAAAGTTATGGTTAATGGAAAGAAAATTGCTAACTATAATTCTGAATTTTTGAGCCCGGATATAAGAAGAATAATTATGCTTTTCACAGAAAAAGGAAAGTAAAGAAAGGAAAGTGTAATCCATTTCAGGAGTACTAATCCACAATGCAATATGGAATTCTTGATCAGGAATTGTTTGAAGCCTGAATTAAATGGAAGTGGGAGAATGTGTGCACCAGATCTTAAGCAAAGCATTTAATGAAAAGTCATCATCAAGACAGAGTTCTGTGGAGCCTGGGGAAATATCCAGTCATTTCACCTAATCCTGATTGTCTCAGTTTAGTCCTGTTTTACTCTTTATCTCCCACTCATGTTTTGTCTTTATTTGCCTTCATCCTTTTGGCTTTATACTCCATTTCCAGTCCTGAATTTGTATCCCTGTACCTGACAGCCAATTTCACATTTCTGTCTTTCCAAACCTTGTCTCAACATTACACTCGCCTTATGAGTGTCTGATCCAGTCCATCCAGTGGAAATTTGGACTGGTAATATCTCTTACCTTTTAAGAAAGAAGAAAGTATAGTGTTTAATAATACCTTTATGGGCAGGTCATATTTATTCAAAAATAACACTTTATTAGAGGAATAAACAATGCATTAATCATGCTCTATTTTTATGGCATGCAAATGGATATGCCTAATAGTAAGATTACTTAGAGCATTAGCTATGAATCATAGTGCCTCTGTGATACTCTTCAAAATGCACTGAGAAAGAGAATGGAAAGTGCCTTAAAAATAATACAAATTATATTTGCTAATATCCCTTGAATACTTGCCATGTGTCAGGCACTGTCTGGAAATCTTGTGGCAAGTGTTAAAACAGTAAAGATACTTGGAACATTGCATTTCTGATTGGTCCCTACTCTCAAAATGATGAATATAGGATTAGGAATTGATTAATGATCAATTTACACATTTCTACATTATAAAACACTTCTAAACTTTGGGGTTTCATAATGTGGTATTTTGGCTTTTTCTATCTAACTTGGATAAAATTTGTAGGAGGAAAAAGGTTTTGTTTTTTCTCCTTTTTAATTTGTTTTAATGTTTTATTTAGTTTTGAGAGAGAGAGACAGAGACAGGGCATGAATAGGGTAGAGGCAAAGAGAGAGGGAGACACAGAATGCAAAGCAAGCTCCAGGCTCTGAGCTGTCAGCACAGAGTCCTAAACGGGGCTCAAAACCTCGAACTCTGAGATCATGACCTGAGCCAAAGTCTGACACTCAACCGACTGAGCCACCCAGGCACCCCAGAGGAAAAGGATTTTCACCTGAATTTCCTGATCAGGAGGTACACTTGGTAGCGCTCAGAGTGGCTCTTTCAAGTAGTCAAGATAATATAAAACTCTCAAAACACATCAAATAGTAAAGGACCAGTTTGAATTCCATTTATACTCCAATGGTTTTTCAAAGGTTTCTCCCCTCAGGTGACACATCCTTTCCCTATTCTCCATCTAGAAACTTCTGCCCATTCCTTGAGATCAGGCAGCCATATATTCTATCTCTATTTCAATGCCTAATAAGCACCTTAAACTTAACATATCCAAAATTGAACTCACCCCTCTGGTTCTAGAGTGAGTATTACTCTGATCTTGCCTAACATGTCTTAAAAGCAAGGCCCAATAGGGTCTTACATTTTTTAAAGTAACTTAAATACATCTCAGACAAAAAAGAAAAAGCTCAAGAGTATGCATGGAAGTATAAAAATATCCAGTCCCAATAAAGTAAAATTTGTAATGCCTGGCATCCAATAAAAAATGACCCTGGTTACCAGTAGCAGGAAAACAGAAAATATAATGATGAAAATAATCAGTCAAAACTAGCTCAGAACTTTCACAGGTGTTACAATTGGAAGACAAGGCTTAAAACAGTACTACAATTGTATCCCATATATTCCAAAAATTAGAAATTTGGAAGATATTTAAAAACCCAGTCAAACTTGTAGAAATGAAATTATAATGTGTGAGAAATACACAGGGTGGAATTAACAGAAGAATCTACATGGTAGAAGAAAAGAAAAGTAAATTTGATGAAAGAGCACTGAAAATAATTGAAAAACAGAGAGAAAATAGACCAAAAAAAATGGACATCAGTGAGCTGTAGGACAACGTCACAGGCTTAATATATACATAATAGGATTCCCCAAGTAAATGAAAGAGAGCAGAACATCCTTGAATGATGCTGTAGACAGAATTCTAGCATAGCTCTGAGATTTCCCAACACCTGCTGAGCCCACCCTAAACAAGCCTTGGGGAAATGGATGTGGTAGATTTTAGTCTCTTGGTTAGGTTATGTGACATAACCTTAAAATGAGGTGATTATTCAGGGGTCTTTGACCTAATCACAGGAAGTTTTTGAAAGGGAGCCTTTCCCAGCTGTAGAAGAGAAAGTCAGAGATTTGAAGCATGAGAAAGATCTAACCAATCACTGCTGGCTTACAGATGGAGCAGCCGGCTGGTATGGAATACAGGTAGCCTCTAGGAGTTGAAAGTGTTCCCTGGCTGACAGCCAGCAAGTAAATGAGAACTCAGTCCTAAAACCACAAGGAACTAAATTCTGCCAACAAAAAGAATGATTTTGGAAGAAGATTTTGTACCCAGAGCCTCCAGAGGAGAACTCAGGCCAATAATTTAACTTCAAGGATGTGGAGGAATTGGAACTCTCATACACTGCTGCCGAGAATGTTAAATGATATGAGCACTTTGAAAACAGTATTCCAACTTATTAAAAAGTTAAACACACACCTATCCAATAGCCCAGCCATTCCATTCCTAATAATTTAATTATTTACACAACATAAATAAAAGTGTGTTATAACAAGATTTGGTATGTTCTGGAAGGTTTATTTATACAGTAGCCCCACCCCCCCATCCACAGGGCATGTGTTCAAAGACTCCCAGTGGATGCCTGAAACTGTGGATCATACTAAACCCTATATATACTATGTTTTTTTCTTATTCAAACATACTTATGATAGAGTTTAGCTTATACAGTAGGCACATTTAGAGATTAACAACAATTATAAAATAGAACATTTCATAACAGTATACCATAATAAAAGTTATGTGAATGTAATCTCTCATCCTCTAAATATTATATTATATTTACTCTTCTTGAGATGGTATGAGATGATAACATGTCTAAGTGATGAGATGAAGTGAGGTAAATGATGTAGGTATTGTGATGCAGCATTAGGCTACTATTGACCTTTTGACCCTATGTCAGAAGGAGTGTCACCTGTTTCCAGACTACAGTTGACTGAGGGTAACTGAAACTCTACAAAGTAGAACCATGTATAAGGAAAAACTACTGTAATAGCCATAAACTATTAACAGTACAAAATCCCATCAATTAGTGAATAGATAAATAAATATAAATCCTCTTCTATCTATAGAATGCAGTACTACTCACAATAAAAAATAAAGAATTGACCCTACAACAAGGGTAACTCTCAAAACATTTATGGAAGAAGCCAGATCCACACAAAAGTGTGCATAAAGTATGTATAATTCCATTTATATAAAACTCAAGAATATGCAATTCTCATCTATAATATCAGCAGATGAATGATTGTTTGGGAATGGGAGTAGAATAGATACTAGTGGATGAAAGTAGTTTACAAATGTGTGTATGAAAATTTAGGGATGATGGATATATTTATTATCTAGATTGTGATGATAGGTTAACAGGTGTTGACATAACATTAAAATATATTAAATTTTGAACTTTGAGTATATGCAGCTTGTTGTCCTCAGTTATACCCCAGTAAAGTTGTTTTTCACTAAAGTATAAAATACATAGAGCATTATGTTAGTTTCATGTGTATAATGTAATGATTCAACAATTAAGTATTACTCCTCAGAACCTGTAATTTTAAACTAGGGCTGTGCAAAGGTGTGCTTGGAGTACTTGAAATAGTGGGATGACCATGGGGTTTTTATTTTTTTCACCTGGGACATAAAATCTATTCAAAATTTGAGGACATTTTTTATATGATAAGGTAATAAAAACCTATGTTACAGAGTTAAGTACAAAATCCCCATGAATTTATCCAAAAAACTATGAGATGTCAAAGAAATACTGAGATTATTTTAGATGGTTTCTTCTATTTACAGAACTTCACCAATTCCCCCTCTGTCTTTAGATAATTCTTTTTTGAAAATTTTTAATGTTAATTTATTTTTGAGAGAGAGTGTGTGTGCATGAGCAGGGGAGGGGCAGAGAGAGAGAGAGGGAGACACAGAATCTGAAGCAGTCTCTAGGCTCTAGAGCTGTCAGCACAGACTCAGGAACCATGAGATCATAACCTGAGCTAAAGTCAAAAGCTTAACTGACTGAGCAACCCAGGCACCCCTAGAGGAGAGTTTAATAGAAGAATTCATTTGAACATCTTACAGAGGTATGGAAAAAAAGTACGAATATACTTTTGTTAAAAATGTACACATGGAGTTGTGTTTGAACACATCTATTCAGCTCAGCTATTTTTGTTTACAATAGTCCCCAAAGATAAAATTAAACAATATTGCTTTTAAAACAAAATATTCTATTCCTCTTTTCCTTCTCCTCTTCCTTCTCTTCCTCTTCCTCCTCTTCTTCCTCCTACCTTTTTCTTTCCTTTAAATGTGTAATCATATTCCCAAAATTCTAAAGAAAAGTTGGTGTCTCTTACAAATGGAGTAAGAGACAAAGAGAAAATGTGATCTCAATATATGTATTTAAGAATTTTAAATTACCAATATACTTTTAGCAGACTTCCAACCTGCTGGGACTTCACTGACATATAAAAGTGGGTAAAGAGAGGACATCAAGATTGGTGAAGCCAGAAGAGACAAGATTGACTACTAAGTTGAGGTTATCAATGGTACCATATGGTACTGAGGGCCATGATGACCATGGCCTGAATCGGACTGGCATCACCCTTCTGTTGACTTCAGGTATATAGTGCTTGAAGACATGAAAGACAATTTTTATCCTTTTGGGAGTTGGAAATACCATGAGTACCAGTCAATCATGTTGGAGTTGAGAACATAGCTTCAGTGAGCAGCAAGAAGCTGAAGCTGAAACCCACCAAGAAGGCTGAGCCAATATAGGCAAACATTGTGGCTCTAGAGGACCCTGAATTCTCATAATCTCACCCATCCAGTGGGTCTATTGCAGCAAAAGTTATTCTCAGCCTCACTGACTTTGAAATTTTCTGCCTTGATCTGCATTTACTGAAACAATTTTGCCTAAGCTTGGCTTCTGAACGAAGTCATCATGACAAGAAGTGTAATGACTACCATCAGCTGGCAATTTGAAGAATAAAAACATAGGAGAAGAGGAGAGATTTTTCTGCCAATCAGTTGTTCTTAGGTCTTCAGATACCTTTTTCTTGGAAAAATGGCAGAAAATATAGGAAAGGGAAACACTAAGAAAAGCCATAAACATTTCAAGAAAACACATTTCTTATTATCACAATTCAAAAGAATGATGTACCATGTTGAAAGAGACTATTAATGAAATTAATATAATTGAGAGTTAACACTGAAGACTTAGTCATGAATTAGCCACTAGAAAGAGACACGTTTAAGTTGCAGATTACTTTTAAAGCCATTAACCGCCTGAAACTTAATAAAGTGAAATCTTCACACTGTTAAAGGGAGTAACAGATGTTGTTTTTAATGTTTAATGAAAAATATTTACCCGCTGCTTTAATGATACCCTGTTTCCCTGACCCTCTTTTTTCCTCTAGTTATAATGTAATGTTATGTTACACTAAAACATTCTTTCACAAGATGATCGGTACATCAGGCTTAATCTTAAATATTTTTTTTTTTTTTTTACACGGCACTTTCTATAACGCATGTTTGAAGAGCAAGAGTAAGTGTTTGGAAATCTGTGAGAGTAAAATGGAGAAATGACATTTTTTTTCTTCAGCCAACATGGCAGATGAAAATGTGTAACCACCAAAAACCATGTCTAATTAGTGTAGCTTCAAGCTATGAGAGAGACTGAGCTGGCAACTGTGCTTTCTCTTGGATGATCTTTTCTTTTCCTTGGATTATTTAAAGAAGACTAATTTCTTAAAGCCCTAGGCAACAGGGTCACAAGCAGTAAGCAAAACTTGTATCAAGAGAATAATGATATTTCAGTGTTGGGGGAAAATACCATCATAGCCAGGAGGGAAGCAATCAGAACTTAAATTGCTGCAATCTGGAAGCTTCTCCTCAGGACCTGTTCATGGCTGGTTCACTGTTTTAAGCAGTTTAACGTGCCAAACAAGTGGCAGGTGGGGAGTTTATGTAAAAAACTCTGCATGACTTAAGTGACTGTAAAGGGACAAGAGGCTAATGCAGGGGGAATGAACCCCCTGAAATTAAAAAAAAAACAAACAAACAAGAAAATGCTGGTAATCTCTTTGACCAAGAGACTAAACTGGTTTCTATCCATGCAGACCGGAAGTGAATAGTTTAGTATTTTAGCTCATCATCCAGTGTAGATAGAGCTCCTTCGAACTTGAAAATGTATTATATCTTCTCAATTTAGTGTAATAACACAGAGAATACACCTTGATTTCACCTTCTCATCTTAGAACTAGCTCCTAATCCTCTTATTTCCAGCCCCAAGAAAGAAAAATAGCAATGGGAGGGGGGGGGAAACGAGAGAAAAGCATAAAACATCAATTTAGTCTCCCTGAAACATCTGCTGCCATAAGAAAGAAACACTTTTTCCTTCTTTCAGATAGATCCTGGCAGATTGAAATATTAAACAATCAAAGTTTGCTCCTATCAGTTAGATTGTGATGAAATGCCAAAAGTAATCTTATCCTTGACCATGGATGAAAAGATCATTACCTTCTGAGGAACTGCAAAGATGACCTAGAAGGCTGTGTGGAATATAAAGATATTATAGTTAAAAATGGACTATGACTAACAATTCAATTCTACAAATATTTACAGAACATAGCATCTATTATAGGCCAGGCACTATGTCAAGTACAACAGGGAGGAAACACAAAGATGGCTAAAGCTTAGCTCCCAACTCAAGGGAGCTTAAGGTTTAAAAGAAAGATGAGAACAAGCACACAAACTGTAATAGGCAGCAAAATACGAAAACAAAAAAACCCACAAAGCTCCTTTAGAGTTGTTCAAAGATGTTTAGATGAGGAGCTTGGAAGTTTAGAGAGACACCAATTGGTCACTTAAATCAAGTTTGATGGATTGAATAGGGTTCCCCCCAGGGAAGGTCAAGGTTGGTGATCCAGGTTGGGAGAACAAATGAGCCACAGTATGATGCATGAAGTATGAGGATACTTGGAGATGCTGGTTGGTGTGTCTTTTGTGAGAGTGGTTGACATAGCCATATCATGGCTGGTGTGTTTATTTTAAACTCTTTCATGGGAAGAATGACATATATAATCAAAAAATGAACAAGGCATATAGCTGTGTGAAATTCCCCAAAGTTATTCTTCCTTGTAACCAGCATTCAGTTTGGTAAATGATATTACCAACATCTAGAGGTACCCCGTTCCATAACCTCCTTCAGTCATACCCCCAGTGATGATCATTATCCTTAGTCTGTCATTGTACCACTATAGATTGGTTGGTTTAGAACTTAATATAAATGTAATAATATAATACATACTTGTGTTTGGATTCTTTTTACTCAACCTTCTCCTTTTTGTTCTCTGTAACTATAGTTTGTTCTCTTTTTATTACTGATTAGTATTCAGCTGTACGGAGTTGTAGGGATGATCTACTGTCAATGTTACCCTTGAATGTATGAGGCTTTTGTTTGTTTTTAATCTTAACTTTTCAATCAAATAAGTGGACTAAAAACAATTCAGTTTAAGAATGGGTAAACAAATGCAGTCACTGATTAACTTAAATATGTATGCAATCAAGTATTTACTATATTAAAATATGAATATTGATTAGTAATTTTTCTGATTAGAGATGAGTATCAACTCCAATGAGAATCCTGGGGGCTGAATTGGGTCACGTCTATGTTCTCTTTGATTGCTTCTACTTTGTTTCATGTATTGGCCTGTGTTGACTTTTCTTTGAGCTCTGTGCTATTGCCCATGATTGGTGGAGTCCTTGGATGTACTATACATGTTATTTTCCAGTGCAAGAGTTTTTTTGCCCAAACTGAAAAGCATTGAGACTTCTACTAACTGTGTCATGTAAAGCAAAAAAAAAATTCCTTACACTTGTTTTGTTTCCCAATTCTAGAATAACTCTGTTGAAAACTCTCACTCTCTCTGATGAAAGAAAGTGTTATCTTCCTCTTGAGGAAGCTCTGTGTTTTGAGCAGGAAAAACTAACTTTCCAGGCTGCCATCTGGAAGGTTTCTCACTCAGGAAACTTATACAAATTCTCTCTCTATTGTCCTCAAAAGGATCGTCCATCCCTGGATCTGTGACTCTCACTGTGTCTTACACGGTTAATGTTTATCTAGGGGAAAATAGCAGTTTTTAGGATCAGAGGCAGAGCTTCCCATCCAGTTACCAATTCTGATCATTACCTCCTTCTATCCCTGATATCTGCTTCTATATGCTTTTGAGGGGAATAAGAGGGAAGAACCAAGAAAATGGGGAAGGAAGAAGATGGTGCTTTCACTGTGCATTGTGTATACGTTCAGAAATTCAGTAAGAGTGAAAGACTGCTAGGTAGGGTGCTCTGTGGGAGCTCTAAATACTACTCGTCCCTGTAGACTGAGATTCTTTAATATTTTTTTCAATCTTAGAGAACAAAAAAAGTAAAAGTTAGCAGTGTGAGAAACTGTCCCATTTTAACCTTTCTTGCTATTGTGAACCTATGAATTTCTGGGAAGCATTAAAATTCATTTCCTTCCATCCATTCAAGCTACAACTCCATTGTATGTAAACACACTCAGTGGATACTATGACTACTATATAAAAAGATGTATTAATCACTTGGGTGGGACTTTCAGGTGGTTTGGAACTTACATGGCACCAACAATATCTCCATGAGGATGTGGATTAGGACAAGTATCTTAAGAAGAAATAGTGTTAAAATTTTCAAGATGTGGCAGGATTTTTTTTGAAATTAAATTTCATTGTAATATTCAGTTTATTACAGAAAAGCACTTCCCTGAATAAATTATTTCACATGATAACATTCACTATAATAATACTACTGTTAGGGTGTTTTTTAAACTATTTCTAAACAACAAGGAAGTGTTGAAATTTAATTAGTGAGAATTAGAATAGAATGTTTATATATCTAGTGTCAATTGAATCCCCATTACTGATCTACTTACTTTAATTCCACAAATGTTTATTGAGTGGTAGCTGATGTTTGTCAGATGTGGGGACTATAGAGTTAATGAAATCAGTTGTCCTATATTTCAAGGAGTTTATGGTATAACATAGGAGGCAATGAACAAATAACAATCAATGTGAGATACATTTCATGATGGAACTGTCTAGCACCTATGGGAAACCAGAGGAAAGACGTTTTGGTTGTTGTTTGTTTTTGTCAAACTTTTCTATGTACAGTTTCCAAAAGCTTGAGCTGGATGGATTTGGAAGGCAGGATGTGTTTAAGAAAGTGGGAGTTGGTAGGCAAATGCAGTCCAGAGATAAACTTTATCTCCTTCACCTTTACAGCACTCCTAAAAGGGATTATTAACAATATTTCACAAAAGACTTATACAAATCTTAGCACTGATTTCTGGCCACAATCTGCTGTCTATAAAAGCCTGTTTACTCTTCTGCTCTAGAAGGACTGAGATGTTTGTTGGTCTGGAGTTGACCTATTTTAATATTATTTTTTTTCTTATATAATAATTCACGACTTCAAACCTCTTCAAATTAGTCACCTTATGTTAAACTAACAGTAATGTAATCAAGTAGAGGGTAGGAATCTTTATGCCCTTTTCATATAAGGGAATGGCTTAGAGTGATAAAGAAACTGACCCAAAGTCACCCCAGATTGACAAAGTAAAATCGAAGTAATCTTAACTTCGTGTTGTATTATTTTTGTACATTCTCTATTTCCCAGTCTCATACTTACTGTGATATGATGGAGGATCACTATGGTATGTTTATTCTTACATGGGGTTTATGATCTTTTCTTTTAAAGACTATAATTAATAAAATTTTTAAAAACACAGAGTTTTAACTGCAACAATTCCAAGAAGAATAAAGGGCATAAACTGAAAAATGTTAGAATGCAAGAAAAGATACAGGTGTCTTGGGAGGATACTTAAAAAGATTACCACATAGAATTTCACTCTTGTAAGCAGGGAAACAACTTTTTCAAGCAGCTTCGTGGACCATTTGCTATATATGGGCTGAACAAAACAGGCTCACGTGACTCCAAGAAACATAGATGCTGTTTGAGCCCTCATAGCACTGCTGTTAATTGGCGCCTCTACCAGTTTAAGTAGGATTTAGCCAGTAAATCATAACGGAGGGGAAAAAATCAGATAATCCATGGGAGTTCATATTTAAAAGAGGGATGCTTTTAGAGAATATGTTGTCACCTAGACAAATGTAGTACACAGGACCACATTAGTTCTCAGGACCATGCCTGAGAAATAACTTCATATATTCTGCAGTCACGTCGGTTGTATCTGAAGGGTTACGTGGAACAGTATAAAGTTGGGTCAGTCACCTCTTGAGACTACAGTGAACAGGGAGAACTAATGAGTTGATCCAAAAGATGTTTAAAAACCGTGGCTAAGTTAGTTTAGATGAGGTTGTAATTCTCATTTTAATCATGGATTTTACTTTTCTCTGTCAAAGATGTAATAATACTGAATAGACTTTAAATGATTTAAAACTCCATAATACTTTCATTCTTCATATCTCATTAATTCCTTAACATTATGGCCAATCCATAAATGGAAATACAAAAACAGGCTACATTGATGGACTAGAAACCTTGCTTTTTGTTGAGATAAATTTGAAGAAAGTACATATTTAAGATACTTCAATAATTAAGGTCCAAGGAAAAGAAAATTTTGCAAAAATCAAATTTAGTGCTTCCTACATGGGTGAGGTAATAGTTTGTAAGGTGTCACACAATCTTTTCTCTCACATTAGCAATTTTTCTGGCATATCTTCCAATTGCATTTTGTCATATGGGTGTGATATTGTCTTTCTCTTAGAGACACGGACATAATATATGAGAAGATAGAAGACTAAAGTTCAAAGGGATCCTCTGTTTTTACTACAAAGTTATATTAAGTTTCTATACAGGAACTCCTATGGAACTCTAATTCTCAAACCTGATTGGGTATCAGAACAGTCTTAGTAATGGTCAGAATACAACTTTGGGGTTCCCATCTTTTCCTACTGAATCAGAACACCAGTGTTGGATTGCCCATGAATCTATATTTTCAATATTCTCCATGGTGATTCTCATGCACAGCTGGATTTGAGAAACACTGTGATAAAATACACATACCAAATATTAAGTGTGAGTACATATTTGACCCTGAAAATATTTGTAAATATGTGTAAAGTTTAAGTTGTAAAGTATATAAAAGAATGATTTTACAATAAGTAACCC
Organism: Cryptoprocta ferox; assembly: GCA_028646485.1. NCBI lineage: Eukaryota > Metazoa > Chordata > Mammalia > Carnivora > Eupleridae > Cryptoprocta > Cryptoprocta ferox. The sequence goes on from CM053568.1 coordinate 42,476,809, forward strand.
AACATAAACATGACAGTTAAATGCTGCAGACTGTTTCATACCTAGCATAGTGCCTCTCAGTAGCTAGTTGTATCCTGGATCATAGTCAGCGTGAGAGTTTCCAAGTGTAGACTTGATGAACATTTCTACACCATATTGAAATGGGGAGGAATAACTTCTAGGGGTGTAGGGCATGTGTCATCAACTCAGCAGTAGCCCTAAGAGCGCCTTTCAAGAGTCTTTCACATATATACATATAATTATAGTAATCACCATTGATTTTGCCTTCAAGTTTTTCTAGATACTCTTTTAAATATTTGCAAAATTATTTAATATAATCTGCCCAAAAGAAACATGAGGTATATGTTATTGAATCTACTTTACAGTCTAGGAAATTGCAGATCCCATAGGGACATCCAACTCTATTAACTATATGTTTAAACCAGCAATATTATAAAACCTCCATATAAATGTAGTCACTTGATACATAACAATGATAACAAAATGTTGTCTTCATAAATATAGATAAAATTACCAAGAGCAAAATATGTCAGACCCATCTTCCTTACTTCCAGAGTACAAGGGATCCTTCCCCCCACACTCTCTCCCATGCCACTGACATGCTAGGTTCAGTGAGGGGAGCCTGCTGAGTTTGGGACTACATCAATCAGGAACTGTAGGGCCAGTGGGCATTAGAGACCTTCTATTAAGTTTTCTTATGAGTCACTAGTGAAGCATAGTAATTTCCTGCCTCTGGCACTCTGTAGAAAAAAACAGAAACAACAGGCAATTTGCCCCTGTCACATAGATTAATCAAGAAAGGCATAACCTTTGTATCTTTGGCTGGTCTCTGATAAGGGGAAAAGGGCATTATGATAGATACTGGCAGGAATCACTTCAATCATCTTTAATAGTCCTGGGACATAAGGCAAGGGGCTTAAAACTTTCATTTAAAACATGTTGGTTTTTTTTTTTTCCTATTGAAGTTTCTGTAATTATTACCTGTGTTCCTTCTATCATGCCCTATTGTGAACAACTTCAAAGAAAAGAAGCAAGTTCATTAGATCAAAGTAAAAAATTGACTGGAGGAAAATGGATTGTCTTTCTACTAAACACACACACACACACACACACACACACACACACACACATACACATACACACTCTGTTGTTATGGCAACATAAGATCTAAGAATGACACACCAAATAATATGGTACCAAGGCACATTACTATCATCAAATGTCACAGTAAATGTGCTTCGGCTTCTGAATATGACATGCCAGGTTGTTTCCTGTTCTTCTCATTTCTTTTACTTGAGGCCAAAGCAACTTACTCTAATGGGAACCAAATATCATCCATCATCCTTCTTAGTGGATGTTTCTTGCATGAAGAGATTCACTAACTCCACTAAAGAGATATGCGGCAGGATGAAAACTGAGCTTGTTCCTAAGGGAACAACTGCTTATCCTTTACGACCCATTACATCACATCTCTCCGGCAGTATGCTCAACTGAGCGATTCATTTGTATAGATATTATTTGTGTTGATGTGTGTAACTTTGAAATGGCTAACTATGTGCAAAGTAAACCATGTTTATGTGCTAGAGAGTGGATGAAATTTTACCAGTTTTTGAATGTTACTGCATAGTTATATAGTAGATTTTTGTTGATGTTTTCTCTAATATTCTTACATATATTAATGTTTCATTCTTGATAGTGCCTCACACCTATATGTGTGACTTTGTCAATGGAAAGACCAACACTGGTGTTCTGATTCACCAGAGGAAAGGGTGGGTTATAAGTCAACAGCAATTTTCTATAAAAGAATATCGAGAGATCACAAGAGTGAAAGGTCAGATATGTGGGAGATCTTAGAGATGATGGAAAAAGATCACACATCTCAAAGAAGCATGTGAAGTACCGAGCTCTAAACTGTGAGACTGAAATTGGCTTCAGGGACTGTTCAGCTTTCATGTGGGAGCAGAAGCAGAATAAAAAGAAAGGACTATCGTGGTGTGGACCCTGAGGCTTCAAAGACCTGCCCTTGACTGGGTGCCATCCTCATGCCCTGCTGCCCTTCTGTCTCTGATATTTCACCTTCATTCTGCACATGGTGGGGAGGGGTTTAAGCCAAGAATTTGTCTCCAAGATGTGTAAATATAGATTTCTGAATCGTGTCAGTCCTTTTCCAAAGCATCTTCTACATTTATTCTTAGGAGCTCGTTTAAACAGGAAAAAAAAAATCCATAAAATAGCTATTTAGTTAGTGTCAGCTAATTCCATGGCTCTGGTCCCTATTTATTTGAAAAATATGCCATCACACAGTATATTTGTGATAGGAGTGAATTAAGGGTGATAATACTGAACATACTAATTTAAAATATATGCTAGAGCTCTTAGCTTAGTCAAACACATTTAATGTTTCTCTTCTCAATATTATTCTCACCAACTAACCATTTCAAGAAATAATTTAACACTGAGTGGTAAGCTCAACACTGATAAAGGAGGTCTATCATCCCCAAAGCATTTACTATCAGTTTACTTAGAGTATCTTAAAATGCCAAAGAAAATGAAATTCCTACCCAGTAATTTAGCCATTGTGCTAAATGTATTTTCTGATGAGATCGCTGCATATTACTGAAGACCAAATTAAAAAGTCAGCGAAAATGGATTGGAAAATAGGAAGATTGCATAAGGAAGACAAAGATAATAATAGCTCAGTGGACTTGGACTTCTGTGCATGTGGAAACAATACAGTATTTCATTTTTACTTAGAAGTCCAGGTTGTTGTGCAGCACAGAGCATGTGAGACCTGCCCATAGGAAGCAGACAGGGAGACATAAAACCATCTTGAAAACACATATAAATACCCCTCCAAGTGGAGTTTACCCATCACTGATAAAAATAAAACATTGATTCAGGAAAGGTCCCAGGCATCCAGCTGGAGGCAATGTTGATTTGTGAAGCACACAGGGACCTTGAGCTTAGCACCAGATGCTGAAATCCCCACCAGTTTTTGAGAGGGTTTTCCTCTTGTATAGGAAGACAAAGGAAGAAAAGCCAACTGTCTTCTCATTTTTCATTTTTAGGCAGCACTGGCATAGGTGTGTTTTTGATCTCTATGATTGTTACTATTTAGCAATTGTGAACCTTAGATTTCAAAACACCCTCCCTCATGACTAATCAGTTCCTCACCCTGTGAGGTGGACTGTACAAGGAGTTCCCCTAACCTAGCTAGAAAGACAGCACCACACACACACACACACACACACACACACACACACACACACCCTGTTTAATTATTTCTTAAATTCATTTATTGATCTACTCTACATGTTGAATAAATGACTCAATATAAGGGGAATCAGCACTAATATATACTTAATTTGTAAAAGTAATTATAAAAGGGAGATGATAATTTTGAGTGGTTTAAAAGCTTTGAGTTTTTTGGCCACATGGATACCTATTTCCTCCAGCAGGAAAATGAATCATAGAAACATTGATTTGTTTCCATAATTGCTTAGAAATATCAACCCATATGTCATCATATATTTCCCTAGTTTTGCATTCATTCACTTTCATTTTTTTTCTCATTTCACTTTCCTTCTTTCCTAAAACTACTTGTTCTCTCCAGATCTGCTCACCCTGTCTTTCTCCCCCTTTTACTGTCTTCTCTGTGTATTTCTTTCCCATTCTGTACTCTGATTTTCTTCAAAGTATCCATTCAACTTTCTATGCTGGTCGGTGACTCTCCCTCTTGATTATCACTTCTCTATTGTCATTATATTTATCCTTATCTTCTCCTTCATCTTTTTTTTTCTCTCTGATCTTTTTTCCCTTCTTTGACAAATATATGTTCCTCGTATAATGGATGTTTTTCCCTTTGCTCATAGTTTGATTTCCTTTCTCCTTTATATGATTATTCTTCTCTCTTATTTTTCTCAGCTAGTTATTTTTATTTCTCCTCCCTTTTATCTCTTCTCCATTTTGTTCTCAACTTCTTTGTTCTCTGTTCTTATGAGGAAACATTCAACTTACATACTGTATCTTGTTTTTGTCTATTTTTATAAGAATTTTTTCCATCCATTAGTTCTGCCCTCTGCATAGACTCCTCCATAGATATTGGAAGTGATACTACTAGTCTCTCAGTTCTTAAAGAGGACATTTTTCTTAATAAAGTATGCCAGGCATTTTTTTTCTATATATGTCATTAAAAACATTATTACCCTATGTTTGATATTCCAGTTTACATTTGAATGACTTAATAATCCTATATTTTCTTATCTCTTTTTTAGAGATTAATTAAATACTATCATAATTTCTTCTTAACCACACTGTCTTTATGTATTCATTGATTAAGTAATATAACATGGAAATCAACTTGGTAATACAATAAATACAGAAACACTCATTTGTGTACACACATGTTTGAGTAACCTACCTTTATCTTCTGTTCATTCTATTTTCATTGCATAATGAAGTGTCTCTCTTGAAGGTTACCTGTGCTGTTCATTGACTGATACTTTTTTGAACTTATAAACTAATTTAGGGATAATTAATCATATACTATTTCATCACATCATTCATAAACATCCATTACATTTTTTGAGGGCTAAACTCTATAGACATACTGGAGAAAAACATTAAGCAAAAATAGATTCTCATGTTATATGTTAGAAAGACTAACAATGAAAGAACAAACCATACAATGATACAATTTTTAACACGATAACTAGTAAAAGAGGCAGTATCTGGTATATGGAGCACCAAGAACATGTAAAGATTGAATTCAATTTAATCAACTTTAGGGAAGCTTTTCTTAATAAAATGGAAATTAAGGCATTGTAGGAAGAGTAGATGGTACTCATTGAGGAACTGCTTGATGCATTTTTAAAAATTACAGACCCAGGGTATTTTTAATTTAGCTTAAATTAGGTTTTAAAAACTATGCTACCAAGAATTGGGTCCTTTTTCTAATATTTTTCATATACATAAATAAACATATTATTCAAATAATTTTCACTTGATTATCACAGAATTTTTCTTAGATAATTATACTATTTTTATTTTTATTATATCACAATGATGTTATTATGCACTCTGTTTTAGTTTTCTCTTTCTACATAACAAATTACCACAGAATAGTGGCTTGAAACAGCAGACATACATCATCTCACTGCTTCAGTGGGTCAGAAAGCCAACTGATTAGGCCCACCAGGGTAATCCCCTTCTTATGAATCTAAGGTACACCGATGAGTAATCTAATCAAGGAATGGAGACCCATTGTATTCACAAGCACTGCCTGCACTCAGTGAGTGGAGATTTTCCAAGGTGTGTACACTAGGGAGCAGGAAACTTGGGAGCCATTTTAGAATTCTCTTCTCACAGATCCTCAACTCACTCAGGTTTTAATGGGAGAGCCACAATCAGTAGAATGTGAGTTCTTGGCTTAAAACCATTATCCTTCATTATGTGGAATAATAGTCACAGGTATTTCCATCTTTTTTACAGAGGCTTTTGTTAAAAATATATTTGCATTTCAGTATATGCATTTTGGCATCTTTTGAGATGACAACATAGTTTTTCCTTCTTTCACCTCTTAATTTTATGTGTTATAGATTTAAAAACGAATTACAGCGGTGCCTGGCTGGATCAGCTGGTAGAGCATGCAACTCTTGATCTCAGGATCATTAGTTCAAGCCCCACATTGGGTGTAGAGCCTACGTAAGAAAAAAACAAAAACAAAAAAATAATAATCACTGTACCATGCTCTATTATTTTGGCAATTATTTTAACTGCATTTGGTAAGGTTTTTGTTGTAGTGGTTTTTAGAAATTTGAATTAATACATATAAATATAATCCTATAATTTCTGGGTTTTCTTATAGTTTATGCTCTTGGTTTGACAAAATTGAGAAACCTTCCATGTTTCTCATATTTATAAAGAGATTATGTACTATTTTTATATCTATACATGGTTTCCTCTTCAAGTTTTAAATATCTTGTTTATCTTTTGTTATATCCTCTCTTATTTTTAAAATCTGGTTATGTGTGATTATTTCTTGTAATTAAATTTCTTAACTTGTGCATCAGTTACCTTTTACCATATAATCCTCTATAACAAACCAAAAATATCAGGGGCACACAACAATAAGCATTTGTTTAGCCCATGAGTCTGTAACTTTTAGCTGATCTGGGTTTGACCCAGGTGATCCCATGTGGACTTGGTCATGTGCCTGTATTTAACTGTGGGTCACTGAGGCAGATTTTCTGACTTTGACTGGGTTTGTACACATGTCTAGAGATTGGTGGGCTGTTGGCTATTCTAGTACAGCTTTAGTAGGGACAAATGGGGCAACTAAGCTCTGCTCTATGGTTTTGTTATTTTAGGTTTTTTTGTTTGTTTGTTTGTTTGTTTGTTTTTGATAGGCTAGACCAAATGTGTTTTTATGACCAGGGCAGAAGATAAGAGCAAGAAGCTGAAATCATTTGAGCACATCAAGTCTATGCATGCATTATACTTTCTAACTCCCATTGGTTGAAAGGAAACACCTGGTCATACCCAAATTGAGTGGGAAGCCCTGATATTTTACATGAAAAAGGGCTTAGATATTAGCACTATTAAAATTTAACATCATTAATGAAATTAACCTTCCACAGCGTACAAATTTAATAATAATAATATCAAATATGCATAGTAAAAGCCAAATTGGACACTGATTTTGATTACTCATTTAAAGTTTACAAGCCTATCTATTGCTATTAGAACCTGAAGTAAACTCAGATAAAAGGAATTATTCTTGAGCTTTTACTCCCCTACTCAAAATCCCCATCAGTTCTTCATCTCACTCAGGGTAAAAGCCAAAGTTCTTTTAATGGCCTCCAAGGTTTTTATACTATACCTCTGGCATTGATCTGATCTTCTACTTCTCATCCTACTTACACACTACTTTTGTCAGACTAGTCTTTTAATTACTCAAAAATGCAAAATACATACAGTTGATTCTTGAACAATGGGGATGTTTGGAGTACCAATCCCCCCCATGCAGTCACAAATCCATATGTAATTCTTGTTTCTCCAAAATCTTAACTACTGAGAGACTACTGGTGACTGGAAACTTTAGCAATATTAATTAACACACATTTTGTGTATGTTTTATACACTCTATTCCTTAAATAAACTAGAGAAAAGAAAATGTTAAGAAAATAATAAGGAAGAGAAAATACATTTACAGTTCTGTAATCAAAAAATCCCATATAAGTGGATTGTGTTGTTCAAGGATCAATTGTAGCACTCACAGCTTTTGCACTTGCTGTTGGCTCTTTTGGGAACGCTTTTTCCCCACCATCGACAAATTCAAGTTTTACTCAGAATGCCTTTTCAGGGATGCTTTTCCACCACTACTTTCCTTGATTTATTTTTTCTTCATAACTTTTATGACAATCCAATATGCTATATGTTTTATTGATTTTTTTTCATTGTATGTTTCCCATGACCACTGTATAATCTCCATTAGGAAAGAGATTGTTTAAAAAGGGGGTGGGGTTTCTCCCTATTTTGTTTACCACTATAAACCTAAAACACAGAAGAGTGCTGGAACAAAGGTACTTGCCAAATATATTTTTGAATGTATGCATGTGTCCATAATAACATAAATCAATCTGAGTTCTTTAGCTTGGTATAAAACCTTCATACTTCCTTTATGAAAGATAAGTGACCCTACCTTAAATCCTGACTTGTAATTATCAAACAAAGACAAATCTTAAGCAATTTGAGAAGCAAAAGAAAATGTTTTGCAAATAAAAGACTCATGTAAACATCATCCTATTTCCCTGGGCATGGGGTCCTTTTCCAAGTATAGTTTGTGTTGTGTTTTAATAAACTGCCTAAATAACTCTGCAGATGCCAGGTTCCTATTCCACAAATTTTCTGAATTAAAATTACTAAATTGGTATTATGACCCTCAATTATATTAAATCAAGAAGGCATTAAGACCTTCAAGCAACAGCAATTGAATTATGTTCCAGGCACTCTGCTGGCAGTGGAAATAAAAAAAATAAGGAACAAAACATGTTTTCTACCCTCGGGTTTAGATCATATTACAGGAGTTTTTTAAAGTAGCTTTATCATGTGTAAAAAACAAACTTATAAGAACTCATTAAGATGATTATTAAGATATTATTTTACTTACTGAATCACATTTCTCATCTTCCATATTAATTATAGCTTGTTGGTTAGTCTCATCCACTATGCCTGTTTCATTATGTTAAGGAATGCTGCTCTTTTTCCCTGCGATTTATAACCATCCTTTTCCTTCTTGTTCTTTGTTCATTGTCTTCATTCTCAAACGTCGTTTAAGTCTCAGGGTTGGTTTGAACACAGTTGTAGTGCCCTATTACCTTTTCTTCCAGAGTGTCACAAATTTTTCAACATTCCTTGCCCTCCCTTTTAGACTTATTAAACCTTTGCATTTTGACTTCTAGTCACACATGCTTATCTGTGCTTCCTCCCAAATGGCTACTAAAATGACACTGAGGATTCAAATTGTATAAACCCACAAGGACATAGATTATGGGGAAGAGATAGTAGCAGATGCATTGGAAGGCAAAGGCAGGCGTGATAATGAATTCAGCTCGGTGGAAGGGCTAAAACCTCAGCTGTATCAAGGGGAGAATACTGAAAATGAAGCCAGTTGTTCCATGGCAAGAGACTTTTAAAAGGTTTAGGGCTTGGAGATATCAATTCCTGGGGTAGTGAGAAGAGTTGAGTACAAGTCTTTTTAAAAACAGGGTGAATATCTGCATCTATGTATGATCCATCTAGCTAGATGAATGCCCTTGGGCAGAAGGCCAAAGGTTTACACTTTGGAGAAACTTAATAGGACAGAACTGGCAATCATTGACTCAAGTGTGTTGGGAAACAGAGATAAGGTATGTGATTGAAAATGGAGATTTCATTGAAGGCTTGCCCTCCTAGTCCCTTTTGTTCTTAGAATAGCTGTAGCCAGGCTAAATTTCCCCCAAGCAGAAGTCTGTTGATTCTTTTATAAAGAAATGGGACAACTACTGGTGAAAATACCACTACAAACAAACCTGTGGGTGATCCTCTTAAATAGATGTTCCCTACTCCCTGTCCCAGTCAATCACCAGACAGTGAAACTCATCCATCAGCAATCCTGAATCACTCATATATGAACAGACACCAAGCATAGTAGATTTTATTATTGCCGAAATAGTCACTGGCCCTCTGCCATATTCCTTTGGAGGATAATTTATTTCATCCCATTGACATAAACCGTGTTCATGTGATTTGCTTTGGCTAATGAAATATGAATAGAAGGGACGGGTTCTTCCCTTGATCTGGAATATTAAGGGCTATCATATGGTTTCATTATTTGTATTTACCTTCTGCAGTCACACCCACAATACATAGGGAAGTGAAAAAATAGAGGAGAAAAGTAGCATAAGAGAAATCTTTTACATAGATACTTAAATACTTAAGAAAATGGAGAAAGCAGTTAAAAATTGCTATCTTTAGAAAGCAGAGTTAAAGAGTGGGAATGGAGGGGTGCCTGAGTGGCTCAGTCTGTTAAGCATCGACTTTGGCTCACCTCATGATCTCACAGTCCATGAGTTAGAGCCCCGCATCAGGCTCGGTGCTGCTTAGAGTCTGGAGGCTGCTTTGGATTCTGTGTCTCCCTCTCTCTCTCTGCCCCTCTCCCACTTGCACTCTGTCTCTCTCTCTCTCTCTCTCTCTCTCTCTCAAAAAAATGAACATTAAAAAAAAAGAGTGGGAATGGAAACAGGTTCATTTTATAAGCCTCTCAGTATTGTTTAATTTTTAAACCATGTACATTTATTATGTAATAAAAATATCCAATAAAAGAAAAAAATACCTTTTAAAACTGGTAACATGAAAGATTAACGCTTCTTATAAATACTTCTCTGCACATATTAAGTGCAAAACAGTTGACAGATATTTAGCATGTGATGTCGAAAATACCAGATTCACTTTTATGAATATAAACAATAAATGCTTCAAAATGCATACAATTCTCAAGCATTACTACTTGTCAATTATCATTAAGTTCACTTATAAATTGACGAGAAAGGTATTTACTAGAGCACTGTTTTGATTACAGAAAAATCATGCTTACCTGAAACATGAGGAAATATGCCTAAGCCTTATTTAGACATATAACTGAAGCTTTAATAAAGTGAGACATGCTGTATAAGATAAATACCAGGAAAAAGCATGACACAATAGATAAGCCAATATTTCAACTATATTTTGAACCAATCCAATGATGCAGTATGCATTTTACCAGAAACTAACAATAATAAAAGCATACATGATATATGACTAGCAAACACTATACTCCCAGTGAAAGCATACATGATATATGACTAGCAAACACTATACTCCCAGTGAAAGCAATTATGAAAAAAGCCCCCACTGACTGTTTGTAATAAGAGCACAAAGGAATTTACGATTGAGAAGAGACTAGTCATGGAATATGTTACTATCCTAGCAAGGATGCATACCAAGGATTAAAATCAGAAAGGAACTATGCTGTCTCTGAATGTAATACCCAATCTGAAAACATTGCTGTCTGTATTCAGATAATTTGGACCTTCGGCTTTTGTGTTCAGAGCTATTCAGAGAGCCTGGAAGCAATCAGTCAACAGACATGGGTTCTCCTCACATTTAGCTCCCACTACATTTGTGACTCTTGTCACCACACAGTAAGCCTGCAGGATAGCATATTACTTACAGTTAGTTCCCCATTTTTTGGCATCTAACACGAAACCAATAACCAATCACAAATCTGAATGGCCAAAGGAGCATTTCCCTGTTATGACAGTCCACAAAAGTTAGACTAGCAAAAGTAGAACTTCTAAAAACTAAAAAACAAAGGCAACCAACAAACCAAAAAGCAAACAATAAAAAACCCATAAAACAAAAGTAAAAACTATCTGCGTTTGTTAGAAATCTTATTTCATAGGCTCTTAAGCAAATTCAGTCCAAACAAGTGATTTCTTTGTCAAACTTAGGTTTGATTAACTCAGTCCTGGGTCATGCTCCTAGCTCTAAGTTCCTCTCCATTCGCTTGTGCGTTTTCTTGAGGATGGAGATGATAGAAGGTGAAGCTATTTACTAGTTTCCATCTGCTTCTAAGTCCTAGCTGTGTAGCTCCAGTTATCTTTCATGTCATTCTCACAACACATAGAGCACCCAGTGTTGGTTTTGACACATTTCAGTTTCAGCTCCATGACACGAGAGACCTTCTGACCATGCAGCTAGTCCCTGCATTCCTTGGGTTGGGGGGCAGGGAGGTCCACATGCTCACCCGCAACCACTATCTTCTGCCACTCCTTATTTTCAGGATAGTATATTAGCTCAAGCCTCTCATAATCGTCCTATACCACACTGGGCTCACAAGTATGCCAAGGTAAGCTCTGTCCTCTACCCAAAATTCTGATCCAACATTACAACTCAAGTTACCAGGTAAAAGTGCTGTTTGCTTGGTATCTGCTGTATAATATGCAGAAAAGTTACTTAATTACTTTTTATTGCTGAGTGGTATTCCCTGGTATGGATGGACTATGATTTGTTTCACCATTCATCTATAGAATGATTTCTGCATTATTTAAGTTTTTGGCTATTAGAAATAGAGTTGTTATGAACATTCAGGTACAGGTTTTTGCATGAACATAAGTTTTCATTTCTGGTTGGATAAATTCTCAGAAGTACAATTTCTGAATTATAGGGTAGTTGCAAGGACTCTTAAAATCAGTAAGTGTTATTAAACTACACTGGTTCCTAGGGTGGCTATATAATTTTGTATTTTCATACTTTCCCTGAATGAGAGATCAAGGTTCTCTGCATCCTTTGGAGCAATTGTTCTTGTCACTATATTTTATTTTAGCTGTTCTGATATGTATGTAGTGATATTTCATTGTGTATATAATTTGTATTTCCTTAATAGATAATGATATTGAAAATATTTTCATGTGCTGATTTGACATCTGTGTATATGCTTGGTGACCTGTTGTTCAGAGTATTTCCTTTTTCCCTTTTGACATCTCCAAGATCTATAAAGATAATCATTATTTTATTCCTGATATTAATCACTTGTTCCTTCTCTTTTTTTTCTTTGTCAATCTTATTTTTGTGAATAATAGTGCTTTCTTCAAAGAATGAACTTTTTTATTTTATTATCTTTTAAATTTTATTTTATCTTTTTATGAATGCATGATACATCTTTTCCTACATTTTTACTTTTTTAATCGTTTTAAGTAGGCTTCATACCCAACATAGGGCTTGAACTCATAACCCTTAGATCAAGAGTGGCATGCTCTACCAACTGACTCAGCCAGGTGTCCTCTATATTTTTACTTTTAACATACCTATAGCATTATATTTGAAGTGAGATTCTTGAATTTGAGTCATGTTTATTAGTCTTCTCTCCTAATGTCCATCTTTTAGGTAATGCATTTAGATGATTTACATTTAATTATTGATATGTTAGAGTTTAAGTTTTCCACTTTATTTTTTGTTTCCTGTTTGTCCTCTTGGATTTTTATTTATTTTTTCTTTTTCTTATCTTCTGCTGAGTTATGTGGACAGTTTTTAGAATTCCATTGTGATTTATCTACATTATTTTTGATGGTATCTCCTTGTATACTTTATTATCATTATTATTATTTTGGTTGTCCTAGGTATTATAGACATAACTTATCACAGATTGTGGTTGTCAGCATTTTACTAGTTCAAATAAGTATAGAAATTTGCCTCCCTTTAAATTCCTTTTTCCCCTCTCTTTATAATTGTTTTAAGTGTATACACTACACACATTTAGTACCACATCATTGTTAGAGTTTTTGCTTCAGTGGCCACTCATGATTTAGAAAAAATCAAAGGAGGAAGTAAACTATCTTGTATTTACTCATATTTTTTTACTTTTGCTCTTTCTTCATTGAAAATCTCTAAAAATAATTTTTTATCATTTCCTTTCTGTTTAAAAACTTCCTTTGGCTATTCTGTTAAAGTACCTTGGCTGATGAAAATTTCTCTCTTTTTTTTGATATCTTAATTTTACTTTTATTTCTGAAATATATTTTCACTGCATATGGAATTAATGGATTGGAAATTCTTTTTTGTTTTTCTCAGCACTTGAAAAATAGCATGCCACTTCCTTGTGACCTCCATGCTTTTTGAACAAAAATATATTATTGTTCAAACTGTCTTCCCCTGTGGTAAAGTCTCATTTCTCTCTTGAGGTTTTCAAGATTTTTTTTTTGTCTTTAGTTTTCAAAAGTTTGACTATGATATACCATGGTGTGAATTTCTCTCATTTTTTCTTGTTTGGAGTTCACCTACCTTGTTGAATCTGTAAGTTTATGCCCCTTGACAAATTTGGAAAGGTTTTAGCCATTATTTCTGCAAGTAATTTTTCAGGCCTGTGTTTTATCTTCTTCTTCCAGTCCCTGACAACACGAATGTTTGATCTTTTGTTAATAGTCCTGCAGGTCCCCAAGGGTCTGTTTGTTTGTTTGTTTGTTTGTTTATTTTCTAGTCTGTTTTTACTCTGTTGTTCAGATTGGGTAATTTCTGTTGTTCTCACTTCAGGTTCACTGATTATTTCCTCTGTGCCCTCCATTCCATTGTTGGGCCTTTCTATTGAGTTTGGTTTTTCCAGTTGTGTTTTCAGTTCCAAAATTTTCATTTGGGTTTTCTTTATGTTTTCTATTTCTTTACTGAAGCATTTTATTTTTTCATGTTTTTCAACTGTTTTTGTGACTGATCTTTGAAGTACTTTTATGACAGCTGCATTAACAGATCTGTCAGATAGTTCTGAAATCTCTGTATTCTTGGTGTTGACATTCATTTGCTGTCTTTTCTCTTAACATTTCCAATGATGAGTAATTTTTTATTATTGAAATCCCGATGAAGTTTATGAAATAATTCTTAAGAAATTATTATGAACGACACTTTATAATCATTATGTGTTAGGTATTATGTTATGAGACTCTGAATGTTCTTTGGACCTCCAGCTTTACTTGATTTTCCCTGGCATTGATCTGGTAGAGGAAAGGGGAACTCTACTTTCTGTCAGTTAGGGATAGAAATCCATGTTCCATACTTGACTGGTGATGACAGCTGATACGGGGAGGGGCTCCTCATTACTGCTGGTCAGAATTAAGAGTTCTGGCTCCCCATCAGACCTCTGCTGAAACTACCTTGGTTGGGAAGGGTTGTAGGTACTTGTTACTGCTCTCTATATGGCCATTCGCTGATACCATCAGGATATGTCCTTGCTACCACTGGGTGGTGTTGAGTGTCCTAACTCTCCACTTGGCCTCCTTTGGCATCACTCCAGCAGCAGAGGTTGAGGGGAGATGTCTTATTATTTTTGGGAATGAATATTCGTCTTCCTTACTCAGCCGTGGTACTACCTGGTGAAGGTGGATGTCTTTTTTCCTATTCAGCCTTTGCTTGTGGGAGTGAGACTGGAGCCATAGTGTTTTCTGTGTCAATTGGTTGGAGAGGAACAGTTACTGTCAAAACATTTTTTTATCTTAAAAAAATGTTTTTTTTTAATCTTTAGAAGAGGTCCAGACTTCCCATTTCTGCACCTTTGGCTAGAAATACTTCTTACTTACTAGTCTAGAAAGACTTCCCCTTTCTGAACCTTTTGTTGGGGTTCATTTTATCTTCATCCATTAACCTTTCTGAGTTGCTAATTTCACCATACTGTTCCTTAGATTACAAGCTTCCTAGCCAGTCTGCCTTGTTCTCTCCATCTTTCAAACTGTATTAGTCTGATAGAACTGCCATAATAAAATACCATAGGGTTGCTTAAACAACAAAAATACATTTCCTCACAGTTCTGGAGGCTGAAGTCTAAGATCAAGGTGTTGGCAGGTTTGGTTTCTCCTGTGGCTTCTCTCTTTGGCTTACAAAATGGCTCCCTTCTTGCTGTGTCTTCACTTGGTCTTTTCTTTTTGTGTGTGCAGTGCATCCTTGGTGTCAGATTAGGACCCTACCCTTATGGTCTCATTTAATCTTAATTATCTGTTTAAAGTTTGTCTCTAATTATAGTCACATTGAAGGGTTAGGACTTCAATATGAATTTGGGAGATGCAATTCAGCCCGTAACACTCTGACCCAAAATTCATGTTCTTCTCACATGCAAAAAACATTTGCTCCCATTCTAATAGCCCTGAGTCTTAACCCATTCCAGCATCAATTCGAAGTCCAGAGTCTCATCTAATTATCATCTAAATCAGATATGGGTGAAGCCTGAGGTATGATTCATCATGAGGCAAAATTCCTCTCTGCCTGTGAACCTGTGAAATCAAACAAATTATGCTTCCCAGTTACAAAGGTGGAACAGGCATAGGGTAGACATTCAAATTTTAAAAGAATTTTAAATTTTAAATCTTTGTTTCAGAAAGAAGAAAATGGTCATAGGCCCAAGCAAGTTCAAAACCTAACAAGGCAAATTCTATTAGATTTGAAGGATACAAAATAGTCTTCTATGACTCCATGCCCTTTCCCTTGCGCATGGGTCCCCTGGGCACATCAGGGTAGTAGCTCTGCTTTCTGTATGTCCCATGATTGAATACAAATGGGTGCTCAGTAATAATGTTTTGGATGGATGTTACATGTATTCCTTAGAATACTTCACATCCTACCAAGGTAATGCCATGAAGAAGCTTGAGAATATAGTTTGTCATGGCTGCGTATTGCAGATGTTTGTCAAAAAGGGAAAGAAGTGATTGCTTTTATTTCACTTCTGAAGTTTGTTACTGTTGAAACATAGATCTGTCAGACTTAATAGAAGAGAAACATCTGACATCTTTCTGAATGATGATACTTCAATTTCAAAAATACCTTAATGATAATTTGCAGGATGTTGTATTGGAAGGAAGGGAGGAAGGAAGGAAGGAAGGAAAGAAGGAAGGAAGGGACTACACCATTATTTTGACTTATGCTGAAGACAGCCTCAGAATTTTATAATCCTGCATGTCAACATTAGGATCTATCCTGAAAACCTGGCTGAAAATCTGTTAATGCTTAAAGAGTGAGGAAACAAACTTGTGATTTAAATCTTAGTCTTTCTTCTTCAGCTAGTCAAAGACCATGTTTGGGATTATGTCGCTTTTTTTCTTACAATTTACAAAGCTCAGATTTTCAGTATGGTGGAGCATTGTTAAATATGATTTTTTTTGTGAGAAATTAAATACTCCTGGCTTATAGATTTTATAGTGTTTCTCAATGAAATATTTTCTAAGTAGAACTCCAACCTGCTTCCTGAAAACTATGCCTATATAATATCCCCTGTTATTGTCCCCTCTTCCATACAATATCTTGTTTCCATGGCCCTGCTGGTAGACCTTTCCCTCATTCCAGTAGAAATTTCTCTTCTATAACCTAGAATCTGATATGTCTTATCAAAGGACATAGGTGGAGGTTTCTGCTGTGAGCTCAGGAGCTTAATTATACAAAATATGACACCTTACATTCTATGTAAGACATGACCAGTTTCTCATTCGTTTCAAAATTGACTGGTGTTAATTCCAAGGCACCATGACCTCAGACCCTGATGTCACTTCACTTACTGATCATATGTTCATACCTCCTCTTTTAGACCCTGTCAGGGAGGGGAAATTTCCCTCCAACCCCCTTGATTATTTTGGCTGGTCTAATACTTAAATTCACATAAGACAGATTCACAATAGAAAAATAAATTTAATGATATACACATGCAGAGCCCATAAGAACGTGAGACCTCAGGTGACCAAAGCAGACAGTATTTGTACCTTTTAGACACAGAAATAAGTTAGTGAAGACCTGCTGAGGCAAAGAAACTTAGGCTTAGGTACCTGTTCATGAAGAAACTAAGCAGAGTTTGTTTACATAGACTTCTTTGCCCTGAATTCCCAATCTCTGGCAATAAGGATATCTCTCTACCTCCTGGTGCAGGGAGAGTAACTTTACATGGGAGATTTGTTTCCTGCTTTCAGGGTGACCAAGAGGAGGGTCAGAATGTTTTTCTTGCACCAGCTGTTTTTCAAGTAACTTTAATTCAAAATAATCAATATGCAAGGTGGCATATTCTGGGATGCCCTGTCCTGAACCCCATCAACATACACTCCTGGCTTCAGCTGTAGGGATATCTGATGGTTAAATAGACTCCTTGCACTTGGCACTGATGATGTTTTCTGTCTTAACTGTATTGCCATACTTGGGTCAGCCTTTCCTATTATATCCCAAATAGGCAGGGTGCAGTTTCAGCCTCCATCTTTCATTGAAAGAGTAGGAATGGGGAAAAGGTCTAAAATTCTCCTGATTTTTTTTCACTTGCTTAGTGACTGCCACCTATATAGTTTTTCTGTCAGTTTATTTCTTGAGTTGTCATTTTGGTAAAGTCATCCCACTTTTGGTACAATATTATAATCCCAAGCAGTACAGAAACTCACTTTCATCATTATCATTGTTTTGTCTTATGGAGAATTGTAATTCTTGGGGTTGTGTTGATTACTACTATCTCTATTTAATTCACTCTTCTAGGTTCTTGAAAAAGGGCACATGTGATTGTGCTGTAAAATGTTAAACATGATTTAGACGTGTGTACCTGCTATAATTATAGCCCAGTAAAGCTGTTAGATATTCTAGCCATCCCTCAGTTCTATGATTCTCCTATTTCTAGACCAATCTAGCTTTTAGCAAGGCAGACAGAGCCAGTGCTACTTATGTTAATAGCTGGGGTTCATCAGCATAAATTGCTTTTGGGGTGCTCCTCAGTGTGCGTGATTCTGTATTTGATGTTATGATTTGTAGCAAACAACACAGGCACTCAAGGATTTAGCAGCTTGTGCTTGGTTATTGCCGCAAGGGAGCTGAGGGGCTTTTAAATAAACTATGTATGATTTCCTCACATGAGATGCGATTTAAGTGCTACACATGACAGGCAAGTGCATTTAAAGGAAGCCCAAATGCATCAGTTGAGATTTCCAGAGCCAATCTAAGAATCATTTCCTGAGAGTGGCCTGCTGGAGCCATGATGGACTTAGAGAAGCCACTGAATGAATGAGGGTGTGGAGGAAGGCAGAGAGACAAAGAAAAATATGGATGACAGATACAAAGGTTTGCAGGGTTTTAGGTAGGGGCACAGGATGAGATAAGGGAACGTAAAGAACTTATAAGAGGCAATTCAAATATTCTATGAAACACAGTGAGATACACATGGCCAAAGCACACTGAGATAGTCTTCACTGTACATAGTCCATATGAGAATTAAAACATAATTACAACTGGACAGTGAGAAAGAATTTCTGTAAATAGCTGTAAAGAATAATGATTCTATCAAGAAAAAAGCACACAATACTTGTTCTAATGGTCCAGTATGTTATTTGCATATGCATGTGTGTATTATACATGGTAGTTACTCAATAAAAGCTTTAAATGTATATCCACTTAAGGGTCCTTAAAACTGGAATACCCAAGTAAATGTGGAAATATCAATTACTTTTGCTAATTTTTGTTACCTAAATTCAAATTTTGAATTTCCATTATCAAGCCACCACACAAATGTTATAGGTGTCTTATAGTCTTAAGTATGGTTAAGTTTTTAGTGGTCAAAAAGTTTTTCGACTTGATGATTTTATTCTTCTTAATATTTTCACCTGAGAGCTAATAGTATGTAGAGATTCAGGCTTACTAATTTATTCAAAATCTTCAGTTTTGATAAAATATCCCCCAACACATACATAAAGTGGCTTCTTTTGTTTCTTAGTCATTTACCTCTTTTTATAAGCATGTTCTTTTTGCTCTAAAAAATACATTCTGTTGAGTAGCCAATGAATGAGTAGAGTCTCGAATAACAAAGCCACTCAGTTTATGTGTCTATACTTTACATTTGACATTATACTATGTAAATATCTCCCTATCATCCATCCATCTATCTATCTATCTATCTATCTATCTATCTATCATCTATCTCTTTCCAGTGGAAAGTTAGTTCTTTGAGTCACCCACATTATCTCTAGAACTTAGCTTGGTGCCTGATATATAATAGGAATTTAATAAAAGGACTGACTACATTTTAAAATTGTAGCTTTGTTAATATCTTCATGTTTAAAATCAGTACCCTAACTCAATTCCTATTGTACGTAAGGTGCTAGGCATCTGTGGATTTGGGCGCCAGGATTATGAGCTCCTGCACTTCAGTGTTGAAGGACACAAGAGGAAAGGAAGAAGAGGGATAATGATGTTTTATAGTATATATTTCTGTCCAGTGTGGGAGACTTATCTTCACCCTGAACCCCAGTGAAAAATACTTTTCATCAGAGAGACTTATCAATTCTCCCAACTCTTCCATGCTTCATTAGATGAAACTGAAGACATTCAGAGGTCAGGATATAGAGTATTCAGATAAAGGGTAGCAAGGCACAGAACTAGGAAAAAAAGGACAAAAAGGGGTAAAGCCATTCTTAAGTAATAGGCAAAGCAGGCATCCAGCATTTTTCATAGAAAATAGGAAGGAAAAATATTTCTATATAAATTTATTGAGAAAATTTGAAAGTGAATGTTGAGCATTCAGAGAGGCAAATACATACAAAGGCTATATCTATGAGGGAACATCCACAAACTAGTAAATTATATGAACAACACAGGACACCCACAACAGGATGGAAACAGGTTAGAAAATGCTAGAAAATGAGGCCCATTTAGCCAGAGATGGGTTTTACTAAGTTTTAGGTAGGAATTACCCCCACTGACTATAGGTTTTTATAAATGTATTTTCTTATAACTATATTTGCCTTCTTATGGGAAATCCTTGGTAAAACCATTGTAAGCTTTATTTCAGAATGGGAACTAATCACCATCATCTTATCTTCTTCATTATCTTTATAAGGTTTCACTCCAAAGAACACCCTTAAGAACTAATAGAACGATCTAGACTATTGTGACCAGAATTCAGAGCCCAGAGTAGAGCAAACAGGGTAACAGCCTTACCCATGTAGAAAGTTGCTTACACAAACTTATTAATAGATGGCTGCTAGGCGTGCTTTACACTCAGGACATCTCCCAGGGACTGTGTGAAGCCCTACAGACTCACGTCTTTTCTTTCTACCTCCTGGGAGGTATTGTGCCCTGCACACACTTTATTGGCCAGTGAACTGCAGGATTAAAAAAAAAAAATACAACTTCTGCCAGGCTGCCGCAAACACAAGGCACTGTAGTTTAAGGGATCTCTTGAGGAAATACAAATCATTGCACTTAATGGCCTGACTATACAAACAGTCACCGAATGGTGTTTATTTCTGGATCCAAGGCCATAAAATTTGTCAGTAGCCTTCCGCTCAGGAATAGCCTGCTAGGACATTTCATTGTGAGATCTAACTCCCTCAATTTCCAGGGCTTCATAAGAAAATAAGCCCAGTATTTTGTAAATAGCAAAAAGCAGCCTGAGTCTGACATCCAAAAAAGTCTTTATTCTCGACATTTACATTTTTAAGAAATAGCAAAGCTCTGTGGTATGTTCATTTTATGATAATCAGACACAAAAGAGAGAAGGACAAAGTGGCAGAGGAAAACAGAAGTAGAAGAGGAAAAATAGATGTGGACTAAAGTTAGCAAGTATATTAAGATTTAGCAAATTGGCAAAGCAACTGGTATCTGTCAACTGAGCATAAAACCATAGCACTTATCTGATTTGGCTCCCAATGAATATTTTTCTTTCTGAGATTTCAAAGGCAGTTTTATAGTGCAATATGTTCTTTAAGTTCTAGAAATCAAGCATCCCAGGATATTTTTTCCTCTCTGAAATATTGTGATTAGAGTTGGATACACATGGATCAATTTATGCTTGGCTCCTAGAGAATATTATGAAGTTGCCGCTATGGCATATTAAAAACATGCTGTGGTGAATTGCTCAGATATTTAAACTTATCTTATCAATCTTATCCATTCACTTTTATGACTCTAGCCAAGCTTACAATTTGTGGCCACATATTTATATAACTTGACTGCCAAGAATTTGAAAATGCTGTCTCTGTATGGACAACTGATGCCTTTTAAAACCAATCAATAACTATCATGACACTTTCATCACTAACATCTGATTACCACCCCCCATCCTCCACCCATCCAGCTTGGTTTGTTTGTTTCTAAGTATATTTCTGCTGACTACTTATGTGACCTTAGTTCCTTATCTATAAAATAGGCATAAAAATAACTACTTCCCAGGGATAATATGAAGATTGATTGAACTACTACAGAGCCCTATATGTAATAGAGACTGAATAAGTGTTCATTTTCTTTTCTTCTCGTCCTCGTATGTAAATGTCCTCTTTCTTCCTGATTGTACTTTTTTTTTTTTTTGCTCTTACGAGTCCCTTTGTTTGAATAGAGAGACATGTATGTGCGCTGGAATGGACTGAACTAATGATAAAACCCTGAGTAAACTGAAATCTCGTTATGACTGTTGAATGGATTTCAGCATCTTTTTGAGTGTCTAAACCCACAGATACTTATTTTAGGACACTGCTTGAGACCTCAGTTATAAGGGCACCTGGGTGGCTCAGTTGGTTGAACTTCACTCTTGATTTCAGCTCAAGTCATGATACCAGGCTTGTGGGATCAAGCCCTGTGTTGGGCTCTGCTCTGACAGAGCTAAGCCTGCTTAGGATTCTCTCTCTCCCCCTCTCTCTTCCCCTCCCCCTTCTAAAAAAAAAACCCTTTAATTACAAAGTCAGTTCTGTTTACTACTTATATAATTTGTTACATGAGATTCATTAATAATATTATGACATTTATGGTTATATGCGGACTCTTTAATCTATTGAAGAGCCATTTCACAATTATATCTGGTAGAAACGTTGGCTTTATAAAGCAGGGGAAACACAACAATGTGGTTCTTGAAAAAAATATTGATGAGGTTAATCACAGAATTGTTTTTGCAGAGCTGTGGGTGTCGTTACCGGGGCTCTCTGCCTGAAAACTGTTTTGTTTTTTAACTCTCCTAATATATTTGAGAACACTCCACTAAACAATCTCTAAACCCACCCTTACTTTTGCTTGTGGCATAAATTAATTTCTCTTACAACAGTTAAATATTATCTAGTTATTATAAATTCATGCACACTAAGAACCACTACTTTCTGTTTTCTGTATCTTGCATCATCCTGATGTCCACTTCAGTGGCTTCTGCATGGCTTTAGATCCTAAAATCATATGAAAAAAAAAACCTGTATGTGTAAATAAACATTTTATTTTCCTTAGGCTGAGGGTTCATGCTTTTCTCTTTAATTTTTTTAAATGTTTATTTATTTTTGAGAGAGAGACACAGCACAAGCAGGGGAGGGGCAGAGAGAGAGGGAGACACAGAAGCCAAAGCAGGCTCCAGGCTCTGAGCTGTCAGCACAGAGCCTGACGCAAGGCTCAAACTCACAAACTACAAGATCATGACCTGAGCTGAAGTTGGACACTTAACTGACTGAGCCAGCCAAGTGCCCTGAGGGTTCATGCTTTCAGTTAGATTCTCAAAAGAGTTCTGAAACTTTTTTCTATGCCTGCCAATCATGTAGTAAGAGACATCAATCCAATTAAGTACTTAATAAATGCCAGGATGACTCTTACAAGCTTTCCATTCTATTATTTCATCCTTATAATAGTCATGTGACATGAGTATAATTAATATTTTAATTATCATAGCTTGTGAATGGTCTGTGAACTCAGTTTCTTTCTGCCATATTTGATACCTTGGGCCTCCTTATCTAGATTGTCAATTATATAGGCATGTTGGGCATCCGTATGTCCCTATGGTGATAAAAATATAGCCACTAAGTGGCTATGGCTGCTGCTCCAAAGATTGCAACTGCAACAGTAACAAGGTTAGAATATCAATGATCCAGGGTCCCAAACTCAAATCTCCACAGTTGCAGCCCATAGTTTAATGAGCAGAATAGGCCAAATACAGAAACAGAAGGGCATTGAGGGGGCCTAAGGTAAATTGTTGAATGGGCAGCTGTTATTCAATTCCAGCCAACTGTTGCTGTGAAGGAATGCAGAACCACTGTTTCTAGGCCTTCAGATCTTAATTTCTTTTTAAAAACACCACATGGGTCAGATTAAAACCACCCTTTACCCAGGATCATGCCCTTGTGCTTCTGTCTCTTGGTTCTGTGCAAGACAATTCCATCTTATATTAGTTATGTCCTATGAAGAGGAATGACTGTCATCCTATTTTTTAAGACATATAATTAAAAAGCCTAGTAAAAAAAAAAAAGCCCTAGATAATTTTTAAAGCAGTTAGTTTTTAGAGCTCTGGCCTCGTGTTTGGCAGGCAGTTTGGTCTAATACAGGATTTGTTTCATTTGCAAAGTTAAGAATGGCTGGTTAATTACTAATTAATCATTGAAGGCTGTAGGAAGAGAGAGATAGGATTCACTTTGCATTTTAGGAAAATAATCTTTGCAGTGTGAAGATAGTATGGAAGAAGTGGTATGTTAGGATCTGTTCTGGGTTGTAGAGGACATAGCAATGCCACTGGAAAGGGAGCAAAGCAGGTTGACTTGACCAGTATTAAGACAGTGCAGTCATGATTTGGCAAGCTATTGAATGTGGGAAGTGAGTGAAAGAGAAGAGAGGAATCATAGGATACAGTTTCTGTTACCAGATTATCTGTGTTCAAATCCCAGCTCTGTCACCAGCTATATAAACATAATTTTAAAAATAAGACAACAGATCCAACATGGAGTCACTTAGGCTAAACCCCACATAACCAAACTAAGACTTAACTTCATTATACAGCTTTTGGCCTCTCCCAGAAATGGGATCTTAAGTCAGCCAATCAGGGACTACCTGAGCAACACTAGCCAGGTAATCTGATAGACCCCTACCATCCAGTGAAGGAAAGTGATCTTGCTACAACCAATCCACTTTTTCTAGTAGAGGTTCCTTGTTCCATTCCCTCCTGCTTGTAAATTCTTTTCATTTTGAACAGCTCCTTGGGGCTCCTTTCTAACTGCTGGATGGGACGCTTCCCACATCACGAATCATTGAATAAAACCAGTAAGATCTTTAAAATTAGCTTTGTTGAATTTTGTTTTTTAACCACTTAGATATTTAACACCTCCATCCTTCCTTATCAGCTTAAGGGGATTAAATGACCCAGTGCAGAAAATATGCTCAGCAAATGAGCCTAGTACATTGTGAGCTTCCAAATTAATGTACACTATGAGGAAGGGGTTGCAGTAATAACTCCCAGGTTCATGATTTCAGTGATGTAGTAGTGGCTAGCAGTTCTCTTTAGTAAGAATCAATGTCTGTGCGATTCTTTTGACCTTTCCCTCAAGGCAACAAGATGGCTGTTGTAGTTTCTCCACTAGAGCTATATTTAAGATGGAAAAAAAGAGACCTTTTGCCTCTTTCATCAGTAAAGAAAATATTTTCCCAGAAGCCTTTGGGAGACGTCTGCTTGCTTATTTTACTACACTGAATCAGATGGTCTATACAGGTGGCTGTAGATGGTAAAGATTCAATTAGGCGTCTTTGCAACCCTGATCAAATTCAAGATTCTGTTAGTGAGGAAGATGGGGTTTGGGACTTGAGTTGAGAGGGTTTGCCACAAACAGAGGGAACAGGCATCTCTATGCAGTGATTTAAAAGGAATTTTGCTACTGGGAGAATTAAGAGTCACAAGATGATCTCTAAAGTAATTCTTCAGGCATTGGATTCTATCATTTCATCTAGCTAATCTTCAAGAGCATCATTATGTAGTTAATTCAAAATTGTCATTGGGCAATAACATTTTATTAGCAAACAAATCAGCAAAATAATAAATGCAAAGTAATTGCATTTTAGATCTCTGCTGGTTAAATGTTCTAAGATCTCTTAGCGTACATGTAAGCAGTTATTAATGCAAGTCTCTATTCCAGTTCCTCTCCCCTTTACCACCAACACTCCCAACCCCAAATAACATAAATACCTATGGCCAGTCATTTATGTAATTTTTTTGGTTCATTGACTTGCAAATTATTCAGAGACATTAATGCATTATGATTCATTTTCTAAGCAAATTGCAATTGTAGCTCTTCACAATACTGTTTTCCTCCAGGATAATAGCCATGTGTTAGAATGTTTTTTTTGTTAAGATGTCAGCCTATTTTGTAATATGTGCTATTATCACTTATTACACTGTACCATATAATTTATGTATATAGAAGTAATTATTACAAATTAAATTTGTATTAACTCCATAGTTGGCTGTGCACAATAGTTAGGAACTAAGAGCTTTAACTTTTTATTGTATTCTTAAATAATAATTAATATTTATCATTTAACAAAATTGCAAGCACTGCACAAAATTCAATATAATCTATTTCTTGCCTCCTTCAGCTTGATTCTGAGAGAAAATTAAAAGGATGGAGAAGAGAGAGAGAGAGAGAGAGAGAGGAGAACCTTTAATACAATTCATTTTAGAAATGAGTAGAAAATAGTTGAAGTCCAGCTGAGAACTTCCAACAGGAGAATAATTACTCCATAGTTTTTTTTGACAAAAATCAATGTGTAAAATAAATTGATATTAATGTGACTTTGAATGATGTATTTGGGCCATATTTTACTATTGCATATTGTCTGGAAACATATGCTGTGTAAGAAGCAAGTACATTTCTGGTGATTGCTATCAATGTATATGATGCAAACTTGACCACACAATGATGGGGCTGGTTATCTAATGTAAGAAATATATTTTAATGTACATTATAATATAATATATGTTATATTATATAACATATAATATACATTATAAAGTAGTAAAGCATAATGACTTTACCAGTTTTTCCATTTTCAGTTGAACAAGTGAGCATCTTGACATACATTTCTTTTCCCACTGACTTTATGCCAGTAGAGACCTTGAAAAAAAAATAGAAAAGAGTAAAATCTAAGTGGGAGATCAACAGGGAGCCAAAGAGAAACCAAAGGGAAACTGGAGGATAGGCATCTGTTTTTCTTAGAGAACTAGTGAAATGAAAATAAATGTCATGCAAAAAAAAAAATCTTTTCTTACACGTCGATGACAAAAATTAGAAAATTGAATGTGTAAACTGTCAGCAAATATGTGAGGTAATAGGGACTCTCACATCATGCTGAAGGCTGTGTAAATTGCTCTATCCACCAGTCTTCAAAATATTTCATGAATGTTTGGTGCACATCCCTATGATCAAGCAACTCCTCCTTGGTACGTGTTTTAGGAACATGCTTACATGTGCATGTGGAGATACATAGTACATAGGAACATTTTAAATAGTGAAAAGTTGGAAAACAATCCACATGTCTATCAATAGAATGGACACATTGTAGTGTATTTATCAAATGAGATATTGTTAGAGTGTCAAATGATTAGATGATAATTTTCTGTATTCAGTATAGCTGAATCTTGCCTACACAATACTGATGCATTTAAGTTGCAGGAGGTTGCTGAAGGGGAGGAGAATTTGCAACCCTAAAATATGCCTTTTTGGCATATTGATTATTTGGGGCTGATTATTTTTAAGAAACAGCAGACACAGGAGAAGCTTTGAAAACTCAGCAGAAGTAACCTCTTTGTAAGAGAGATTTTCATTTATAAGAGGAATCTCTATTTGTAAGGGTGCTTTCCCTCTGTGTACCAGGAAGAGTAGGATGACTCTAAATCTCTAGAAACACTTAAAAGAAAGAAGGTAATGACTTAACTTGGCATAAGAACCTTACTGTTGTTTACTATGGTTTTCTGGTGACCTGCCATCACTGGCCTCCCCTCCACTCTAACATTTTTCTTTTGTCTTGCTGAAGACGGTATTTAAGGTGAAGGTGTGGGCCATTTTGGGGACTTTGTTTCCTGGGCATCTCCCTTGTATACAGGAAGTGTTTATATAATACATTCTGTTACTTTTTTTCCTGTTAATCTGTCTTATTACTTGAGGGTCTCAGGCAAGAACCTGTAAGTTAGAGGGAAAATTATTTTTCCTCCCCTACAACGCATATAGCAAGACTTTACATAAGTTTTAAAAGCATTTCAAATAATATAATCTACTATTCATGGATATATACATCTGCAGCAAATTTAAAAAATGTAAAGATTATTTGGGAAAGGTGAATATCAAAGTTTAGTATAGTCATTTGCTCTGGAGAGTAGGAAGAGTAAGCAATTGAGGTAAGGGGTTTCAACTTCATTTTAATGTTTATACTCAGCCTTGGTGCTGGGTAAATGGGTCCCTTAATGTTATATTTTACCTCTTTTTTTTGGTAGTCTGAAATATTTAATATTGAAGAAACACAACCATATTGAAAAACTAAACAGAAAACTTAAATAAAATGGAAAATGAATCAACTTGTAAAAAAAAAACAAAAACAGCCACAGTATGAAATGGAAGAGAACAATCCGAATAAAGCTAGACAAAGATAAATGAGGGCAGACAGTAAAATATATCGGAACCTATTTCAAAGTCTGTTCACAGAAACAACTCAGTGTTATTAGAAATGTGGACAACAAACAAAAAACAGTGACAGAGTCAAAGGACACTTTGCAAGAGGAAGCTGATGGGAGAATGTAGGCAGGGAATATTCGAAGTAGCAGGGACTCACTGGGTTGTAAATCAAAGCTACTATTTGAGCTGATCATTTACCTTGAGTTATTGTTTTGTTGGCAGGAAATGAATATACTTACACTTTTTTGGTGGGATTTGGCAATATCCTTCTCCCTTTTCCTGGAGTTGCCCAGTTCTCCAATGTTTGCATGGAAAGTCCCATTTGTCAGGAAATCCCTCAGTCCCAGACAAACTGAGATGGTCGGTCACTTTTTTTAAGGTAAACTGGAACAGCATAGCATTGTTTACAAAAATCAAACTGCTGTTCCTAGAAAAACTTCATACTACTTTCAGATACACAAATTCTAGCATCTTTCAGCAGTTTTCGGTACTAATGACGATTTATGAATTCCTCTTAAATAACTTAGGTGATACCTAGAGAGACCTGAAGTCTAATCATCACATTCATAAGGTTTTTGATAAGCATGCTTCTTAACATCATTTCAGCCATACTTTCCTTTGGGCATTTTGCCTTTAAATTGGCTTGCACCTTACCATCTTTCAGATATAAACTCTGATAATCTTTCTCCTTAACTACAGAAAGAACTACCTGCCCCAAAAGTAAGGAGGTGGGCTTCAGGTCCTGGCATTGAAAAGTAGCCCTAATTCTAATGTGCCAAGGGTAGGAACTTCAGGCTGAGAGGATAACGGAACAATGTTAATGGATGATGACATCTTGAAGGTTTCTTTAGGTGCTTTATTCATGTTTATTAGGTGAAAATAGCTTTTCCATCCC
Organism: Cryptoprocta ferox; assembly: GCA_028646485.1. Lineage (NCBI taxonomy): Eukaryota > Metazoa > Chordata > Mammalia > Carnivora > Eupleridae > Cryptoprocta > Cryptoprocta ferox. The sequence continues at coordinate 42,505,168 of CM053568.1, forward strand.
AGAAATGTCTTTACACATTGGCTTGGGGATAACAGTTACTGTGTGTGTGTATGTGAAACCTCATCAGAATTAGAATATCATAAGTTACATAAGCATTTAATCTAAGAATTTTATATTTGATTTCTAGAATTAGAATTTGGCAATGTTGAATTATATGAATGATTAACTGGCAATGTTATTTGATTATAAGCCTCTTGGGCCCCTCTGAAGCAAAAGAAAATTTTGACTCATGTCTATTTAATATCTCTTTTACCAGAATTACATCAAAGAGAGAAAACATATCAGAATTTATTATTTTCATTTAATAAAATCAATGATGTACAGAAATCTCATCCCTTATTCATTCTTGTATATTCTATGGTACCCAATAAAACTAGCTACGCTAAATGATGAATTCCTACATTTAAAATGGAATGTCTGCTGCAAAACTAAATCCTGGCCAGTAGACTGCATGGCATAAATCCTTCACAGGGTGCTATAACCTTTATCGTTTTTGAAATGTGCCCCCATCAAGGAGCCCTCAGGCAAATATACAAGGGACCCATATGACATTTACATAGCCATTGTGTCAGATTAGACTTTGTGATCCTCCCACATCATTAGGCAAAGCCTGAACAGAGCAGATGCATGACAGATTGCCCAATGCCTGATGCATAGCAAATAAGTAGAAAAACAATAGGGCTCTATTCACACTTGGGCCTCATGTCCAAAGGGTCCCTTGACAGAAGGCGATCTTCAAGTTCAAGCCCTTCAAACTAGAAGGTGCAGGACATGCAGCCGGTACCAATTCTTTTCAGTAGCATGTAATTATCCATTAACAAGCATGATCTTCTACTCCAAAGACTAAGTAGGAGGCAGCAAATATTTTGCAGCTGGCCTATTTCTTGGTAACTAAAAGAGCTCAGTGATGTTTGCATGATTACTGATTGATTTCCGTACAGTGTTTCCTTACATATGTTGCTCTTGGTCCCCAGCAGCTGAATTTTATCCACTCATATTTAAAAAAATAGTAATGATGGTGTCAGCATATTATCCTCAAAATCTCCTGTATAAAAAGAATAATACATACTAGTGTAGATGGAAGAAAATTGAAAACACTTTAACTTCTTGTAGGTAGGAGGTGGTTAATGTTGTAAGAGAATTTGTCTACTTGTTTTACTTGGGATTTGGCCTTTCCATCTATATTTAAAAATCATTTGTTAATTGCAACGACTAGAAGATAAAGTGGCAAAGTCAATGGATACAGTGACTAGAACTCCGTGAAGAGTCAGCAGGTCTGTGTTCTGGCCCTAAAGGCAGAGGTAAATAATGATTCACATTTGAGCAAGTCCCTTGACTTTCTCTGTTTTATTTTCCATGCCTACAGGATGATTGTAATTTATCATCCAAACCGGGACGTGTTTGAGAGTGAACAAGGGTCTAACAATAATTACACCAGAGTGACAGGTTTGAACCTGGATTATAACTAGGTAAACCAGGGTTTGTGGTCACTCTGATCTACAAAATGAAATCTGGCATTAGATGATCTCTCTGCTATCTAGATTAAAAGGCTATGATTTTAGGTGAATCTTTCTTTAATAATATAATGTCATGAAGGACAGAACCTAAAGGTCAAAAAGGGTTAAGTGAGGCAATAAGTTAAGTAACCAGAAGTCAAGCAAGAGCCTTCCTTTTGCACTCTTATCTCATCATCGTTTGAGATGAGAGAGGATAGGTTTCTCAATTAGCCTTTTGAATAATACTGTGTATTATTTCAAAAGTAGTCCTATTTTATTCATAATATCTTACAAATGAATTGAAAGTCTGCTTAATTTCTTGATAATCACTTTAATTCTCCATTTTCCCCTCATGTATCACACTTTTAATACACTATCTTCCTAGTAATTGTTCCCCCTCCCTGCCCATACAAGCGTGCACACACACACACATCCCTCCCAACTCCATCATTGCACAAAAGATCCAGTAGGAGATAAAAAGTTATGTAGGAAAGTACTTGTTATCTCTAAGACAGCAGTTCCCAAGAGGAGGAAAATTCAGGAAGTAGAAAGGCTTTTAAATATTTAATATAAATCAAGTAAATAAGTGGGAAGTAATTCAAGAGCCTAGAATATTCATGCCCCAATTCTAGGTATTTCCATTTCCCAAAAAAAGTTGGCATTAGAATAGACTTCCATTTCAAAGCTCCAGAGGAATTAAGTTGAGATGGAAAAAATATCCTGCTATTATCAATTGATCTATCACAGCCAGGAACTCAGGAAAGAATCTGGTGAGCCCTGGCACTAAGGCTCCTTCCTGGGGAATCCCGAGGGGGCTGGACAAACGGAAAGCTCAGCTACTGGCTGGATTGGCTGATGATGTGGAACAAACTCCGATAAACCGGTGGCAAGGGAAGCCAACAACCTCTAGATAGGAAGGTTTGGAAAAGAGAAAGGGAGATTTTTCTTTCTTTCCTTTATTTTTAATTTTTAAGTGTTTATTCATTTTTGATAGAGAAAGAGAGAGAGAGAGTGTGAGTGAGTGGGGGAGGGGCAGAAAGAGAGAGGGAGACCCAGAAATTGAAGCAGGCTCCAGACTCTGAGCTGTCAGCACAGAACCCTACATGAGTCTCCAACTCAAGAACCATAAGATCAGGACCTGAGTTGAAATCAGATGCAGGTGCCCTAGGAGAAATTTATTTCCGGTGTGGGGTGGGAGAGGGTGGGTAGGTAGCAGATTCAAGCCTTAAAAACCATCTTCTCCACTGCAAGATGGACACCTAGAGTTTTATCTGAGGGGTTCAGCAGGAATAGTGCAAGAGAGCAGGCAGGGAATGCATGATCACAGGTTGGGGGTCCGTATGTGTTCAGCCCACCATCATGGGCAGGGAAGGGGATGGGATGGGGTCTTCTAGGTGTTGTGTGGACATCTGGGCTTTTTGATCTAGAGGTTGGAATGTTCAGGAACATCCAACATCTTCGTCAATGCTCAAAGTGCAATAACAAATAAGAACTGTGAGTTTCTGTTAGAGCAGGAGGTAAGCAGTCTTGTCTATTTCTGGGTTTAACTGTTGGGGTCTATAGTTGAGCAAGAGGGTTCCCTGACACTACCTTGAGACTAACTGGCAACATATGTAACCTTAAAGAAAACAACTTTATAATAAGTAAATAAATTACAAATTTTTTAAATACTTTAATTTTGTCTTACAATTTATAGGGCACTTTCACATGTATTATTTTTCTTACAGGCACAGCTTTGTGAATACTTACTATCCTTTTTACATTTATGAAAACTGAAGCTAGATGAGGTTAAGTGACTTTGCCAAGCATATGCGATAAATCAATGACAATTCTGTATTTGATCCCAAATCTTTTTCTCAGCTAAAAGTAAACTTTTACTCAGCTAAAAGTAAAAGTATGTATGTGTATATTTTGTGGGTGTTGCTGGAGAAGATAAAGGCAGTCTTGTGTGAATTTAGGGTAACAGAAAAGATGATTCCAGGAAGTTACTAAAGAAACTTAAAGTGTTATATTTTAAGATCACAAATTTCCCCTAACTCAAATAATTTCATTCTGGATAGGAAGAATTGCAATTTCACTAACAGATTCAAAAATGCCTAAGGCTTAATTCAGGTATCGAGAACTCAGCCCTTCCAAAATAGCAATTACTATAGCAAAAGATTGTAAAAGACTCTATTCATGTGTAAGAATATACTTCCCTTTCTTCTCTGTTCTGGTGCAACCAAGCCTTCCTGACTGTCTTACGTTGTGTAATTATCTCAGTAACACCTCTAATGAGGGTTTGGTTTGCTGAGAGGACTCACTGAACTCCAACCACTATAAAATAAACAGACATCCTCTGGGTACCAAAAACATTTGCAAAGAGGTGCAGGTAATGTGAAATAGGACCAGAAAGTCATTTGCACATCATCTCCTGCATCTGACAGGTACTCACCACAGTTACGATTTTTCTTCTAAAATAATATGGTGAATCCCTAATTAAGAAAAATGTTTGGATTACATTTTTAAAATTCCTTTAAAATAATTTTATGTCTCAGTTTATGGGAAGAAATACGTGAAAAGTGTGATTCATACAATTTTCTCAATTAGTAAGTAGTGTATCTGGAAAACAACTACATTTTTTCCTTGATTACGACAGATCGGATTGTGCCTCTGGGTCATCTTTCAGAACTTTTTTCTCATTGTATAAGACCCTTGGTGTAGACATTTTAAACAGTTGGCCTCAGTACAGAGTCTGGAAGTTTCTTTTAGGAAAGAAAGCCCAAATATTAGCTTGTCAACTGCTAATATTTCCCTTGCTTCTCAAAAATAAATTGAGTAATTACAGATTCCTAATATTGTGACATTATCAGGTCTTACTGTTATGAATAATCAAATTCCTGAGATTACCTCTTTTGCAAGGACTCCCAGCAGAGATCACTAATGTGCTATTGGATTCGATCACTTATTGCCTCCATATTTAAAATTTTTATTGTTTCCTCTACCAGAACGCAAGAGAACTAATCACCTGGTCAAGATAACCTTAATGTATCCCTCAGTTTGACCATAAAAACTTCTTCCAGACTCAAGGTCCTGATCTCCTTTTTCCTAGAGCATTTACTTTAGAGAACTTGTAATGGTGAATTCTTTGTCTGCCCCTTTGAGATGTGAATCTTTTGAAAAGCCTCTTGCAGGTTTTATAAACAGGAATGCTTTCTCAAGGACCTGGGAAACTTCTCTTTGAAACGTGATCATCAAGGGAGACAGAGCCCATATTTCCTAGTCTGGGGGTGGGGGGCAGGGGTTGCGGGGGTGAGGTGGGAGGGAAGTTCTTAAGTTCAGTGGGCTCCTTGCTACAAGTTGTATGTGGTTCATGGTATGTGTATACCTCCCAGGGCAATAGATCTGCTCATGGTGTTAGCTACTTTAATTCTACCTATTAATAGTTGTGTCTGATAGAAGTAGGTTCAGGCTATCCCCAAAATAATGGTTTATTAACTTACAGTCAAGGGAATAGCTAAAAAATACTTGCAATTACCTGAACAAAGATCCCTACAGGAATCAGGTCTCTTTGTAATTGATCTGTGAGACTGAAATATATCCTAGGCACACATGTCATAGTGAGAGCTTTATTTCTACTCTATAGTTGTTAAAGTAAATAAACAGCCAACTGAGTCGTTCTCTTTTTTTTTTTTTTATCTACTTGCTAAATGGTGTAATGTAAGAGTTGAAAGTGGTAGATTGGTGGAGGAGAATGAAAAATTGGGAATAATTGTTTTTAACAGTGTAAATGGTCACTATTGTTACTTATTTCCTTATATTAAAGAGAACTAGAAAAAAATATTTAAACAGGTGGTGGAGCAGTACAAAGGGAATATAAAGAAACTAATGTTACCTCTTCTTCTACGGAAGAGTCAATATAATTCATTCCTTAACTCTGCATCTGGCTCTGCACTTCCTCTGAGAGTAATAAAAACAGAACAAGATCTTCAGGTAGACAAAAACAAGTGGTTAGGTTCCTTACCCTCATGCAACATGCAGTTACTGGAAATAAATATAACTTGTACAATATTCAACCCAAAGTGGGTAATGGCCAGTACCTGCTGCTTTCAGGGATGTTTAATAAATTATATAGGAAATTGCTTGGTATTTCAAGGCAGGAAGTGACTTACTCTGCCAAAGAATTTTTAAAACAGTCCTTCTATTACTATAATGCACAAAAGAACATTAATCCCATAGGGAGCACATATTGCCTGGAGAAAATATAAACATAGAAATCTCAGATTTATATATAGATACAGAGACATGTATCATCTTACAGCTCTTTTTCTTAATAAATAATGTAGTGACCTTTATCTTTTTTGACTCAAACATAATATTTATTTAAGAAGTATATTTCCAGAAAAGAGAAGTAACAAAAACTAAAACTACCTTGATTACAAATATGAAAAGCAAACATCTTTGTACCAATACTAGGGAAGGAGAACAGAATGGGACAAACAAAAAGAATCATGACTTATCTGAACTTTTCCTTCTGGTAAATTGATAGAAGGAAGTATTTCTCAAAGCCAGGTCTTCATACTGATGGAAAATCAGAAGAGCTACTTCTTTTAAATCCTGCCCCTCTCCACAATAAACCTATTAAAATATAATCTTGGGGGACAGAGCTAATATCCATAGGTGAACTTTCTGTGTATTAAAATGTGGATGTGCTAAGAATTTTGTCTACCATGCTTCTTAGTTCCCACATATCCTTCTGTATTCATTTTCCTCCAATTTTCTTTTTTTAAATGTTTATTTATTTTGGGAGGGGGGGAGGAGGGGCAGAGAGAGAGGGGGAATCCCAAGCAGGTTCCTCTGTCAGTGCAGAGTCCAATGAGGCTTGGTCTCACAACCCTGTGATCATGACCTGGGCTGAAATCAAGAGTTGGACTCTTAACCAACTGAGCCATCCAGGCACCCATCCATCCATTTTTTTTTAAATGAAAAGATAGAAAATTGTGTTTTTTTTCTGTGTTCTTTTTTTTTCTTCTTTCCTTACTCCTTTTATTTTCTCCTTACTTTACCATGTAATAATATATGTGAAAGATTTTTATCAACATGTGTGAAATAATTAAAATACCCACTATATAACTTTTGTATTTTGTTTTCTGAGAAATGTAGCTTCCAAAGGTATTTAATACATGCTCCTGATATAGACTATGGATTTTATTATTTACCACTGAGAAGAGATTCCTCTTCAGATAACGAAGCCATTTCTGAGAAAACTGAGTTCTGTTGTCTTACTGCCACATGGCAGAACACTGCACATGTGATTTTAAAAAATGGTGTTTATAAGAGAAAGTAAGTGGACATATCTTACTTTGCTTTACATTATGAATCTGTTGATAGGCTGTTCTCAGAAGTTTGTAGGAAAAGGCCATCATTAGCAGTATGACTCTTTGAAATGATTGATTTCTTAGGGTGAGTGAAGGAGAGCAAACTATGCCTTCCCAAAATGTGCCACCTTGGCATATTGATTATTTTGAATGAAAGTTACCAAAGACACAGCTGGAGCAAGAAGGATACTCTGACCCTTCGTTGTTCCCCTAAAAGTAGAAAATAAACCTCTTATGTGATAGGTGCCAGGAGCAGAGAACGCATCTTTATCATGACAGACTGGGAATTCAGGGCCAAGAAGGCTATATATGAAAACAACTTGTAATTTTACTCACTAACTTACTACCACAAGGCCAAACTTCTTTGTCTTGTTAATTCTTCACAGATTTATTGTTTATTAGTCTAAAGGTAGAAAAACTGCAGGCTTGGGTCATTTCTCTGAATCTCATTTTTTTATGGGCTCCCATATGTACAAAATTAAATCTGTTTTTCTCCTCTGAATCTATTTTAAGTCAATTTAATTATCAGACTAGCCAAAGAACCTAGCCTTGAAGAAGGGAAAAGATTGCCTCCCCTACATGAGGGTCAAGACAAGTGAGGCCAAATGTTAGCAAAGAATGAAGAATCTTGTGGATCATGTGCCATTCTGCAATTGTAGGCACTATCAACCCTTTGGCCTTTTTTACTTGTTTGCTAGTTGTTAATAGTACTAAACAAGATCCTTTTCAAGAGAAGTTTTTCTCTGATATCTCCTCAAGTTGACTGAACATCCAGGTTTCTGGTCATACAACAATTGTTTGGAAGAAGGTTGAGCAATGGCCTCCTTAAACTGTTGATGATAATACTCTGTGTGCCATGGGCCCTCTACTTCCTTTGACCATAGTTGCTTGCAAAAGGGCAGAGTCTAGGATTAGAGATGATATTCCTAGAAACAGGACTCTACCTATTACTGACTTATAAAAGCAGAATTGAGGAAACTCCAAAAGAGATTTTCTGACTGTTATAAGTGAAAAGAAGGGAACTTGGGGTAAGGAAGTTTATATCTTGCTCAAAGTTTTGACAAACTAATTTGAGAATCTAAGTTATCCTTTCTTCTTTGCCTAAAGATCAGACTGTATGCACAGCAGAGTCTTTCGGCAAGCTCTAATACCTCGCAGAGCTCCTTAATGACATTTCTAGTAAAATGAGCATCTCTATTAATAGAAAGATAGATTGGGATTTCCCAAGTAGAATACATGAAATTAAGTACTTTTTTAGCCACTTCAGAGATATAGCTCCACAAAAGGGCACTGAACACGAATATGCATCGACCAGAACATTCTCATACTCCATTGCAGGGGATAATTATATAAAGTCCAGTTAGAGTTATTCAAACAGACCTGAGGATTCTGCTGCATCCAAGCCTTTCCTTTCAACTTGTGTGAGGCTTATTTTTTTTGGTAGAGGAGAAATATACTTAAAGGCAACGTGTCCTTGTGGTTTGGGGTGATCTTATTTCAATTTTAGCAGGTTTTCACTTGAGATCTTTTGGCATTACCAGGTGCCCTTCTGGGAAGCTTGAGATTATCTTCCTGTAATTTATATCCAGATTTTTCCTACTATTTTTTTCTTTGATGTTAGGATAAAATCTGGCTTCAGTAATGGCCCTTGTAAACCCATTGCATAGGCATGACAAGATTACAAGGGTAAGAAATTTTGTAAGGACTGACACTCTTGGCATAATGATTACCAGAGTATTTCCTCTTAATTTCTAGATCAGTCTTTTATTTTAGTAGCCTACTCATTAGCTACTCCCTTTAGCTGCATTAAGGCATCTAGAATTTTCCTGACCTTTTGTTCTGGAGTTCCTACTGAGGTTAAGAAGCCTTGCTTTTTCCAAAGTATCCCAGAATGGGGCAAGGTCTATTGTCTCATAAGCATTAACTATTTTATCTTTGCCCAGTTAGCAGGTTCTCATAAGGGCAATCAGTTGTGCTGATTTGCCTCCCCAGCCCTTCACAATAAGGAATTATGTTCCAAGGGTAAACTTAGATCTTTAGTGGCATAGTCAGCCTTTTAATTTCTCATTGCTGATGACGAATTAGCAAACATGTCCAAGTCTGAATAATCTAAAGCAGTTTTTAATACTGCCTCATAAAACATTGACAATCTTTAGATAGGTGCTAAATAGTCATATTCATATTTAGGGGGAGGTATGAGGGGTTGTTGTTTCTTATGCTGTTTTTGGGGGGTAAGGAGAGAAACGTGATAGTATTCAAAATGTCATCATAATGGATAATAATATGAGAAGGAGAAAAACCAATACCTCATAGTATGTAAGCCACCTCATCAAGAAATATTGCATATTTCCAGTACATTGTGAAGATTTTATACCTTTGATACACTAAAGATCAACAAAGACCTCAAGACCTTCAGCAGAGTTTGAAAGTGGGTGATGGTCAACTATCCTTTACTACTGGATCAAGAGAGAAACTGTTAAAAGTTGTGGGTATTTGGTGGTTTCCCTGTAGTGGTTTCTGACTAGATTATTTATGAAGAAACAGGTAGATAGACCTATGCAGGAGATAGTTGAAGAGATAACTTCAGTTTACAAACTCTTTGTTTATGTGTATGTTCTTTAAGCAAGAGGTTCTGTGATTGAGGATTTCTTGGGTCAGGTCATAAAGAGAAGAAGCAATTTGTGAAGAAGATGGGGACTCATGTTAAGAACCTAGAAATTCCTTGAATTGTCCTTTAGTACTTAGCCAAGGTTAGACTTGGATGGCTTATTTCAATCCAAGATAAGTTATTTGCCTCCATGAGAAAAATCATAGAAATAATTAAAAAATAAATAAATAACCAACCAACCAACCAACCAATGATTTGCTAACAAAATTGAAGCTTTCTCTTTAATACATTTTTATTCTCCTGGAATCTTAATGAATGTCCTTAGCAAAAAGATCCTGTGGATCTTGGTAAAAAGTCATCATTAGATCATGATTTACTTATGAAGTAACCAGAAGTCCTTGATATTCTAAGAATTTGTGGAAAGAAAAATTACTAAATCATTGGAATATAACAATCCATGTACACTGCTAGTTTTACTAAGTAACAATGAACAAGTATAAAATGCTTGAATCCAAGGAGATCCTAAGGATAAAAGAACATATGTTCACATTTGTGGATGACTGGGGCTAAGGGAAGGACAGGATTTGGATTTTGCACCTATGAAAACCTGAATGTAACTGTCAGGTAGTCCTCCAATCTTAATAAATAAAGAAAAGTCTGTTGACTTTATTAGGTCAAAATATATGTAGGATAGAAGTATTTAGATTGCATTTTTAAAAATTGTTTTAAGTTTATTTATTGAGGGAGAGAGAGAGAGAGGGAGGGAGGGAGGGAGGGATGGGGCAGAGAGAGAGGGGATAAAGAACCCCAAGCAGGCTCCACACTCAGAGCAAAGCCGGATGCAGGGCTCGAACTCATGAACTGTGAGATCATAACCTGAGCTGAGATCAAGAGTTGGACATTTAACTGACTGAGCCACCCTGGTGCCCCTAGACTGCATTTTCTATTAGCCCCTGTAGTATGGACTCATATTTTGGCTTCTAGTTTCATATGGTACTGTGCAAATATGAGTAAGGTTAGCATCAGTCACTCTGAACCATGATGGACCCTGATCCTTCAATCTGCCCAAGAATGGCAGAATCTTTGCCCATATATTAAGTCAAGTACCTCATAGAGATCTTTAAGTTGTGCCTTTAATTAGGGTAAGGATTCAATTAAGTCTAATTCTAAACTTGGTATGACATGATTATAAATAAGGGAATCCTTAGGAATTCTAGGAAAGAGATCTGTGAAGTACACTGCGTCTAGAAATCCCAATTACATAATAAATGTTTCCATTTAAAGTGGCTGAAATGGTATCAGAAAGGAAAAAAGTATGCTTCCACTCAAAGGACTGCACATAACAGCTACTGACTGGGAGATAAACAGTGAATGCCTGCTGCTGCTTGGTTCACTTAATGATTCCATGGGAAGGGGATAGGCATGTTGGTGGGGTTTATTGTTGAACATATAGAATATGTGACTAACTACAATTTTGCCCCACAATACAGTTCTTAAAAAATTAAGGGAGGAATCGAAATTGGTCCCTACATCCTCCCTTGCAGCTCCTTGTCCACCAGATTTGTCCTTGCCTTTTCATTTTTTGGACAAAGCAGAACAGTTATTATTCTGGGGCTCATGCTGTTCACTGGACGTTAGTAGATGTATGGAACTGTTTTTTAAGCGCTTTTGTAACTGACACTCTTCTGAGCACTTCACATACACATTTAATCCTCATAGCAACCCTGATAGTAGCTCCTATTTTTACCATAATTTTGCAGTTGAAAATTAATGAGGCATAGAAAAGTACTGTAACTTGTTCAAGGTCATACAGTGAGAAGGAAGAAGAGTTAGGATTCGAACTCAGGCAACCTTGAAACTTCTGTCTAAGCTTTTCCCTTTATGGTTGATAATCTAAGTTTTAACTAAAAAAATTGTTTTTTCCTTATACAAATCCATCTATTTTCTTTCTTCTTTGAGAAGCATCACATTTCTGGTCTATCAAGGATTCCTTCTCCTATTTCCTATCATAGCTACATTCTTTTTTTATTTTAAGGTACCCATTTAATCTAAAATGTCCAAAATCAGATTCTAAGGGTAATTTCAACACTTCTACCAGAGATCTCTTTTATTCAGGTTTATGTTATTTTTCTCTCAATTATTGGTAATTGAGGTATTTGAGTAATTGAGGTAGTATTAGGTCAATATCATTTTTCCCCAGTTAATGCTTGATAATGCACAGTGCTCTTTTACTGGTAATATTCACTAGCGAGGCGTCAAGTAGCTGCCAGAAAGTACAGTCTTGACCCTATTAATTTTCAGTAACTTTCAAAGATTGGTTGAGGTTAGCATTATTTATGGAGCATTTTTGAAGGATATATTACTTATCCATTCATCTTCATGCTCCAAAACAGAATTTGCAAACTACTGGGCAAAATTGGTCTGTACCTCCTTTGTTGGGTCTACACAGTTTGGTATTTTCTTAATAGTACTTAAATCCCTTTAGCATGGACGTGCTCTCACAGAACATGCAATCCCACTTGTCTTAATCCCAATTCTCCTTATTTGCCTGACTTTGCATTGTATGCATTTTGCTTTGCGGCCTCTGCTCTAGAACATATCCTTGTATGAAGATAAATAGAAAGATGTACATATAGAGACCACATTAAATCGCTGTCTCTACTGAAGTGATTTTAACTTTGGCATAAGAATATCAGACTGGATTGAAAACATATTAAAAGCAGTCCCATAACATTCACCACTGTATTTACTCTAAGTATGTTGTTGATGTTTTTTATCATATAGGAAAACCATAGGTTTTAGATGCTGTGACTTGTATTACTGATTTTATTTTCTTCTGCTGCTTCTAGAGAACTCATAACTAAATTCTTTTTATCTTCTTTGAGCAAGTATGCAGGACCTCATTGCCTAGATTTTTCATTTTCAACATATCCCTGCCTCTATGTTGGTTCTTACTTGTTCTTGGTCCCATTTTCCTTATTATAAATATATCTCACTATGCCGTATTTATGTAGCTATATGATTTTCTATAACTCCTGTTAAGATAAAGGAAAATACCCATATAAATCAATAAGTAAATATTATATTTTTCTAATTACATATTGTCAGTTCAAACTTTGTATGCTTTTGAGTTAATATCCTATTGCTATATATTTATACCTGGAAATAGACTTCTCTTTTCCATAAGAATCAAGAATCTTCTACCCAGATTAGGCAAACCTATAAACAGAGTGCCTATTAAATTGATTTTGAGAAACTTTATGTTTGAACATGATACATATGATAATAACAGGAAATTCAAGTCAAGTTAACAGTTTTTATTTCTAAACTGAATTTCTTTTCTAGATCTCTGCCTGTTTTAAGATATGGGGTATCCGATTGTGACAGCCTAGAAGGAAATATACATGTTTATTATTCTCTTGATCTATTCATTTGAAATGAAATATTTTTGTGACTTTTAGGGCTTTCAACTACTACATAAAAATATATAAATGATGCCATGAGTTTTGAGGGCATAGACAATTTTGATTAATTTGGTCACATACATAATTTAGTGAAGAATGAGTTCACTTAGTGAAATGACTAACTTAAAATGTTCAAGTTTTGCTTTTTCTTCCCCCACCAAACCAGCCTATAGTTTCATTTAATTGACTGAACCCACCAGTTATTTGAGTGCCAGAAAGACAGCCTAATGTACATACCAATCAGTTGGAATTCTCTTTTGTATATATTTTACCTCTATCTGCCTTGTCTGTCGGTGAACATGTATAAACTCAGTTATGCATACCCATGTATATACAGCACAGCAGTAAAATTAATCAATACCTATGTGTCTTAAAGAAATGAAATTTAACCCAAGTGCACCATATTTCAGGCCCTGGAATAGTTGCACATCCTAAGAACGTGTACAGAACTTTACAAAAAGAAACAGAAGCATAATCACAGTGTTACAGAATGGATCTGAGTGATCACGTAGGCCCAAGTTTTCATTTTACAAATAAGAAAAATCAGCTATTTTATCTGCCTTTTCATGTATTAAATAGAACCAAGGTCCTCTGAAATTTCAAACAGTCTGCACAGTACAGAAGACAAAGAGGTAGGGTACACATAATACCTAAGCATGGGGCAGTAAACTGAGGCTCATCTAAAACAGGATAAGTGCTAAACCCAGGGGGTGTTTTAATGTTATTGAAGTAGGAAGAATCACAAGGAAGGTGTATTATGTCATCACTAGGACATTAGGGAATGATTCAGAGAAGGGGGTCACACTGCAGATATCTCTTTTTTTTTTAATGTTTGTTTATTTTTGAGAGAGCATGAACAGGGGAGGATGGGGGGGTGGGGGGAGACAGAGGATCCCAAGCAGGATTCTGTGCTGCTGCTGCTGCAGAGCCTGACATGAGGCTCAAACTCACAAACCGTGAGATCATGACCTGAGCCAAAAACTGGAGTCAGCCACTTAACTGACCGAACCATGCAGGTGCCCCACACCGCAGTTGTCTCTGGAAGGCAATGAAGTGAATGTGTGAGGAAGACTCTTGTAGCAAGAGGAAGGCTTTGTTCAAATGATAGAAACACGTGAGAGCAGCACAACTTTGAAGACTTGCCAGTAAGTTAGCGTGACTGATACATAGAATGTGTGTCTCCTCACAGGAGGATAGGACAGCTCCCAATTGTGTAACTTTGGGCAAGTTACTTACCCAGGGACTCTGGGGCTTTATTTTCTTGTCTTAATTTGAGATAATGCTGAAAAGTATGAACTAAGGGTTATCTCCACAGAAAGAGAAGAATCTGGAAAACAGGCAGGATATAAAAAGAACCTGGTCTAATCAGGTGAGGAAATCACAATTTATCCCAATTGTAATTGAGAGCACTTGGTGGATTTCGAACACAAAAATGTTTGTGTTTAAAAAAAAAATCATTCCATGGGGCACCTGGGTGGCTCAGTTGATTAAGTGTCACACTTCTGCTCAGGTCATGATCTCATGGTTCATGGGTTTGAGCCCCCGGCCGGGCTCTGGGCTAACCTCAGAGCCTGTAGCCTATTTCAGATTCTGCCTCTCTTTCTCTCTCTCCCTCTCCCTCTCTCTCTCTCCCTCTATCTCTCTCCCTCTCCCTCTCCCTCTGCCCCTCCCCCACTTGTACTGTCTCTCTTAAAAATAAATAAAAATGTTAAAAATTAAAAAAAAATCATTCCAATGGCAGTGTGAAGTTGATTTAGGGGAGGAAGAGGATAAGGGTCAATGTCATTCCGGCAATTGACTCAAAATAATAAGGGCCCTGTGTAGTCATTGAAAATGGGGCTAAAGAGGAGGAAGCAGATATGAGATACAATTAGGTAGCAGAATCAACAGATGTCAGTAACTGACTAAATGTGAGAGATGAGGACAAGGAGGAGTTCAGGAGAATGCTTTGACATTACTAACTGGGAGAATGGGTAGATACTTGTATCATTACCTAAGACAAGGGAAGAGGGGAAATGAGCTGATGATGTACAAGAAACATTTTAAGATTATAATTTGGAGCTTATGAGAGAGTTCTGGACAGAGGATAAGTGATTTTCATCATATACATGTTAGATGAAGGAATAGGTGAGGATAAAATCATTTAGAAGCTTGTGAGAATAGGAACAAAAGGCAGTCAAGAGCACCAACAGACAGAAGTCAGGGGAAAAAATAGGAAGTAGGTTGAAAGGACTGACAAGATGCACCATAGTAACAAAAGACAGCCTTTCAAAGATCCTTTCAGAGGGTCATGACCAGGTCTAGAAAAATAGGATTTGAAATACACTCCTAGTATTTAGAATTTTGGAAATTCCTGATGGTTTTTTAGAGCAATTTCAGTGGAGTAACAGGAGCAGAATCCAGTTTCAGAGTGAGCATGACTGAATTAAATAAAAAGATTACTGTAGTGTAACAGGGCCAAGAAGAAAGTTAGAGGATAAGATTCAGGGCACAGGTGAAAGGTTTAACTGTAGACAAGAAGAATGACATCCTGAAAACAGGAGTGGAGAAGGTAAAGAAGGGGATAGTTGCTGAGGCAAGAAATTGAAGTGTATATTATCAGATATCGAAGCTGTAAAGGAATTATAGGAGAAAAGAATAATTAATATTTATGTTTCATTTTGCCTTATTACAGCGTTTGTCAACTGCTAAAGCATAGTTCCCCCAGCTTTATAGCTCCAACATTTTCAAAATACAGTGAGGCAATCTTCACGTATCTCATCCACCCTCTTGAAGACTTACCCACATAATAGCCTCACTCCTTTTAATTGGTTTTGGAGACGTTTTGTAAAAAATTCACATGCAGCTCCTCAGTTCCACATTTATTGTGGTAATTAAAAAGATGCAATCTGTTGTATTTCAAAATTAAAAGTAAATTTTATATTTCACTGAAAATTGGAAGGCAATGTCATTTGGTACAATTATGAGTTATATTCTTTTGATACTCCTTTTTCGGGATATATTACATTTCAAGATAATTTTGCAGTTTTAACATAGATCTTTTTTTTGTGAACAGGTTGTTCAGTTATAGAAAGATGAGCAATGGTCTTAAACATAGAAAGGAAACAAATAAGCTACTGTAAATAGAATGTCTTTGTATTTATATAAAGCTCCATGAGCTCATTTCTGTAGAGTAACCAGGATATAAATTATTTTAATCCCTCAGTTATATTCAGTACAACCTAAGGAGGTGCGGAAGAGAGCGTATGGTCACATGTGGATTAGTTTTATATCACTGATCAACAGAGAGAATCTGGAAGAAGCAAATTGCCTTTTAGCCTCCCATGTGCTATGGGGTAGATATTAACCATGCTTCTTGATTCACAAATGAGAACCGGTTTTAATCCCTTCCGTCTTCCAGGTAGGATCCATCTGTTGGATTATCTCCATGCAGTCCTTGTAAGACTTCCCCACCTGGGACAGAGGAGTACTCTTAGAGCGGAGATCCCAGATTTGGAGGCCAGAGAGCTGTGTGTGTAACTTTGGGAAAATTACCTGATGCTTCTGGGCCTTTATTTTCTTATCTGTAAATTACAGATACTACTTAATGCCTACCTTGCAGCATTATTAAGATTCAAAATAATGAATGTATAGTGTCTAACACAGACTACATTAAAAACAAACGTGTGTGTGGGGGGGAAGTCAATGAATGTTTCTTAATAATTACTATCTCATAGAAAGGATGCAGATCCATGGGCTTAGAGGGAATTATGTCAGAAAAAGGATTAAGTTCCAGAGAATTTCCTGGTGGTTAATTGCTGCCCCTTAAAGTGATTGCAGAGTCCAGGAGACTGCTGAGAAGGTCATAGGCTGCCAGAATAACACATCCCTTTCTGAAGATTTAGAATTGAGGTTATGGATGCTATACATATTTCTGCTAAATAGTTTATAAAAAGTTACATGCAGCATTGTTTTCAATTGCTAAATCTTAATATATACCTCTATTGTGCAAATATACAGACTCTAGCAGTGGTAATCCTGAAGTGCAAAATGGTACACACTTTTAACAAAAATCATGTATTTTTTAAAAGGTTAATCAAAAACAGTCCTCACTCTTCATAGTTTCAATATGTACACATTTGAGTTACCATGGTTTAATTAAATAACACACTTCTCCAAAGAACAGGTCATTCAGAATGTTAAACTCTATCAATTTATTGTTGCTTCACACTTTTTAGTGTGTAAGAACAAGACATTTACACATTTAGGAAGAATGAGTGATACTATGTCATTCTAAGAACAGACAACTCAGTGACCAGGTTCTAGATCGATCAATATTTCCCAAAATCACCTGTGCTCAAAAGAGGGAAATTTGTGTGCAGAGACTCAAACCATTATCAAAAAAGACCATTTCAAAATGGACCGGGAAAGTAACGTGGCTATGATGCATGTAGATATTTCATCCACCTGAGCTACTGGGCCTAGAACATGTGATTCCTCGGTGACCTAAGGAGAGAGATATAAAATTAATATGAAATGCATCAGAGCGATTACAGCAGAGCTAGAAGATAAAAATCAATGCAGGCCAATTTCTAGAGAAGATGGTAAAACCTGTAATAGAAAGTTGTAGTTACACAAATTCCATTGTATTCCAATAAATGTAGCTTTCAGTAAACCCTCAAAAACAAATTATAATGCACCCAAAAATCTAATGCTATTTTGAACTTTTTAAAAGATATTTATTTACCAAAAGGTAGTGAATAAAATACTCCAAACTATCTAAATCAATGTAATTTTTTTCAAATTGTGGTGACTTCTTACAATTTCCTTCTTTCCCTTTTTTTTTTTTTTAAAAAAACCTTCTTTTAAATTAAAATTAAATACTTTAAAAGTAGCTAGAATTGCAAGGGAATTTTAGTATTACTACTAATGCTAAATTATAAACTAGATATATCAGGTTTTTATTATGTATAATTTTTATGTCTTAGTTGGTATGTTTCAACTATGATATACTCAAATATGTATAAAAACAATTTAATTGAGACTTACTTAAATTAGTTTTTCCTTTTTCTTTTTTCTTTAAAAAATTCTCAAACAGGTCACAACAATACAGGTAACGTTATCATAGAGGAAAAATATATGATTATGCAACATGCAATATAAAGCTTTTGAAATTAAAGTGTAAAAGACAATGTAGAGACTTCTACATACATAGAAGAAAATTAATAAGAGTCCTAGAGAAAACCCCTAAGATATTCCTTTAATAAATACAAGGGAAAACAAAAGGGAATAATATTTTTTAAATTTTTTTTAACATTTATTTATTTTTGAGAGACAGAGAGACAGAGCAAGAGCAGGGAAGGGGCAGAGAAAGAGGGAGACACAGAATCCGAAGCAAGCTTTAGGCCCTGAGCTGTCAGCCCAGAGCCCAATGCGGGGCTCAAACTCATGAACCATGAGATCATGACCTGAGCCAAAGTCGGACGCTTAACCAACTGAGCCACCCAGGTGCCCCAAAAGGGAATAATATTTAAGTACCTATAGAAGGCCAAATACTTTCTAAACTATAATTCCAGGAATGGGTATTATTTTCCCACTTCACTAATGCATCAGAGAAGATATTGCCTTGTCCAGGGTCCTCCAGTGAATAAGTAGGAATCCATACTCTAGTTAAAAATTAGGATTCCAAACCTATATTCTTTCTACTGATTCTTGTTGTCTACTAATATACATAAACAGTAAAGTGTGAAAATTGGTAACATTATTCATATTCTAAAAATAAAGCAGCTTGAAAAGATGCAGATGAAGAATATACATGTTTGGGCAAGTTGACAAGTATAAAAGATGTAATTGTTGGTGACAGATATATTTGCTAAGTAGGAAGATGTAGGTAAAAGTTATTTTCAGAGTTTGGTCAAAATCTGTAGCATTTTTTCCAAATGATTCAAAATTGTAAGTAAGACAGTGCTATGTCACTTTTTTTCTTCCAAAAATTTTTTTTGAGAGCGAGAAAGAGAGTATTTGTGTGTGCATGCATGTGCTAGCGGGGTAGGGGCAGAGGGAGAGTAAGAAAGAGAGGGAGAGAGAAAGAGAGAGAGAGAGAGAGAGAATCCTAAGCAGGCTCCAGGGCCAGTGTAGAGCCCATTGCAGGGCTGGATCTCCCAATCATGAGATCGTGACCAAAGGCAAAATCAAGAGTTGGATGCTTAACCTACTGAGCCACCCAGGCACCACTCTTCCAAATGTTTTGAAACTAAATGTGTGCCAAAGCATTTGAGTAATCCCTTCCTCACCTGTATATCGTTTTTATCCCAGTACAGTTTTATGAAACTTAATTCATGGCTCCGAATTTTATGTCTTTTTTATTCTTTTCTTCAAAGCCATTTTTTTTCTTGGAATAATGGGTCTTGACTACATAATTCCAGCACTAAATATCACTGTGGCTGCTGGAGTCCTAGGTTAGGTTTTACTGAGGGGATAAATGCAATTGCATGTCTCCTTGTTAGGAGAGAGCAGTGAAGAAAAAGGAAAATTATAACAACAACAACAAGAACTCAATGAAGACAAAGGAACCGCTTGACTTAATAAGGATGATGCTAATGATTCAATAGTATTGAAAAGACTTTTTTTTAAATTTATTTTATCTTTTTGCAAACCAACTATTGGATGAAGGAAACTTAAAGTAAGCTATAATAACTCATTGTGATAATACAGGGACACCATGAAAAAATCTTCATATGTACCCCTTACATCCTCAAGGTCAATGACCTCCCAAATGCCTTTCTTATCAAAGCTATTCCAAAGGAATAAATAATAACATGAATAGAGTTGAATTTCAGTGTCTCTTCCTATGTTCAATCCATTGTTCAGTAAGGATCTGTGAAACCAAAATTAGAGAAAAGATGTGCATTCATATATGTAATGCTGTTCATGTTTCATCTGTAAAAGTGTCAAGGAATAAACAAATCCAGGATTTTCTTTTTGAGTAAGAAAAGGCTAGTGGGGCAAAATAGTACTGAATCCCAGAAGATTACATAACGTCGTGGGGATTCTAGCTGTCACTGGTGTAATGTCCTAATTAGTTTTGCTGTAGGAGGTGTAGCGTGAGAGAGCTGGGTCTTTATTGACGACTGTAGCCAACTCACTTCAAGTGTAAAATTTATATTGTCTTAGGTAATAACATCAGGCGGCAATATGAACACTGGATGTAATTTATGTCACCATTTAGAGGCTATGTGTATTGTGCTAAAGTCATATTAACAACATCCTAGTCATTCTTTACGTGACAGCTCCTGTATATATTAATAGCAACATTCTAGACACATTATTTTTCCCCTCTAAACCCCTCCCCAACTGCATCTTTCAAAAATTCAGTAAATAAAAACGAAGTTTACAATTTAGGAGAATATTGGCTTTCAGCATTAAATGACAGGAAAATCAAAGGATACAGAAATTGAGATGTCTACTCAAGCAATCGGTTTACTTTTACAATAGTTTTCTGTGCATTGCAGGGAAAAAAAAAAGTCTTGTTTTTTTTAGTTAACTGATGCCTTGATCAAATATAACAGGAACCAAAACATAAAATACTTAAATATATTATAAATATGTATAACATTATAAATATGTTTCCATATGTATATAGCCACATATAATATATAACCATATACATCAGTGGTATACATATATGCAGATTTCTAGATATCTCTGACATGACACTGCTAATTCATGTGCTAGATGAAAAAAAAGGAAGGGGGACAGCAAGAGAGTTATGAGAGCCAAATTAAATTTTAATTGATTTTCAAACACAAGATCAGTTTCCTTCAGAATCCAGTGAGTTTTGTTTTAAATTTTAGCTCAACAGACTTCTTTTCAGTGCATACCTACTATGTTAGATATTGGAGATACCAAACTGAATGAGTCAGGTTCTTAATTCTTAAGACTATAGTAAATAATTAAGAAAAATGCTATAAAAATTGCCTCAGATAGTTTCATGATATTGGTAGAGGCATATAAGTCCAATGGTATTTTTTTCAGTGTATTTCTGTTACTTGATTATATAACTAATTCTTAGTGCACCATTATACTTGCTTTCTTATAAAGTCTTCTTTATGATTTAACTTTCTTCTTTCTTGTTCTCCACTTACTCACTAGAAGAATTAACGTGTCCGTAGCCTGAATGGAACAACAGAGTGACCATCATGTATGGGAAGTCGTGTGGAATAGTTTGGGAGGCTGAGTGATGGCTGCCAGTGAGGTAAAAGCTGAAAGTGGGGGTGGATGCAGTAGAAAGCAAGGGATGTATACTTTCTTCTCCTCCCGTTCTTCCCTCTTCTATTTTTTGATTCTCCCAGTAATTAGATAAGGTTCTACTTTACATTAACTTTGATTAAGCATGCAGTATCCAAATTCTTTAAGATAGAATGATTTCCAAATGGAATTCTCACTTTTTTTTTTTTTTTTGACTGGAATTTTGTGTGAAAGAGAGTAACCAGCGATGTGACTTGAATCTTTCGCTTTTTGACTGAAAGCATCTCTATCCATCTAAGTAGCATTGTCTCAAAAGAAGGGAAGTGCAAGAGCAACACCAAGTCCTAGGTCTTGGTCATATTCCTTTTACCTTTTAGTTCTATTCTTAGGTGAGCATATGTACTAATCAGACATAACTACAAGAGTAGTGGGTATCATCTGAAATAGTGCAAATTCTATTGCAGTAACAAACTGAATATATTGGTGGCTTATACCAGCAGAGGTTCATTTCTTACTTTACATGTCCATTTTGGGTTTGCTCAAGTTAAGTCCCACATCATCCTTTTTCTGAAAACCTGAAAGAGCCGGTCGTATTGGAAGAGGGAAGCCAGAGATGTTGAACCACATGCTAGCTCCTAAAGCTTCTGTCTAAAAGGACATATATCATGTATGCTCATGTTTGACCAACCAGACAAGTCACGCTGCCACACGTGATCTCAGGGAGCAAGGACAATTGTTCTCCAAGGGGAAGTAATGATAATAAAGAACAATAATGCAACCTACTGCACGGAGATCTTCATACAAGGCCCTACATGCACAGATCCTCCATCATTTCTCTTGACATCATCTTCTACTTGTTCCTGCTGGTCCTGCCATACCACCTTCCTCATTTTTCCTCTTCTGAGTCAGTGCCTCTGTACAGGTCGCTCCTGTGACCTGGAATACATTCCCTCAAATATCTCCTTCAGGACTTTACTCCAATCTCACCTTCTCCGTGAGGACTTTTCTGATAACCCTAAGCAGACATGCAACCACCTCCTTGCTTCATATTTCTGTATTCTCTAACATACTGTGTATGCTACTTATATTATTTACTGTTTGGCCCCCTCACTAGAATATTAAGCTCATGGAAGCAAGAACTTGTATTTAAATGTGAGTCATCATCCTCTAAAATAGTTTCTGGAATGAGGTAGACATGCAGTAATTGGCTGTTGAATGAATGAATCCATGAGTGAATGAGGCATTCAGTTCTCTCAGCTTAGCTCTTGCCACTGTCAGCTTGGTTGTCTCTTGCTGAAAAGAGGCTTTGAGATCCTCCTCTCTTCTCAACCTAGACTTTCTTTTCTCCTAACTTTGATTTCCCCTCATCTCCATGAGACTTTTTTTTTTTTAATTTATTTTGAGAGAGAAAGAGGCAGGGGAAAGGCAGAGAGAGGGGGGAGGAGAGAGAATCCCAAGCAGGCTCCATACCATCTGTGCAGAGCCCAGCATGGGGGTAGAACTCGCAAACCATGAGATCATGATCTGAGCCTAAGTCAGATAGAGGTTTAACTGACTGAGCCACTCAGGTGCCCCTAAGGGAGACATTTTTGAGTCCGGGTGATATAAAGAAGAGGTAATACGTTGTATGATTTTTTTTTGGCCTTTGCTGGTAAAACAGTATGTGATTCCAGGAGAGTTGTTTCAATAATGTGGGCCTCAGGAAGTGTGGCATAATGGAAAAAAGTATGACATTTCCAATCAAGATATAGAATGTAAGTCCCAACCTTATTACTTACCGGTTTTGCCTTAGCAAGATACTTTGGTTCAGTTACATTTTCTAAGCCTTATCTCCCTCTTTTTTTAATTCAAAATCGGGCAAGGAAAATTATCTGTTCTAGTTATTAAGTTCTTGGCCTTCACCTCCATACCCTCTGTGTACCCTGGGCTGGGATGTGCACATCACAGGCTGGTTACCTATTAGTTTCTGACAGTAGTGAACACTAGAGGGAGACCATGAGCCTGGAGGAAGCAGGCAGGGAGGGCTCCAGCTCCGTTTCCTTCCTGAGGGCTTCCACTTGGAAAGCATTTCTTGGGACTCAAACCCTGGGAGCTTCTTTACCCTACCAGGAGTGCTCCCTTCCACCAGCAGCCCTTGCCTCCTGGTTGCCATTTTCCCAGCATTTGCAGAACCAACTTCATGCTGCCTCTCCCTGCTACAGACCCAAGCACCAGTCAGAGCCCTCTGAGATCTGCGTCTCTGCCCCACGGCGTCTCTTCCCAGCCTGAATCCTGCAGCCTCCTTAGAGACAGAATTTCAGCTCCACGGGTCCCTTCCTCTAGGCTGCTGAATTGGAACAGTTGCTACCTGGTCTCCCCCTTCCCTCAGCCCTAAGGGCTTTCTTTATAAAGTAGCTACATTTGTGCAACCTTAAGTTCCTTTTTACACTGGCCAGTAGTTAACAACTTTATGCCTAGTTAAACCTTCACATGAAATTTCTGTTTTCTGTCCCCTGACACGATCCTGACTGATACACTACCTTTCCCATCAAAGTCATCAGGTTATTATGAGATAAGATGAGATCATGTCTAGGAAAATGCTGTGTACAACTCAGTATTGTCTGAAAAATGAAGTGACTGCAACAGAGTCCCCCGGGTGATGTGGGCGTCACGCACTTCTGAATGCTTATCCTCAAATGATATGTCCTCAAATAGCAAGTCCAGGAGTTAAAAATATTTAACTTAGGAAATAATAACCCCAACTGCTCATTTGTGGCACTCGGAGGAAACAAAAAGAGACTGGCTGTTGCTGTTGCTCCTGCACCGGTGGGAGGAAGAGGTGTGCAGTCCCGGTAGGGGGCGCGTTTTTTAACAGAGCACATTAATCAGTGTCTGGGGCTTGAAAAGGTAAAAATAGATATGTGGTTACCTTTCAGGTCACAGCTACAGGGAGCTGGGTGTGGAATGAATTGTTCTGGAATTGCTGGATTGCTGTGCTGGGCACATAGATGAGAAGTTGGGCTAAGTGACCTAACCTGAAGAGAAAGAGATGGTGGAATTGGAAGGAGTTGGAGCAAATCGCCACAAAATCAGGGCAATGGGATATTCTAGCTTAAATAATTTGTGTTGCTGCCACTGTCTAACAAAGAACAAAAAAATAAAAGACCCTGCAGCACTATCTTTAGCAAGGTATGCTATATGCATGTGCCTTGTATGAATGGTTCTCTTCCATTTATGAAAGAGAGACAGCATGAGCAGAGGAGGAACAGAGAGAGAGGGAGAGAATTCCCAAGCAGGTTCTGCACTGTCAGCACAGAGCCTGATGTGGGGCTGGAACTCACAAAACAGAGAGATCATGACCTGAGTGGAAACCAGGAGTCAGATGCTTAATCTACTGAGCAACCCAGGTGCCCCCTTGCATGAATGGTTCTAAAGTGTTGTTATGTTTGTTTGGAAATCCAAGGTAAGGTGGCTGAAGGTCAATACAGAGAAGCCAGGATAACCCACAAGAGGTGGAAGATCAGACAGTGAGAGCCCTAAGGAGGCGGGAGCTCTGGGTTGCAGAGGACTAACTAGAATTTAACATTCGTGAAAGGAGAATAGGAACTGGATCCACCCCAGAGTGGAGGTATGGAAAGAAGCCGCCATCAAGGATGAGGCACGTGGAGCCCACATGCATATCTCATCTGGCATAACAGGCGTACATAAAGGAAAGCTGCAGAAATCCATGACATCTTACTAGTCAAACATAGCCTCTGCCTTCTCAACCCTGCCTCTACCCCTAGTCATGCCTTGGGGAAATCCTCAGTGAGTATTCATTCTAATAACTTTACAGTTTGCAAGTGGAAATGAATTTGTGGGCTATCTCTGGTTCTTGACACCTGCCCCCAAACACTGTTCTAGAGCCCTCTGGGGATGGTTCGGAATGTATAAATGCCGACGAGACACAGAGCTATAGACATGTTACAGGGTTCTCTTCCATGATCCTAAATCACACTTGGCAACCAGAATTATTTTAACAAGAGCAACAAGCGTTTTATTCCTTTATGACACTGTGTAGTTTGCTGAGTTTGTGATCAGTGCCATGTATGGAAAACAGACTTGATAATAATGTCTTTGATCTGTGGTGAAAATCAAGATTCAGGGAAGGTAAGTGAATGGCCTGAGGTCCTATGTATACTTAGTAGCAACACTGAAGTTAGGAGCAATATAGGAAAAATACTCTGAATTTGGAGTCAGGAAGACCCTATTTCTCTGTTAATGATCTTTGTCATCTTGGGAATGTTTCTAAAGTGACATGTCCTGAATTTGTTCATTAGTCATGTGATAAATTCTGCTAATAACAGAATTAGTATAGCATAGTGGTTCACTTACAGATTAGAACAGAAAAGCTAGATTTCGTCTCCTGCCTCTGCCATTTACTGTCATGTGAATTTGAGGAAGTTACCTGCCCTTGGAGCCTCATTTTTCCCAGCTGCAAATATAGAAGATGAAAATCATAGCTACTGTCTGAGTTTTGTTGGTGAGAATTAATGTCAGTATACGTAGACCCTTACGATCATGCCTGAAACATGGTAAGCGTAAAATAAATGAGTAGCTATTCTCAGATTGACTATTACCTGGAAGGATTGCTATCCAGAGTAAATAGGGTAATGTACATGAAACACCTACTGTCACGTCCAGTGGTCATTCACTAAATGCAATGTAATTAGGTTTCCAAGGATATTTGGAATATTAGGAGTTATTCTTTCATGGGAGGGGTTCATTTGGGTTTCACTACTTCCAAGTAAGAGATAACCTTTCAAATCATCTTTTTGTCTTCTGGGCTTGCTAGATAGGAGAAACAGAAGAAAACAATACTTCACTAGACATCGTGACATCTGTGTTCAAAAACCAATTCTGTCACTTTTTTAGCTGTGATGGAGACTAAGTTAAATTATTCCCCTGCATTGGTAGGGGTCCCCAAGACAATACACTTTTGTTGGGTCTTGAACTTCCATGTTTTCCACAAGCAAATACCAATTTGTATTTTATTTCAGTCACCAGATTGTCAATTATAATAATTAGAATCTGTAGAACTTAACTTTAAGCAGGATTTTAAAAAATTGGTTATAGTGAAGCACACTGAACTTAGATGCTAATACAGTGGTGAAAAGTAAATTTGTGGTTGGATTGAAGGGATATAGTTGTAAGGATTCCTGGTTTATTTGTGTATGTATGGCCTTGCCTGCAACAGCCTGAATGCATTTGATGAGAGCCCTGAGGATTCCCATTTAGAACCACTGAAGAGATGGTTTTAGGACCTTCTTTCCAGAGTAGCCTTGGGGGAGAGGATATGGACTCCATTCTCTGCTGTTTGTGTTACCCCATGCTGGAACCTCAAACAGGAGGGTTGTGATTGGTAACTGGAAGAGACAGAGACCTCACTCTGTAGTGACCATAAACTGTGAGGCATGCTCTCTACCTTCAGTGAGCTGAGCGCTAGGCTGGGGAGCCCTGGCGCTTTGCCTTCCTTTCTTCTTTCTGTCTCTACTGCAGGTTCTCAGGCAGCGTCTGCCTGCACAACCAATTTGACTGTATGTGTTGAAAGAAAGTTTTCTCGACTCATTACTCTAGACATGTAACAGGAGAATGGGGGAAATAAATGTTGAAAACAAACTTCAAATTCTCAGTGTTTATGAATGGTGTATTGATACTGGGAAGGGCATGACTTACATAGGGCCTCAGACAGGGGAACTGCCACTTGGCAGCAAAGCTTCCTTCTCATTAGTCTGCAAGGCACCTCTCAGAGGGGAGCAGTTGAGAACTGCCATCTTGCAGACAGACCCTTGGTCAACACCAAGTTGGGCCATTTCCAGCTGTTAGCCTGGGTAAATTCCTAAGCCTTGGTATTTTCATGTATAAAGAGGAATAGCAGTGGAATTAAATGAGAGGTTTTCTTTAGAGAGGTCAATTTTACTGACTTAAGGAAAGATTTTGATGTGACAAAGAAACAAGGACAATGGAACCTATCTACTAAGGCAGATTTGGGTTTTGTGGTGTCAGAAGATTACACAGTATAGGGATATCCTCCTTAAGAAAAAAAGGTCAAAAGTAAAAATACAAAAATAAGTACAAAAGTTTCTTCTAATGAGAGAATAAATACAAACTGAAAAGCTCAGATACCAGGGCACCTGGGTGGCTCAGTCGGTTAAGCATCTAACTTCAGCTCAGTTCATGATCTCACAGTCTGTGAATTCAAGCCCCGCATCAGCTGTGCTGACAGCTCAGAGCCTGGAACCTGCTTCAGAATCTGTGTCTCCCTTCCTCTCTGCCTTTCCCAACTTGCACGTGTGCACGTGCTCTCTCTCCCTCCCTGTCTCTCTCTCTATCTCAAAAAAATGAAAAGCTCAAATACCAAATGATCACAAAATCCAGAAAACATGTTTTTATTGGTAACCTTTTTTCCTACATTTTTTTTACTTCATTCTCTTTGTCTTCTCACCAACAATTTCATAATACCATTTTCTATCAAATAGAGATAATTCAGTCTTTTCTGAACATGACTGACCAAAATTTGTTTTAATTATTGATAGTCCCAGTACATAAAACAGAGGGCATTGAACATAGACATGTTCACGGTTTCTCATGCTGCTATAAGTTTGTGCCCTACAAACTGGAACATTAATAAATTCTACTTTGTCTGATTCCCATAAAAATGATGCCGCTTTCATAATTGCATATTCTGCCTTGGGAGTTTCTGACAAGAGAGGACTTTCATTTTGATGAGACACCAAAAGTAAATAAATTCTTCACTTAAAATTTTAAGTATTTATTCACTGGCAAATTTTTCTATATAATAGGTTTTGATCTGTATATTCAAACTGTGTTTCTCTTCCACTAACCTCATAGTTCCAGTGCTGAGGGTTGCAGACACTTTCTTTCCTCCATAGGCTCTCTGATACATTATCTCACATTGCCAGTGGGCCCTCAGAGAATTCCTGGAAGTCATTCCTAGCAGAGAATTCCTGGAAGTCATTTCAAGGCAAAGATAGCAACAAATCATGTAACTGTATGTGAAAGTGACTGCAAATGACATAAATCTATCCTATATGATAAAAAAAAAACAGTGTATCCAACTCAACTTTCTTTTATTTGGATCCTCAAAACTCCCTTGACCACTCCAGTGATGTGAAGGGACTAGAGAGAGAAGTCAGAGTTGAAAGAGAGAGTAATGAAGTCAAAAGATCTTACTTTTATAATATTTTCAAATACATAATTCAATTTAAACACATTCCTAGATCCCTCCCAGGGATAAATCCTCCTCTGGGCACTTATAATAATTGCTTTTTAATGTAAAATTTTTATTGAAGAGAACTTTCCTCCCTCCACCCCAAATCCTAAGTGCACTGTCTTGATAAATTTTCATATGTACACACTCATATTATTAGTACTCAGGTAAAAAGCAGAACATATCTAGGCACCCCAAAAGATTGCTTGCACCTCTTTCCATCATCACTCTCCCTGACAGGGTTAACCACTCTTCTGACTTCTAAAACCATAGATTAGGTTTACCCATTTTTGAACTTTATATACATAGGCCGATACAATATGTACTCCTATGTCTGATTTATCTCCAGATCATAATTTTTGAGATTTGCTTATGTTGATGGGACTATAGTTTCTTCATTTTGTTTGCCTTGTATCTTTTCATTGTACGCATATGCTGCAATATATATACTCTTTCTGTGACTGATAGGCATTTTGGCATTTTCCAGTTGAGTCTATTACTAATGGTGCTGCTCTCAATATTATTTCATATGTCTCTGGGTGTAGAATGAAGTTCTGATAATTCTCCATCCACAGTGATAACTGCTAGGCCATGAGGTTTTGTTGTTCCACTTTAGAAGATACTGCCAATCACTTTCCCAAACTGTTCAACTAATTTGCATGTCTTGGCCAGATCTTGGTAATGTGTTTTTCACTGTAGGCATTCTGGAGGCCTTATTTATAGTAATACCAAAATTCTGTCATTGGTATTTCCATCATGACATTTTCATCATTTACCTCTTTGGGATATCCTCTTTTGTAAAATGTCTACTTAAAGTCTGTTGGCCATTTTTCTTTCTGATTGTCTTTTTCTTACATATTCATTACAGTGCTTTATATTTTATGTATGCTCTTAGGTTGGTTACACATTTTTAAATGTTTGTTTATTGTTGAGAGAGAGAGAGAGAGCATGAGCATGGGAGGGGCAGAGAGAAAGGAGATAGAGGATCCAAAGCAGGCTCTGAGATCATGACGTGAGCCCAAGTCGGCCACTTCCAACTGAGCCATGCAGGTGCCCATACTTATTTAGATGTGTCCTTAAAAGCCATAACCATAGGGCACCTGGGTGGCTCAGTCAGTTAAGTGTCTGACTCTTGATTTTGGCTCAGGTCATGATCTCACAGTTCAGGAGATGGAGCCCCACATTGGTCTCTGTACTGACAACATGGAGCCTGCTTGGGATTCTCTCTCTCCCTCTCTCTCTGCCCTTCCCCTGCTCACGTTCTATGTCTCTCTCTCAAAATAAACATTTAAAGAATAAATTAATCAAGTAAATAAGTTTTAAGTGCCTTTGTAGAAACAGTGAAAAGCTATAACGTAGAAGGAAAGCAAGTAACTGTGTTCAGTGCCATAACCTAGGGGACCATTTGCATTCCCTTATCTTTTAAAACTAATGTTTTATAAATGTTTATAATCATTTAAAAATGTATAGGTCACAAAAGATTGTGTAGTGTTATATAAGGACCTTGCTCCAATTAGCATATTGGGGGCTGTATGTTTTTACTTTTTCAATCCTTGAACACATTGGAAGGAACTTACTATGAACACATTTATTTTTTAAGACAGGAGAAGATTATTTTTTTTAAATTATGGTCTTTTCACTCCACCCACATTTCTTAATGAGCTTACATTATTTGGTTGGAACTGAAAGAACTTTTCAGTGGGATTTTTACAATGTCTATTATGCTTGCAAATTCAATAAAATTCCAAAACTAAAACATGTTCCAGGTTTCATTATGATTTTTTCTTCATGATCTCTAGGAGAGCTCTAATAGCTGTCCAGAATATTAGAATGTTTTCTAGCACAGCATTAGAAAAATGAATATTGCCAGAGTGATAATATTTCTCAAGTTTACCACTTATTTCTTCTTTCTTCTGAAAGCTTCTTCTAGACTGCTCAAAAATATTCACTCTAGCAATTAAGTCACAGACAAAATCAAAAGTGGAAGAAGATATGTTAAAGATACTTCTCTCAGGGTAGAATAATTCAAACAGGCTCTCTTCGAAAGCAGAGCATGAGCAGAATGTGGGAGAAGATATACTTGTCGACCGTACTGGTCTCCTAAAAACTATGAAAGGCAAAAATTGTCAAGATTTTGTCATAAATGATAAGTCATCAACAATATTGTTATTCTCTTCACTAATTTAAAACTCACACACATTTGTCATATCCAAGGATCTCAAAGATAAGTCCAGCGGGATTTAATGGAAACCATGCTGACAGTATTAATCAAATAAAAGCCAAGATTTGGAGAATCATTGCTTCTATGCAGAAAGAAGCATTGCTGGTTTCTCATAATATAAAGCAGAAATTTAAAAAAAAATCAGAGAATACAGAAGATGTAAAGATACAATGATTACAGTTAATTTTTTATCTCATTCTGAGCCCTGAACAAAAACAGCTTCCAGAACTAAAAACACGGTTAAAATTTATATTCTGTGTTCCTTCCTTTTAAGCTTGTTTGTAAGAAGGTCAGAAGCAAAAGGCTTTTGTTAACTATACAGGTTGGGTTGTCCTAAGCTTTGAAAATATGTTTTAAATAGAGAATGAGTCATTATAGATGAGCATATTCGTTTTGCAAGTATTTGACTGTTTTGGTACTTCATGCCTGAATGTTTTCCAACTTTCTGTACCATAGATACTTCCCACACATTGAAATGTCTTACAGTTGTATTCAGAGTAAAGGAAACCAGGCAAGGAAGTCTATCTTCCAAAGAGAGTTCTCTATATATAACATTCACTTGGCTGTCAAAACAAAAAAGGCTGCCTGACAAATGTCTAAATATCACAGTGTTTATGGTAGGCTCATTGTCTGGGGTTTGTGTTTTACATTTACATTTAAACATGTTTATTATATTTATTGCTCATATAAAGATTTTCTCATTTTAGTTTTAAATGATATGTATACCATTTTTTTGCAGTTATGAAAAGTCACATTTTATGCGGTAAAGATGAATTAGTTGTCTTTAGTGAAATGGAGTTTTATATGTTCAGGAGGCAGAAAAATAGATGAAAGTAAGAGATTTTATAATGTTTGCCTTTAGTAATATTTGATAGAAACATACAAATATGGCAAAATAGTGTTTGTCTTTTGTAGATTATTATCACAGATAGAACTTCTAAAGGTCTGTCTTCCTCTGTTCCAAATAAAATTAAGTATTGTACTTATAAGTTTATAAACTTTGTTTGGAATAGAATTGGGGCTTAAAACGTATGCCTTCAGAATCTAGTTCCAATTTCATTTTTCACCACGGTAATATGAACAGTGTGAGTTTTTTAAAAACAGATTGAATGCTTGACCTATTAGTCCTGAAATGGAAATGTTAAAAATTTCTTAATAACTTTAGGAACTTATCAACTGATCTTTTGTTATTTTTTTCCATGTGTTTTGTAAAGCCATATTGGCAAGCACAAACAGAATCACATTCTTACAGTGCCTAGGTGGGTTTTTTATTTTATCATTAAGTAACAACCCTCTCAAAATCAATAATGATCTTTTTCCTCTATTTTGTATAATAATGCTATCATAGGGCTCTTTAGCTAAGTATTTTGCTGAAGTATGTGCAGGTATGTGTATGTATGTGTGTGTGCGCACGCAAGTGTGCTCATACACACATGCAAGTGTATGTGAATCTCTTTGCTTTAAACTTTTCTGTGCCAACATTTAGATGTATTATGTGATAACTCTCCATGTTCTAAAAGCATAAGCTGGATTATCTTTCTAACCCGTTTCAGAATGTTTGTCTTTAAGAGGCGAAGTAAACCCATTTCTATATATTGTGATTATAGATAGACGCTAATATCTACTACCTTTTTAAAAAAATGTTTATTGATTTGAGAGGGAGGCAAGTGGGGGAGGGGCAGAGAGAGACTCTCAAACAGAGCAGAGCACTACATGGGGCTTGATCTCACAACCGTGAGAACATGACTTGAGCTGATATCAAGAGTTGGACATTCAACTGACTGAGGCTCCCCTCTCCTACCTTCTTTTAAAATGTTTTCTATTTTGTGCTCATTATATTTGGTTTTCTTTCCTTCATTTGATCTTTTTTAAAGGAATCGACTTGAGTATACTTTATTTTTTATTTCTCTTCCTTTATAGCTTTGGAATTTTTAAGAATAGAATATATGAACTCTGCTTTATATTTTTACCATATATATTGATTAACAGAGTCTAAAACTACTTTATATCTCTAAATTCCTCCTGAATAATAAAAACCACTTTAAGCACTTTAAACTTCAATTTACCATTCTCTTTTATAGCGATGTTTTCTAGTTTTTGGTGTTTTTTTTTTTTAAATGTTTGCACAAGTAGAGGTTTCCTATCAGTGGCTCCTTGGTCTGTCATGTTGCCAGAATTTCCAAACCGTATTTCAAACAACTTAATCACGTATGAACTGGTAATATTGTTCCTCTTGTTTTCTGGACATATTATTCAAACCATGTCCTAGCTAAGTAAAGGTAAAGTAATTTACTGAGTGCACACCATGTTCACTGTGTGGTGATGGAGTACGGAGAAGGACAGAGTCTGAATCGTACACTTAAGAAGGCTTTAACAAAGTATATATTGGCCTTCTTCATTCCAGATCAATTGACATAAGTATTCCTACCTGCCCTATTATAATATCTGTCATGGTGCCTCACTTATATTAATCTTGCTGAGCCAGTAGCTTTGATTGAGTGCAAAGACTATAGGGAGTGATGACAGAGTCATAACTTAATGGGGCAGTTCTTCCTCAGTAGGGAGATATTCGTATATACTCTTTGAGACAGATGGAGATGATATACTGCCCCCTCAAGCCCTCAACATCTCAGCCAAGTTTTCGTCTCTCAAGGAAGAATTCCAGGATATGCCTAACAACCTGACCCGTCTCACTGCAGGCTGCTGAAGAAAGCACTCTTCAAAGAGGCTCTAATGATTTCCTGCAAAGGCGCCTCCCCTGCATCCCTGCCAGATGGAATGCGTACTAGTTCCTCCTCTCCAGTTTGAGCCAGGCCATGCTTCCTCTGAGAGCCATACAGTTTAGGCTAGTTGGTTAATTAACAAGCGTTTAATCAACACCTACTGTGTGTGGAGTGTTCTGTGCAATTCTCTTCTCTACCTATCCAAAATATACTCACACATCAAAGCCCAGCTTCAGTCTCTGCTCCTCCATGGATTCTAATCCATTTTGGTGTTCTCTATGGAAATGATCATCTGAACCATTTTAGTATTTTGTTATTTGAGTCTTTATTGATGTCTAAGTATGAACTTCCCAGTGCAACCGTAAGCACAGAGCTTTACTTTTGTCTGGTTATTTATTATAGTTGAAGATGACTTGGTGATTAATTTATTATTACTTAAGATACTATTTTTCAAAATGTGTTCCAGAGATTGTTAATCTTTTTTTAAATTCCAGTTAGTTAACATGCAGCCTAATATTAATTTCAGGTGTACAATTTAGTGATTCAACACTTACATACAACACCTGGTGCTCATTACAAATGCACTCCTTAATCCCCATTACATATTTAACCCATCCCCCCACCTCCCTTCTGGTAACCATCAGCTTGTCCTCTATAGTTAAGAGTCTATTTCTTGGTTTGCTTCTCGTTTTTCCCCTCTGATCGTTTGTTTTGTTTCTTAAATTCCACATATGAGTGCGATATGGTATTTGTCTTTCTCTGACTAACTTATTTTGCTTAGCATAATACCCTCCAGTTCCATCCACATTGTTGCAAATGGCAAGATTACATTGTTTTTCGTCGCCAAGTAGTAATCCATTGTATATGCAGACCACATCTTCTTTATCTGTTCTTTGGTCGATGGGCTCTTTCCATAATCCTCTCCCCAGAATCTCCCTAGAGATTCTGGGGAAAAAGGCAGGTAGAGGTAGTTGATACGGTAGAATCCATTGGTGAAATGCTGCATACTATTTCCTTCCTCTTGAAAATACATAGTACAATTGAAGAAAGTGAAGACCTTGACAATTCATGTGTTAAAATAAAATTTTAACTTGGTATTTCTTAAACTTGATTGATTCCTTGTTTAATGAAATCAGATATAATCTTCAAGAATTGTATCTAACTATAGGTATCTGAATTAAGAATTCAATATCAAATGTAACGATTTAAGTTTGGTCTGGAATTGTTTCTACAATGGGAGTCAAATACCTGGATATTTTAGTTTTTTATATGAGTATGTTTTCAAGTGAAAGTTTTCTTCAACCTTTATTGAACACCTTTTAACATCCCTTAAAACCAGCATGCTAGAATAAGTTTGGGGAAGTACATTTCTGTGTTATAGCCAACTGTTTGTCAATGGTATAATGAAGGTAGATACCAAATCTGGGAGATAGCATCTGTTTGGCTTATGGCTGTGGTGACTGGAACTTCATGGAACATGTCCAGCAACACTTAGGTAGGGGGGTAAGTTTTCCTACTCAGCCTTGAAGCTGTGATGTGAGTGACAGAAGAAACACAGGTACAACATCCAGCACCCTGATAGGCAGCGTCCATTCAGTTGATCAGATGATCTCTGTCATATTCTTTTTCCTTAAAGGAAGTATCATTTGGTCAAAACTGTCTAAAGAACAGCTCCTTTACTAGGGCCTTTTGATAAATGCAAAGATATTAAACCAGTTTCCTTGTCATCAGAATGAATTTCCTAGCAAGTCCACAACATTATTTGGTCCCACTGGCTATATTCCATGGAATACTGTGCCTGAAAAGGCAGAAAGGGAGAAAAATACTCCAATGGAAGTGGTGTTTCTGTGTTAAAGTTTTTAAAAAAATTTTTTTAATGTTTCATTTATTTTTGAGAGAGAGACAGTGTGAGCAGGGGAGGGTCAGAGAGAGAGGGAGACACAGAATCTGAAGACAGGCTCCAGGCACTGAGCTGTCAGCACAGAGCCTGACGCGGGGCTCAAACCCACGAACCGCGAGATCATGACCTGAGCTGAAGCTGGACACTCAACCGACTGAGCCACCCAGGCGCCCCTCTGTGTTAAAGTTTTGAGATAAATGGCTTTAGAGTTGAGGAAAACATTCAGTAATTGATGATCTGTCTTACTCCTGATGAGGTTAGTTACTGATTTTTGCCAGGTTTTTCCATTGTAAAATTTCTACTCCTTCTTTTGAAATTAGTAAATGTTTTGTGGGGATATACTTTGAAAATATGCAAATATTTTATCATCATACTTTTATCTGCTAATTTTAGCCTTCATTGATGACGCTTGTCTGCAATACTTATTACTAAAATGCTTACCAAATGGTAAATTTCTGTCATTCCTTCTACATTTATTAATTGGAAATCTACTATCACGAAGAGATGTCCCTTTTACCCCATTTATTTTTTTTAACTATTTTTTGAGAGAGAGAGAGAGAGAGAGAGAGAGTGCACAAGGGAGGGTCAGAGAGAGAGACACACACACACACACAGAATTCGAAGCAGGCTATAGACTCTAAGCTATCAGCATAGCGTCTGATGAGGGGCTTGAATCCATGAACCGTGAGATCATGACCTGAGGAGAAGTCAGATGCTTAACCAACTGAGTTACCTAGGCCCCCTCTTTTACCCCATTTATTTGTTTGCACATTTAATTTATTTATTTATATCAGTGTAGACTCGTCGTTATTTACTTTATGTAATGGACTACTACCCACTGCTTATCATTTAGTGTTTTCCTCTAATTTTCCCAGCTTTGGCTGTTGGGAGCTTCTTTTATTTGGCTTCTGCCATCCCCATTCATTCCGTTTTAACCCTTCTTTACTTTCCAGCACTCAGAAATGTTCCAGACTCATCTTGTACTTCCTCAATAATTTTCCAGCCTTAGAGTCAACCAGTTTTTAAGTGCTTTTGTTTCTTTTTTAAAATTACTCATAGAAACCAAGATACAGGCATATAGTGTTCTCAATACTACTGGGATTTCATTGCTGTTATGCTTTCTGAGTTGTCACAGCTAGAAACTATTTGTATGCATGGTGTAACCCATGAATATATACATCTGCATCTCCTTCTTATCTCTTCACATTATTCATAATAAAATCCATGAATTCCAACTGATATTTCTACTTGTGACCCAACAGCATGAGTTCAGTCTAGCCTTACCGTTTCCTTATTTGTAGCTCTGTTTTTTGATCATGAGAAACCTGGGCCACATGACCCACAATCTATTTCTTTAAGACAGTTTACATAAAACAGCTTCAGAATTACTAATCCATATCCCAGTGAAAATCAAATTTACTGACTGGAGTATAGTATTTTTGTACAGTTATTTTTTTCTTTAGTCTTACAGTATCTTTCAAAATATTTTTTAACGAAGTTACTTCATCTACTTATTTTTCTCTGACCCCTTAAGTGAGGCTTAGGTTTTGTAATCATTTATAACGAGCTTAGATTCATTTATTTTTGTATTCCATTTTCAGTGGAAATACAGTCCTTCCTTTCATTTTCAGTCCTTCCCCCATATCCCGTTTGCATTTAATTATTTATTGATCTTGTTTATGAGATATTGTTCTGATTCTAAGATACAGAACCATATGTAAAGGTATACTCAGAGAAATTTCTTTTCCCATGTCCCCATTCTTATAACTCGGTTCCCACCACTCCTATAGGCAGCCCATCTTACTTATTTCTGAATTTTATTATCTGAATTATGTTTTGCTCAAATGAACAGATATATTGATATTTTCATATTTGTTTTCTTTTTTTTTATTAAAAGCTGCATACTTGTATGCTCTTGCACTTAACAATACATCCTGAAAATTACTCCATATCAGTTCATAGAGATCTTCCTCATTCACTTTTGCAGAAGTATTTGGAGTGTCCAACATTCTTTAGAGTCTGTACGTATAAACTGATAAGAATGACTGATTTTATTCATTGGTTGTGATGACTACTTACATTTGAATCAAAATAAAATGCCGCATGACTTACTCCCTGAATTTTTATCTCCTCCTTGGCTTCATGATCGGGAAAACATACCTGTTTCTATCACATGCTCTCGCTGGTGCTTATCATTACCTTCCTTCCTGTTACTTCTTACTAGAGATGGCTTTAGCTGCATCTTGTGATCTCATATTTGAATCTGAGTCATTAGTTTCTGGTTCTCCCATTCTCTGTCTTGCCCCAGGCAACTTTCACCAACATTGCTTCCACCTTGGCAACACCGTGGCTCTTAGCTTGTGTCAGGTTCCCTGTAAACTCCCCTGGCCATGGTGGTCTTGCTTTTACAACTAGACCTAGTCTAGCTGGATTGAGTCTAGCTGACTCTACCCCATATTTAATTTATTTGTCTCTGACTTCTCTACAGCACTCACTTACTCTTAACAAAATACTTGGGATATTGTCCAATTTGCAGAATCAGGCTCAGCTTTAAATTTTAGCACTTTTTTTTAAAGAGGCTTATTTCTTGTGATTGTATCTTTGCAATGATTTTACTCTATTCATTTAGAACACTGTTAAAGCAGCTCCCTGATGAAATTCATCCATTATGGCAAATGTTTTCACTTCATGGAAACCTACTGAAATGGAAAGTATTTTGAAAATAAATGAAACAGACTATTTTTGAAAACTGTTCATGGCCAGATTCAGCATATTTGTATAGTTTGGAAATTCCTGATAGTTTATAGGAGAGAGGGAAAAAGATACAGTTTTGTGCTAGAAAGTTCTTAGCCCCCCACATCTTACCTCATTTTTACAGTCGCAGTGATTAAGACCCTGATTAATTATTCCAGGAAGTCTAAATCATCTGAAAAACATAGTTTCTAATTATCTAAATAACCCTGAACACACACCAAAATGCAGGAATGATAGCTTTGCGTTTAACTCTCTTCTCACTATGAATTCCTCTTCATTTCCTCTTTCTGTTGACACACATAACAGTGGAGACATCAGAATTTGAGCTATATGAAAAGCAGGGGAAAGGCATTAGAAGAAATAAGTAGAAGACACGTGCAGTGAATATTTGTGATAAAACAAGTTATTTCATTATCCACATGCCTTTTACTACTTTCTCATCTTTGGCAGAAATCAATTGGGCTCTCTTTCACATCAATAGGATATCTCTGAGATGAACCCCTGAGGTGGGTACATAAAGGGTATCTGATTTTTTCATTAATGCAAAGCTATTAAAGCCATAAATAGGGCTTAACAGTGTTCAACATTCATTTTGGAAGGGCTTCTCTAGCAAAGTAGTATACAGGAAAAAAGGACAATTTTCCATTAATTCTGGCATTTAAAGGTGAGAGGTGATCAGAAAACTGTCCCATGGAAATGTAGGTTCTAAAGATGAGAACGGCACAATGGTGGTCAGGGCTGAAGAATTCACCTTTTTTTTTTTTTTTTTTCCCAGATGAGATTTAATTTTGGTTGTACTATAAATGCATACCCATATTTGCTACTCCCAAAATACTCTGTGTGTATTTACTTGTCACAGATGTCTGATGAGTCACTGCACAATATGTTTGGGATAGGTAAAAATGGTTTGAACATTTAATGGAATAGCAACTAAAATAAATATAGTCTTTTAAAATAAATTACAGAGGTTAAATATTCTGAGACATTTTAGCGTTAGTTTTGCCTAGTTGATGAGCAAGTTGTTTGTGATCACCTGCCTTTTTTCTCTGCCATTCTCATTGTTTGAAATCCTCATCTTAAACAGATTAGATGTTGGCTTGTTCTACCAAGAAGTTTCTGAGATACCCCCATCTTCTTTCTAAATGTTCCTTTTGTTCAGACACAGAGTAGAGAAGCAATTTTAGTGTGAAAAAAAATATGTCCAGGTGAACATATTAACTAACTACTAAAACCTAGACATTGTGTTACATGCTGGAAAAATAATATTAAAAAATCATGATTCTTGCCCTTATAGCACTTAGAGCCTGTTACAGTCCATGTAAATACATATATACCTCAGGTGTGAACACTGGAACTAGGACCTGAAGTCTGAAGAGGTAACCACATGAAAGCTAGCAGAAGAATGTTCCACATAGAGAAAAGAACTTATCGTAGTCAAAACTCTGAAAGGAGACCAGTGTAGCTAGAGTGTGGTGCAGGGCGAAGTACAAGCAGGAAACAAAAAATGGCAGTTGAAAATTGGAGTTCTCAGTGAATTCGACGTATGGCAAAAGTAGATGGCATTGGGAAGGATGGGATTTATAGTTAGAGATTGGAAGAACAGAGTCTAAGCTTTCAGATGTTTTGCAATGTGGATGGCTGCAAAGTTTGAGGTGTGACCTAGGGGATAGCCGGCTGAAAATGGTGATACTGTGAAAAGTATCAAAAGGGAACAGATCAAGGAATGTTAAGAGAAAGCTGTTAAAGGGACTGTCCTCTGGGTCTTTGAGACCAGGTTAGATATTATAGAAAGCAAGACTGAGCCAGCAGCTCCTTAGGACATAATCTTTTTAACATATGGGAAGTATACATTTTGTTATCATGCTAAATTCAAATCTCTATGCTTAGATCTTTGCTAATTTCTAAATAGGCAAAACAAACAGCTTATTCAAAACATTGTGGGTTTTTAGTTTTCTTCACACACATATGGGATAGTGGGCATTTGTTGCACTTTAACGGAAACTGTCATTTTTACATTCAGCAACAAATTGCATTGTAGGAGAAACAGATACTTCAGTCATTAAAATAATCAGAGGCACTGATTCCCAAACTTGCCTCAGTATAAGAATCACCTAGGAAGCTTATTAAATGCAAACTCCTGGGTCTTATATCAGATTTACTGAATCACAATTTTCTGGAACAGTATTTGGAAATTTTCATTTTTAATAAGTACCCTAAATAATTCTTAAGATCGGGCAAGACTGGGAATTGCTGCTGTTAGTGGAAACATGACATGCTATGGATGAGGAAATATGAAATCTAGACCCACTTCTCTGCTAACAAACTTTTTTTTTTTGGATTTTATTTTTATTTTTAAGTAATACATGGGGCTCGAACTTTCAACCTTGAGATCAAGAGTTGCATGCTCCACAGACTGAGCCAGCCTGGCTCTCCTTTGGTAACCAGCTTATGATCCAATTGCTAAGTCTTCCCTGCATCTCAGTTTCTCCTTCTACCAAATGATTATGTTGAGATCCTTCCATATAAAATTTTCCTACCATTAACACTTCTATTTATGGTCTGTATGGGATTTTTCTCTATATACAACAAATTAATAATTAAAATCCTGTAACTTCAGGCAACATTGGAAAAAAACACTCAGTAAATTACAAATGATTTGCCAAAGACTCCTTGAAATTGATAAGCTGTCATTCTTCTCATATTCCATCCTTCTTACTTCAAGTGCTGGCCACTTATACCTTTCTGGAAATAATGCAGAGCATTTGATACTCTCTTCTTTTTGAATCTCCTTAAAAGTTGTCATTGAAATAACTAAAGAAGAAACAACTCAGTTAAAACTTGATATTGTTATACGCAAAATGTATTTATTCTTAGTCAAAGGAAACCACAACAGGCAGCAAAAGATATATATTTTTAATGATAACATTTTCTATTAAAACAGGTTTTATGTTTTTGATTTCAAAGTCATGTTTGCCGCTAGTAATACTGTATAATATAACTCCTTAGACATTTATTACAGTGTTTTTAAAGCTGTAGGTTGCAATGTATTAGTGGATTGCAACCGAAAATGTTTCTTCTGATTAAATAGAACACACACACACACACACACACCTGATACACAAATATGAAGACATCATATGTAGTAGGTTAAATGTCACTTTGTGAAACTTTAGGTTCAGTTCTATACTTCTATCTGTAAACATATTTTTGTATGTATTCTTAGCTTTTATGTAAAATGAATTTCTCACTGTAATCATACTGAACTATATAATGTGCATTACTTAATGCTGTATTTAAGTAACATTAATTCATTTGGGAGTATTAAATAAGACTCGTGAATACTGTGCCTAAAAATATAAGGAAAGGGCATAGCTCAGGCTCCAATGAAATAGGAGCAGTTACTCAGTAAACTCAGTACAGTTTCATTTATAAGTACCTACTCTACCCAGGTAGTTTCTGCCTTCAGATATCCAGGTAGGAAGACCAGTGTGCACTGATGCCTGGAACCGAAATCTGATTAAGCAGGCACAACCGTCTATACATGCTATAAGACAAAAGTGCA
The DNA here is from genome assembly GCA_028646485.1 of Cryptoprocta ferox. Lineage (NCBI taxonomy): Eukaryota > Metazoa > Chordata > Mammalia > Carnivora > Eupleridae > Cryptoprocta > Cryptoprocta ferox. The sequence continues at coordinate 42,546,728 of CM053568.1, forward strand.
CCCGCTCAGAATCCTACTCAGCACTATGTTTACTACCTACCATCATAGGCAGTTTTGACATGTCATTGTCCACTATTTGCTATAAACATCGTGAGGGTAGACACTATGAGTTTTGTTGAAGACAAAATCAGTTTATTTTAATTGGTATAGAGGGAAAAAAGACAACCCTGGATCTCAATTGGATTTACAAATTTTCTTTCATAAGCAGTGATTTTTTTTTAAAGGATTGACTAAAGGAGTATATTTAGATGGAAGAAGACTTGGCTTCTTGGCCATGTCTTTTCCTTAAACCTGACATATACAGCCGTATGTCAGATCCAGAAAACAGGACAAAAAAGCAAATTGATGGGTCTTCAGTGACAACATGGATTTTGAAGTCCTAAGAACTAGAGGTTCATTGAAAATTTGAACTGCAACTTGCCAAGGTCAGAGAGTGACATTTTCATAAATTAATGCTATCAGAAGCTGCTGGAATTTTCACAATTGTCTTATTTGAAACCAGCAGAAGTTCCAATAGAGGTCACACTGATTATGCTGGGAGCAAATCTGAAGACTTCCAATGCATGTAAGAATTTTCTTTGAATACAGAGCAAGAAAGCTCAAATAGATTTTTTTTTTGGTATAAAGATCAGTATTTATTTATTTATTTACTTGCTAAAAAGAAACATATGTATGTTTATACATTCACTGCCTCTTCAGTTGCTCTCAAATATGTTTCTCTTTGTATGTACTTAAACTTACACATTATTTTTTGGTAGTTTTCACTTAGAATTAACAAAAATTTTAAACTGGAAGTTTCAGTTTGATGGAGACAGATTTGAACAAAAACTGGGCAAGGGAATAAGAAATGATAAAAAGACAATGAGGAAGTAACAAAGGCTAAAAGAAAGGGAAAGAGAACTAATTTTCCACTTTGAATATGTATGAACTTCTGAAAAGTTCATCAGTAGGTGAACCCCGAACATAGGAACTGATGGGAAATTATTAAATATTTATTTGGCTTTTATCATTTGCCATTAGGCCATGCATAAAGAATATTCTGAAACTGTAATAAGGATTAAGATCCTAAATATTCTATTAAACATTTCATTATGTTAAAAAAAAATGGCTAAACGAGGACAACTCCTATGAGACATGAGTCAAGGAGCGTATGTGGGAAGTGAGAAGAGGGAATTTTAATTTGCCTGTAATTTCTCTCATCATGTCTTTATCTACTAGAACTCACATCATCTCACTTAACTCACTTTCCTCTCCTTCAGCCTCTTCAAGATGGATTTTAAAGGAAATAGTCAATCCCAGTTCATCATCACTGATTGGAGCTGAAGTTTCTCTAGCAAGGAGGGTCTATAGCAGGAGTCTCCAGCCAAAAAGCAGCAAAATTACTGTCCATTTTCTTAAAATAGAAAGCAATACTGGGAACAAGAAGTTAGAGTTCTGTTTATTTCAAGTGTAAGATTCTGCAGAAGCAGAAACCAGCAAACTGCCTGTGGGTGGCCACCAGCCCTTCCCCAATCCTCCCCACCCCCGCCCCCACCAGGGAGCCTCAGTGTTATTGCCACAGGGCCCTCAGCCCTGCTAAAGGCCTTAGACATGCCTTTCACTTTCTTGAGTAGTTGTACTACATGTACATTAAAATAGGAAAGAACAGACTGAAATGATAACCACTGAGCTGTCACAAAATAAATTAAATTTAAAAATAAGCAAAAAATCAAACAGTACTTCCCTTGGAATAGAATGGGAAGCACATTTGCACTTGCAGACACTCCCCGTTGAGCCCAGTTATCCCTGTTAGCATATATAAGGTCTGCCCTAATCTTCATTCTATGGGCTTCAATTACTTTGAAATTCTTTTTCTAAATATGAATAGTCTTTTCCCTTAAGTCATATTCTGATGGATAGCTCTGTTCTGACACCCCTTTGTCTCCTCCCTAGACAGATGTCTCTTGCTTGTGAGGTGGCTGAGAAAAAAAAAATTTTTTCCAAGTCAGAGCTGTTAACGCAGACAGTGTTCCTTCTCATGGACTCTCCCCTGAAACCTCTAAATCTCTAAGCAACAATGGGCTCAGCTGACAGTCCTGATCTGAGACATTTAAGAGGATTTTAGAAAAGATTTGGCTTTTGTTTGTTGTTTGTTGATACCTGGAATAAGGGGAGAGTATTATTTCTAGCCTTTCAAACAAAAGGTTTCACAGCTTGCTTTGAGAGTAGGACTGGCGATCCGGATGCTTCTATCTCATCCTACTCAATGGATCATCACTAATGTTACACTGCCGAGCTTGCCAAATTGGGGTATATCTCTCAGTAGCGCGTAAATAAAGGGAAGCAAATGACCAATAATTTATCCTGTACTTGTTATAAGTAACTCAAATTGCTTTGAACAAACAAATGTGTTTCTGTTATTACCACATGCCATGAAAAGATAAAGGTATCTGGAAATAATTCGTTTCAGTTGCATAAGGAAAAATGCATGTATCAATGCCTTTGCATTTCATATATGTGTAACATTTCTTTCATTGAAAAACAATAGCAGATCTAAAACTTAATCAAATGTCTCATGTGAGTCATGAGGTAGCTCATGAGATTATGGATCTGAGGGAATATATTCAATGATTTATCCAAAGTCAGTTGGAATTCATAGCACAAAGATGTATTATTATCTTTTCACCTAGCTACAGCTAAAATACCTGGTAACAACACTCAAGCACATAATTTGGGAATATGCAAACAGTGCTGCCCTTGAAAGGTGAGGACCAGCCTCTGCTCTCTGCTTTCTCAATTGTGTGTGGAAGAAATTGAAATTAGATCTCCCACATGATGGTAGAAAAGCTTAGAGTACTGTGTTGAGAAAGTTTTAAACATTGAATCCAAATCCAATCTCAGCAGTAAACAATAGTGAAAATGATTAGTGGTATTTGCACAGATACTGAAGTGGGAGGAAGTACCAGCTACTTGTGCCACGGATTTGCCACCCTTTCATGCCACATTATTGCCAACCCACTGCTTATCCATTTAAACATTCAGTCATCTATCTATCTTTTAAAAAATAGTTTAATGAGGGACACATGGGTGTCTTGGTTGAGTGTCTGACTCTTGATTGCAGCTCAGGGTCATGAGGTTGAGCCCCATGGGGGCTTCTGTGTCAAGTGTGGAGTCTGCTTGAGTTTCTCTCTCTCTCTCTCTCTCTCTCTCTCTCTCTCTCTCCCCCCCCTCCCTCCCTCCCCACCTCTCTCCCCAGCCCACACATTCTCGCTCACTCTCTAAGATAATAGAATAGAATAAATAAAATAAAATAGCTTATTGAACTTCAACCATCTGAACATCTAGGCTATATCCTAGGAAACAGGCATCTCTGTTCTAGCCAAAATGTACTCAAGAAAAATTACAACCTAATCTTTTTTAGTACCAACTTTTAAGTTCCTTTCTCCATTGTGTGGCCCCCCAGTTCAGATCCGCACATTTTAGATGTCCTCTTTCCATTATTTGCTTTAGAGGAACATACTCTTCTACCACTTCTTACTCTTTGCTTCAGTACAATCTCATACGAAAACTTTTCTCTCTGTGTAAATAATCACTGGTGAACTCTTTGATTTGGTTTCCATTTAACTATAAAGTGGTGACTGGGTTATTGCATCTGCCCAGTGTCCTCAGGGAGGCATAGGTAATTAACTCCACCTACTACATTTGCCATATTTTTTGCCTATTTCTAAGTCTGCAGTATTTTGTTTTTATTTTTAAAATATTTTCTAGCTGCTTGCTCACCAACTGTCTGTCGGCCAGAGTTTCTTTTGATTACTCTATTAGTTTTCATCATGGGAAGAATCCAGTGTACAGGATATGATTAGAAATATATACAAGTTGGGAGTGCCTGGCTATCTCAGTCAGTGGGACATGTGACCCTTGATCTTGGGGTCGTACATCTCAATGTTGGGAATAGAGATTTCATATAAAAAATAAAATCTTAACAAAAAAAAGAAATACAAGGTGGTTTTGTTTGTTTGCTTGTGGGTTTTTTTTTTACTTTTCTTTTTTATCTTTTTTGGTCTTAAGACTACAGTTGCTTTTGGACTAGAAAAACACTGTAGAATCAGTTCCCTAAAGTCAAATGTTTTTAAAAGGGCTTAGTCAACTCTGTAGTATTTTCTCCCAAGTCTTGTTTTATGCTAAACTAAACTCTACCAACTGATGGATTGGTGTCTCTTCTTGGTGAATCTTTCTCTAGATCTGGGTATTTCCTGCAGATATGATTAAATTAAGCCATGGTTTATCAACATTTGAACTCCAAAGTCCTTTCATTTTTCTAATATTCAGAAAAATTAAGCCTAGTACAAATTAATTCAGTAGTAACTTCATTATTAATAATCAAGGATTTTAATAAATTAATAGTTGAAAGTGTTACTGGTCATCCCTAGATTCGTTAATTTATTCAACAAATATTTATTGAGCACTTCTTTCAGATTGTATAAAGGGATAAACAAATCAGATGTGGTGTCTGTTTCTTTGTATTCTACACATTAGTGGAATAGATAAACAAAAGGCAGTGTTAAAATGGAACTTGCAGGGGTGCCTGGGTGACTCAGTAGGTTGAGCATCTGACCCTTGATTTGGGCTCAGGTTATGATCCCAGGGTTGTGGGGTCAAGCTCTATGTTGGGCTCTGTGCTGAAAGTGCAGTCTGCTTAAGACTCTCTCTCTCCTTCTGCTCCTACCCTCCCCTTTCTCTCTCTAATAAATAAATAAATAAGTGGAAAATAAAATGGAATTTACAGATTAGTGGAAAAATTAATAAAATATAATTTTCAACATTCTGAAGTAAATGAATAAAGTGGAGGGATATAGATAGGGATATAGATAACAAAGATGGTTGTCTTCTAGGAAAACTTTGATGCAAAGAATATTCAAGTTGTAATGTAAAGGATTTTTTTTTTAAGACCAGTCACACAAAGTGGAGAAGGAGTATATTCCAGTTAAATGGAAATGTATGCTCAAAGTCTCCAAAGCAAGAAACAATCTGACAAGGTCCAGGAATTAAAAGAACCCAGCATGGCTAGAGTATAGTACATACACACAAGCAGACCACAAAAATAGATATTTTAGGAAGCAAGCAGTGACCACAGATCGTGGAGGAATTTGTCAGCCATGATGAGGATTTTGGATTTTATCCGAAGTATGATGGGAAATCACTGGAGGGTTTTAAGCAGGGGAGCAGCATGTTCATATTTATGTTTGCAAAGAATTATACTGGTGGCTCTGTGCAGCATGGATTTGAGAGGATAAATATTGATACCAGTGAAGCAGTTGAGGCACAGGCCAGATGACAGATGAGAGTAATTGGAATTAATCTGATGTCAGAGGAGATGCTGAGAAAAATCCACATATATTTTAGAGAAAGAAAGAAAAACTTGAGATAGATCTGGTACCAGCGGTGGGAAAGATAAGGAAGAAAGAGGAATCAAAGAAGACAGTTGGCTTAAACAAGCAGATGGGTGGTAGTATTAATTGCTGAGATGGGGAGTCTGGAAGAAAAACAGGTTAGGAGAGAGGCCAGTATATTAAGAGTTTCACATTGAAAATGTTTGAAATACCTCTGACATAGTCATAAGATATGTCAGGTGAGAATTTGACATATGCAGCTGGAATTTAGTACAATTTTTGGATTGAGATATAAATTTGGAAATCACTTCCATAGGACAAAAATAAGGTCGTCGGATTGAGTGAGATATTTAGTGAAAACCTTTATTCTTCTATAGGAATCTATAGAACCCAAAATCAGCATAATCTGAGTTTGTAATTTTAGAGTTTTAACTGTAATGGCAACACATGTTCAAGCTCCTACAGTGTGCTAGACACTTTACATATTTTAAGTATTTTAAATACTGTAGAATTTTCAAATACTGTAGAATTTCAATAAATACTACTTGATTGAATGAATGTTCAGACTTCAGTAGGACAGATATTTTTTTGTTCAAAATAGTGTAGAACATGTCTTCATCTCAGCTTAAGTGCCAAAACTAAAGGCATGGAGTTTAGGTGCCTCTTTGTCTAAAAGATGCTGAACCATATCCAGAACATTCATCAAGGGATTGAGGCTGGGAAACTGGTTCAGTGCCCTGTATATAAAAGGACAGCCTCATCAGAGAGGAGACCAAGGAGTATGACCTTCTTTGAAGAGTCTAACAAACATGAGGTCCCGAGTTCCCCCCCTCCCTACATATTCTAAGCACCTCAAAAGAACTAAAGATAAATAATGTGAGTAGTCCACAGAATGGAAACTGACATTTGGCTGGAAGCAGAATATACTCTGAACCGCAGAAACTCATATTCTTGTGCTTCCACAAGGTGGGATGTGATGAAAGTGGCCTTGAGACTCTTGGTGTTTGTGGGACACTGTCCTTGGATATATCTGAAGGTTGAAGGTTAGCTGAGTATGACTTTGATGACAAAGATAAATGGCAAGGCTGTAGTGGGAATGGACTGCCACTTCCTGAGTTTGGATTACAATGGGAAGCAAGGAATGTAACTGGCATTAGCTTCTTAAAGGACTTCTCCAGAAGGAGTACTTGTGGAAGTAAGGCAACCCCACAGAAGGAGGCTGTGCAGAGTTTACCACCTGAGCAATGGGTAGGGGATCACTAGAGGTGAAGTGACGAAAAGGGAATGATTTGTGCCAGAGGATCAACATGTGACGGTCAAAGAGTCCATAAATGTTCCATGTGAGAGAAAAGGCTTGCATGCAGGCATCTGCTGTCAGGAGACCCAGTGCCAGAAAATGGCAGCACCAACCATCCATCCTTTTTCTTCCTTTTCTTCCAATCCTACTTTTACCTTGTCCCCATTCCTACCCTGAAGGAGCTAGAGATAGCAAGTAGAGGAGAGTGAGATGGTAAAGCATGGAAGCAAGTAAGCATGGATTTCACCTTCCTTTCCCACTGCAGACTGGTTAATCTGGACGGGAGCATGGGTAGTGACACTGCTGTGGGGAGATGAGAAGCTGTGAACTGGATGAACACTGGAAGTTTTAAGTTATAGTACAATGGACTTTTAATATCTGAAAATGAGGACTGTTCATTAATGCTTGGAAATCATTGCAAATTAATGGATCTTCTTGAGATAGTATCCAAGGGAAGGGAAGGAAAAGCTGACAGAATGGGTGTGAGGGGCAGTGGTAGGAGAAAAATTAAATTATTTGTCTTTTGAACCCTTCTGAATAGCTCATGAAAAACTTAGTTCTAATTAGAAATTACTCCCAAACTCCTATTACTACACATCTTCAGTGATGTGTACATAATTGGGGAACTTGAAATGAGACAGAATCACTATTTTAAGTCACATATGCTCAAGAGTAAGATGGCCCTGTGTGTACAAGGTTGATGAGAAAGCTTCTTTCAGTGGCATTAAATCAAGCATCCAGAAAATGCAGGAAATATGCAGAGTGGTGTCTTGCATTGTCTTTTCCATTATCAATTTATGTATGGCTTTCTGAAGGTTGAGACCAGTAATGAGAGTAAGAAGTGGGATATTCAAATCGCTCCAGTAGACCTTTCTGTGACAGTGGGAATATTCTTTATCTGCTTCATCCATCATGCTAGCCACTAAGCTACCAGTGACCACTGAGAATTTGAAATATCACTAGTATAACTGAGGAATGGTTTTTAAATTTTATTTAATTCACTTAAACTTGAATAGCTACCTGTGGCTAGTGGACAGCACAGGTCCACACTCGTTAGGAATAGTGCTAAGCTACAAACAAATAGCCTAAAACAACACTATTTTAAAATCAACAAAGACATTTCCCAGCCATTCTCCATCTTAAAAAATCCTGTTTTGGGCTTTTACTTTGGCCAAGTATCCTGTGTAGATAGCTTTTGCCCTCAGCTACATCACTTTCTGCTAATCTATAATGCTTTTGTTCTCTTTTATTAATCTGGCTTGTGCTTTTATAATATTTGAGGGAAGGAGGGTATTTCCCCCACTGCGGAAAGTATCCTAATTAAGATAGATAAGTCATGCGGCTTTTGTTTATGTCACAGTTTTCCCTGTAGCTAGAATTAAATGATGCTGTCAAAGGGCAATGCTAGTGTTTGATGGCTTTTAATATTTTTGTCCATATCAAAAGACTAAATAAATGCAATCGATATCCCCAATTCCTAACTCTGTAGTAATTATTCCAATAAAGGGATATTCATGCTACCAAGCATCAATATATGTTCTTCATTGCCCTAATAAATCTGCTCCTAGAAAATAAACTATGTTCAGCTCGGGCTTTAGAGAGAATATTAGCAAACGCCAAGCTCAAAATGTTATTAACCAAACTCTTCAGCACATTGGTGCTTACAAAATATGGATTTTTAAAACCCAAACACTTAATGAGAACTATCAAGAGAGAAGAATCATATCTGCAAAGGGGCTGCATATTATATTTAGGGTGGCTCCTTAGGCACATAACTCAGATGAGGGTTTTTAAATAGCACTGGCTATTCAGAAGAACTCATTCTATAAATGGCTAGCTCATAAAATAAAGCAACTACAAAATAATAATATCAACAGTTATGAGTACTCCTTGCTGGCTCACTCTATTTTAAGATGTTCAGAGATCCTCACAAGAACTCTATGAGCTAGATACTATTTTATTCCCATTGTGTAAGTAAGGAAGCTATGGTGTCAGGAGGCTGTCTGAGGCCAGTAATCTGGGGTGGGAGGGTTGTAATATTGATCAAATCCAGGCATGTATGTCTTCCTCCAAAAGCCATACCTCTCATTTATTACATATTTAAAATTTTACATATAAAGACCCACTATATATTAAGACAAGTCATTAATGAGGCAGTACCAACCTACTTATTTCAGTCTGAGTAATTCCAGCATGCTACAAACCCTTCTTGGTGAGTTTCTGCTAGCTCCGTCTGCTAGATATATAGGTTAACATTATTATTAAGTGGTTAGCAGTTTTACTTGGTAAAATCTTCCTTTATGATTATATAGGAAAATAAGGTATAACTGCTTTCAACATACTAGTTGTTCAAGAAATATTTGTATCACTCACTCGTTTACTCTCTCTCCCTCTTGCTCTATGTATCTGTCTCTATAGGTAGATAGATATAGATGATTAGGAACTTACATCCTATTTGCAGATCCACTTGCACAAGAAATATTAACACAGGGAAAGACTTCTGCATCAAAGTGCTGGAATAGGATTACTTTATCAATGTTTAAAAGAGGGGAGGGGCATCTGGGTGACTCAGTTGGTTAAGTGTCCAACTTCAGCTCAGGTCATGATCTCACAGTCCATGAGTCCC
>CM053568.1:42556119-42577228 GCA_028646485.1 Cryptoprocta ferox
GTGCTCATATGGCAGAGAGAGAGAGAGCAAGCACAAGTTTTCTGATGTCTTTTCTTCTATGGGCACTTATCCCATCAGGAGAGCCTCACCTTCATAACCTCCTGTAAACCTAATTACCTCCTGGGGGCGCCTGGGTGGCTTAGTCAGTTAAGTCCAACTCGGGCTCATGTCATGATCTCACAGTTCATGAGTTCAAGCACTGCATCGGGCTCTTTGCTGACAGCTCAGAGCCTGGAGCCTGCTTCAGGTTCTGTGTCGCCCTCTCTCTCTGCTCCTACACTACTCACTCTCTCTCTCTCTCTGTCAAAAAATAAACATTAAAAAATAAATTTAAACCTAATTACCTACTAAAGGCTCATTTCAAACGCTGTCACATTAGTAGTTAGTGCTTCACCATATGAATTTTGGGAGAACACAGTTCAGTCCACAGAAGGTACATTACAACCAAACTCCAGGGCAAAAGAGTTCAATGACTCTTAGTAGCAGAGTGAATAGACCAGCAGAGGAGTAATTAGAGGGTAAGTATAGAAACACCCAGGGCATCTATATTAGCCATAACCGCCAGACTAAGGAGTTCAACACTGTTATATAATTGAACTTGATGAAGTTGTTAACCAAAATTCATCTGGAGTGGTATTATCAGATGTTTTAAGGAGAGTGGGAACAGGGAGATAATGGATATAAGATTACTTGTCCCAATGGGAATGTGCCATAAACCACCTTAACGTATGACTCGTTTTATAAGAAATGTGATCTGAGATTGAGAAATGAGTGTCAAATGAGTACAGTCTGACTCTGAAAGATCTTAGAAATCAACTAGGGACACAAGAAATAAACTGTATACATCACAGGGCCTCTTTCTCAAGCAAGCACCTAGATATGTAGAACAGCTACCCTGAATGGAAAGAACAAATATTTTGGAGGATGGGAGAAAGGGGGCAGTAAACTTAACAGTTGTCAATCAGCGCTGGTTTTGAGAAATACTAAAATAGATGAGTGACTTGTAAGGCAAAAAGCAGTACCACTCCGACTTGCGGACTTAGCTTTTCTCAACCACAGTATTTACAAAAATATTGGTTTAAAGTCTTGTGTTAAACAAGGTGATTGTAACCTCATCTGTTGATCTTTTTTCTCACCTAAGACAGGAGGAACAATATTTTTTAAAATTAAATTTAAGTTGTTCAGTAATTACAGAGTAGGCAGTGAAAGTGTAGAGGAGGAAACAAAAACAGCTAAATACAAAATCCTCTTAACAAAAAAGAAGTAAAAAGAAAAAGTAGTAGTTTCAGGGAAATAGCAAAATCAAAAACTCTAAATGACTTACTTGTATTTTTCTCCTTTTTTACTCTAAATTTCATAACTTTAAAGGAATAATCTTCAGCTTTAGTTTGTAAACACAACATGCAAATGGTCCATTGGAGTTTCTATTTTGTTAAAAAATTTTTTTCTGAATGGGAAGTAGTCATTGTTTTCATTCTGGTCAGGATCCATACTGGGGCCCTTCCAGCCCTGCCCATGATGAGTATATTTTATTTTTATTTTTTAATTTTTTTAAATGTTTGTTTATTTTTGAGAGAGAGACAGAGTGTGAGCAGGGGAGGGGAAGAGAGAGGGAGACACAGAATCTGAAGCAGGCTCCAGGCTCTGAGCTGTCAGCCCAGGGCCCAACACAGGGCTTAAACTCATGAGCCATGATATCATGACCTGAGCCAAAGTCAGACGCTTAACTGACTGAGCCACCCAGGGACCCCATTATTTTCTAATTTATAAAACTATCACATTTATTAAAGGAGAAATCTTACCTTTTTTTCTTGAGTAAGAGTAGCTTAAAGGACAATGCATATGAAGTCAGGAAAGAGCAATCTATGTCCTTTGACACTTTTTCCTATTTAGTTAGCAAGTAATTTTCCTGGCTAGAAACTCCCATTCTTAAAGCACAGGTGTCTATCATGTTTTCTTTTTTCTAATTAAGAGCTTACATATTTTTCTATATTCTCTTAAGGATTACTAAAGCCCTGAATTTCTTCTAAATTTTATCAGTTCCATATTTTTTTTCTCTAAGATATTTTCCATTTTATTTTTATATATGCCTTATATTATTTGTGCAAAAATATTTTCATATGCAGACTACTAACAAAAGATAATGGGTAGAAGCATTTTACGAAGTTTGTGCTGCTATATTTAGAAATAATGTAATGTTCATCCTAAGGTATGCAATTGTTGACATATTATTTTAAGTATATTTAAACACGTAAATACAAGTCAGTAATTTTGGTAATGATCATGTTAATAACTCTATTGTTTCAATCCTCTTTCAACTTAGAAATCACATCCATTGTTTCTACCTCCTATTTGAAACATTAATGGAATCTCCATTAACCTTCAGGTGACTGTTCATTGCTATGCACTGATAACCTCCATGACTGTTATTGATAGCTTTTAGTTGGATCATCCTCTATGTATTTTTTCCTTTTTTGTCCTGTTATGTTCTTTCTGCTTTTCCTTCTTTTCTTTTAATAAGATAAATACACATATACCATATGTCTGACTTAGAGGACTAGTATTAATGGATTCTGTCTTTTGGGAGGATATGTGTACAATCAGATTAGTCACCATTTAAATACATTGAACATGTTGACAATTTTGCTAGATCTTCTGCTTAATCAGTTTTATTTGTATTTCATAATATTTCATCTTTACTTCATTAATTTTACAAAGCTAAAGAGAGTACGTTGGGGTTGAGTCAGGTGTAGGGAGGATGTCATGGAGGCCTTCTAACACACAGTGTTTTTTAGGAAACCGGGTATGGTTCATAACAATGGTCAATTACAAACACTTGATTAACTGTATTTTCCCCTAAGATACTTATTTTTATTTGTGCGGTTCACTGAAAACCCCAGCTCTGTGAATGTGTCATACATGCTCTTTTTGTTTATCTACATGTTAGAATGGTTCGAAGAGTTCAGTGAATGAATCTAAGACTTATCTGGGATCTTGTTAAAACTATTCTTGCTACCACCTCTCTCTGCCATGAGATTCTGGTTATCAGCATCTTTTCCTGAATTTACTTTGCAATGATCCAGTTATTTTGTAACTTGAATCCCTTAAAAATAAGGAATGTAATTCAATGAGTTGTATCCACCTGTCACCAGATATTTTAGAACTTAGTATTATTCAAAGTTTCTTGAACATTTTGAGTTTCCTAGGTTTTGTGGTCTGGCCTGGGCAAAACAACTAATTATAACTCTAGTTTCTATAGAGTTGAAAACAATTTGCAGAGTGGAGTTCTGGCTGTTCACAAATTGGAAATAGCCTATATTATTTTGAGAGATGCCTGTTCCCATTTGAGGTCTTCATGACAGGTGTTCAATCCCGTTGAATGTTTTTTGAGCTTAGAGGTGGGTTAAAACGCTGTGTTCTAAAGTAGTTACATCTTTTCAACGTGCCCATGTCTGTTTCAGACTTCACCATTTCATTATTATTATTTGCTTTGAGATTGTCGTGTAAGGAGGAAGGTAACCACTGGTGGTTGCGCTAGATTGCAGGGCGAGGCCGGCTGGTTCCTGCAGTGCCCAGGCCTGCACGGAAGCGCCCAGCACAACCCAACTGAGAAGACGCGTTCTTCCCCCAGCTCTGCCAGAGGGCTGAGCAGCAAAGCGTTCCCTGGGGGCATTGTGTGTGAGCTGGCCGCGGATCGCAGGCCCAGGGGGCAGCTCCACCACAGGAGACAAGACACGCCTCAGGCCGGGCAAATTCCCGGCCCCCTCTGGCCCGAAGCCAGCAGCCGCCGCCCGCCACCTCCTCTCCTTCTCTGCTGTGGCCCCGGCAGCCCCGCCGGGCCCCGAACTCGCCCGCGCCGCGGCGCTGGCCCCTCGGCCCACGGCGCTGGCGGCGCGGTTGGGACAGAACCGATGTGGCGCATGCGTGGTGGCGCCACCAGGCGCGGGAGCTGCGGCGGCGGGGACGGCGGCGGGGACAGCCGCGGGCAGGGCCGCCCGGGCCGGGCTCGTGGGGGTGGCTGCATCGGAGGCGGCGTGGGCTGGCGAGGCCGTGCGGGCGGCGCCCGACAGCAGCTGGAGGAGCGGTTCGCAGACCTGGCGGCGAGCCACCTGGAGGCCATCCGCGCGCGGGACGAGCGGGACCGGCAGAACGCGCGGCTGCGCGAGGAGAACGCCCGGCTGCGGCTTGAAAACAGGCGGCTGAAGCGCGAGAACCGCAGCCTCTTCCGTCAGGCTTTGCGGCTTCCCGGCGAGGGTGGCGACGGGGCGGGCGCGGAGGCGGCCGGGGCCACCCCAGGCCCGGAGGAGACCGGCACGGACCTGAGGGCGAGAGGCGGCGGCGGTGGCCTCGAGGACGAGCCTGGCAGCCCCAGGGCCCTGAGAGCCCGGCTCGAGAAGCTGGAGGCCATGTACCGCCGGGCCCTGCTGCAGCTGCACCTCGAGCAGCGGGGGCCGCGCCCGCGTGGCGACAAGGATGAGACACCTTTGCGAGCACCAGAGTCGGGCCTGCGAGCCCCGGACCCGGAGCCCCCACAGTCCCCCGAGCCCTGGCTGTAGCCGGAGGCCGCGGCCGGCGAGAGGCGGGGCCTCGCGCGGCCCCTCCTCCGCCCGCGGCTCCCCCGCCTAGCAACGCCTTGGGCCCTGCTCCGCGAGACTAGACCGCTGCGCCTTCCGTCTGCCGCCCGACGCTGCCCAGGGGAACTTGGCGTCAGTCCGCCGGGGTTGAGAGGGTGCGCTGCCCCGTGGAGCCACCCCAACACTGCAGAGCACCTGCCTCCTGCCCCTGCTGGTTTCCATGGGTTGAGGCCTAGAAACGGAGGGGCGGGCTTTACAATAGCAAGAAATGGGTGCCCGGCAACACCTCCTAATGCCTGAACTTTTCAAGGGGTGTGAGGACCTCTTCTGTTTAGGGTTTTTCTTCTTCTTCCCTTATTTTTTTCTTTTCGGTTTTGGTTCTTTGAGGAATGAATAATGCATTTTGAGTTTGTTTAATTTGTTGTTCATACTTAAGTCCCCTGAAACCTCCCACCCATTATCTCTTATGTGGCCAACATTTGCTTTTATAAGTCGCTGATACTTGGATATCCTATAAAGTATCACCTTTTTACTGAAAAAGTAATATTACTTAGGAACTCTGTGTCTGCCCCTGCTCAAGTCCTTAAACATCTAACATATACTGATTTGTTTACCCCCAGGGCGTTTTTAGAGTATCTGCCTATAAGTGATCCTTTAAATTGGTAAATAAATCTAGTGCGTTAAAATAATCTAGAAACTTCCCACGACTATTATTTGAAGTGTGTTACATTTTTACACGTTTAAGATACATATGTGACGTATAAATTTTACGTTTTAATATCTGACTAGTTATTCGTTGTAAGTCATTTTTGTTTTATGTAAATGATCGTTTTAAATAAAGATTAGATAATCTAAATATTTTTATTACATTTTAGGCATTAGAGCATAGTTGGTACACAGCAACTTTGCCTTCTTCAATTAATAATTTTAAGAAATTATAAATTATTTGTATATAGGAAGCCCCAAAGTGATTTAAGTCTCAATTGTGGTTTCATTGCAAAAAAAAAAAAAAAAAAAAAAAAAAAGTTAATTTTAACAATGAAAGTTCTAAATTCACTTTTTTGCATTTTGCCGACTAAGAGGTTATCATTGTATCACATAAAATCATGGGTATAATACAGTGTTTTAAGTGATGGAAAACATCAGTTGAAGAAAAACGAATCATGAGAAGTTTTTGTTAGAGCTAGAGATTAAATCATATATTAGAGTTATTGTTTTATTTGTGACATATTCCAACGGTTTCAAATATATTACATATGTTACCAAAAAAGGTACCAAGGAAAGTATTTTTTTTTATTTTTCTATTCCTGGGTTTTGAAGACACTGTGCATTTTGCTTAAAGGTGGTTGATTTAGTTGTGAATGTTAAAATCTTCCCCTAGAATTGAAAAGTATGAGAAGAATCTTGCTGAGAATAGGTAGGTATATGAAAAGTATTTCTGTCACCCTTACTTCATTTTGTAATAGCGAAAGAAATAAAATAGTTTTAGGAGGCAGTAGGTATTGAAGATTAGGAATAAACCCTATCAGCCCTACTGCTACTTAACTAACTTTGGGTTTAGATTAGTTGATCTCTCTAAGTCTTAGTTTTCTCATCATTAAAACAAACATAACATCTACCTCAAAATATAAATTTTATTGAGCTGTTATATGTAAAATGCCTGCTTCAAAATAAGTGGTCTATCAATGAGAGCTACAATCTAAAGTGTGAAAGTCATAAATGGGTATTTTACGGACACTTTGCCTTCTGTACTTTACTCCTATATGATTTTTTATTAGAGAAATATGTTCTTTCAATGAGTTCCCATTTTTCACTCCTTGCAAATAAATAGGGGAGATAAAGCCCCATATACTAAGGGAATAATGCATCAAAATGTTCCAGAATATTTGCCACTCGTACCAAAATTAGGAATATTCAACAACCAAGCAAAATGTTTAGCTTACATAGTTTTTAAGCACCTTTTGTCTTAAAATCATGTACAATGTAAGTATGCTGAAAAAAAACCTTGTAAAATGATAAGGCACATGTACATAAAAGTGAGGACAACTTTTGAGCATAATTCCTGAAAAAATTCTAAAACCAAAATGCCCTGTAAGATGGGTTAAGGCTAATACATATTTCAACTTTGTTGAAATTTTCTGCTAATAACTAATAAAGCATCGTGTAACAGTATACAAGATGTTTGTCATATCAAAATATGTGCCTATTAAAGAAATGGGTAAAGTTGATTTTAAAAAAGTTTAATCTAGGATCTATTTCGATCTAAAAATAAACTAAAACTTCAGATTATCATACCTTGACATTTTGTTTTCATAATTTGTTGTGCAATGAAGAGGGCTTATAATTTATAGAAATGAGAAACTAAAGTATGTCACGTTAGCAAACAAATTTAGTAAGAAGGATAGGCATTTTTAAAAATAAATTTTTAAGTTTATTTATTTGTTTGTTTGGTTAGAGCATATGAGCAGGGGAGGGACAGAAAGAGAGGGAGAGAGAGGATCCCAAGCAGGAGCCATGCTGTCAGCACAGAGCTAGATGCTGGGCTCAGTCCCTCAAACTGAGATCACGACCTGAGCCAAAACCAAGAGTTGGACACTTAACAAACTGAGCCACCCAGGCACCCCAAGACTGACATTTTTTAACACCATTTTTTATGGCTGCTATTCACAAAACTATACTTTATTGTTTTCTCTATAAAAAAAATAGGATGTAAGTCAAAGTAATATGGAATGAGTACCTCGTGGAACAAGCTGTCCTTGCTAAACTTCTTGAACATATTTATAATATTAATAACATATTTGAAGAATACTGGAAAACATTTTTTGTCTTGTTTAGTCTTAGACATAGGTTTGCCAATTCATGAGTATTTCCATAATGAAACTAATACCAACTTTTTAATGAACTGAATTATCTGTACATACTAAATAATTATTAGCATGATTTTGATTCTAGTGCCAAAATACTGTTCTCTATTTTGCTAAAGGGAACAAATTTTCACTGATAATTTGTCACAAAATGTTCATGAATGAATGACACAATTTATTAATCTTTCTGTTTAGCAATTAGTCAATTACAAATTCTGATTTTTCTACTATAAACTTGCTTTTTTGATATATATCTTATCTATCATATAGACAGTATATGAATATATTTATGCACTGGAAATAATGGATCCAGGAAGATACTTATGTAAGAAAAGTGTCTGACTTTATAGGAATTAATCATTCTCAAATTTCAAATTTTTAGCTAAACTAAGGTTATCATCTCTCGATCAGAATTAAACTACATTGTGTGCAGTGTATAGCAGATTTGCTTATTATAAAATTCATGTTCAGAATCTTCTTGTCTGTATAATCTTTGCTTATTTTATGATAACTTATTAGTAAGAAAGTCCTTTTGTCCAAACTCTCAGACGTCTGTCATTCTTTAGAGAAAATTTGAGAAGACAACAGTAAGTTTGTTGGTACTAACTTCTTGTTTTAATGATTAGCATTCTACTCTAAAAACTGAGCTCTTTGAAGGAAGAATTTGAATAATAATCTATCTCCTGCTTCATACTGGGACTTATAAAAGTTTTTCTGGCCTTTCGTTTTCCAGGTCTCCTCACTTTATTTTTAATTTTATAATTTTAAACATATAAACTCTATTGTCTTTTACAATTAATGGATCTGCCTTTAGTTATGGTAAAGACTCTTGCTAAGGACCAAGAAATTCAACAATCCATTGACTTTTAAAAACAATGGAATATTTCTTTTTCTCTGTTATATAATATTTCTGATTCATTATGTCAGGAAGCATTGCTCCACATTGTCATTCAGAGCCTGTTCTCATGTTCTTTTACCTTACCCTAGGTCACTGATTCATTTGCAGTGTAGAAATAGGTTACTTCCAGATACACGTTTTAGCATATGGGAAAGAGAGAATTTGGAAGAGCTATGCCCAGATCTAAAAATAACAGAAATCCCCCGGGACATATTCTACTGGTAAAACATCATCATATAACCCCTTTAACTTCAAAGGGGGATGAGAAATACATTCACACTGTACAATCTTTTTCTCAGCTATAATCTCATTATTAATAGAAGATTCAGAGAACAGATTTTGGTAGACAACGAGCTAAACGAGGCTGACATCTACTTAATATTTTTTTAAACTTATATGTCCTGGTATAGCATTTTTGAAACTATGTAATTTAAAATAGAAGTATTATGGGATTTTTTAACTGATTGAAAGAAATCCAACCTTTTCATTTCTCCGTACCATCCTGATGAGTGCAAAACATAAGATACTGTTTGAAATAAACAAGGAAATGTAGCTATTAAATTTTATATAGGAAATCCTTATAAAGTGAACCATCCCCAGTGTACATGTCATAAAAACTATAGTGAACCATCCCTAAATAGTGTATATGTCATAAAAAATACAATTTTAAGAACCTGTACTTGATAAACATTATTTTGTATGTCAATCTAGGTTTGTAAGTTGAGGGAGAACTGTATTTATTTCTTATATACTAGCATTCTACAACTTGTAGAGTTGAAAGAGGCCTTGGAGAGCGTCAGCCCAGCATCCTTCAGACTTTGCCAACAATTTAACAACTTGCACACAACATGTACACATCATACTCCTTAACTTAGAATATGTGCATCACAATTCTAGGTAATGGGTATTTTTAGAGTTGTTTTTTTTTTTTACTTTATTTTGAGACAGAGAGCGCAAGCAGGGGAGGGGCAGAGAGTAAGAGAGAGAGAGAGAGAGAGAGAGAGAGAGAGAGAATCCCAAGCAGTCCCTACACTGTCCATGTAGAATCTGATATGAGTCTCGAACCTGTGAGATCATGACCTGAGCTGAAACCAATAGTCGGATGCTTAACCGACTGAGCCACCCAGGCACCCCCAATTCTAGTAATATTATTCTCTCCTGTTCATGAATGAGGAAACTAATGAAAAAAGACTATGAATGAATGTTCCAAGGTTGAAAAGAAAAATTCATTAAAAAATTTTTAATTGATATGTAATTGACATAATATTAGTTTTAGGACAAATGTAATTATTTGGTGTATGTATACATTACAAAATGATAGTAAGTTTGGTTAGGATTTACTACCACAGATAGTTAAAATTTTTTTCCTTGTGATGAGAACTTTTAAGATCTACTCTCAGGAATTTTCAAGTACATTATATAGTATTATTACCTATAGTTACTGCACTGTACATTATATCCCAGGACTTACTCAAATAAGTTATTTGGTTTTACTAGGAAAACCTCTGGCTTTCTCTATTAAGCATGATATAATTGTCCAGTACCTTCCTAATTTTGCAGTCTTTACCATGGCCACGGTTCTACTTACTCCCTAAAAAGATTTTGTTTTTCACTCTTTGTGTTACAGAACAGCTTAAATAGTAATGGGGTTATATGTTCCTTTACATTTTTGTAAATTTTACATATGGGACTCTTGGGGCTACATGGGTAGATTATTTTGGAAGGGCAGAGTAGACCTTTGAAAATTTTCCCTACTTATTTGATGGAAATGTATCTTTTTACAAACATGGCCCGAGAGACTGAAAAGAAAGATTTCTATTCCTTGATCAGGAGAGGGGTTGTCCCTCTGTCTTGATAGATGCAGAAAGAAAGCACACGG
This sequence comes from Cryptoprocta ferox, assembly GCA_028646485.1. Taxonomy (NCBI): domain Eukaryota; kingdom Metazoa; phylum Chordata; class Mammalia; order Carnivora; family Eupleridae; genus Cryptoprocta; species Cryptoprocta ferox. The sequence continues at coordinate 42,566,335 of CM053568.1, forward strand.
TCCCATTTTCCTTTGGCAGCGATCATGTGATCGTAAGAATGGCACTACAGAGAGATGGAAGAGAACTTCTTTCTTGATAACGTTGCTGCACCTCCAGTTATCGTGCCTGGAGCCTGTCCTCCATCTGGACTTGCGGTTATGTGAGAAAATACATTTCCTTATTGTTTAAGGCAATTTTGAGTTAAGGTATTTTACAAATAGAAGTCAAAATGGAATCCTGGACAAGAATGAACATTACAGCGACACACTAAATATGGGTTTCTCACAAACACAGTATTGAGAAGAAGCCAAACACAAAACAGCATCAAATGGACAAAAAGCTAGTATCGATATGCATTTTGACTTCTATGTATTAAACAAGAAAAAGAAAATCATCCAAGTTCAGAAAGTTCTCAGAAAGTCTCAGTTCCCAGACTTAACAGATTCTTTTTATTAGAGAAAAGCTGAATATCCCATTTGAATATTTTCAAATTAATAGTAATATAAAACTAAACTTAGATGTCTTATCTCTTATATTCCATAACTCACACAGCATTTGTCTAATGGCTAAAGTGGGGGGAGAAAAGCATTCTGAACATCTTCTCCTATGATCCTTATATCTAAATAGTATCAAATTTAATTTTTGCCTCAAAAATGCCTTTCACAGTTTTTCCTTTTTTGTTCATAATTTTGGGCCTGTAGTACCCAAGGACTTTTGGGTTTCATTTTCAGTAAGGTGAGCATTATTTCGTTCAGAGGGTAGATTGGTATGTGTAATATTGGCTAATAATCAGGTACACTGGGAGCAGGTAAAGAAAAAAAATCTCAGATCTTCAGTTTACATTTATTTTAATTTTACTCTTTTTGTGTATATTCTAAAATGTTCTTAGTGTAGTAAATGATACATAAATTTTAGTATGTGCTCAAAAATATTTTATAGATCCCATACTATACTGACAGTCCCCTTAGTTGCTGGATTTGTCATTTATTAGCTTTAGAGCTTATGCCCTTTATTACTTAATCTCTTTAGTATAGTTTTTAAAAAATTGAGTAATGAAATGTATCCAAATATGTTTCATAGTTAGGTTTTTAATAAGACTTTAATTAGATATTATATCCAAACTTGGATTTTATGCTTTAAAATACAACCAATGTAAGACAACTATTATATTTTTTTTTAAGAGAGAGCATGAGTGGGAGAAAGGGGTAGAGGGAGAGAGAGAGAGAATCCCAAGCAGACTCCACACTCAGCGCAGAGCCCAGACTGTGCTCAGTCCCATCACCCTTGGGATCATGACCTGAGCCAAAATCAGGAGTCAGGTGCTTAACTGACTGAGCACCCACATGCCCTGAGAAAATTATTATTTCTGAAGGATAATTTCTTCATGTTTCTTGGTTTGGGTGACAAACAAAATAGCCATTCAAATTATTCTAGATTTTTGACTTATGTTATCTTCCCAACTACTGTTTAGTGTTGAGGATTAATTTCTCAGAATTCTTTGGGTGTATATCTCTTTACTTGGCCCTTGAGAGATTTCAAGTGAGAACTCAGAGCAAGCTTATATCTATCAAGTATAAGAAGACTACCAACTTAACCTGAAAATCACAAAGGCTACATTACCAAATCTATGTGCTTCACATTTTCTGAAAAGAATAAAAACACTTTGGTGCTTTTAATAAGGCACATCAGTACTACTAATAATTCTAAGACATGAAAATATCTAACTGTGAAGTTGATTATGTACTCAAGCAGAAAGCTGTAATAAAAAGGTTTCTAAATTCACTCTCCTTCCATAATGTTTTCCCCCATATTACTGATGCAGATGTTGAGTTTCTTCAAAAATACAAAATAGTTGGACCCGTGAACTTCCTTTAAGAAGAATCTTTCACATTTTTACTAAACCAATATATTTCTATGAAATAAATTCTGTGAGTTATTCTTCTGAAACTGAGATTCAGTAGCGTAAGAAGAAAGGCAAATAATAAAATGTCCTGGGGCACCTGGGTGGCTCAGTCGGTTAAGCGTCCAACTCTTGCTTTCAGGTCAAGCCATGATCTCTCACAGCTCATAATATCAAGCCCCACATTGGGCTCTGTCCTGACAGCACAGAGCCGGCTTGGGATTCTCTCTCCCTCTATATGCTGCCCCCTCCAAAAATAAATAAAAATAAAATGTCCAAACATAACTCCAGATATCAAACATTTGTCTTATAGATCCATGTTCTATCCTTTTCCATCTTACTCTCTGTTTATCACATTACTACCCTCCCTTGGTTCTTGGGTTCTAGAATAGGTTGGCTTCTTGTTGGATATTGGCTATGGGGAAATGCAAACATGAGATCAGAAGGAGCAAGGAGTGTTACCTCTGAGTTTCCCATAAGGCTACTTACAGCCTTCTACCAAAGGTCACAACCCGATACACCTGCCGTTTTACATATGAAGCCCCGTCTGCAGGTTTTGATAAAGTTCTAGGCCCTCACCACTTCTGGCCAAGGGGTGGAAAGTTCTCCATGGCAGGTCTTACTAATTTCAGGGTACTTCTGTCTCCTCTAGTTTTCCTAAACCATATCCAAACTTTCATAATTGGTCTTTTATTCTTTTAAAGTTGCCCACTTTCACTGTGGGGACACATGCTGATTCAATATACCATGACTGCTAATATTGATATTGATTGTATGCTTTAGTTTTATTATATTTAATACATTTTGAAGATTCCATTGACCAAAGGAAAATTTGATCTTCAGTTTACTTAGTTTGGTATTTTCTTGATTTAACTAAAAATGTACATATGCAAATTAGGCATTGACAATTAGAAAGATCCTAAGTATATATTACCTCTTAATAGGGTTTCATTTAATTTGTATCTTAAGTGGTTCAATACTATTCAACAGATATTTGTTATTTTAATAACTCTTAAGCATAAAATCTCTGACCATTGATAGCACAATCTATGAGGTCATTTCTTACCTTGAGATGATTAACATCCAAGAGAGAGATGCAGATATATAATGTAAAATAGAATAAGATTCTAAACTAGGAAGAAGATTCATATGACATGTTATTTGAGCTGATTCTTAAAAGACATGTAGAGGATCAAGTAGATGGATCTTGTAGGATAATTAATTAAGACTCAGGGAAGATGAGAAAGGGATATGAATAGGAATGTTTAGGGGATGCTTTAGGAATAGAAACTGCAATATGATTGAAGTGAAAGGTATACAGGATTACTGTTAAGTTTGAATAGACTGAAGTCAAATAGTGGAAGGCCCTAAGTTTCAAAAAAAATTTAATCCTTCAATGGAGAAAAATCAACATTCTCTGGGCAGATGATTCATTTAGAATTATAAAGTATCTCATGTCATGATTAGATATAGTGTTTTGTTTTTGTTTCTTTTTTTGTTGGTGGTGTTGTGTTTTTGTTTTTAAGTAGTCTCCATGCCCAGCATGGAGCCCAATGCAGGGCTTGAACTCATGACCCTGAGATCAAGACCTGAGCTGAGATCAAGAGTCAGATGTTTAACCAACTGAGCCACCCATGTGCCCCCAGATATAGTTTTTTTTAATGTTAATTTATTTTTGAGAGAGAGAGAGAAAGCACATAAGCGGAAGAGGGGCAGAGAGAAAGGGAGACAGAGGATCTGAAGCAGGCTCTGTGCTGACAGCAGAGACCCAGGTTCCTACCCCCCAGATATAGTTTTAAAAAAGATTACACAAGCAGCAGGTAATCAGACAGGTGAAGCTGGAGGTAGGAATGCAGGAAAGAAATTAGAACCATGGTTCACTTAAGAGGTAATACGTCTCGAACACAGTAAAAATAAAACAAAACAAGACAAAACAAAAACTGTTGGAGAAGAATGTTTCTGAATTTGTTTTCTCTGAAAACAGAGCATGTGACAAGGCAGTAGATTTAGATGACATAGTCATGGGAGAAACTTGTACAGTTATAGGATAAAAAGATGAAAGAATGAACTTTAAAAAATGCATGTATTCAAGGAATTGACAAAGGCCAACTAAGGAGATTGAAAAGAGTAGGCTAGAAATGTAAGGGAAAATATAGGCAATTGTTAATTCCTAATCCCAGGGAAGACTGACTTGATACAAGAAGGAGGTTAAGCAAGATGTGATAGAGTCCAAATAAAAAATGGTCCAATTCTCTATCCATCCCTGTAGCTACCATCTTTGTAACATAACTTTGCAACTCCATCTGTAAACACATGAAGTCTATTCCTCTGCTCCTTGTTGTTGTTACTTGTTTTGGCTAATAGAATGCAACAGAAATGACAATATACTGGTTTTGTGTATAGGCCTCAATGCATGCTTCTACACTTTCTTGAAATCCTACTGTTACCATGTGAGTTCCTCTTACCTCAGCCAACAGCCAGCCAATTATTCTCTACCAGCCAGTTTCAAGTCAGCTGATCACATAGATTGAAGCAAGTCCTGTACGAGTCAACTCAACCAGGTCCAGATCAGGAGAACCACTGACAAGTAAACTTGTGATCAACACTTAATGGTTATTTTAGGTTACTAGGTTTTGGGGTAGCTTTTTATGTATAAATAGGTAACTGATACAGGAAGAAATCAGTGCAGGAGCAAGTTTAGAGAAGTAATGGCAAGAGGCAAGCTGTTAGATTATGAATTGTTGAGGAGTTGCTAGAAATTGGGCAGTGAATATTTTTAAATATCTTTCTTAAGAGAACAGAATTGGAAAAGTTGCTGAAGGTATTATTTTTATTGTGTGTATAGAATGGATTTTACTATGTTTTAGGGAGATAAGAAAAATCTAATGGAAAGTGAGATGAAGAGGCCAATGGAAGGAGATATAACTAGGATAACATATTCTCAAGAATGGGTGAGCTCAAATGCACAGGTGATTAGAGCAGTCTGGTAAAAGAATAGATTAAATTCTTTTTAAAGAGATAGGGGGGAAAAAGGCAGGTGATGATAAAGAGAAAGAATTAGGTTGAAGAGGGATACATTGAGATTGAGGTCATGTCTTTTCCATGAAGCAGTAAAATCATCTGTTGGATTACCCTGGCTGATTTTCTGTTCTAAAAGTAAAGTTTTGAACTTTGATGAAAGATATTTAAAATGTAGTCAATTGGGGGAGAAAGCAAAGAATGGCTGAGTGGTTCTGGGAGCTCTGAGCGTGGTTCTGTGAATCTGGATATCAAGAAACACACTAGAAGTGTGGAAATCATGTTGGATAGGAGGAGGAAATGCATGCAAGAAATAACTTACAGATATACAAGGGAACTTCTTATTTCTAAAGTTAGATTTCACTAAGCAGTCTTATTGGTAAATCATTTCTGATTATTTCTTCTATTCATTGTATATCTTAAATTAATCCTGTTGCAGTAAGTAAAATTAATATGGATCATGCGTGTGCAGAGTTAAAAATTTTATAATTTTAGAGTCTTGGCAATGTGTGTGTGTGTGTGTGTGTGTGTGTGTGTGTGTGTGGGTGGTGTGTGGAAGGGATGTTCAAAGTAGAGACTTTGCAACCAGGGTTAATGTTAGGAGAAGAAATATATTAATAAGAAATTAAAGAAAACAGTGCCCTCTGTCTGCTTATCAGGCTTGACAATCAGATTGAGAAGTTGATGAGAAAAAGTTCCTAGGTCCTTTGTATAGATACAGCAAACTATTTATATATCCAGGATGCTGGCTAGAGGGGGATGTTGATAAACGCAAAGAATGGGGTGAAGGTATATTTATACAAGAAAGGAAGCCTGGAATTTTTATGGCACTCTCTCAGGATTTCTTTTCTTTGACCTGTAGTCAGAAAAATCTATTGGATTCGATGTCTTTACTTACAGCATGGTAACATCAACTCATGGAATTGTTGAAAAAATCAAATGAGATGAGTGTACATGAAAGTGCATTGAAAATCTAAAACCTCATACAAATGAAAAGGATTTGCTACAGCCAAAGGCAACAATATTTAAGATAACTTTTATTAAAATTGATTTTTAAGTGATACAAGGAATAAGCCTTATATATTGCTTTAAAATAACTGGTTCTGTCTCAAAATGATCAAAGCAATTAATCTAAAATGTTTGTCATAGGAGATTAAAATAATATCCTGAATGTTACATGTTATAAAATTTGTGGATATGCTCTTTCATTGTATGTAGTCAACATTCACCTAAGAAGCCTGAATTCAATTACCTCTAACTCCGCCAGCCCTATATATCTTATTGCTATATTATGCAATGTTTGTATGAACTATTTTTCTTATCATTTTTTGTGCCACTTGAAAGTAAGTCCTTCATGATGAGAATTATTTGCTCTGTTGGTTGACATGGATATTGATAGAGCATAAAGCCAGTTGACCCATAATTTTTGAACATCGATATGTTCCCCTTGTCATCTTAAGCAGAGAAGGAAAGAGCATAATTCAACCTAATAGTTTTTAACTCTAGCATTACAGAACTCAGGTCTCAGTGGACATACATAAGAGGTGAGAAATTAAAAAATAATCTATTATTATATGAAGAAAGCTAACATTCACTTGTGAAATATATTGAGTACCTGCTCTTTGACAAGCACTGTGCTAAGTACTAGTTCATATCCAAATATAGTCTGGTCACTACCTTGGAAAGCTTACAAAGAATTGAAGTAAGATAAATATCTTTTTTAAAACATTAGCTTCATTTGCTTTTTCTTTTACAACACTTATTTTCAAGTTCTGATTTAGATTAACTGGGAGGACAAGATGAAAAAAGGTTATACCAAGAGAGATAATGGCATAGTGGTATGGCAGTAGTTTTAAGTCACCGTTACTGAGCCTTTCTAGTTTATGCGCATGAAGCTCTCTTCCTCCATTTAATTCTCCCTCTCTGTATAACTTCTCACCAACTTATTTAATTTTAGAGGTAATTTAAAAGTGAATGTTCCACACAATGTGGAAAGGATAGTCTCTTTGATAAATGTTACTGGGAAAGCTGGATGGCTATATGTGAAAGAATGAAATTAGATTATTTTATCTTACACCATATGTAAAAATCAATTCAAAGGACTTGAAAACAAGATAAAAAAAAAAAAAACCTTAAAAATCCTAGAAGAAAATGTAGGGGAAAATCTTCTTGACATTGGACTTGGCAATGATTTCTTGGATATGACACCAAAAACACAAGCAAAAAAAGCAAAAATAGACAAGTAAGTTTCCATTAAACTAAAAAGCTTTTGCATATCCAAAGAAACCACCGACAAAATGAAAAGGCACCCTGATGGAATGGAGAATATGCTTGTAAACCATATACCTGATAAAGGGCTAATATCAAAAATATATAAGGAACTCCTATGAATCAAGAGAAAACCATAAGTAAATAAAATAATCTGATTTTAAAAATGGACAAGGAACTTGAATATACATTTTTCCTAATGTGTATATATATATATATAATGCATATATTAAAGGTGCTCAATATCACTATTCATCAGTGAAATGCAATTTGAAACCACAATGAGGTATCACCTCACACCTGCTAGGATGGCTATCATGATAGACAGGTAGATAGATAGATATAACAAGTGTTGGTGAGAATGTGGAGAGCAGGGGACCCTTGTGCACTAATGGTGGAAACGTAGACTGGTGCAGCTGCTGTGGAAAACAGTTGAAGTTTCCTCAAAAAATTAAAATTAGTACCATATTGTGTTTCAGCAATACCACTTTGGATATATATCCAAAGGAACTGAAATCGTGATGTCAAAGAGATATCTGAGCTTCTGTGTTCATTGCAACATTATTCCCAATAGTTAAGCAACCTAAATGTTCTTGATGGCTGAATGGATAAGGAAATGCAATATATATCACGTTCATATTGGAATAGTATTCAGCCTTGTAAAAGAAGGAAATCCTGCCATTTGTGACAACATGAATGAACCTGGAGAATATTATACTAAGTGAAATAAGCCAGACACAGAAGGACAAATACTACATGGTACTACTTATATGAGAAATTTAAAAAAGTCAAACTCATAGCAGCAGAGTAGAATGCTGGTTTCCAGGGCCTGAGGGGAGGGAAAGTATGGAAATTTGAGTCAAAGTGTGTAAAATTTCAGTTACACAAGATGATACGTCCTAGAGATTTACCATACAGCATAGTGCCTATAGTTAGCAGTGTTGTATTACATATTTAAAAAGGGTAGATCTTGTGTTAAGTGTTCCTATCGCAAAAAAATAAAGAGGTCAGTAGAAAACTTTTGGAGATGAAGGATATGTATATGGCATAGCTGTAGTAATGGTTTCATGGATTTATACTTATCTCCAAACTCACCAAGTTGTATACATTAAATATGGACAGCTTACTCTACATCCATCATACCTTAATAATGTACTTAAAAAGTCTTTGCTCTTAGAGGATTTCACTGAAGTAACTGAATGTATATTCTTGATGAGTGACATTATATAAAGATACCTCAGATGTCTGACTTCATCATGAGTTCTCTACAGGAAGAATAGTATCTTATTCATCTTATATCCACAATAAATACCTAGAATATTATAGTTAATAAATAATTATTTCTGACTTTTGAAAAACAAAGTGAAGATTCTCAGACTGAATGGAAAAACATTATTTTTCTTTTCTTCCAGAAATGTATTTTGAGAGGAAATAAATGAGTTTTCCTAAAGATGTATCTAATTGTTTGGCAATAATTTGTGGTCCTTCAAAAATAGGACTAATTATCATGATGTAGACAGGGAAACTTAGGTGGCAATTTGTAATTTTTAGCAGCTTTTTACTTGCAGCATTTTAAAGTTGCCACAGCAGGAGGTAAAGTACAAAATCATGTTTATTTGAATAGAAATATTTAAAATGCTACTTTATGGAATCACTGAAGTAGAGTTCAGGCGAAATAAATGCATCTGTCCTCTGTTTATATTATTTAAAGTTCATATGTATACCATATAATAGTGATTGGAATTTGGGTTCCTCTAATACCCTCTTAAATGTACTTACATCTTAAATTGATATTCACTTACGGATATAGTCTAATACACCAGCCAAATATAGTAGCCCCTAGCCAGACATGGCCACTGAGTGTTTGAGTAATCTGAATTGAGATGTGTGTAAGTGTAAAATATACACTGGATTTAAATTAGTCAGAAAAAAATAAAATACCATCTTAACAATTTGTATATTACATGTTGAAATTATAACACCTTTTGATAAATTGGGTTAAATAAAACACATTAATAAAATTAATTTCATCTGTTTCTCTTACTTTTTTTTAATGTTTATTTATTTTTGACAGAGAAAGAGATACAGTATGAGTGGGGGAGGGGAAGAGAGAGAGGGAGACACAGAATGCAAAGCAGGCTCCAGGCTCTGAACTGTCAGTATAGAGTTTAGGCAGGGCTCAAACTCACCAACTGTGAGATCATGACCTGAGCTGAAGTCGGACGCTTAACCAACTGAGCCACCCAGGTGCCCCTCTTTTACTTTCTTAATGTGGCTACAGAAAAGTTTAAAAGCATACATGGGGGTTACCTTATACTTCTATTGAACAGTACTGTCTAATAAGTACAAAATAGAGTGGGATTTTTTTTGTCCCCTTTATAACACCATTTTATATTACAGGAGCCTAAGATTAGCAGCAATTTTTACAAATCCCAGTTTGGGTTTGTATTGATGTTATCATTTACTCAAATTATGAACTCCATTTTTTATTTCTATAGTTTATTTTCAAGTGGGTTTCCATATAACACCCAGTGCTCTTCCCCACAAGTGCCCTCCTCCATGACCATCACCCCCCTTCCCTTTTCCCCCTCCCCCTTCAGCCCTCAGTTTGTTTTCAGTATTCAAGAGTCTCTTATGATTTGCCTTCCTCCTTTTCCCTAACTCTTTTTCCCCCCTTCCCCTCTCCATGGTCCTCTGTTAAGTTTCTCCTCTTAGACCTATGAGTGAAATCATATGGTATCTGTCCTTCTCTGCCTGACTTATTTCGCTTAGCATGACACCCTCGAGGTCCATCCACTTTGCTACGAATGGCCAGATTTCTTTCTTTCTCATTGCCATGTAGTATTCCATTGTATATATAAACCACATCTTCTTGATCCATTCATCAGTTGATGGACATTTAGGCTCTTTCCATGATTTGGCTATTGTTGAAAGTGCTGCTATGAACATTGGGGTACATGTGTCCCTGTGCATCAGCACTTCTGTCTCCCTTGGGTAAATCCCTAGCAGTGCTATTGCTGGGTCACAGGGGAGTTTGATTGTTAATTTTTTGAGGAATCTCCACACTGCTTTCCAGAGCAGCTGCACCAGTTTACATTCCCACCAACAGTGTAGGAGGGTGCCCATTTCTCCACATCCTCACTAGTATCTATAGTGTCCTGGTTTGTTCATTTTAGCCACTCTGACCAGCGTGAGGTTGTATTTCAGTGTGGTTTTGATTTGTATTTCCCTGATGATGAGTGATGCAGAGCATCGTTTCATGTGTCTGTTGGCCATCTGGATGTCCTCTTTGGAGAAGTGTCTCTTCATGCTTCTGCCCATTTCTTCACTGGATAATTCGTTTTTGGGGTATGGAGTTGGGTGAGTTCCTTGTAGATTTTGGATACTAGCCCTTTATTCGATATGTCATTTGCAACTACCTTTTCCCATTCTGTCGGTTGCCTATTAGTTTTCTTGATTGTTTCCCTTGCAGTGCAGAAGCTTTTTTCTTGATGAGGTCCCAATAGTTTATTTTGGTTCTTGACCTCCTTGCCTTTGGGGATGTGTCACGTAGGACATTGCTGCATTGAGGTCAAGGAGGCTGTTTCCTGCTTTCATCTCTAGGGTTTTGATGGTTTCCTGTCTCACATTCAGGTCCTTCATCCATTTTGAGTTTACTTTTGGGTATGTTGTAAGAGAGTGGTCTAGTTTCATTTTTCTGCATGTTGCTGTCCAGTTCTCCCAGCACC
>CM053568.1:42577328-42610251 GCA_028646485.1 Cryptoprocta ferox
GATTCTTTTTCCTGCTTTGTCAAAGATTAATTGGCCGTACATTTGTGGGTCCAGTTCTGGGCTCTCTAATCTATTCCACTGGTCTATGTGTCTGTTTTTGTGCCAATACCATACTGTCTTGATGATGACAGCTTTGAAGTAGAGGCTAAAGTCTGGGATTGTGATGTCTCCCATTTTGGTTTTCTTGAATGTTACTTTGGCTATTCGGGGTTTTTTGTGGTTCCATACGAATTTTAGGATAGTTTGTTCTAGCTTTGAGAAGACTGCTGGTGCAATTTTGATAGGGATTGCATTGAATGTGTAGATTGCTTTGGGTAATAATGACATTTTAACAATGTTTATTCTTCCGATCCATGTGCATGGAATGTTTCTTAACATTTCTTTGTGTCTTCTTCAATTTCTTTCATAAGTTTTCCATAGTTTTCGTCATACAGGTCTTTTACAACTTTGGTTAGGCCTATTCCTAGGTATTTTATGTTTTTTCGTGCAATTGTGAATGGGATCAGTTTCTTGATTTCTCTTTCTGTTGCTTCATGACTGGTGTATAAAAATGCAACCGATTTCTGTACATTGATTTTGTACCCTGTGACTTTGCTGCATTCCTGGATCAGTTCTAGTAGGCTTCTGGTGGAGGCGGTCAGGTTTTCCATGTAGAGTATCATGTCATCTGCGAAACGTGAAAGTTTGACTTCATCTTTGCCAATTCTGATGCCTTTTATTTCCTTTTGTTGTTTGATTGCTGATGGTAGGACTTCCAGCACTATGTTAAACACCAGTGGTGAGAGTGGACATCCTTGTCATATTCCTGATCTCAGGGGGAAAGCTCTCAGTTTTTCCCCATTGAGAATGATATTAGCTGTGGGCTTTTCATAAATGGCTTTTATGATGATTAAGTAAGTTCCTTCTGTCCCGACTTTCTTGAGGGTTTTTATTAAGAAAGGATGCTGTATTTTGTCAAATGCTTTTTCTGCATCTATTGACAGGATCATATGGTTTTTATCTTTTCTTTTGTTAACGTGATGTATCACATTGATGGATTTGCGAATATTGAACCAGCCCTGTAACCCAAAAGCGAATCCTACTTGATCATGGTGGGTAATTCTTTTTGTATGCTGTTTAATTCCATTTGCTAGATCTTGTTGAGTATTTTTGCATCTGTATTCATTAAGGATATTGATCTGTAGTTCTCTTTTTTGGTTGGGTCTCTGGCTTGGGAATAAAAATGATGCTGGCTTCGTAGAATGAGTCTGGAAGTTTTCCTTCCATTTCTACTTTTTGGAATAGCTTGAGAAGAATGGGTATTAACTCTGCTTTAAATGTCTGGTAGAATTCCCCAGGGAAGCCATCTGGCCCAGGGCTCTTATTCATTGGGAGATTTCATTGGGAGAAATCAAATCACTGATTTGATTTCTTCACTGGTCATGGGTCTATTTTCTATCTCTTCCTGTTTGAATTTTGGTAGTGCATGTGTGTTTAGGAATTTATCCATTTCTTCTAGGTTTTCCAGTTTGTTGGCATATAATTTATCATAGTTTTCCCTGATGATTGCTTGTATTTCTGAGGGATTGGTTGTAATAGATCCTTTTTCATTCATGATTTTGTTTATTTGGGTGTTCTCGCCTTTCTTTCTGAGGAGCCTGGTTAGAAGTTTATCAGTTTTGTTTATTTTTTCAAAAAACCAACTCTTGGTTTCATTGATCTCTTCAACTGTTTGTTTGTTTTTTTTTTTTTTTTTTGGATTCTATATTGTTTATTTCTTTCCTGATCTTTATTATTTCTCTTCTTCTGCTGGGTTTGGGGTGCTTGTGCTCCTCCCCTTCTGGTTCCTTTAGGTGCTCTGTTAGATTTTGAATTTGCTCTTTTTCTAGTTTCTTGAAATAGGCCTGGATAGCAATATACTTTCCTCTTAGGACTGCGTTTCTCCCAGCTCCGCCTGGAATCCGCGTGCCAAGACCAAGGAAATCGCGCCAGCTAAAGGGGATGGATTTCTCTCCCTGCACCCTGCGGTTATAGATGGGATGATAGGATCCTGCCCTGTGGTTATAGATGGGATGATAGGATCCCTCTCCATTCTGGGCAGAGGTGTTTCTCTTCTCTAGAGACAGCTCTATGAGCATTTTCAGCCTCTCTTTCTCTTCCCCTCATCTCTCTGTGGCTTTGCGTGCTCTTCGAGGCTCTTAGTTTGATAGATGTGGGCGGGTGAAAATTACAGAGCTCCCTACTTCTACACCATCTTGCCCCAAGTCTAGGAAGTCCATTTTAAGAGAGCTACTGGTAAGCAGCTCACTACTGTCTCACAGTATATTTTATATATCAAAAATTGATATTTTCCACTTACTTGCAAGAAGATTTTGCCAAAGATTACCATAAAATATATTTAAACTCAATTGTTACAAATAAAGTCAAATAGAAACAAAACAAGATAGAGGAAGAATAGGTATCATTCTGAGATAAAGTGTTTAAATAATCATTTAGCTCAAACTTTCTTACAGGAAGTAAAGGAACACATACCAATGTCTTCTTGGCCTTATGGTAGAGTAAAACCACAATTTGGGATTATTCATTATTAGAAACTGAACTTCTTATGAGGTAGCTTGTAAATCTTTCTGTATGGTGGAGGCAAAAATAGGCAGAGAAACTCTGTGAGGTGACCTTATACCGTAACAATGTATTGCCACTGCATCTAGTTCTCCCACTGATGACCGAACTTATATGGCCTTTGTTATGCATTTGCATCTTTGTTATGAAATAATGGGGAAATGAATAGCAGCAGAAGCTCTCTTCATCAAATTCCATAGAGTATTTGAACTACAGAATGGTGAGAACTTTCAACAATACCATGAGTGACCAAGAAATACAAGGATTGAATTAATCAAAAATAATCACTCACTTCTGGTGGCGCGATCTGGGGAAGAGACTGAAGGCACAATGTCCAGCTGTCAATGTTGCAAAAAGAAGAAGCTCATGAAGCAGCTCAAGAAGCAGGCCAAGGAGATGGTCAAGATATGGCATTCAAGCAGAAATAGAAAGAGGAGCAGAAGAAACTGGAGGGGGAAAGCCCCCCTGGCCAGAGGTGGAATTAAGAAATCTGGCAAAATGTAGGCTGGAACACATTGTGCCTGAGGCAGTGATGATCCTTACTTCCATTCCTGTTTAAACATCTGGATTCCCTGTCATGGCATCTGTTGCCACCTACAGCTAGAATGAAGTGTTGTGTTAAAAAAAAAATCATAAAGAAAAACCCATAAGTTGATGTCAGTTATTCAGTACATGGGGTACAAGGGTGGCTCAGTCAGGTGAGCGTCTGACTTCGGTTCAGGTCATGATCTCATAGTTCATGAGTTTGAGTCCTGCATCGGGCTTGCTGCTATCAGTGCAAAGCCCACTTCAGATCCTCTGTCCCACCCTCTCTCTGTCCCTCCCCTGTTTGTGCTCTCTCACTTTCAAAAATAAATAAACATTTTTTAAGTTATGCAGTACAAATGGAGAAAAATATTTTAGCAGTTTTAAAGAAAACCTGAAGAATCTATTGAAATGGATCATGTATGAGAAGTTTTGAAAATTACCTATTGGTTTAGTCAAGTCTGAAAGAGATAAAAATTGATGTGAGCAGAAGGAAGTGAGAATGTGATAGAAATGCTGGAGAAGAGTTAGGTGAAGGGCAGAACTAGTAAATGCTGAAAAGTTTAAGTTTTGCTCTAAATGTAATGTCAAGCCATTGATTTTGAGCTCTGGAACTCTAGAAAATCATTTTACATAAAACATCAGTGTGAATGGGGCTCCTGGATGGCTTAGTCAGTTAAGTGTCCGACTTCAGCTCAGGTCATGATCTCGTGGCTCATGAGTTCGAGCCCCATGTTGGGCTCTGCTGACAGCTCCGAGCCTGGAGGCTGCTTCAGATTCTCTCTCTCTCTCTCTCTCTCTCTCAAAAATAAATAAATATTAAAAAAACATCAGTGTGACTGCTCTGGGGGCTAAGGAAGAAACTAAGATAATGCCTTTTTAAACACAGTTATTAAGATGTGATACCATTAGTTGCATACAGGAGTATGAAGCTCAGGGATAGACATGTAACTTTGGATAACATATGGAGAGTGGAAGAAATCTTCAGGGAGTATATATAAATAGAAAAAATAAGGGGCCCTGAACTCTGGGCCTCTTGGGTAGTTCAATAAAGTGTCCAACTCTCGATTTTGGCACAGGTCATGATCTCATGGGTCATGGGATCAAGCCCTGCATCAGGCTTTCTGCTGTCAGCACAGAGCGTGCTTCAGATCTTCTGTCACCCCCTCTCTTTGCCCCTCCCCCGCTCACTCACACACATTCTCCCTCTCTCTCTCTCGCTAAAAAAAAATTTGTTTCAATTTTTTAAAAATTTAAATTCAAGTTAATTAACATACAGTGTAAAAATGATTTTAGGAATAGAATTTAGTGATTCATCACTTACATATCACACCCAGTGCTCATCCCAACAAGTGTCTTCTTAATGTCACTTCCCCATTTAGCCCATTCCCCACCCCATATCCTCCAGCAACCCTGAGTTTGTTCTCAGTATTTAAGAGTCTCTTAAGATTTGTCTCCCTCTCTGTTTTTTATATTGTTTTGCTCCCCTTCCCTATGTTCATCTGTTTTGTATCTTAAATTCCATATACAAGTGAAATCATAAGATATTTGTCTTTATCTGCCTTATTTTGCTTAGCGAAATACACTCCGTTTCCACCCATGTTGTTGCAAATGGCAAGATTTCATTCTTTTTGATCTCTGAGTAATATTCCATGAGATATATGTGTACACACACACACACACACACACACATACCACATCTTCTTTATCCATTCATCGGTTGATGGATGGTGTGGGCTCTTTCCATACTTTGGCTATTGTCAGTAGTACTGATAGAAACATTTGGGCACATGTGCCTTCAAAACAGCACTCCTGTGTCCTTTGGATAGATACCTAGTAGTGTAATTGTTGGGTCATAGGGTAGTTCTATTTAAATTTTTTGAGGAACCTCCATACTGTTTTCCAGAGTGGCTGCACCAATTTGCATTCCCACCAACAGTGCAAAAGGGTTCCTCTTTCTCCACATCCTTGCCAACATCTGTCCTTGCCTGAGATGTTAATTTTAGCCATTCTGACAGATATGAGGTGATATCTCATTGTGGTTTTGATTTGTATTTCCCTCATGATGAACTATGTTGAGCATTTTTTCATGTGTCTGTTAGTCGTCTGGATGTCTTCTTTGGAAAAGTGTCTCTTCCTGTCTTTTGCCCATTTCTTCACTGGATTATTTGTTTTTTGGGGGGGTTTTGAGTTCAATAAGTTCTTTATAGATTTTGGATACTAACCCTTTCTCTGATATGTCATTTGCAAATATCTTCTCCCATTCTGTCAATTGCCTTTTAGTTTTGTTGACTGTTTCCTTTGCTTTTCAGAGATTTTTATCTTGATGAGTTAGTTCCCAGTAGTTCATTTTTGCTTTTGTTTCCCTTTGCCTCTAGAGACATGTCAAGTAAGAAGTTGCTGCAGCTGAGGTCAAAGAGGTTGTTGCCTCTTTTCTCTAGGATTTTGATGGCTTCCTGTCTTACGTTTAAGTCTTTCATTCATTTTGAGTTTATTTTTGTGTTTGGTGTAAGAAAGTGATCCAGGTTCATTCTTCTGCATGTTGCTGTCCAGTTTTCCCAACATTGTTTGATGAAGAGACTCCCTTTTTCCCATTGGATATTCTCTCCTGCTTTGTCAAAGATTAGTTGCTCATACGTTTATGGGCCCATTTCTGGGTTCTCTATTCTGTTCCATTGGTCTATGTGGCTGTGTTTGTGCTAGTACCATACTCTCTTGATGATTACAGCTTTGTAATACAGCTTGAAGTATGTAATTGTGATGCTTTCAGCTTTGGTTTTCTTTTTCAGGATTGCTTTGGCTATTGGGGGTCTTTTCTGGTTCCATACAAATTTTAGGATTGTTTGTTCTAGCTCTGTGAAGAATTCTGATGTTATTTTGATAGGGATTGCATTGAATATATAGATTTCTTTGGGTAGTATCAACATTTTAACAGTTGTCTTCCAGTCCAGGGGCATGGAATGTTTTTTCCATGTTTTTGTTTCTTCAATTTCTTTCATAAGCTTTCTATACTTTTCAGTGTATAGCTCTTTCACCTCTTTGGTTAGGTTTATTCCTAGGTACTTTATAGGTTTTGGTGCAATTGTAAATGAGATCGATTCCTTGATTTCTCTTTCTGCTGCTTCATTGCGCATAGAAAAAAACGCGCTTTTTTTTTGAAAAAACAAGGGTCCTTGAACTCTGGAATATTTGTGTTTCACCTAGAGATGCTGAAGCCAGACAAGAAAACTTAGAAGCAGCAGTTTGTGGGACAGAACAAAAACCAGGGGCATGATGCCATGGATCATGGCTGCTACGAAACTATGTCAGGAATGGGGGCATTATCAAGTGTGCCAGATACTGCAGATAGTATAAGTAAGAAGCAAACACAGAGGCAGCCATAAGATGCATCATCACGGAGGTCATTGTTGACACAAACAAGAGTAGTTTCAGTAGTGCAGGTTAAGAGGAAGATTGGGAAATGACAGTGTAGATCCTGGAGGCACAATTATTAATAACTTTTTCAACACTTTTCTATTTAAGGAGCAGTAGCAACAACAAAAGGAAATGACAACTGAGTGGATACAGGATTAAGATGAACTTTTTTTGTTGTGTTTTGTTTTTGTTTTTAAATGATGGGAATGCTACAATTGAGAAGGAAAGATTGAATGTCCTGGAGCAGATAAATAAAGGACCTATATCCTCCAAAGGAGTAGACAGGGACAAGAAGATGGAAGCCTGAACATATATGAAAAGGCTGGCCTTAAAATAAAGTAGGGACATTTCATTCCTTGTCATAAGAAAGACAGAGATAGTACGTGAAGAGATACAAGTGGGTGGTAGGTTTATTGAAGGAATTCTGAAGGCATTTCTTTTTCTCAGATTTTCTTAACGAAGTGTAAAGCAAGGTCATCAGCTGAGATGAAAGGTGGGGATTTTTCTTATTACAAAAGGAATAAAGCAGTTGACTCTAATAAAGAGAAGCTGCCTGAACCTGTTTTCAAGGCTGTATACTACATTTTCCTTCCAAGTAAACCTGCTGCTATGTGATTCTAAATGATGGGAGGCTTATCTACAACCCTGATTCTGATAATTGTCTGTCACTTCTAATACAACGGGGTTTATAAGTGGGTTGTCAGGGCTGAAATATACCTCAAACTATCACTTTACTCATGTTTTCCTTATTTTTTGAGTCATCAGTATTTAGAGAAATTCTAGAGGATAGCTAAGAGATTATCCATACAATGGCAGGCTGAGGTTTAAAATAAAAGAGATTAATATTTATGTTTCCCTGAAACAATGTTTATATAGAAATTTGAACATAGATTCTATTCCTGTCCATGCACATAAAAGATGTAAAAATATCACAGCTGGAGTAGGCAAGATAAATGCATCTATTTTATTTCCTTGGAGCTACAGAAAATCTGATATCAGAGGACAAATGTGAAGATAGGCCTTTGAATTGTGATTATTGTATATTACTGCAATTTATTTTTTAAGGTAATCTCGTTTTTATATGACAATTTCAGGCTGAATTATAACTTATGTACTAGAGTGCTCATTCTCTAGTTGTTGGAACTTAAGGTAGCACTGGAGTTTTTATCTTGAGGACATTGATGAATCTTTAAAGATCAGTGGTTATGAGGAGAGTTTAGAAATACTACTTTAAAGACACAAAAACATTAATTTTGTCTTTTGGCAATAGCTCATACTTTTCTATTTGATTAATTGGTGTTTTGAATTTATCCTTTATCAGTTGATAATTAGATAAAATTTTTAGATGTGCAGTTTCAATCTGCTTTGGAACAACCCCTTTGTGACTTTACTCTCTTTTAGTGTTGAGGGCTTTCTTAACAGGTGTTTCTATAATAAATTTATAGTATGTCCAATTTGGAGACCTATGAGACAATTGATCCCTGAAAACCAAAGGCAATTCTAGGTATAACACAATACACCTCGGACTCTAGAGTCATGCAATCCTGAATTCTAGTTCTTCTATCTACACTGAATTATATGGTTTTGAGTCGGTCACTTATGCTCTCTGAAACTAAATTTTCTTTTGTATAAAATGGAGTAAATAAGAATACCTTTAGAGATGTGTTAAGGGTAAATTGAGAAGGTGAATATTAAACATGTCTGCAAAGTATTGAACGTATGTGTGCAATAGCAGTAATGAATGGCACCTGCATTTTTGGAAAATAGCATATGTGGAATTTCTTCATGGAGGGAGTGCGTCCCGGATATTTAATTTCCTCATGTCTTCTGTTGATCTTTTCTTGAAAAAATGTTTGTTTGTTTATGTATTTTGAGGGGGGGAGAGAGGGAGGGGGAGAGGGAGAGGGAGGGAGAGAGAATATGAGCCAGGGAGGGGCAGAGACAGAGAGACAGAGAGAATTCCAAGTAGGCTTCTTGCTGTCAGCACATAGCCTGATGTAGGGCTTGAATTCATGAGCCCATGAGATCATGACCTGCTCTGATATCAAGAGTCAGATGTTAAACTGCCTGAGACAGCCAGGCACCCCTCTTGTAGGACTTTTCATTTTAATTATTAAAATGTAAACTTATTATAGGTAGATATAATTTTCATCTTCTTTCCTCATGCTTGATGCATGAAAGTATGTTAATATATATGTAAGATATGAACCATAATAGTAAAACTGAACCTATGAACCCATCAAGTCAGTTTAAGAACTGAAATATAAGAACTGCTTTGTCAGGGAGTGCTCCTTCACTGTCCTCCTGACTCATGGTCAGGGGTAACTGCTGTTTTGAGGTTTGGATTTATCATTTTCCCTTTTAAAAATATACTTTTATCACATATAAAGTATCCCCAGTTTGTATTTGCCAAGACTTCAGAGTATGTTAAATGCCCCCTCAGTTTTATCAGTTTAACTCATTGTAATGGATTTAGATTCTCTTAAGGTAATTTGAACTTTTCCCCAGAAATAATGATGTTTTGTGGGTATGAAGGAACCTAGAATAGACAAAGGCAAAGTTTTGTTATTTATTTGGGAAATTCTAGCAAGTACTATATTTGACCAAGTAGACCTTGGGGGACTCTAGAGAAAAAACAGTTTGACTCCCTAGGTAGTCTCAAAATAATTTGGACCAGGTTTGTGTAAATCCAGAAGACAAAGAAGCAAACAACACTTTACCCATAATTCATAGCAGGGTAGGAGGTTTATATGTCCATTTTTCTGGTGTCTTATATTTGTTCTGGTGTCTGAAGCAAACAGGACATCTAAGATGCCATTGTGGTCTTCCTAATCAATTCTCTTTCCATTACAACTATTACATTTGTCCCCTCTTTCCTTTCTCCCACAAGTAATACATTACTTTCAACTGTGCTTTGTTAGTTGTAAAAAAGGATACCAGAAGTATTCCCCTATGTGAAACCCATCCCTTACTACTGGAGAGGAGTAGCCTACATGCATTTAGTGAATTTTTTATTCTTTCCTCCACTGCATTATTTTATTTCATTAAGAACATTTGGGGGATAGCAACATAAAACTATCTATATACGATTCCAAATTAATAAATATAAATTTTCTTTTACCAATCATGTATTTTCATAGGAATATTGACTATGAGATAGGAGACCATATATCTTTTTGAGAAGGAGGAATTTGCATTACAGTTAATAGTCATAAAATATTATTTTATTACACATCTAGGTAACAATACAAACATTAAGGTGAATTTTAGCTGACATTATTAATTATCAGTTTTTAGGTGACCTCTGCTAAAAATGGAGATTCTGGTTCCCAGTTTTGCTTTTATAGTTCTGAGAGATTTTCTGAAATAATGTTCTAATTTATTTCTTCACAAAATTAGTTCTGGTTTTGAGTACTTTGGTGGTATTTTGGTAGCGTTGCATCAGCATTGTTATATACATGTCATTGTACGTGGCATAACACTGTATTTTTCTTTGGTTTATTTCCCTGTGAATTTTGTTGTCTCTACCAAACACAAAGCAAAATTGAGACTCAGATCTTCTTTCTAGTCTTCCACATGCCTTCAGAAAACAAATTTATACACATGGCTTGTATCAGGGATCACAGTGTGAACTTAATATTGTATCTATATGGTGATTTATCTATTATGGAAGTTGAACTTGGCCATCAGTCAAATGTAATTAGTTTAGCAATGTACCGAGCACTGGATTAGGGTTGGGAGACTTGCTACCGATAATCCATCCAGGAACTCCTGCTAAAATATTTGTGAGAATATCTGTATTGGTTTTTCTTTGCTGGTATAACAAATTTACAAAAACTCGGTGGCTTAAAATAACACACATTTGTTATTTTAATTGAGTTCTGGATATTAGAAGTATGGAATGTCTTAGTAGGCTAAAATCAAGGTGGGAGAACGGCTGTTACTTCTGGGGGCTCTAGTGGAGAATCTGTTTCCTCCACTTTTCCATTGTTTGGAAGCAGCCCAATCTTTTGATTCAAGGTGCCCTTCCACTATTAAGGCCTTCAAGGGCCCAGTGGCCAGTATACTCTTTCTCAGGCTGTGTTACCCTGATATTGACTTTCCTTTTTTCCTTTTTTCACTTATAAAAACGCTTCGATAACCTTGGGCCAGGACAATCTCCTTACCTCTTATTCATAGTCTCCTTATTTTAAGGTCATTTTATTAGCCACTTTAGTTCCCCCTTCCCATATATTTACAGGTTCCAGAGATGAAAATGTGCACATCTTTGGGATGTCATCCCTTTGCCTATGAGAAGTACTCCATCAGTCCAAGTACCCTGCCTTGTTTTTAGACCTCCAAAGTAAAGAGCTAAAAGTAGCATTTGTAGAATTTGGGTATAAAACATCTTTTTCATTATGCTTTACATACAAGTGCTGCAAAATTTTATTTTTGGTTGATTTATTTGGATAATTATCCTTAGTTCTCCAGTTGATTTTGCATTTAAGTTAAAATAACATAGATTTAAGCTCTTAACCAAACATAAGAGTTCCAGTTTTAGAATTGTATTAATTTTAGAAACAAAGGACAGTAAAGGGATACTTATGAATAATAATTAAGTAGGTTCTAAAATAAATTATAAGTGAATAAAATTTCAGAACCTAATGACTCAGCTTCTGTATAAAACATATTAAAAATGACACCATGATTTGCCACTATTGTGTTTTCTTTAAATCCTTCTGACCTTATTTATTTTGAGTTTCAGGGTCAAACAGAAAGTATAAGGTATTTGATTTGAGCATATGAATTTTTAACTTAAGGGTATCTGAATCCAACTCTGTCAGGACCTTCTGACCTTATAGCTTGAAATGATTTGATTTAGTCGGCAGACATGATGGTCACTGTTTCATGTATAAACAAAAGCCATTTTTTTTGTCTTTCAAACTGGATTTAAAATTCACTGACATGGTAGAAATAGAATTTATGCTGAATATCATGGACTAATTAACATTATATTTATCTTGTGATAAAAATTGTCCTTTTCACTGATGCTGAGCCAACATAGATTGCAGCATGCATTTTTAAAAGATTCCAGAGGCCCATCCTTTTGTTTATTTCAAGATCTCAGGGTATGCCTTTGCTAACTCATTTATTTGGGGGGAATGTTTTTGATGAGTCCTGAATGCATAAAGGCATAGGTCAATGAATTATGATTGGCGAAGGAGCCTTTATTTTATACATTGGCCATAAATTTGGAACAAAAGTGATGTAGTAAAAGATTCTCCTAATTTGTAAGCACAAAAAGAAACTTTGGAGCATCACTGGTCTGCATCCTCCCAAGGCTACATTTCCTATGATTTCTGATGTGATAGTAAACTGACATTTGCATTTCTCAGTTCATCCTACATCATGAGGTTTTAGGCACCCTCTTTTAAGATAAATTGTATGGCTAACCACTGAGGCCCAAGGATATGTTACCATATTGGTTTTATGTACATAATGAACATCCTTTTACTGAGAAATAATTTTATATATCTGTGTTAGAACTTATATGTTTGGTCATTAAATTAAACCTCTCATTGTACATGTTTAACCAATCCAAACTTTTCAAAGAGGTTAAAAATATCCAGGATCTCGTTATATTGTGCATTAACTCCATGATTGAATTTTTATGTTTTATTATCAGTTAGCTTTCATTTTATTTTACTTGAACTCAGAATTAAAAGCTAAACTTGGATGGAATCTCAGCTCCACCTTTTTAAGGTCTCTAATTTTCATTTTCTTGGATATTAAATAGCAAATAGTAACATCTATCTCTCTAAATTATAATGACTAAAAAAAGAACATGTTTCATTATCTAACTTAGTATCTTGTTCATAGAAGTTATGCAAAAAACCTTCGTTCCTTGGTTTTTATTTTGTGTTATATTTTCCTTCTCTCTTCTTTTCATTTACTAGAGTGGTAAATCCAGCTTACTTTTTCAAGGTGCATTGTGTTGCTTTCTGCCTATAACTTATGGTTGGATAAGATGAAAAATTGGTCATTGACATTTATTGTGATGAAATAAAGGGTAAAAAAAAAAAAAGGATTGAGGCTTTGAATATAAATATCCCAGAGGAAAAAGGAAAATTAGAGGTCCCCAATCCTTATAGGGCAATGAGATACATCCTTAGGATGGTAACTCTAGGATACATCCATCAGACCTAGAGAAATAAATAAAATAATTTCTTAACTCTTATTAATGGCTTGTTGAATAGCATTGGCCTACTTAGTGGATAATATTTCTACATAGTCATGGGCTTTTCTCGTGAGAATTGGCATTTCCTTCCTTTTAATTCCTCTGCATCTCAGAAAGCCCTGCTGGTTTTGGTGAGAAATCTTTTACTAACACAGGCTCAGTGGGGATATTTGAGAGTGAAAAAAAAACAGATGGTTGTAAGAAGATGTATGCACTTTTCTTAGGTTATTATACCTGCATTAGCATACGTTCATCTTCAGTCACTTGTTAAAAAAAGAAATTTAGAAGAAAAACATCTTAGGTACCTCAAGGGTTATCGGTAAAGAATTATTCAAATTTAAAACACAGGTCATGAAACTCTAGTTGAAAGTCCTGAATATACATTATTTATTGCTTATTTGTTATAAAATGTAAGCTTCTTGGGGCACCTGGGTGGCTCAGTTGGTTAAGCATCTGACTCTTGGTTTCAGCTCAGGTCATGATCTCACAGTTCCTGGATTCAAGACCCATATAGGTCTCCATGCTGGCAGTGTGGAGCCTGCCTGTTATTTCTCTTTCTCTGCCCCTCCCCAGCTTACTCTCTCTCTCTCTCCCTCTCTCATAGGAAATAAATAATTTTTTTTAAAAAAATCGAAAGGACATTTGAGTAGAAGACAACTAGCCACAATGCAGCATTGTTTTGTGAGGGCTTGAGGAAGTAGATGCTTTACTTCTCTTTGGGAGGTAGAATTAGGCATTTTAAAAAAGAGGCATCCAGCCTGAGCCTCTAAGGAAGAGTGATGGGATAGAGGAAGGAGATCAAGTAACATTTAGGCATAAGAAGAGACAACGAAGTGTCTAGAACTCTTGTGTGGAGAGGGTTTGGGAGAGGTTTGCCAAACGTGTTAAGTCAAGGTAGAGATATCAAAGGGCCCAGGGAAGAAGAGAGGTAACAATTCAGGTTGAAGTTACAGGACCTGAGCTAGAAATACAGAAATCAGAGCCATCTGAGGAGAGTTGATAATTGAAGTTTTATGATAGACATAATGGGTTATAGAGAGAATGACAAGGAATAACGCAAGGATCCAGAGAACTTAGGGATGGCCTACACTAAAGAATTGAGAGGAACTGGGAGATAAGAAAGAAAACAGAGAAAGAGGAATCAGAGTACAGTAGTAGACAAACTAGAGGAGGGTTCTCAGACCCCGAGGCGAGAAAGGATTTGAAGGTGGTCAACCTTAAATGTGTCACATTGTAGGAGGATCAAGAAATGTTTTGTGAATAAACGAATGTGGTTGAACCGGAGGTAGACATTTGCTGTGTGCAAATATTGCCACTCCTACCCTTGGACTCTATTGACTGATAAAGTTATTGATTGTAAATATCTTCTCATTGATTTGTATACCTTTGTCCATGTCATTTATGGTTACTTCAGAAAAGAGAAATCCAGAGCACATGTATTCTTTTCAATTTCATGTATCTTTGTACATACTTTCTCAAGTGCTTTGTACATGATTTTATATTCTGTTGTAACTACAGTTTTTCTTTGCACAAAAGATTTGCTAACAAGAGCTATGATTTCTCAAGTGAACCCAAACATTTCTAATTAAATGTGTGTTTAGTATCTTTCAGAGAAAAATTCCTAATGCTTCCATTAGAATTAGTAAGCAGTACATGTCTACGATAATAACAATAGAGTTTGGTGACTTTTAATCTCTGGATAGAAAACTCCTTTTGAGAATTAAAAAAGTCTTGCAGAATTCTTGTGCTTTAATTTCCATAATACTGTTTTTGATAATGTGTTAAACTGAAAGAGAGTGATTAAGATATTTTTTTCAATAAGTATAAGGGAAAAGTCAGGAACAAAGTTAGTCTCTAAATTAAAATACTTAGTTTTTGCTATTTATTAATATTTTTAGCTGATTCTCTAACTGCTTCTGTGCATATGTCATACTGACCCAATTTAATTGTAAGATTGTAGGCAGGCACTATTTTTATAACTTTTTCTTTTCTTTTCTATTTTTTTTGTTTCGATTTTTGTTTTGTTTTTATTTTAATTGGCCATGTAACAGCACAATATCCTATAAGTGAAGCACAATAGTAAACTGAATGTCTGTTGAATGGAGCCGAAAGAATTTTCTACATTTATATGTCCCTCTGTTTCTTTTCATTTTCTGTCATTAAACATAATTAGAGTCATCCCATCTCATTTTTATGAGCAAAGACTCATAATTGGACTTGTTATAAAAAGGATGCTTTCCATCATGTTATCAACAAAATAAATATTTTGAACTTAAAACCAAAGAAATTAGATAAATATGGAATACTACAAGTTAGAACAAAATTTGACACAGAAGAAGTATATCCCATGTAATAAAAGAAGTAAAAGGTCAGAACATTGCAGAATAAGAGTGAGATATGAGAGCATGCTTTATTTTTTGTTTATTTTTCATAACTAACACATAACTCATTCTTTTTACCTCTGACAGTAACATTTGTGCAGAAAGGTCATTTTCATTAACCTTAGGTTTGTAATTTCCAGCCTCCCTGCCCAAAGGCATTGCTGTTATTTACAATTTTTCTTAGTCTATGCAAAACCAAACAACCATCAGTGTAAGGCTAATATATGTTAAGTGCCTTAGGCACATTTCAATTAAGTATTAACATAGATTGGAAAATTTCCAAAACATTTAATGAATATTACTTTCAATCATTTTTATTAAAATTAATAGCACGTGTTAAAAAGTTGTATACCAGGGAGCTGGGGAATTGAATTCTTAACTTATAAAAGGCTACTTGTACTAATGTAGAAATAATTTTAGTACAATTCAGCTGCATAGTACCTGGTCCCATTAAATCCTGCATAACATAGTAGTTATGTGCAAATTAATTTTGTTTCAGTACTTTTACATAGGGACTTCTGATTTTAATGAGTATTTACTAGATACCAAAAATACTGAACTGAAATGTGAACAAGCTGAAAACTTGTTCATTTATGCATCATTAATGGTATTTTCTCAAAGATGAACTTTGAGATAAATCATTTTATAAAAGAACAAGAACTGTTCAAGTTAAAGATTATACAAATATAGAAACATTAAAATCAATATAAGATGAGCCAATGATACAGATTTGTGTCTGTGAGAAATCTTAAAAAGTACAAATAAAGACTGATTTAAATGGAATATATTTTTGAAATGTCAAAATAAATCAGAAATTACAATGGCCCAAATTTACTTCTCAAAACAGTATTATATAGAATATGAACTTTAAGAGAAAACAAAAGCCATTGGCCTTAACCCTTTATTTTATTTTAAAATAAAAGACCTCCAGCTACGTACCAGCATACAAAAGTATGGGTATAACACACATTTTAAAAAGTAGTATCTTATCAGATTTAGTGTATAATATCTATAATCTTATATATATCATATATCATATATTTATGTATGTAATATGATATATATATACATATATATATAATTTTGAAGTTTAGGTACTAATTTTTCAGCCTTTTAAAGATATTACTCACAAACACTGATTTTCCTTCCATTCGAGTTAATGCTATATACAAAACAGATATGAACAAGTTAAAGATTTGTTGGGAGTTTTTGATTACCTATTCAATTTCACTACTGGTGATTGGTCTGTTCAAACTTTCTATTTCTTCTTGATTCAGTTTTGGGAGCTTATATGTTTTTAAGAATTTATCTGTTTCTTCTAGATTGTCCAATTTGTTGGCATATAATTTCTCAAAATATTCTCTTGTAAGTCCTTGTATTTCTCTGGTGTTTGTTATTTCTTCTCTTTCATTTGTGATTTTGTTTATTTGGGCCCTCTCAATCTCTCTCTTTTTCTTGATGAGTTGGGATAAAAGTTTATCAATTTTGTTGATCTTTTCAAACATCCAGCTCCTGGTCTCACTGATCTTGTCTATAGGTATTTTTAGTTTCCCTTTCATTTATTTCTACTATAATATTTATTATTTACTACTTTCTGCTGGTTTTGGGTTTGTGTTCTTCTTTTTCTAGCTCCTTTATGTGTAAGCTTAGGTTGTTTATTTGAGATTTTTCTTGCTTATTGAGATAGGCCTGTATTGCTATAAACTTTACTCTTGAACCGTTGTGTTGGTTTTCATTTGTATCCTTGTATTTTTTAATTTATTCTTTGATTTCTTGGTTGACCTATTTATTGTTTAGTAGCATGTTATTTAACCTGCATGTATTTGTTCTCTTTCCGAGTTTTTTTTTTTTTTGTAGTTTGTTTATACTTGCATAGCATTATGGTCAGAAAGATGCTTATTTTCTGAAAAGATGCAAATTCTTTCTGAGTTTGTTGAGACTTATTTTGTGGCCTAATATGTGATCCATTCTAGAGAATATTCCATGTGCACTTGACAAGAATGTATATTCTGCTGTTTTAGGTTGCAATGTTCAGAATATATCTGTTAGATCCATCTGGTACAATGTGCCATTCAAGGCCCCTGTTATTGATTTTATGTTTATATGATATAGATATTTACAATTGTATCTTCTTCTTGGATTGTTCCCTTTATGATTATATAGTGTCCTTCTTTGTCTCTTGTTACAGTCTTTGTTTTAAAGTCTGTTTTGTCCAATATAAGTATTTCTACTCCAGCTTTCTTTTGACATCCATTTTCATGATAAATGGTTTTCCAACCCTTCACTTTTAAAGTGCATGTGTCTTTAGGTCTGAAATTAATCTCTCATAGGCAACATATAGATGGGCCTTGTTTTTTTTATCCATTCTGTTATTCTGTGTCTTCTTTTCAAAACTTTAGAAGCATCTGGGTGGCTCAGTCAGTTAAGTAGCCAACTTTGGCCCAGCTCATGATCTTACAGTTCATGAGTTTGAGCCCTGCATCGGGCTCTGTGCTGACAGCTCAGAGCACCTGGAGCCTGCTTCAGATTCTGTGTCTCCCTCTCTCTCTCTGACCCTCCCCTGCTCACATTCTGTCTCTCTCTCTCAAAAATAAACAAACATTTAAAAAATGTTTTTAAATTTTAAATATTTATTTTTGAGGAAGAGAGAGAGACAGAGTGAGTGTGAGTTGGGGAGGGGCTCAGAATGAAGGAGACAGAGGATCTGAAGCAGCCTCTGTGCTGCCAGAACAGAACTTGATGTGGGGCTTGAATGCACAGATTGAGATCATGACCTGAGGCAAATTTGGATGTTTAACTGACTGAGCCACCCAGGCACTCTTTTTTAAATGTTTATTTATATATTTATTTTGAGAGAGAGAGTGAGAAAGAGTGTGTGAGCAAGTATGCATGCGTGTGAGCAGGAGAGGGGCAGAGAGAGAGAGAGAGAGAGAGAGAGAGAGAGAGAGAGAGAGAATCTGGAGCAGGCTCCATGCTGTCAGCACAGAGCCCAATGCAGGGCTTGTTCCCACAAACTGCAAGATGATGACCTGAGCTGAAATCAAGAGTTAGAAGCTCAAGCAACTGAGTCACCCAGGTGCCCCACCCTGTGTCTTTTAATTGGAGAGTTTAATGTATTTACACTGAAAGTACTTATTGACAGATGTGCACTTATTTTGTTTTACGGTTGTTTTTGTAGTTCTTCTCTGTCCTTTCCTTGTTCTGTTCTCTCACAATTAATTGGGTTTCTTTAGGAATATAATTGGAGTCCCTTCTCTTTATTGTTTGCATATATTTTACTGGTTTTTATTTGTGTTTAGGATTCAGTTTGTATATAACATCTTCTGCATATAGCGGTCTATATTAAGTTGATGGTTATTTAAGTTTGAACCCATTCTTTTCTCCTCTCCCCACACAAATTTAGGTATCTGGTATCATTCTTTACATCCTTTGATTTTGTGAGTCCTTTGAGTTTTACATATATCATTACTGCTTTTGTGTTTCCTACTTTTCTTCTACATATAGTCTTCCCTTTCTACTCAGAGAGTCCTCTTTAACATTTCTGTGGGGCTGATTTCGTTGTCATGAATTTCTTTAGCATTTGTTTGTTTGAGAAATTCTTTATTGCTCCTATTCTGAATACTAACCTTGCTGGATAGAGTATTTCTTGGCTGCAGATTTTTGGCTTTCATCATTTTCAATATATCATGCTACTCCCTTCTAGTCCACAAAATTTCTACTAAAAGATCAGCTGATAGCCTTATAGGGTTTCCCTTATATGTAACTGTCTTCTTTTCTGTGGCTGCTTTTAAAATTCGCTTATTATCAGTATTTTTTGCCTGTTTAATTGTTATATGTCTTGAAGTGGACCTCCTTTGATTTGATTTTGTAAGGGACTCTTTGTGCATCCTGGATCTGAGTTTCTGTTTTCTTTCTCAGATTCAGAAAGGTTTTGGCTATATCCTCAAGTAAATTTTCTGCCTTCTTTTTTCTCCCTTCTCCTTCTAGGGTCCCTATAATGTGAATGTTATTATTCTTGATGGTGTTTCTGAGTTTCCTAAGTCTGTTTTCACTTTGTATTATTATTTTCTCTAACCTTCTCAGCTTGATTGCTTTCCACTACTCTATTCTCCAGGTTGCTGATCCATTCTTGTGCCTTCTCTAGACTGCTCTTTATTCTATTTGGAGTTTGTGTGTGTGTATGTGTGTGTGATTTATTGAGTTCTTCACCCCTATTTTTTATGTTTTCTATCTCTTTAAGGGGCTCAGTGAGGTCCTCTACTGTTTTCTCAAGTGTAGTGAGTATCTTTATAATTATTAATTTAAATTCTCTATTAGGCATATGAGTTTCCTCTGTTTTTTTGTTTTTTGTTTTTGTTTTTGTTTTTTGTTTTTTATTATTTATTTATTTTTGTTTTTTAGGTCTTTCTGTTATTTTATTCTGTTTTTTCATTTGGGAAATATTTCTTTGTCTCATCATTTTGCCCAACTCTTCTTCCCTCTGTGTTAGGAAAGTGAGCTCTGTCTCCTCTCTTGAAGGTATTGGCCTTATGAAGAAGTCCTATAGTGCCCTGCAGTTAAATGTCTCCTGTTCCCTAGAACCTGGTGCTTCAGGGTCTCCTTCAGTTTATGTTGCACGCACCCTGCTATTGTGGCTTAGTCACTTTTCCCTTCAGTGCAGTTTTGTGAAATGGCTTTCTTTACTGGTTTTGGGCAGTGTTTCGTCTCTGTACTTTATTAATGGGTCAGTCTGGGACAATCTTGGGCTTTAATTAAGTCAGACTAGTGTTTGCTACAGAGGCAGTATCACTGGACTTCAAGGATCTTTCCCTTCCTTGTCCCCTGGGAAGTTTTCATTGGTGGGCGGGGCCTGCATTCAGTCCAGCAGTCTGCCTCCAGCCGATTGCTGGCCCATGATTTGACTGGTGTGTATGGTTATCATTCTCTTTCCTAGGGGCAGGAGTCTGTTTAGACATAGTGCTAGCCTCTGCTGGGGTTGCTTGCACACTTCAAAGCTTGTGGTACTACTTTGGATGGGCTCTAGCCAAGAGTGTATTTGAGGCACTGAATCCACAAAGCGTATGGGGATGAGACTCAGAGTATTAGCAAGCTAGGTGGAGGTTTGCCTTGTGTTGGTTCCCACAGGTGGCCCCGTGTTTAGGCTGGGGGTGGGTAACAGGAGGGAAATGGCACTCACTAGCTACTTTATTCCTAAAGAAATGTCCCAATGATCTCTACTTCTCCAGCACATGCTCTGAGATTCATAAACAAATCTTCTTCCAGTATCTCCTAGGAGTTGTTCAAGCAGCTGGTTCTGTGCTGTATCTCATGTGCTATGTGTTGTGCTGTCTCTTTAAGGGTAGGGACTCAGTTTCTTCTTGCCCTCCCTCCCAAAGCTGAGCCTGCTGATTTTTAAAGTTTCAGCTTTAAGTCCTGCTGGTTGTAAGAACTCATGAAATTCGTCCCTTCTGTTTTTCAAAGCCAAACATTATAGGGATTTCTCTTTCCTGTGTGGACTCCCTGGTGTGAGCATCTGTTTCTCTCCTCTTCCTACCACCACAGGGTCCCTCCCTCTCATGGAGAGTCCCATGGGTCTATTTAGCTCCTGATCATGTCTCCACCCAGCCTATGGAAGCCACTTCTTTACATTTCGTGGTAAAGTCTGTTCTGCCAGTCTTTGGGTCATTTTCTGGATTATGTACACTGATGTGAGTGTTATCTAGTTGGATTTTTGCAACCAAGTTAGCTTAGTCCTACTCCACCATTTTACTGGAAGTCCTTGGGAGTAGTTGTAACATTTTGAATATTAATATCATTAAAAATTTTAATTAATTTTTCTAAATTTCCTTCAAATGTTAGAGAAGGAAAAATGATATAATACACAGGACTCACTAAAACAGCCTATAAATAAAACTCTTGTCTTTGTGATGAGGAATGCCTCAGATGAGGATTTTTCTAGATGTTCACCTTTCAAAAAAAATCCATTGCATACAATTAAACTGCCATTCTAAGAAGGCAGAATACTGACACCAGAAGAATAATTTGCTCAGAGAAAATGGTAGGAGTAATTATGGCATAGCACTTGAATGAGGTGTGGCAGTCATAGAGATGCACCACTGGCCATGAATCCAAAGAGTGAGTGTGACACCTGCTTTGTGGAATCAGAAGGGTCAGCAAGACCAGACAGTAGATTAGTAACTTATGGCCAGTGAAGGTCTAAGAGTGCAAACTCTCAGGTCTTAGGAGCATGTGGCTACAAGAAAACAATCTTGAGAAACTACTGATAATTATGACATAAGAAAAGCATCCAGGTTCATGTTTCCCTCTGTTAATATTTCATGAGGAAACTAAAGCTAGTTATGTAGTGCGTATAGGAGAGACTCCCACAGAAAATGCCATTCCCCATGTCTGGAGTAACTTTTCTCATTCTTGTCCATTATAGAAGCTCATTTTCATTTGAAATCTATTGGTAAATGTCATTTTACTTCACCTTTTGTCATTTCCCCTATTTTCAAGTACAGTCACTCCTTCCTTTGCCTCCCATAGCATTTACTCTCTCTCTCTCTCTCTCTCTCTTTCTCTTTGTCTCTTAACCATAGATTAAATATTTCAAAGAAAGTGTTCACAGTATCTATTTTATCTTAGTATCTTGGCCTCTAGCACAAGGGCTGACACATAATAGGCACTCAAAAATATTGAATAAATAAATTAATAAGTTAAGGTGTATAGACAAATAGAGTAAGATTAAAGTGTAGCAGGATCAGAACCAAGAGTTTTTAAGACACAGTGGTTCTCATACTTGAAAGTGATTCGAAATACATTCTAACAGAATTTGAAAAACTTTTGGATTCAGTTATGTTTCAAGGATTATTACCGAAAACAGAAAAGATGACTGATTCATATGAAGCTAAGTGGGTAACTCTTAGAATTGGCATTTTGCCACATTTGCCATCATTCAACTAATCCTTAATGTGGTGGGGTTGGCAAATGAATAGGAATTGATTTGCATTAAATATATTACAATTAGTTTTAAAGGTATATAAATTATAGTTTGATAGATCAGTAATCTTTCGTAATAGTTTGATGGTTCTCAATTAAGTTGTTTCCATAATTCCAAATTTAAAAATCAAAACTTTACAACTGTTTACCTAGTCATGAGCCTGAACTACTAATAAAGTCTACAGTAACTGAAACTTCTAGCATGATTTGGATCTCTATCAATAACTGAGTAGAGGCAGTTTTCAACTGAATTATTTCCAAAAAATTACAATTATATGGTATACTGCATTTTTTATTATTTTAAGTTAACAAATGTATCTTT
Source organism: Cryptoprocta ferox (assembly GCA_028646485.1). NCBI lineage: Eukaryota > Metazoa > Chordata > Mammalia > Carnivora > Eupleridae > Cryptoprocta > Cryptoprocta ferox. The sequence continues at coordinate 42,599,764 of CM053568.1, forward strand.
GACATATTAGATGGTTATTAATAAATAAACAACATAAACAATATAAGTTAAGTATCTTCCATCTTAGGTAACATATTGATAACAGATGAAGTAAAATTATCCTTCTTCATGTGAATAGACAGTGGGAACTTGAGCACTGCTTTTTGTTTTTGTTTTTTCCTGCTCTTGTCTCTAATTTGATCTCTAAGCTTTAGTCTCGATTTCCATAAAAGCTATTTCCTATGTGAATTAGGCAATTTTTACTGATGAGGAAAAGACCTCTGTGACATTTTTTCCTAGAAGCTAGCATCAAATTGTTGACTTCTTTCCAGTGACCTTCAAAGGATAATGATAATGCATCATTACTAATCTATATCGGAGTTGAACTTGTAACCTTTAGACCAAGAGTTGTATATTTGACATCTATATGCATGATTTCTGTATTTTATTTCATTTTTATTTTTTTAAATTAAAGTAATTTATTATTTTCTTTGTGAAAAACTTATTGTAAGTACTTGAATGGTGCTTGTCTTCAAGAGATTTCTGTACTTACCTCTTGGGTCCTTTGTAAGCAGACATGGAGAATTCATATCAACATAGTTGTAAGGGTGGTTAGGAACTTTAGGATAAAAATTGTATGTAATTTAACTACTTTAAAATTGATGATGGACACAAGAAAATGTGACACACATATTGTACCAGAGCAGTATGGTGTATATAGCCCAGGCAAGTAACTCTTCCTTGTATAAAATTCCAATTTCATCTTGATTCTTAGTAACTTAAAATCAACTAGGTACATATCCCTGGTTCACATGGAAAGGATTAGCAATTCTTCACTTAGCAACCAATTTGAGTTACTATCAACTAAAAGGTTTAGAAATACAAAACAGGTTATATAACCTTAGATTCTTAGATTTTAACTTTATAAGTGAAACCTAGGTACTACATGGATATACAACTGTGAAGTTATGTAGAAACCATACCGTGGTGATATCAGTTCTCATTGCCAACCAGTGGATGTCTTAGAACAGACCTGAAAGACACACACATAGATTTTTTAAAATGATGTCTGTTCTTCCATTGACAGTTCCATTGAAACTGAACACATTATTCTGAGTCAGGTATACTTGGTTGCTGAATCTCATTACTTACTACCTTTGGGTAAGTGAGCAAAGGAAGTGCTTTCTTTCCCACATTCCTGCAAAAATATACTCTTATATCTCCAACACTTAGCAGGATGAACTGGCTAATTAATCCCAATTAAACAAAGACTTAAGCCATACATGACAGAAAATCATGTTCACATAAGTGGTTGTCTTTTCTCTCATCTCCAGATGTAAAACATGCAAAGATTTATTATTAGAATATTCTTTGTTAAGATCTTCAGAACAGTGGGTTGTGAGAATGGGTATGATTAATATGTAGTAATCACATACTGTTTGTTTAACCAGCTTTTCTTTTTTCACGGGAAATAATGACTGTTTAAATGAAATTAATAATTTTTCCCTATTGTCTAGGTTAACTTTAGTTGGTTGGTTGGATTCAGTTACCTGCTATTATTGTAGTTCTATTAAAGCACAGATGGGTTAGTGGCTTACAGAAGTGCTGCTATAGCAGGAACTACTTTTTATTTTTCTGAAGTCAAATAGAGCAATTGGTGGGGTTCTTACCTCTGAAGTCCTTTATTTTCTTTGAAGTAGTAATGTACTTTGTCATAAATATGCTAATGGCCAACCTATAAGGCTAATTTCATTAACAAATACAGATTAACAAATACAGATATCTCAATTAGCAATCAAACTGCAAAGAAAGTAATATGTTGTAATATTCAGTGTTTGAGAAAGCATAAGAAATAACACTTGCATATTCTTCTTGGGGACCAACTTCTGTGGACATATCTTGATAGTGTATATCAACACATGTAAAACTATGTGAACCTTTTGACCCAATAACTTTACTTCACATATATTTATCCTAATGAACAAATAATGAGTGTACAAAAAGATATTTTCAAAACACTATATATCATATCTTTCCTTTTAATAGTGATAATATATAAAACAATGTGAAAGTCAATAATACGACATTTGTGATAAAAAATATATGTCATAAATAAATTACAGTCTTAAAAATAATGTTGTAGGAAAATATTAAATACCATAGCAAGACACTCATGATAGTTTATATGAAAAGGGTTTGTTAGAAAGCAGTATTTCCAGTGTGATTTTTATTGAAATGGAAATTGCATGTTAAAGACTAAAACATATGCATGTTTCAGAATATTAATTGAAATTATCTCTGGGTCAAGGTTTATTGGGTAACTGTCACCATTGATCTTTATATTATAAATGTTTTCATGACATTTTAAATTAGAAAATACCAAAAAAATCCTATTTCAAACAAAAAAAATGTCATTCTTCAGATAAGTGGTACATTATTGATTGTGTAGAGCCCTGAAAAGTTGACACTTTATAGATGATGTTCTTAAGAGATTTTCTATTTGCTTTTATGTTAGAATGTGGGACACAATGGGCCAAACCAAAATGCCATGCACTTGCCTATGAGACAAATAACTTCGAAGAATGTCTTATGGCTTCAGAATTAACTGAGGAGAATGACCCACAAGATGTGTGCTGTGACAAATTAAGAACCACCCATCAACATATGTAGAATATAGTTATCCTCAGTTTTCACAACTTTCACCTCTAAATTTGGAGAATACTCATTGCTTGGATCTTTGGAATCTGACGTGTGGGAAGATTTGTCTTGGGAATAGGGAGTTTGATTTAGGTTTTGAGGTCAGGTCATATGCTTTAGTACATTTATTATAAATCTTTATAATAAAATATTGGGAATAAGCTTAGATAAAAACGAAATGATAACTTGTTTCTTCACACTTTTAATTTGAATTTGCACATACATCATTGGTCTCCCTTGGGAACTCTACAAAGAGGGGTGGATGCGGTTTGTGGTAGAATTAATTTATTTTTAAATTCACTAGAAAATTACCCTAAAAATCTCATCCACATTTCTGATACCAATTTAGGAAACATAAGTCTACCAATTTAAAAAAAAAAAAGCTACAAGAAATCAATTTTAATTCTTTGCCTCTCTAACCTCTCTACTGGAATATTATTTATTGTATGACAGGTGCCCAGAATACTTCCTGGAATTTAGTAGGCATTCCATAATTTGTTAAATAAATTGCATAGATTAATGAAAAATGAATCTATTAGATTAGACAATAAGAGATCATTAGTGACCACTACTAGAATCCTTTGCTATGACAGCAGAAATTCTGGGTTGCTGTGAGGTATTATTTGGGAAATGAGGAATCACTTAGATTTTATAAAGTTTTACTATGTATCTCCAGGATGTTTCCACAAACTTTGATCATTTCTGAGTCTTAAACATCATTTAAACTGTCTTTTGATTATTCAACTGACTTACTATCCCTCTGTTAAATGGCAAGACTTCAGAGACCCTCCCCTAACATGTATCCTTTGGGCTTTTCCAAAGAGGGAGACATTTATTCTCACTTGTAACACCTCCAACGTTTTGGTGCTACCTATTCCTTTCTCCACTCTTCACTCTTCTTTCCACCTTGCAGGGAAATGGCTTTCTATTATGGTATTCAGTGTCTTTGAAAGGAGGTCCCACATTAAGGTTTAGTGACTCTAAGGATACAAGTCTTTCATTGTATCATTACCTCTCTTCTTCCCAGGACATCTAGGTGCTCCCTGGGGACTGAGCTGAAATGGTTTCAAATACAGCCTCATACTTGACCTAGAATCCACTGTCTCTGGAACTTCCAATGCTGGGCTGCTCAGACTAGTCCACCATACAAGTTTACTTCCCAATTTAGTTAGGAGCATCCTTGGGAGTCAGGACTCCTTCCTATATAATTTGGCTTCTTTGGGGAGACATGGCATATCATAGCATATCATCCTGTTTATATTATAGTTTGTTCCCCATGGGACTCCTGGGCATTTAACAAAATCCTTTCATTGTTTTGTTTTTGTTTTTTATTAGGTACCCTTGAGCATTCCAAATCACTTACAGAATCACAGTCTGTCTGGAGCACAGAAAGAGCCACTGTGGCGCTGTCACTTTCTCCAATCAATCATGTATCTCAACTTTGATTCAGGTAAGACATTTTCTTGAATGTTTAAAATTCAGATACATTTGCTTATAACTCACCTCTCCTGCAAAGGATTTAAGCTATCTTATAACAAAAGTCATATTTAACAAATTAGTTAAGTATATGACATCAGAACCAAGTAAAGAGGTTTCCAAATAGATCAACACAGGTAATGTGATTGATATTTATCTCTAAGCTTTCAGGAAGCCACAATGAAATGAGAGACATACATAAGATGCATAACTCAAGTTATTAGGAAAGGAGAAACCGTAGCTCTTTGGGGAAAACAAATATGTAAATAATTCTAAAATTGATTTAAATAGATACACTGAGTGACAGAAAATGTCCTCAATAAAATATTAACACAAATAGAACAATTAATTGAAATGCTTAAGAAACAAGTTGAGTTTGTCAAAAGTATTTTTGCCTTAGAATCATTTCGACTGATGGTGATTATACAGAACACTGTATTGTCAAAATTAACTAGTCTACAAAGATTTTACATCTCCTTGTCATGAAGCATTGGCTTATTAGATTCAGTAAATATTTATTGTATGCTTACTATTAGTTCAGCAGCATCTTATATGCTATGAGGGATGATAAGCTGCTTAAGTTGGGGGTTCATCATGTAGGAAACATCCCATTTTATTTATATTACTTTCTCAGTAATAGAAAAGAAGAATTGCATATTTTTTTATTGAGTAGGAATTAGTGGTATATGTGATGAAAAAAAGGAAGACTTCATTTTTTTTATTTGAAGGATTTGATCACTGCAGGATCAAAGTTAAGACAGTGAAACAAAGAGAGTAATCAAGACTGGTGCCCATGATTTTGGCCTTACCCCTGGAAGAATGGTAGTGCCAACTACTGAAATTGACAAATGGCTAGAAAAATCATGAAATCCCCTTTTGGGCATGTTAGGTTAGAGATGCCTATCAGAGATTTATATCTTACTTACCCTTTGTAACATTTGATGGTGCATTGTATTTAATCACTTTGAAAGCTTTTCTTTTCTTTTTTTTTCTTTTCCTCTAATTGTTATTTCTTACCACTTCAGTGCTCCTTTTCTCTTGTGACCATCTGTTTTCCTAGGTTATCACAATCATATAGAACTTCAACAACTGTCTGGATACTAACACACTGCAGTATATCTTTTTAGCATAGATCTTCCTCCTGAACTCAACAGACCCATTGATTTAATTGAACCTCATACTAAACTTGTCTCAAACTCTACTCACCAACTTTCCCTAAATCCTTGTTATTCGTTTTTTAGTGAGTAATACTAAATATCTAGAGTTAACTGTGTATCAGATACTCTGCTAAGCGTTTTATATCTATTGATACATTTAGTCCTTATAACAACTTATGAACATAGATGTCACCCCACTTAACATATGAAAAAATTGAAGCACTTAGAGCTGGGGTCTAAACTTAGGTAGGTAATCCTCTCCAGAATCTAGACTCTTAACCTTTAAGCTATAGAGCACCTTTGCTATCACCATCTGTTCAATCAATTTTGTCAGAAATCTGGGAATCATTTTAGTCTTCTTACTCTTTATATATATGCAATATGTTACCAAATCCTCTTAACGGATCTTGGATCCGTCTCCTTTGTTTGTCCCCACTGCTAATGTGTAACTTTAAATCTTCATTATTTCTAACCAGGACTATTTCCACATCTTCCTCTGTCTTCAATCTTTTATCTCCTTTAGAGTGTTGCAAACAAGTTTATATGAAATGAAAATCTGATCATATTCTTTACCTACTTAAATCCATCCATTAAATCTTCTCATTGACAGGCAATATGGTCTAGTGATTAAGAATTCCAGCCAACACATATGGGACTAAACCTTATTTTGCTACTTATTTTATTTATGTGTAAGTTTATTTAGAGTCTCTACCCTTAATAGCCACATCTTAAAATGGAGTTGATAGTAGTACCTATGCTGTAGAGGTATATGGAGCATTAAGTGAGAGAAGGCATGCAAAACATTTAGGAGAGTGTCTAGCACATAGCAAAAACATAATGAGTGTTACTGCTAATTTATTGTTGTTGTTGTTGTTGTTTTAGTGTCTAAGGCAAAATTCAGTCTCAGCCTGGCATGAGAGCCCCACAGTATCTATCTCCTCCTTCAGTCTTTCCTTGACCTACTGCATTATTCCTTATGCTCACTACACCCAGTGAAATATCACATGTCTCACACATCTCTGCTTTTGCTCAGCTGCCCTTCCTGCCTGGAACCATGTGTCCTAGCTTAGACACCTGGCAAAATGTTTCTTACATTTTGAAATATGATTTAAAAAACATATCACCAAGTCCCTCCTGATTCTTCCTTCTCACTCTACTTAAGGATTGAGTATTTTTTCTCTGATGTTTTATCTCTATACCACAAATTTCTCTCCTACTACCCATAGTATTTAAATGCAGTATTTGTTTACATATCATTATTCTTCTTTCATACCCTAAACTATTCAACATCAAAGAGTTTTATTGACCTTTGTATTCCCAGGACAGAGCACAATGCCTAGAATGTAATAGACACAAAAGATCTGAGAAACACATGGAGAATAGCCATGTCACTCCAGATGAGGCCTAGATCACCAGGCCAACCTATCTATCAGCTTGTCAAGGACACATGAGCAAATCCATTCTAGAACAACAGCACTGTTGAGTTGAACTGCAGACTTATGAGAAATAGTACATGGATACTTGGTGTTTTAAGCACAAAATATGGGGTGTTTGTTTCATGAAAATAACTAACTGCAACATCATAAATAAAACACCAGGAGAAGAGAATAATTTAATTTGAGTGCTAGATTTTCCATAGAAACAATAGAAAGAGAGACTTTGGAAGAGACAGTTTGTTTTTGTCTATAGGAAAATAAAAACACTTCATAAAGGGAGTAAAAACTCACAAGATTAGAAGCTTTTCATTTCAATTATAAAAGTTCAAACTCCAGCTCATCACTTGCTCCGCCTCCGTTTTCTTAGCTGCTATTGATGAGCGTCATCAGAGACTCAGAGGCATCCAGTTATTTTGTAATAGTGGAGAGCAACTGTGTGTGATGAGTGTCTAGGGCACAATGGAAGTCAGTATAGCTACATGTACAATGTCAGGATTTTGCACAACGCTTCCCAATTAACTTCCAGAGAGCCTGACTACAATATCACCAGCTGCTCACTCAATCAATTTCGACACATTTTCCTGAGCTAAATGGGGCTTGCATGACTGAATTTGCATGGGAGCTTTCTCCAGTTGCAATGCCATAACTGGCGGGTGAAGTATTTGGAAATGACTTTTTTTTCCTGCTTTGTGGGGCATTCTCTTTGATTTTGTATCTTCCCTGTCTCTTTCTCCAATATTGCTTTGCATCTGTAAGACTTGTAAGTTTGGAATGAGTCAAAAACTAGTTATGTGAGGACTGAGATGAACTCCCCTCTTTTCATAATTTATTCATTTATTAATGCATACTTTTGCCAGATACAGACTGATTGTCTATTATGTGTAAGGTACTGTGCAAAGTGCTGGGGATACAATAAAAAATAAGAACGTTCAGCCACAGAATTAACATTTGCAGGAAGAGTCTGGAAATGTAGAAGTAAACAACAGGTAATGGTAGGGAGGGTAGTCAGAGAAATCTCCTGTAAGAAGGTTCCGTTTTAGATGAAACCTGACGGACAAGAAAGAGTCAGCGATGGGAAAACTTTGGGAAAGAGAATTTAAGGTGGATAGAAACAGTGACAAATCTCTTTTGTGGAGAAGAGCTCAGTGGGTTACAGAACTGATAAGCAGCCAGTGTGACCAGAGTAGAACACAGAAGTGATAAGAGAACAGGATGGAGAAGCTAAGCAGAGAAGTAGTTCATGCAGGGTTCTGAAGAACAGGCCAGTAATTTGGATTTTATGTGAACTGGGCATTCAAATCACTCTTTGTACTTTTCTTTATTGTCCTAAGACAGTAGATCAGATGAATGCAAGAGAGGGAGAAAAGAGACTAGCAATTACAGTTATACAGATGAGTACTTGGACAAGAGACATGACAGTGAAGATAAAGGAATGCACAGATTATGCTATGTTTTGGAGGCAGGACTACCTGATCTAACTGAAGACATGTTTTTCATGTTTTTGAGGGTGATTTGGTGGAAAAATCACAAATTTAAGCCTTAGTTTTGGCAACAGTGAACTACCAGCCTCAAACCAAAAGTGAGGATGCCATCCAGTGAGGGACATTACATCTTACCAAGATCAACAAGTGGGGTTGCCTAATTTTTGTATGGGAAAAACTATAGCCAGATAGCTAGGAGTAAAAAAAAATTTTTAAACAGGCTCACCAGAATGAACTATTCACATGTATAGAAATAGCAAAGATGTGCAAACTGAAACATTTCTTCAGACAAGAAATTATTTAAAATTTCCCCTAACCAATCTTTTTTCATATTTAATGTCTACTGTACCTAAGATGAGCAAATGTATAGGAAAACTAGAAGTAAGCCTAAATTAAACTTTACAGATACATTTTTGGGAAATATATTTGCTCTGTTCATACACATGATATAAACCACAATGAACTAGTAGTTCCTACTCAGCAATATGCTAAGTGACTTAGTGTCTTGTTCATATTAAGTGCCAAAGTACTTGACACTTGAATGCAAGGTAGGGGTGTTAGGGGTGCTGACCTTCCCACATACACAGTTGAAAATCTGCATATAGTGTCACCTGGATGCCTCAGTTAATTGAACATCTGACTCTTGATTTTGGCTCAGATCATAATCCCAGGGTCATGGCATCAAGCCCCACATTGGGTCCAGCACTGAACATTGAGCCTGCTTAAGATTTTCTCTTCCTCTCTCTCTCTGCTCCTCTCCCCCCATCCCACTCGCATGTATGCTCTCTCTCTAAACAATTTTTTAAAGAAAGAAAGAAAAAAAACTGCATATAACTTTGACCCCCACAAAAGATTAACTACCAATGGCCTGCTGTTGACCAGAAGCTTATCAATAACAAACAGTAGATGAACACATATTTTTATATCATATACTGTATTCTTATAATAAAGTAAGCTAAAGAAAATGGCATTAAGAAAATCATAGGGAAAATACATTTATAGTACTGTGCCAGACTTATCAAAAAAAAAAAATCTGTGTGCAAGTGGACCCACACAGTCAATCCCATATTGCTTCAGGGCCAACTGTAATCAGAAATCAAACAAATCCCAAGATAATAGAAAATTATTTACTAAAAGTAGAAAAAAGATTAACACTCCAACTGCTAGTATTCAGCAACTTTAAAGTTAAGATAAAATGCATAAATGGAACTAAATTCTCTTGCTCTGCAACTCAACGGGCTATAATACAACTATTGAAAAGCTTTATTTATAGAAGATTTGAGATTTCCTCAGGTTTAAAAAATCATATTAAAAAAGACTATGAATACAAGGAACACAGAGACTACTATAATTGCAGTAAGAGAATAATAGTCTCCCACAGATTTCCATGTCCTAATCCCTGAAACCTGTGAATATGTTACCTTACAAAAAGGATTTTGCAGATGGGAATAAGTTAAGTTCTTTGCAATAGCGAGATGATACTGAACTAGCTAGTGGGGCCCAGTGAAATCATGAGTCCTTGGGAGAGGGAAACAGGAGGGTCAGAGATACAGAATTTGATGTAATGACAGAACTAGATTTGAGAGAGAAAGGAAGGCTTGGTGATGCTACACTATCATCGTAAGATGAAGGAAGAGGTCATGAGCCCCATGAAGGAGGGCAGGAGGACTCCAGATGCTGGAAAAACAAGGAAACAGATTTTCCCTTTTAGCTTTGAAGAGAAAGACAGCTTTGAAGAGAAAGAATACCATATTTAACTTCTGACCCCCAAAACATGAAAAAAACAAAAATTATATTGTTTTAAACCGTTAGGTTTGTGGTAATTTGCTACCACAGTAATAGGAAACTAATACAACAATGAAAAAAGGAGGAAATGGAGAAAAAACTATTATAAAAGAATAGACATTTATATAAGACTAAAACTAAGATTGAAGTAATATTTAAAGCAATATGTGAAATAAAAAATGAAACTTAACAAAAGTATTGTGGAATCTGTGCAATATGGTATCTCTAATATAAATGGAAGATATTCAAGGAAAACTTACAATATCAAATAAAGAAAATAAAAATGCATACTAAAACAAAGCATTTAACTAAAACATTTGGAGGTTAGCATGTAAATGTTAGATAAGGATTACTTTTTAATAAGAGATTGTTTACAATCCAAACTCTATGGGATGCAGCAAAGGCAGTCCTAAGAGGAAAGTATATTGCAATCCAGGCCTATTTCAACAAACTAGAAAAAGCGCAAATGGAAAATCT
>CM053568.1:42610751-42643308 GCA_028646485.1 Cryptoprocta ferox
AGAGGACCATGGGGAGGGGAAGGAGGAAAAAGAGTTATGGAGAGGGAGGGAGACAAAACACGAGAGACTCTTGAATACTGAAAACAAATTGAGGGGGGAAGGGGGAAAGGAAATGGGGGGTGGTGGTCTTGGTGGAGGTCACTTGTGGGGAAGAGCACTGGGTGTTATATGGAAACCAACCTGACAATAAACTATAAAGTTTAAAAAAAAATTAAAAACTATTGTTTAAACAAAAAAAATTAAAAAAAAGAAAAGTGTACATTAAGTGTATTTCAGAAGTCTGAAGCATGATGAGAAGAGAAATACAAAAAAGAAAAACAAGTCATCATCCAGCTATCATAGTAACCTATTGCAAGTGCTCTAACAAGTATAAAAGGACTGGTAGTAAATGGTGCTTGTGGACCTCTAAAACATAGATAAAAGTGAATTAAAATAATATCATCGAGTATGTATGGGTATATGTATGTGTCTATTTCAAGTGTCCTCATATTTTGCCATTGACTTCGAAGTCTATTTCAGTTCTACTAAATCAGCATCTATACTGAAAAGAGTGACTCTTAATTTAAAGTTTTAGTTCTCTAAAACATGTCATTATCCAAAGCCTCAGAGATCACAAGCAATTACACAATTAGGTAAAAGCAATGTTGTCCTCCAATGGTTCATAGATAGTGCCAGGTGACACAAATTCAAAATAAAAGCTCAGTATAGGTTATATTCTAAATGAAGGCAGCTTTCAATCAAGAGCAATCATTTACTCAAACACTCATTCCTTTCCTCAGCTGCTAAAAATACATACTGCATTCTCACTATATACAAGATACTTTTTGAGGTACAGAGAATACATTAGGAAATAAAATAGAAATCCCTGACTTCATGGAGCTCCTGTAAAAAAGGCAATGCAAAAGCTGATAAATCAATACAGTAAGTTAGAAGGTGCAAAAAGTGCTATTGAGAACATAAAGCAGGGAAGGAAGACCAAAGGCCCCATTAGGTTGGTGTGGGGGTGGGGTGTAAAATTTAAATAGGATGGTTGAGAGAACTCTCAAGAAGGTGACATTTAAGCAAAAACATAAAGAAGGTGAGAAAGCTCACCATGTGGATAGATTCCTCAATCTATGAGAATAGCATCTCAGGGAGAGGGTATAAACGAGAGCAAAATTGCTGAGATAGAAGTCTGCCTAATATTTGAATATCCATATGGCTGAAGAATAGTAGAGAGAATAGGAAGTAGTGAAAGAGGAAGTGAGAGGTAATAAAAGGCCAGAGAACAAATCAGTTAGGGCTTTTAGGCTATTTTAAAGATGATGGCTTTCATTCTGACTTTTAATTACTACATTAGTAGATCTACTCAGAATGTTTTGTTGAGAATCGACATCAGGGACAGAGATAAGAGAATATTGCAAAAATCCATAGTGAGTGTGGATAGATTCAGCGTGGTTGAAATAAGAGGTGGTGAAAAATGGTAAGATTCTAGATATACTTTGAAGATAAAGCCAAAAGAATTTTCTGATGTGAGGTATAAGACCAAAAACAAAAAGAAAAAAATTTTTAAACAACAAAAAACACCCCTGGGTGACTCACTCCAGGATATTTTGACTTGAGCTATTAAAAGTATAAAATTACCACTAACTGATTTTTGTGAGAGTAGAAAAGCAGGGGTTCTGGCTTATGCTTCCCATTATGTTTAGAAGCCTTTCAGACACTGCAGAAAATCTGTAAACTAGTGAGGGCTACATGAAAAATACAAAGTAGTCAGTCATCAATATATAGATGGTATTTAACACACAAAACGAAATAAGATCCCCAACATAGTATTGATAGAAAAGAGAAAAGATTATAGGAACTGGGAATTTCAACATTAAGAGGTCAGGAAGATGAGGATAAATCTCCATTAAAGAGATTTAAAATGTACAGAATATAAAGAAAAAAATCAGGAGGAAAGAATATAGTAAAAAAGTCAGGTGAAGAGAGTATTTTAAGGAGAAGGGAATTGTTAGCTGTGTCCTATGTGGATTAGAGAAAAGCAACTTGAGAATGAAAGCTTGAACACTGGATTTACAATATGAGGGCACTGATAACCAAGTCAGTAGCAGTTTTCCAGGAGAGGAGCAAGGATTCCAGAGGGAACAGGAGAAGGAAAGGGAAGCAGTAAGTGTAAATAACTCTTCTGAGAAATTTTCTACAAGGAGGAACAGAAGAGTGAGGTGATAACTGCAGGTAATGGGGGTAAGAAATTTTTTTTTCATTTTTCTTTTAATAGCAGCATGCTACTTAGGGGAATAGTAGCATGATGAAAAAATAGAAAGGGAACATTTGATGATGGGGGTCAGAGAGGGGAGAGGGGTGGAGACTGCTTAGAGTCGTGTTCTTGAGGAGGCAGGAAAGGATGACTCTAGTCTACAAATCAATGAAAAGTTCTCATATAGGGGGATGGGGAGTTCATCTATAGAAGGAAAATGGAGAGATGCACATGGAGGAGGATTTGAGGGACGAGGTTGTAGGATTTCTCTTGTAATTTTCAATTTGCTCAGTGAATTGGGAAGTAAAATGATGAGCTATAAATATGTGCACATTTGAGATAGAACAGATATTTAATATTATCTCATAAGACATACAATGAAAGAAACCTGAACTAAGAACCCTGAAAGTATCAAGGGTTCATTTGAAGTTAGTAGTTAATAATTTAGGTGAGAACAATCAGCATGATTCTAGATCTTTCTCCAGCCATAGTCAACTTCATGAATGCAAATATCAGTAGGTGGTTGTATTTTCCAGCATTGATGTTTTGTCAATTGTGTAAATAAAGTGAGAGGGAGGCAAAGGAGTGACATGTGTGTATAATGAAATAGTTTTAGTGATGGTCAGTAAATTCAATCTGGGTGAGAAGTACTGGGAGAACATGAAGAGGAAGAGAGGCCATATAGAGATATTGGAATCATTAGATTTTTAGGCCCCAGGGAATGAAACAACCACATAATAAAATAAACATAGTAAAAATATACATGTATGCAATAAAGCTACAAGAGAGGCCAGCATTCTTGATATAACCACATTGTTAGTAGCAAAAAGGTAAAAAGGAAATTCTTTCAGAGATTAAGTTGATAGATAGAGGATTTTCTTGATAACAAATAGGGGAATATCTTGAAAATTCTAGATTTTACATTTCATTTTTAAATCAATGCTTTGCTTACTCGTCCTACTTTTGCTGTTTATATTTTTGCTTTGGTATAGAGTTAGCTTTGGGGGCAAAACATTTATTTCTGAGTTTCTTTTAATTAATTTTTTTAATGTTCATTTATTTTTGACAGAGAGACAGATAGATAGAGCTCAAGCAGGGGAGGGGCAGAGAGAGAGTGAGACACAGAATCTGAACCAGACTCCAGGCTCTGAGCTGTCAGCAAAGAGCCTGATGCCAGGCTCGAACTCATGACCCATGAGATCATGACCTCAGCTGAAGTTGGACGCTTAACCGACTGAGCCACTCAGGTGCCTCTCTGAGTTCTGAACGATCATTGATCAGAAAGATGTTTTCTCAGGAGCTTTAAGTGATTAACACTTTTTTCAAATTGGTCATCTATGATTTTGACAACCAAAACAAGATCCCTTATAAAGATCTGAAGGGGATAGATCAGGGTAAGCTGGGAAGTTGGCAGAATAGGAGAAACCTAATCTCACCTTGTCCCATGGATACAACTAGAAAACACTCACATCAGTGTAAATAACCCAGAAAGTGATAAGAAGACTGGCAAAACACACTCTACAACTAAAGGCAGAGAAGAGGCCACATTAAAGAAAGTAGGAAGGGTGAAGACATGGTCTGGGAGTGAAAGGCACCATGGGCATCTGTGGTGGGGAGGGAGCTGATGGCATGCAGAAAGGAGAAAAATAGATTCTCCCATTCAGGGAGTCTATGAATGGGGAGGATAAATCCCTATAACATTTGTCTTTGAAAGCAAGAGGAACCAAACTTTGTGAGTACTTACAACCTGGAGGAGTCAAAGCCTGGAATTTTAAAAATAGGGAGGCTCAACTTTGGGAGAACCCAGAGAGAATTAGGAACTTGAGTCCTGCCTTTAGAGAGCAAGCACGACAATAGCGCCTGCAGATACAGCCTAAAACCAGCAGTTTGAAAAAAGCCAAAGCAGATGAGTGAGAGACTTTTTTGCTCATCTCAGAGCATGGCCTGGAGAGACAGAGATTATAGGGAGACCCACCCAAGAATAATAGAGTTGACAGGCACCATTTGCCTATCCCACCTCCCAGCATAAAAAATGGCCAACTGCTGGAAACAGCACTGTACCAACTCTGCTTACCTAACTTGCATACATCAAGCCTTGCTCCCCCAGTGCTTCTGTGGATCAGCCCTTCCTAGTTATATGTGCCATAGTCCATGCACTGAAGGCCCCCCCCCCCCAGAAGATCAGTACAAACCTTTCCAATACCACATCTCCTAACCTATTGCATTTTGCAGGACCTCAGTTCTAGCAATGGGAGCAGGTCTCATTTCACAAGCAAACTACTGCACACCTTGTTAAAATGAGCCCCACCTCTCCTTGGGACCAAACACTGCCCAGAATAGGCAAAAAGTTTCTGCAGACAACAGGAATGAAGGAAGCAGAGGCCAAGACTAAATAGCAGAGCACATGAAACACACATAGGAAATAACTCCGAAGAGCCAGACCCTGGGGAACAGGGAACACTGGACTGCAGGGTACTACAGGACCTCTTCATCTTGAGGCTATTACCATTGAGAGCAAGAGAAGTAGCCAACTTTCCCAACACACACAGACACAGAGAGTTAGACAAAATGAGGAGAGAGACAAATATGTCCCAAATGAAAGAACAAGACCAAACCACAACAAGAGACCTAAGCAAAACAGATATAATATACCTGATAGACAATTAAAAGAATGATGATAAAGATACTCACTCAACTGGAAAAAAGAGTAGAGGACATCAGTGAGGCCCGTAATACAAGAACAAAAAAGAACCAATCAGAGATGAAGAACACAAGTATTGAAATTAAAAATATAGCTGATAGAATAAATAGCAAGCTACATGAAACAGAACTAATTAATGACCTGGAAGTCAGAGTAATGGAAAGTAACCAAGCTGAACAAAGGAGAGGAAAGAAAATTATGCAAATTAAGAATAGTCTCAGGGAACTCAGTGACTCCAACAAGTGTAATAACATTCACATTATAGGGATATCAGAAGAGGACAAAGAAAAGGGGGCAGAAAATTTATTTGAACAATAGCTAAAAAGTCCCTAATCTAGGGGAAAGAACATATATCCAGATTTAGGAGACACAAAAATCCTGCCCCAAATACAATCCAGGGAGGTCCACACCAAGACACACAGTAAATGAAATGGTAAAAAGTGGTGATATAGAAAAAATATTAAAGCAGCAAGAGAAAAGATAATTAATTACTTATAAGGAGGAACCCCATAAGGCTATCAGCAGATTTTTGAGCAGAAACTCTGCAAGCCAGAAGGGAGTGATATGATACATTTGAAGTGCTAAAAAGGAAAAATCTACAGCCAAAAATACTCTATCCAGCAAGGCTAGCATTCAAAATAGGGGAGAGATAGAGTTGCCCAGAAAAACAAACTAAAGGAGTTCATGACCACTAACTCAGCCCTACAAGAAATATTAAAGGGGACTCTGAGAGGAAAGGGAATACCGTAAATGATAATATGAAAAGCAAAAAGAAAAACATAGAATCAGTAAAAATAAGTATTTCTGTAAAATCAGTCAAGGGATTCACAAAATAAAAGACGTAAAATATGACACCACATATTTAAAAGATGGTGAGAAGAGTAAAGAATAGGTTCAAACTTAAACTATCAACTTTATATAGATTTCTATATGCAGAAGATGTTATATATAAATCTAATGGCAACCACAAGTCAAAAACCAGTAATAAATATGCAAAGAATAAAGAGAAATGAATCCAAGTATATCACTAAAGAAAGCCAGCAAACCATGAAAGAGAAGAAAGGATCAGAGGCTATCTATAGAAATAACAGCAAAGCAAGTAACAAAATGGCAATAAACACATATATATCAATAATTACTTTGAATGTAAAAGGACTAAATGCTGTAATCAAAAGATACAGGGTGACAGAGTGGTTAAAATAGCAAGACCCATCTATATGCTTCCTACAACAGACTTATTTCAGACCTAGAGACACCTGCAGACTGAAAGTGAGGGGATGGAAAAACATTTGTCATGCAAATGGATATCAAAAGAAAGTCAGGGTGGCAATATTTATATCAGACAAAATAGACCGTAAAACAAAGGCTAAACAAGACACTACACAATCATAATGGGGACAATAGAACAAGAGGTTTTAACAATTGTTAATATTTATTATTAACACCCAACATGGAACACCCAAATATGTATAGCATGTATTAACATGCTATTAACAAACATATAGAAAATGATTGAGAGTAATAAAATAATAATAGGGGCTTTAACACCTACTTACATGAACAGAGATATCATCCAAACAGAAAATCAACAAGGTAACAATGGCCTTGAATGACAAGGCCAGATGGATTTGACAGACATCTTCAGAATATTTTATACTAAAAACGCAGAGTATACATTCTTTTCAAATGCACATGGAACATTTTCCAGAATATATTACATATTAGGGCACAAAACACGCCTCAACATTGAAGTCATACCAGGTATCCTTTCTGATCATAATGCTATGAAAGTACAAATCAACTACAAGAAAAAATATAGAATGAACACAAATCATGGAGTTTAAATAACATGCTACTAAACAATAATTTCTTTGGTCAACCAAGAAATCAAAGAAGAAATCAAGAATTATATAGAAACAAATGAAAATGAAAACACAATGGTCCAAAATCTTTGGGATGCAGCAAAAGTGGTTCTAAGAGAGAAGTTTATAGTAATACAAGCTTACCTTAAGAAGCAAGAAAAATTTCAAATAAACAACCCAACCTTACACCTAAAGTAGCTAGAAAAAGAAGAACAAACAAAACCCAAACCCAGTAAAAGAAAGGAAATAATAAGATTAGAGAGAAATAAATTATATAGAAACTAAAAAATAAAAATAAATAAAAAGAACAGATAAATGACACCAGAAGCTTGTTCTTTGAAAGATGAACAAAACAGATAAACCTCTAGCCAGACTCATCAGAAAAAAGAGAGAGGTCCCAAATAAACAAAATCACAAATGAAAGAAGAGAAATAACAACCAACACCACAGAAATAGAAACAACTGTAACAAAATATTATGGAAACCAATGTGCCAAAAAATTAGACAACTTAAAAGAGATTCCTAGAAATTCCTAGAAACATATAACCTACCAAAACTAAAGCAGGAAGAAATAGAAAACTTGAACAGACTAATTACTAGCAATGAAATTGAATAAGTAATCAAAAAACTTCCAAAAAAACAAAAGTCCAGGACCAAACAGCTTCACAGACAAATTCTACCAAACATTTAAAGATGATTTAAAGATTTATACTTCTCAAATCATTCCAAAAAAATAGAAGAGAAAGGAAAACTTTCAAATTCATTCTATGAGGCTAGTATCACTCTGATACCAAAACCTGATTAAAAAAAAAAAAAACACAACAAAAAAGAGAACTATAGGCCAATATGGATTTAAAAATCCTCAACAAAATATTAGCAAAATTATATGGTCATTTCAGTAGATGCAAAAAAAGTATTTGATAAAGTACAACTCCATTCATGATAAAAACCTTCTGTGAAATATATCTAGAGGGAACAGACCTCAACATAACAAAGGCCATATATGAAAAACCCACAGCTAATATCAAACCCAGTGAGGAAAAACTGAGAGCTTTCCCACTAAGGTCAGGAACCGGATAAGGAGGTCTACTGTCAACAATTTTATTCAACACAGTACCAGAAGCCCTAGCCACAACAATTAAACAACATAAAGAAATAAAAGGCATCCAAACTGGTAAGGAAGAAGTAACACTCTCACTATTTGCAGATGACATGATACTATTTATAGAAAACCAAAACTCCATCAAAAATCTACCAGAACTGGTAAAAGAATTCAGTAGTCAGAGGATACAAAAACAACGTACAGAAATCTGTTGCATTCCTATATGCTAATAATGAAGCAGCAGAAAGTAAAATTAAGAAAACTATCCCATTTACAACTGCACCAAAAACAATAAAATATCAAGGAATAAACTTAACCAAAGTGGTGAAAGATCTGTACTCTGAAAAGTATAAAATACTGATGAAAGAAATTTAAAATGATGCAAAGAAATGGAAAGACATGCCATGCTCATGGGTTGAAGGAACAAATATCGTTAAAAATGTCTATACTGCCCAAAGCAATCTATACCTTTGAACACGACCCTTATCAAAATAGCAACAGCACTTTTTACACAGAACTAGAACAAACAATCCTAAAACTTGTATGGAACCACAAAAGGCCTCAAAATGACTAAAGCAATCTTGAAAAACAAAATTGGAGGTATCACAATTCCAGATTTTAAGTTATATTACCAAACGATAATAATTAAAACAGTATGATACTGGCATAAAAATAGACACAGAGATCAATGGAATAGAATAGAAAACCCAGAAATAAACCCACAATTATATGGCTAATTACCTTTGACAAAGCAGGAAAGAATATGCCATGGGAATAAGACAGTCTCTTTAACAAATTGTGTTGGGAAAACTGGACAGCTAGATGAAGAATAATGAAAATGGACCACTTTCTTTAACCATACACAAAAATAAATTCAAAATGGATTAAAGACCTAAACCTGCAACCTCAAACTATAAAAATCCTTGAAGGGAGCACAGGCAGTAATCTCTCTGACATCAGTCATAGCAACATTTTTCTAGATATGTCTCCAGAGGCAAGGTAAACTATTGGGACTACATCAAAATACAAAGCTTTTGCACAGTGAATGAAATAATCAACAAGACTAAATGGCAACGTATGGAATGGGAGAAGGTATTTGTAAATGATATATCCAATAAAGGGTTAGTATCCAAAATATGCAAAGAACTGATACAACTCAACACCCCAAAAACCAAAACAAAATCCAATTAATAAATGTGCACAAGACATGAACAGACATTTCTCCAAAGAAGACATATATATGGCCAACAGACACATGAAAAGATACTCAACACCATCCATCATAGGGAAATGCAAACCAATACTACAGTGAGATATCACCTCACACCTGTCAGAGTACCTAAAATCAAAATCACAAGAAACAAGAGTCAGTGAATAGATGGAGAAAATGGAACCCTCTTGCACTGTTGGTGGGAATGCAAACTGGTACAGCCACTGTGGGAAACAGTATGGAGATTTCTCAGAAAGTTAAAAAATAGAACCTACAATGCTTTCATTTGACTACTGGGTATTTACTCAAGAAGTACAAAAACACGAATTCAGGAAGATACATGCACCCTTATGTTTACTGCAGTATTATTTACAATAGCCAAACTAAAGGAGCATCCCAAGTTTCATTGATAATGAATGGATAAAGAAGCTATGGTACATATAAATAATGGTAGATTATGCAGCCATGAAAAAGAATGAAATCCTGCCATTTGCAACAACATGGATAAAGCGAGAAAGCATAATGCTAGGCAAAATAAACCAGTCACAGAAGAACAAATTCCATATGATCTCATTTATATGTGGAATTTAAGGGAAAAAAAACAGGTAACAAAGGAAAAAAGGAGAAAGAGAGAGAGAGAGAGAGAAACAGAAACAAGAAACAGACTTTTAACTATACAGATCAAACCAATGGTTAGCAGAGGGAAGGTGGGTAGAGGGATGGGTAAAATAGGTGATGGGGATAAAAGAGTACATTTATCATGATGAAAGATTAAATAGTTTTTAAAAAATAATAATAAAAGATCTGAAAACACTTTCTAGTGAAATCCTAATGGCAAACATTACAGAGTGTAGAAAAGAAAAATTACAAAATGATGCTGGGAATGTTTGTTCAAATAAGGTGAGGCAAAAAGCTAAGAATATGGAATTCTTTATATGCTTCTCTATATTTAATTTTCCTTATTTTCCCAATTCTTTTCCTTGAGTTCGTTTCTATTCCTTTATATCTTCCCACACTTTCTCTTTTAACGTCGAATTGTCCTTTCCCTCAACCTCTTGATTTTCTCACCCCATTTAATTTCCATCTTTTTCTCTCCTTTCCCAGAATTCTATCCTTCAAATAGAAAATAATTGACCAGTACATTATTTTCCACTGTCCTTATTATTTTTGTCTTTCCCAACAGCATTGTAGGACTTTTGTCATTTCATATGAGATTCCAGCAAATGCACATTCATTTGTACTTACAGAGGGTACTGTTCACTATCCCTAGCATTTGTTGGCAAAGGTCTCTCATTAATAATTCTGACTTCACTTGGTACCAACAGGTTGGTAAGCAGTGTGCAGTGACATTTCAAACATATTTAGAATTGATAGCAATTGCAGAAATGAAAACAGTTCTACCCTGCTCATTCTATTTATTTTTCCTTTGATAAGAACCTCACTGAAACAGAGATGATGAGTCATTGAAAAGTTCATTTTTTTCTTTTAGTGAGCAAAAATATTAATATAATTCAAGCAAGTATATTTTAGAAAAGCATTCAGAATATTATAAATATTTTAGTGTAATAATTTTTCAAACATCTTACTTTTTAGAAAAGATGAGAAAATAATAAATATTAAATATAGTATCCCATAATAACTTCAAAATATATCCTATAGTAAAACTGACATGTTATGATACACACTGAGATGATATGTATAAAAGCTTGATTAATTGCTAGCCCTCATGTGAAGTATTGTGTCATTATGATTCCTGACCATGTCAGGAACTTTGGATGAGGCATGAATGTCTCTTTTTCTTATGTAAAAATATGGACAATAGTACTCTCCTTGTAGACTTGTTGGGACAATTAAATAACATGTATTAAACACTGAAAAATGTGTATGTCAAATAAATATTAACGACTCATTAAAAGTTTGCCATTATTGTTGCTAACATTAATACGTTTAATGTTCACAGATGACCAAGAAAGAGATTTCAGAGTCTTAGCCATGATATCTCTTCTCCCTCTCTCTCTTTGGATAAACATCAATAAAGGCAAACTGGTGAATGATCCAGTTAATTAAATGAAAACTAAGTCAATTTGTATAGTCCATTTTTTTTTTAAATATGGAATGCTTCATGAATCTGTGTGTCATTCTTAGGCAGGGACTATGCTAATCTAATCTGTATCATTGCAATTTTAGTATATGTGCTGCTGAAGTGAGCACTATGTGGTCCAATTTTTACTGATGAACCCTGGTACATAAACAGCAACATTGTAGCCAAATATATTAAACAAAAAATATTTTTCAGGGTGTGCAGAATCTGAGCACTTTATTTTCCTAGCAAAGTGGTGCTGCCTAAAACTTTATCAAGTTGACTGAAAATGAGTTCTCCTATCCCATTGTCATCTTCTTGCTTTGCCAACTGTGGATTGCCAAAATATGAAGATGAATTTAAGAATGATTAACAAATTAAGTTAATGTTAATTTATTTAATGTTTATTTATTTTGAGAGAGAGAGAGAGAGATAGAAGGAGAGCAGGGGAGTGGCAGAGAGAGAGAGAGAGAGGGAGAAAGTGTATCCCAAGAAGGCTCCATACCATCAGTGCAGAGCCCAATGTGGGGCTCGAACTCATCAACTGTGAGGTCATGACATGAGCCAAAACCAAGAGTCAGATACTTAACTGACTGAACCACCGACGTGCCCCTAATTTTAAAATATGATTTATTAAACTTATATAATACTTTACTTAATCCTTTAAAAAATAAAGTAGGGATTAGGGTAAGGATTAGATAATTGTCCCAAGATGTTAAGTGTTGGTATTGGAGTTTAAATGCCAGAAACTGACTTATTTATCATTCTGTTCTATGATTCCAGATTGACTATGAACTGTTTGAATTCACAAAATCAGCAGACATGGAAAACTAAGATCACCAAGGTGTCACACATTCTATTACCCTGGGATTACATTGAGAAGGAGTGAATCTCAGCTTCTTAAAGCAGCAATTAAACATGTCATTTACAAAAATTATTTACTTCCAAAAGTAGCACTGTGTGGCTGGGTCCTAATAACTGCTTTTAATTATTCCACCTTATCGCCAGAGTAATCACTCAACTGGACCCAACTCTGAAAGCACTATCTGTTAAGTAGACTTTTAAAAAGTTTATTTTAAGAAATAAGGATTACAAAATGTCCAGTCCATTCAAATGGGTAGTCAACACTATTTCCGACCTGGTTTTCCCATCTCTCTTTCTCTCCCCTACCCTTCCCTGAACACCTCCATCATCTCCTCTCTCTCTGGAAGCCCTGTTTCTTAACACCTTCTACTCTCAAGAATGACTCTACTTTGAGATAAAATGCTTTCCCTCCCATCCTCTCCAAACTAAATTCTTTCCAACACCTCTTCAGACATTTCTTTTTCTTTCTTTATTTCTTTCTTTTTTTTTACTCAGAAATATATCCTTTGCAGAAAAGTGGGAAGGAGAAAAGAGAATCCAGGGTTGGAAATAAGTGCGTGTGTGCATGCACACACCCGTGCATACACACACCATGTAAACTTGCCTGCAGCAGTCCTTGAGAGTTCTTCTCTTAAGAGGAGATTTTTAAAAATTCTCTGATTAAATATCTATACACTCTCGCATTCGTAAGTTGGATAAGTCAAGGAGGTCAAAGGAAGGAGAAAGGAGAAAATAAAATCTGTGTATTTTTGCCAAAAAAATACTTATCTCTTATACAGGTTCAAAATTTCTGTCTTTTGTGGACTTATATTTACAGCTAAGTATTAAAAGAAGTGACTTGGCAAATACTAGAGGAAGAAACTGGTGCATTCAAAATAGATAAAATAGATTAAACCATGGAGGTGGCAATGCAAAAATTAAGTGCCAGACTGATGGAGGAGAGCTAACTTGCTTATAATCATCATCATAATAGCCACAAGTTTTTTTTAAACCTGATTTTGAGGAGAGACTTATTCTTTTCAAACTACTCTATATATGGCCTTCAATTGTAACTGCTTTCACAACATGGATGAAAGACTGACACTTTCCATCTTGGAATTCCTCATATTCTTCATTATCTTTCCTCATTTGAGAGACTATAAAAAAATCCATTTTCTCTATTATAGTTAATTTGACCATGACACAAACTAAAGCTAAATTTTCCAGGCAAGTTCATAAGTAAAAATAAAGAAGGTGATGAATGAAATATAATAATTTGGGACATTTCTATTAAGAGTTTCCATTTATTTTTATAATGTATTATGTTCTTAATCACATTGCAGTTTCCCTGGTTTCTTTCTTTTCTTTCTTCCCAGTTTTAGTTTATCTCTAAAAAATGTAGATATTTTTATCACCTTTGGTAAGATTCACTTAATTCAATGTTTCACGTAAACTAAAAATTTTAAATCCTTATTAATGACAATGACTTTAAAATCATAAAAGAAGTCAGTAGAATAGTATGCTATCATAAGAAGAGTAATATAGTTCTGTATCATATATGAGGAAAAACTTAAAAGTAATTCCATTTTCATTCTAGTCATTTTTTTTCACTGTGTTCTAATTTGTACTCTGTCCATGATAAGTAAAAGTGGCCATTCTATAGAAAAGCAATATCTCTTTAGATCGTGAGAGAATAAGGGGGGCCTGGGTGGCTCAGTCGGTTACGCATTGGACTTTGGCTCAGGTCATAATCTCGTAGTTTGTCAGTTCAAGCCCAACATCAGGCTCTGTGCTGACAATTTCAGGACCTGGGGACTGCTTCGGATTCTGTGTCTCCCTCTCTCTCTCTCTCTGCCCCTCCCCCATTCCTACACGTGCTTGCTCTCTCACTCTAAGATAAATAAACATAAAAAATTAAAAAAATAAAAAATACAATAGAATATGGGAGAATGATAGGATGATATATGCTATCACAAGAAAAGAATAAGAAAAGTCTATTTGTAAATACATGAAGTTATTTCTGATTTATACTGGTAACTGGGGAAAATGCAGGATATGTTACTGATTGCATATGAAGGGAAAAAAATATATATACACACATGGGTATCAGTATATTCTTACATTATCTCTAAAAGATTTGGTAAGTTTTTTGCTCTGGGGAAGGGTACTAGATAGCTTCCAGATATGGACAGAAGGAATAGGTAGTCTTCATTGTATATACTTTTGTATTTTTAAAATTTTTTTATCAAGTGCACATATTTCCTATTGAGAAAATAAACTTTTATAAAGAAGGTATCTGTCCCTATACAGAGAAGTGTGGACACTTGGTATTTTTGAGATCCAGTGCTAATTTTATTGCTCAGCTAGATTTGGGATAGGTCCAAGAGTTTTACAAACTCTCAGAAAGTTTTATTTGTTGTAAGACCATAAATTTATATATTTTTTAAAATACAAGCACTAACATTCCTATGTAATATGTAACCTGAATGAGAAATTGCTTTCATGATGTATTAAGCTATACATCACCAGGGCCAGCTGTCACTCTGATGATGTATTGGTATAATAAATCTCAAGGTGTGACACATTGAAAAAGTATTACTCAAAAGAGAATGGTCTCCAAGTTAAAAACTGATCCAACATAAAATTCAAAGAGAAAACTATAGAGAAACAATTTATCTGTTGCCAAGAACTGATATGCAAGCAAAGATGTCTTCTCGGGGCACTTCTGTTTTGAACATTACAACTGTGGCAGGCTCAGGGGAAATCAAAACACTGTGGCCCTTTTTCCTGTATCCAAAATTCATCCTGGAGATAACTGGTCAAAAGCACACACAAGGCAACCTCAGAGGAGAAAAAAATTTGCAAGGAGCATCTAAGTTTTAAAAGTACCACAGGGATGGAAAAAAAAAAAAAACGTGGGCATGGGAAGCAATTCATTAGATGGTCCATGTATCGTGTAGGTGAGAATTTGTTCTGAAAGCTGAATAGCTGGAAAACTGCACTGGAATGCAGAACCCAAGTCAGGAACACAGCAGAGAATGGAGAACATGAAGTGCATGTCACCGAACAATTAAGAAACAGATTAGGAAATTATCTCTGGATTAGAAACGGACATAGATGAAGGAATTGCATAGGCTGACTTAGAATTTTGCCATTTATTAAACATACGACCTTGGGAATTTTAAAATAAGGTCTTGGCATTCAAATTAGACAAATTTGGGATAGAGATGGAAAATGTACACTTTCATCCATTACAAGTCACCGAAGAAAGTTTCTGCACAAGTTTTTCTTTCAGTGATTAACTTCATTAAGCAAATACAGAATGTGATCTTTTAGATGTCACCCCCCTGTTAGATGTGACACTGCCCAATTAATTCTTTAGGTAAGTAGTAGATATTTTCCATTGTGTTTTAGGTACTGTGGCCAGCCTTATGACACAAACGTGAACAAAACTCAGTAACACTTGGCTTTTGCTCATGCTTTGTCCCCCTTCTGTATCCTTCATCTAACAACATCCGCTTAGTCTTTCGATGGTACCTCATGTTTGATGGGCCCCCAGGTGATCATCCATGCCCATATCATCCCAGGATATGATATCCCTCTTCTGAATTTCATTGAATTTCAGAATTGGATGAGACATCCTAATCTAGTTCATTTTCAATTTAGAAATGAGAAAATTATGGCGTACAAAGATCAAGTGCCTTATATGCTTGGGAAACACAGTTATCAAGTTATACATGTAATACGTGGAACAAGGTCTTTGTTTCCAAGAATTCTTCTACTTCATCATACGTGTATATCTTCATGTCTATGCTACTTACTTGGCATACACTGTCTTGTTTGTTGTTTTTGCTTTTTGTGTATATAACTTATGCTATTCCCAATTAAAGAGAATACTTTTGAGTCTAAAGACAATGTCTAATTTGTCTATGTATTCTGCACCCTCCTTCCAGCTCAGACCCTCACAGTCTTCCTGACATAGGGATATGACTGAAAATGTTACTTTCCTCAACTTTCCTAAATTTCTAAGTTCTAAGAGAGAAGCCACACCACCATGCTAAATGGTACACTCCTGTGGCCCCAATCATGTCACTTTTTTTTTTTAATAAATTGAGAGTCTCTTCTAACATCACATTATGTAAAGGAGTTCAATCCATATTTGGAATTGTGGTAAAAACCATGTGACAGGAAGGCAGTGAGCTCCCAGAAAGAACTAGTAGTTCAACTATTTAGGCTGCCCAGTTCTTTCAGATGGCTTTCTTTTGATCTAGAAAAAAAAAAAAAAATCAGGGATATGATTTGACAAACACACTTAATAACATGGCCCCTGAAAATCCTAATGCTGAATCTGACTGGAATATGTAAGCTAGGAAAGTAAGTGAGTGGTCCAGACAGCCCAGTGGCAACAGATAGGAAAGCCTTTGGCTATAAGAATGGTGTCACTAAGGAGTAAGCTCTTGTAATCAACTCTGGCTAATAAAATTGACGCTATTGCCACAAATTTCTGCAGGATTATTTTGAAGATATAAACTTAATACAAATATTAATTATATTTACACACAAGAAACACTTTCCACTTTTCCTCTCTTCCAGGTTTCCTTTGAAAATCCAATTATACAGGGATGAAGTTTTAATTATAATATTGATTTTACTTCTTTGCTAGGGTGTGGGACTAATTCAATTAGTTTTAAATATGTACATAGAGTGGACAGACTAATTTTTCAGGATTTTGGCCCACTAACTTAAAAGCACTTTTCTTCACGTGCAAGTCAGAAAGGAACAGTAAGGCCTGAGTTGGTAAAGATATTTAAGAAAGGAAAACAAGATAGAAGATGTGCTAGTCTGTTAAAGAAGTTGACAGTTTGACAGTGGCTTTTCAAATGCAAAATTTTGCAAATCATATTTTAGGTCACCTTTGCAATTAGCAGCTGCAGCAGGATTGAGAGAACTCTTTTTTTTTTAATGTTTTTATTTATTATTGAGACGGAGAGAAACAGAGCATGAGTGGGGGAGGGGCAGAGAGAGAGGGAGACACAGAATCTGAAGCAGGCTCCAGGCCCTGAGCTCTCAGCACAGAGCCTGATGCAGAGCTCAAAACCATGAGATCATGACCTAAGACCAAGTGGGCCGCCCAACCAACTGAGCCACCCAGGCGTCCCGAGAGAACCCTTATAAGAAGCAAGAAGAAGACCAATGAAACAGAAACGAAGAAGAAATAATGTTAAGCGGTAACTACTATTTTCCTATTAAAAAAAAATCAAGGTAAGATCAAATAAAGTCAGTAGCTTTAATAATTTATATAAAAGAGTTTTCAAGCAGGATTTTTGTGGAAATAAGAGGTGGTATTATATGTTAAAGTAAATTGTACCAGACTCTTAAATAGCCAGAGAAGATTTTACTGGAGGCTCTTGTAACAGGAGAGAAAGACCAGAACTCTGATTTCAACTCTACTGGAACACAGGGCAGAACAAGAAGATTTTAGGCCATCCGTGCTTGCTAACTGGTTCACCCAAAGGAAGAGTAACCTTCCTTATATCTTACTGACAGGAGATAGTTTTACAGCTTAAAACAAAGTGCCCACGGACGTCAGGCTCTTACTCTCCCACAGAGGCTGGGAGACAGAGGCCTCATCTTCCTCGATGATTATATTTCAAAATGATGTCTCCCAAGTCATTGAGAAAGACAGTCCTGGGAGAAGAACTGGCAAGAGTCTTTTAAAAAGGTTTATATCTCAGAGGTAC
This sequence comes from Cryptoprocta ferox, assembly GCA_028646485.1. Classification (NCBI taxonomy): domain Eukaryota; kingdom Metazoa; phylum Chordata; class Mammalia; order Carnivora; family Eupleridae; genus Cryptoprocta; species Cryptoprocta ferox. Next base: position 42,628,530 of record CM053568.1, read on the forward strand.
AGTGAGAAAATTTACAGTGACGAGTTACTTAAAGTAATACTTGAAGAAAAGGGAGGTTAGAGGCCTAGAGTCAGGCGGAGGCTGTCTAAAGTTTGATCAAGCTGAGGGGAACTTTAAGAAGCTCTTGGTCACTCCTTTGGAAGAAAGTGAGGTGTTCCTTTGAATACAAAAATACAGGGCCTTTGCACTCCAACTGAAAAAAAATAATCATGAAAATACTAACACTTGAAGAGCTTGTGTGTACCTTAATCTTTGTTCACATTTACATCTCATCTATCCCTTTAGAAAAATGTAGCCACCTCTGTTGTTCTGTTTGGAGGCCAAGAAATCAGTACAAGCTTCATCTGTGCCACTTACTGACTATGAGCCTTTAAAAAATTAAAGTCACTCCCCTTCTTGGATTTTATCTCACCTACAAAATGAAAAACTTCTTGCTTTTTGTAAATGTTTAATTATTTTGAGAGAGAGTATGGGCACACACATGAGCATACACTAGGGAGGGGCAGAGAGAGAGAGGGAGAGAAAGAATCCTAAGCAGGCTCTGCACTGCCAGCATAGAGTCCAATGCAGGGCTCAAACTCATGAACAATGAGACCATGGCCTGAGCCAAAATCAAGAGTCAGTGGCATAACTGACTGAGCTACCCAGGCACCCCAAGACTTATTTCTTATAAATTTATAGAAATTAAATAATTTGGCTATAATGAATGTATATAATAGCCATTTATATTTTATGTTCATTTTATTATCAGGACCCTTGCTAAACTCTGTAATACACACACACACACACACACACACACACACACACATATATGTATAGATCTATACATATTGTATAGATTGTATAGATCTATACATTATGTATAGATATATATAATTTCTATTGATTCCATTTGATTGTTTTCAGTATAAAGTCATTTTCTCATTTAGTAATAATAGTTTTGGTCCTTGCTTTTCAATTAGTACATATCACTTTTCTTTATTTCACTGGATCTTGCTTCCAGCTCATTGTTCAATTTTTGTCTTAGTCCAGATTTTATGAAAATTTGTCTATAGTATCACCTTTACTCATTATGTTAGAGTTTGATTTGAGGCTTATATTACAGGTTTACTCTAAGGTTTTCATTTTAATTTATTATTTTCTGATTTAGATTTGCTAGCCTACGGAGGGAATGTGAGATCTTCTGACTCCTCATCATGCTCTAACAAGATTTTTCCTGACTAGTCTGCAGCAGCCTGGGTTTCCTTCCTTACCAAAGTGACTCTTAAACACCAATCCCCCAAGACATTGTTCTGAGGAAACTTCTGGGGCTCATCTCTCCTTACTGCCAATTTAGCAACTACAGAAGCATCTCTGCCCTTTGTAGTACTGAGTCACCTCTAAAACTACTTGAAGAGTGGATATAGAAAAAGTATTAGTCATGAATTGGGGAAGAGAGCAAGGGACTGGGACAGGTTTAGAAAGAGATTTTAGTAAGGGAAGTAGGTTCTGAAGTAAGAATTTAAAGTTATGGTGACTGAATGGCAATCTCCTACCTTCTTTTCTTAGATGACCATAATACTTTGTCTCCTCAGTAGCTCATTTTTACTTTGAGGAGTGGAAATTCCTATTCAGGTATGGAAAATTACTGTCCACTGAGACACTGCTTCCTTTGGTATGTTTCCCTGATTTCAGCAATTCAATGGGAAATGTAGGAATGCAAAGCACTCATTGCTAGCTTTCTCTATTGAAACCAAAACACTCAGCATTTTATATGTATATATTTAGTATTCATATATATTAATTATTTTCATCCATTACAAATCTGTATTTTTAGATTCGAGAGTTCTCTGTTGAAGATGAATGAACATTCTATTTTTTTCTCATGTTTCTCTCCTTCTCTAATCTATAACCCCATGATTTTCTATTTCACACCAAATATGTACAATTCTTCCTTAGCAGAGCTTCTCCGAGATTATTATCAATGCTATTGTGGTGTAAGTCTGTGAGATTGGACTTTCTTACTGTCATTTTTCAAAGTGCTGCTGACTGTGCTGTCTAAGGAATAGTAACTCACAAATTACTTCTGTGTCTGAAGATAGAAAAAAATGTTAAGTCAATTTCTTGAATTAATTAAGAGATAACATTGATATAGGAATGGGCTAGTGCCACAAATAATTATCACTTGAAATTACACAGTCAAAAAGGCCAATTAAGGAACCAAATATAGCTAATGAGAAAATGTAATTGATAATTTTTCAAGCTGCTGGCCTGGTCCTGATTTTTTTTTCTAGAGTTCAGGAACAATAATGACAGCAAAACAACAAGGCTGCAGAGGCTCAGCTGAGAGCAAGATCCTTTTGGATCTCAGATGAAATTTATTTTGCTTTTAGCTACATAAACCCATTCTTTATTCGACCACATATATACATATTTACTTTCTTGTTAATTACTTCTCCCAAGTGAGTATAGTTTCCTGTACTCTTTCTGAATTGTAAAATTCAAAGTAGAAGAGATTTGTCTATACTTTAAACCTTCTACTTAAAAAATAAATTCAAATTCATCATGAAGGTCTTGTCCTCCAAATTATCTTTTTGATAGCATTGCAGGCTATATCCTCTGATTGACCTTCCTGAAGAAAATTCTAGTGAAAATATTAGAATGAACTTTTGAAATTTAATTGCTAAGCAGGCAATATAGTAAGGTGTCTTTTAGTCAAAACCAATATGAGATCATGATCCAAGAGAAATAAGAGAATTATTCAAGCTGGCTTTCATTGTGAGGGCATTTTCCAATGACCTATAACTTTGAGTTTATTTTTAATGCTCTACAGAGCAAGAATAGAAGAAAATTTAGAGTTTATCCAGTATATGGTGAATAACAGGAAACAGGCATAAAATCTCACTGAGAGAGCTGTCAATAACCCTGCTCTTTGCATACCCAGAGATAGTTAAAAAAAGCAAAACAAGGACGAGAAGGAGAAATAAGAAAGAGAAAAAAGAGAAGAGGAGGAAAAAAACTGCACATCTCAAAAAAAATCTATTTTTTTTATATAGGCCATATAAGGGTTTGTAGCCTAAATTTACACCTGTTACTTAAACTAAAATGATTTGACATGAAAAACTTATTTGAAAGAAGTACTAGACTGATAGTATCCATAGGGATATGGCAGAAAAAAACACAAATCTTTTTTGAAGGAATCCACAGCCCTAACTTCATACCTGGACAACATCAGTTCACAGGATCAACACTGTAAATGCAGCAGAAAACAAGGCACCCTCAGTCAAACAGGCAGAAGCAAGCCAACACCAGACTAGATCATCAGACTTTAGGTATGGGAATTACCAGATTTAGAATGTTTGAAAAGAACATTTATTTAAAGAAATAAAAATGAACAGTGCCTGGGTGGCTCAGTCAATCAAGCATCCAACTTTGACTCAGATCATGATCTTGTAGTTGGTGGGTTTGAGACATGCATCAGGCTCTGTGCTGATAGCTCAGAGCCTGGAACTGGATTCAGATTCTGTATCTCACTCTGCCCCTGTGCCACTCCTTGCACCCTGTCTCTCTCTCTCAAAAATAAACATTAAAAAAAATTTTAATTACAAAGTTAAAAAGGAAAACAAAAGTAAACTAAAGGAGAAAAAGACCATTAAAATGTTTGGCCAAAACATTTTTGAAATGTTCAGTTCAAAAAATATCTGTATACTACATTAGGATATGAAAAATAGTGTAAGTAAAATTATAAACACAGTGTGATATTGAACAACATATCATAAAAAATCTACAAGAGAAATAATAACATGAAAGAAAGATCTGAAATAAGTATTAAGTATGGCACATAGTGGAAGAAATATGTCATATATGAAAGTCATGCTACCTCCAAATAATGACTGCCAGCTAATTTTTAAAAATCAGAATAAAGGAACAATATTGTTAATGTTATTACAGATGTTTAGTATCTATCAAGGCAACTGTCAACACCAAATACCACAAAGTTATTTTTCAGACAAAAATTGAGAGTTTGCCATATTTCCTGATAAGAGGGATTTCTAAGGGATTTAATTTCATTAGAAGACAGTGAAACATAGAATGGAAATCCAAGATGCAAAATTGAATGATAAATAAGACAATAAAATTGTACATAAATCTAAAGAGATATTGACTACATTAATCAAGATTCTGCCTTTTATTTAAAAAAAAATGAAATCATCAGGAACATAGGAACAATTTAGGTGGGAGTGATTGAATTTAAAGTTTTAAGACTCTCCCATTATTCTTAAGGAGAGCAAAGATATTCATTAACCTTTGATTTAGATTAAGGAACTCTTATGTGATTTCTAAATTAACATAAATAGTGTATAAGCTTTCTGACATATAAGGGTAAAAATGGCATAATAAATAATAATCAATCCAAAAGAAGCTAAGAAAAGAAAAAGAAAGGACAAACTACAAAATTAGATATGCTGTTGAGTACAAATCCCTCACTTACTATGATGTATGAATGGGATAAATTCTCCAGAAACAACAACAACAACAAAAATTAGGTGGGACTTTAAAAATCCAGATAAGTGCTTTTTATAAAAGCCACCTCTGAAACATAAAGATGTCTTAGTTCACCAGGAATTTAAAATACAGTGGGCCCTTGAGCAACACACGTTTGAACCATACAGGTCCACTTATGTGTAAATATTTTTTCAATAAAGAAAATACAGTAATTTACATGTATTTTCTCTTCTTTATGATTTTCTTAATATTTCCTTCTCTCCAGCATACTTTATGATAAGAATAAATCATATAATACGTATAACACACAAAATATGTATCAATGAACGGCTTATGTTATTGGGAAGTTTTCTAATCAATCAACAGCAGGCTATTAGTAATTAACTTTTCGGAAAGTCAAAAGTTATATGCAGATTTTCGACTGTATTGGGGGGGTTAGTGCCCCTAACCCCTATGATGTTAAAATGCCAACTGTAACTGGAAATTTACGTATACTTAATAGTATAGACTCACAATATAAAGAGAAAAGTGGCAGATTTATAGAAAGAAAATAATGTGATCATCATCATGAGGAATTTTAACTTCTGCCTAATAATTGAAAGATCAGACAAAAATTCAGTAAGTATATTATTTGGACAACACAGTAAGTGCTCACATACATGGATAGCTCTTAGACCACTAGATGAAAAAATAGGATTATTTAAAATAGTGAGGAAAGGGGGGCTTGGGTGGCTCAGTGTGTTAAGCATCTGACTTGGGCTCTGGTCATGAGCTCACGATTTGTGGGTTCGAGCCCTGCTCGGACTCTGTGCTGACAGCTCAGAGCCTGGAGCCTGCTTCGGATTCTGTGTTTTTCCCTCTCTCTCTGCCCCTCCCCTACTCATCCTCTGTTTCTCTCTGTCTCAATAATAAATAAACATTAAAAAAATTTTAATAAAATAGTGAGGAAAGTAAGACTTCAAAGAAAAGTAATAAGTGTGGGTAACAGGATAGAGTGATTTTTAAAGTTACATAATTCTTATTTTTAAAAGAGCTTTATTAGAGTATTAGCATCTCCTTCTTTGGGGGCACCTGGGTGGCTCATTCAGTTAAGCATCTGACTTTGGCTCAGGTTGTGATATCACAGCTCATGAGTTTGAGCCCCGCATCAGGTTCTGTGCTGATAGCTCAGAGTCTGGAGCCTGCTTCAGATTCTGTGTCTCCATCTATCTCTGTCCCTCCCCCAGTCTCTCTAACTTTTTCACTGTCTCTCTCTCTCACAAAAATAAACATTAATAAATAAACAAACAAATAATCCCCTTCTTTGTTTCTCCCTAATGAACTCCTACTGAATGCTCAACTCAACTGACATTTTTCTAATGAATGTACCCATTCCAACTCCTTTTGAACTTCTTACTTTCTTCACTTTTATGTTTGTCCACATCCCATACTAAACTGGAGTTCTTCATAAGACAGAAAGGAGATTCCAAGCTTTGACCCTGAAGGTAAACTATTCTTCAGGCCACCAGAACTATAGAGAGGTTACTTTCTAATCTACTAAGATTCATGCACTTCCCTTGAGAATCCCGCCTTAGTAAGTCATTCTTAATTATGATTCCAGGAAATAAAAGAGAAATCTTCCAATAAGTCTATCATGAGCATATTGATGATTATGGGTACACCCTGGTGAATTCTTTTGTTAATTCTGTAGCTGTATCTTGACTCCAAGGGCCACAAATCTAAATGTTTTCCCCCTTTGTTTTTACCCCTCTCACTATGATACCACCATCCCCACAGATGAGCAAATGCAAAACACTGTAGCTGTCCTCAATTCCCTTGCCTTCTGTATGAATGAACCAGCGAGTCTTAATTAGTTCCATTTTTCCACTGCCAACTGCAAACCATAATGCTTATCATAATGTATTTGAACTATTAAAATCTCCAACTTCTATCTGTGCCCCTCTTTCAACCCTCTTGACAAACTCCTGAAGAGACTTTTTTAAAGAATATGTAAGATCAAGCCCTTGAAATGTTCTTTTTTTATTATCTTACCCTTAGAGTAAAATCCAGTCTCTATACAGTAACCTGGCTTGGTCTTTGATATATCCACACTCACCTGTAGCCTTCTCCTAGTTATGGTGGTTCAGCACCAGAGATCTTTCCTTTTTCCTCTGTCACACCCAGCTCATATTCCCACCTGAAGACCTTCCTCTTACTGGTCTCTTTACCTGCCATGCTCTTCCCTGGGTTTGTCACAAAACTGCTTCTTCTCTCCCTTCAAGTCTCTTTTTAAACAATATCTCCACGAAGATCTTACCTGAATATTCTTAGCTTGTTCTTAAAAAACAGCTTGTCCTTGAGGCACCTGGGGGGCTCAGTTGGTTAGGTGTCTGACTTTGGCTCAGGTCATGATCTCACAGTTTTTGGTTTCGAGCCCTATATCGAGCTCTGTGCTGAAAGCTCAGAGCTTGGAGCCTGCTTCAGATTCTGTGTCTCCCTCCCTCTCTCCCCCTCCCCAACTCATTCTCTGTCTCTCTCTCTCTCTATCTCTATCTCTCTCTCTCAAAGATAAACATTGAATTTCTTAAATAATTAAAATAATAGCTTGTCCTTAAAAAATATATAAAAATAAAAATTTAAAAATAGCTTTTCCTCCCAATTATTCTATTGGCAACTATAAAAAAATTCTTAGAACTTTGCAGTCTGTATTTAAAAAACACATATTAGGGGCCCCTGGGTGGCTGAGTTAAGCATCTGACTCTTGGTTTTGGCTCAGGACATGATCTCACGGATCATGGGTTTGAGCCCTGCATCAGGTTCTGTCCTGACAGTGTCGATCCTGGTTGGGATTCTTCTCTCTCTCTCTCTCTCTCTCTCTCTCTCTCTCTGCCCCTCCCCTACTCTCTCTCTCTCAAAATAAGGAAAGAAAGCAAGCAAATGTTAAAATATATCTTCCCCGTAAGACCATAAACTCCAGGGGTGCCTGGGTGGCTCAGTCAGTTGGGCGTCTAACTTTGGCTCAGGTCATGATCTCACGGTTCGTGGGTTTGGGCCCCGTGTCGGGCTCTGTGCTGACAGCTACTCAGAGCCTGGAGCCTGTCTTCTGATTCTGTGTCTCCCTCTCTCTCTGACCCTCCCTTGCTCACACTGTCTCTCTGTCTCTCTCGAAAATAAATAAAACATTAACAAAAAAAATTTTTTTAAAAGACCATAAACTCTAAGGAGCAATGCAAAGACACTGTCTTTATCATATTCAGCATATTGCACAGAAAATGCCTCATATAAATGTCAAATAAGTAGTTTGAATGAAGGTTTTAATGAATTAATGACTGAAACATCTAAGCACAATGGTTGTCATGTAAAAGTTTTCCAGAAATGATAGCATGTATGTGTTGAGTATTTATCATTTACTTGGCAAAGTGCTAAGCATTGTCTGAGCTGTGGTGAATAGAGTAAAATAAACATTTGATGAATAGAGTTGGGGCTGTAGCAAAGATGGCCATGTGCTCACCAAATCTCATTTCATTTCCTTCCTGGCCCTTAGCTAGAATGCATCTCTCCGTCTCCCATATAATCAGAACTCACCATGTGACTGAGTTCTGGACAATGGAATGCATATAGAAATAAATTATGCCATTTCAGGCTGAGCCCATAAAATTCTCCCATTCAGTCCTTCTCTGTTTTTCTTCCTCTATGCCTGAGTAATCAAGAGGACTGTGAGAATCCAAATGAGAAAAGCCTGCATTTCTGATGACTGCATGGAGCAGTCTCCCCCGACCTCCCCCGACCTTGGACTATGACATGAATGAGAAGTAAACTTTCATTATATTAAGCCACTGGAATGTGTGATTGTTTTTAGAGTAGATGACCTACCTTTATGTATTTATCCTCACAAAATTATAATCCCGTGGGATTATAATACAATGTGATAATGTTTTGGGTCTCTTTTACTTTCAGAGTATAATTATTCCAGCATTGAGTGCTGTATTAGAACTTGTAGACCGAAGCCAAACTCACATAATGAAAATTAAATGTCATTTTATAAAAACGAGGGCAGTTTTTACATGCAAAAGGACATGACAGAGATACAGGATCATAGAATAGGTTACCAGAGACTGTTTTTATTTTATTTTATTTTATTTTTACTTAAAACAGTCCTTTTCTGGCTGTTTTTCTTTTTATGAAATTGTAATAAGAACCTGTTTTATGTCTAAACCTGTTTCCTGAAGCTTTATGCTGCAACATGTCAGTCTTTCTCTCCCTCTTCCAATTCAGTCGCCTATTTGAAAGCTGAATGTATACCTGATTTGCCATTTCTAGGGACTAATTGGTACTTCCGCTAATTGCACGAGGTACAATATCAGGATAATGGCAAGTCATCTTGTTTGGGGTCATAAGGCTACTGGTACTCCAGGCTCTTTAACAAGTCTTTTCATTACTATGTAATAGCCTTTAAGTGGGTTTTTAAATTTTATTTTCAGGTATTAATTGGTACCCCCTTAAAGTCTAAGAATTGGAAATGTCAAGAGTGACAGCAGTTATTTTGTTGATTGTTCACTTCACTCTTCCATTCACTTTCACTGCCTGCCTAATACTCATTATCTGATTATTTCACCTGTTGTGCATTTGGCACAACACAAAAACCATTTCTGCCATTGACCCTAGAGCAGGAAATGCATATGACAGAGCTGATATTCCTAGATTTTAATGAGAAAATGAAATTCCCAGAGCATGAAAGTCACTTAGAAATTTTCAGTGAGTCCAGTATAATTATGACACTGAAGCAATGGCCATCCTCACAAGCTTTAGAATTTCATCTTTTGGTAATGTTTGAGGCCTATCTAATTTCCTAAAATATTTTGTCTTCTGTTGTAAACTTATGGATGTTTTCAATAAGTTAAGCAAAGCAATAGTACGGTTTCCATTTGCACTACATTTCTGTGGTATCATTTACATCATTTTTTAAATCATGGGATAATTTTTGACATGGATTTAAAATATCTGGTGATGGATGGCCAACAGACACATGAAACAATGCACGTCACTCATCATTGGGAAATACAAATCAAAACCACACTGAGATACCACCTTATGCTGGTCAAAGTGGCTAAAATGAACAAATCAGAAGACTATAGATGCTGGTGAGGTTGTGGAGAAACAGAAACCCTCTTGCACTGTTGGTGGGAATGCAAACTGGTGCAGCTGCTCTGGAAAACTGTGTGGAGGTTCCTCAAAAAATTAAAAATAGAACTACCCTATGACCCAGCAATAGCACTGCTAGGAATTTACCCAAGGGATACAGGAGTGCTGATGCATAGGGGCATATGCACCCCAATGTTAACTGCAGCACATTCAACAATAGCCAAATCATGGACAGAGCCTAAATGTCCATCAACTGACAAATGGATAAAGAAGATGTGGTTTATATATACAATGGAATACTACTTGCTACTTGGCCATGAGAAACAATGAAATCTGGCCATTTGCAGCAATGTGGATGGGACTGGAGGACATTTTGCTAAGTGAATTAAGTCAGTCAGAGAAAGACAGATACCATATGTTCTCACTCATATGTGGATCTTGAGAAACTTAACAGAAGACCATGGGGGAGGGGAAGAGGAAAAAGAAAGTTACAGAGAGCGAGGGAGGCAAACCATAAGAGACTTAAATACTGAGAACAAACTGAGGGTTGATCGGGGATGGGGGAGGGGGGAAAGTGGGAGATAGGCACTGAGGAGGGCATTTGTTGGGATGAGCACTGGGTGTTGAATGGAAACCAATATGACAATAAATTATATATATATATATAAAATAAATCTTAAAATATTACCAATACTAAAAAAATAGAATATCTGGTGATGGGGGCACCTGGGTGGCTTAATTGGTTAAGTTTCCAACTTAGGTCATGGTCTCACAGCTTTTGAGTTCAAGCCCCACATAGGGCTCTGGGTGACAGCTCAGAGCCTGGAGCCTGCTTCAGATTCTGTCTCTGTCTCTCTCTGCCCCTCCTCCACATGTGTGCGCTCACACAAGCGCGCCCACACACACCCTCTCTCTCTCTCTCTCTCTCTCTCTCAAAAATAATAAACATTAAAAAGTTAAAAAATCTGGTGACGTTCCATTTAGTAAAAACTTTTCGATAAAACAAAATTTTGCAGTGACATGAAAGAAGTTCCTTTCATTCTGTTTCCAAATGTACAAATCTGAGAGGACAAAAGTACTACTTCTCTTTAAATTTGCCTTTGTGTATAATGTTATTTTACATGTCAGAGTCATTAGCTTCCATTAGGAAAGGTTTTCAGAGAAAATATCTCAGAGACAAATTGTTTTGTTTTAAAAGTAAGAATTGTGTCAGAATAGAAAACTATTGGGCTAGAAAACCAAGTGCCTCTACTCCAGATCTTCTTCCTACACTGGGTGTTGCTAGGCAAACTATTTGACCTTCTTATTTTCATTACCTTACCTGCAAAACAGTTCTTTTAACAACTCCGTACAATGCACACTGACAATTATTATCTTAGAACTGGCCTTTGCAGTTTCTAGTTTTCGAAAATATCACTATTAATGTGAAACATTACATCATGCCTTGAAAACAATGTCTGAAATCCAAGGCTCTAAAGAAAACATATTCAATGATATAGGTGGAAGTTCAGCAGCAGAACATTCTGGAACCAAGAGAGAATAAACAGGTCAAGGGAAGCAGGTTTGCAGGAGGACCTCCCACAACGTGAGCAGAGGTTACCCTCTGAGGACTTCTAAAGGAGGCTCCGTTTAAACAAGGGACACAGAGTAAACAGTTTGAAATGAGAGGTATGAATCAAAGGGGCATCTGGGTGGCTCAGTTGTTGAGCCTCAGACTTCGGCTCAGGTCATGATCTTGTGGTTGGTGGGTTCAAGCCCCACGTTGGGCCCTGTGCTGACAGCTCAGAGCCTGAAGCCTGCTTCAGAACGTGTTATCTCCCTCTCTCTGCCCCGCCTCAAAAATAAATAAACAACAACAAGAGGTATGAATTGGAGCCCTGTTCTTTGTCTCTGAGTCTTGACCATCAGGAAATGTTTTTAACAACTATATTACAACAAACTAGGTCTTTTTTTAAATTGAGGTATAATTGACATGTAACATTACATTTGTTTCTGCTACACAGCATAAAGATTGGATATTTGTATATACTGCAAAATGATTACCACAAGAAATCTAGTTAACATCCATCACTATACATAGTTACAATTTTTTTTTGTGATCAGAACTTTTAAGATCTACTCTCTTAGCAACTTTCAAATATGCAATATAGTATTATTAACTACAGTCACTATGCTATACATTACATCCCCATGACTTAATTATTTTATAACTGGAAGTTTATACCTTGATGCCTTTCTCCTATTTTTTCTGAGACTCTATTTCTATTCAAATGACTATTCTAACCTACCTCGTACAGTGGTAAGAGAAAAATGCATATATACAAAATGTACACCATGCACAGAGTAATTGCAACATTTATATTATCCTCATTGCTATATATTTTAATAATAATTGGGGAAAAATACCTATTACAGGTGATATTCTTCTGCTCAAAATCTTCATCAATGGTTGCCTACTGAGAAGAACATAATGTCTCAAATCTTTAGCCTGGCATTCAGACCTATCCACAATTTGATCCAAACCTACTTCCTCGCCTTTGGTTTCCCCCTTAAAACACATTCTCATGTATATTTTGGAATTCTCTATAAAGATAAGAGATGATAGATAGATAGACAGATAGATAGATAGATAGATAGATAGATAGGTAATTTGGGGTTTTTTCACATAAGACAAAATTTTTGTACATCTAGACATTAATTCTCTTTCTGATGAATGAACCTACTCTTTCTCTTTATGGGTCCACCTTCCCTCCTCTTCCTCAGCATTTCTGTTTGAGGCTAGATTATATCCATGCCTAGCTCAGATGTGATACGTGTGAACTAAGACTTCCCATTTTATGATAGAGCTCTGGCCAAAATAAGTAGTTTAGAGATGCAAAGGAAATCACAGTCAGAGCTAGGGAGAAACAATGAGATCTTTCTTCAATTATATTTATGGGAAAGATACTCTAGCTATTCTTTTGGGTATGTAAAGGAAAGCCTGGAGCCCTGGGATCATACAGTAAGAGCGAGCTCAAACTTCTCCAAGGAGAAGAGTTAACAATAGAGAAAATTTGGATTTTCATAAAAAGATTTTTAAGCCCTTAATCCAGCATTATTTGTATTCAAGATAAAATGAGGCATATTAAAAATTTTAAGAGTTTACTTAAGAATTATTGCTTGGCTATAGTTTAAAGCCTAGTAGGCTGCTTCTGATTGGTTGTCCTCAGGGTTTTGACTTAATAACCTTGAATCATTGACAGTGTTCAATTTTGGTTTACTTATGTAGGCCACCACAGAATTAGAGCCATCTGTTTAATGGCCTCCTTGTTTAATTAATACCTGAAAAATCTACCTTTGAATTGTTTAAGTGAGCCAATACTTCCTTTCTTTTCTTGTTTTCTGATTAGGCAAGCATGGATTTCTTTCTTAGTCTATTGAAGATTCTCAACCAATAGTTCTTCCATGGATACAAAACCAGGACATTTTACATTTATTTCCTTTCCAATAAGGAAATTTACACCTACTTTGGAATATGAACTATTTATTAAAACTGAACAAAGAACATAATACAATTTATAAGCCCAATAAGCAGGTGACAACATTGTCAAAGATGTTTAAGGCAAGGATTTGAACTGGGCCAGAAAAAGACAGTAAGATTTAAGCTAAACTAACTACATATGAAAATGTGAGCCATTGGAACTTTAAATCTGTCCTCACACATTTTAATCTCTGTAACTTTTCTTTAAATAACTTGACATACTCTGTTTCTGTATTGTAGCGTTTAGCAATTTCAAAGATTATATTAAATGTTCCACTGTAAAAAAAAATGTTTTCCATGGGCTTTTAAATGTAGTGTTACTTTTATATTCGACATCTGATTCCAGGAGTTATGATCATACAATTTGGATAAATATTTATGTTTACCATAGTGTTTTAAAGGGAATGCTGCCTTAAAAAAAATCCATAATGTTAGCCGATCAAGAAGACGAATGGTCTGCAGCTGTTGTGTTAATTCCTATTAACACTCTAGCCTTACCCAACTCCTTCATTTATCCTTCTGTTTTCAAAGGAGCTCTTAATTACTTCCATCCCCATTTCAGTTGTAAATGCTTCTTTATTGCCATTCTTTCATTAGAATAAATCCTCCAACCTATTCAAGGACCTGACACTTCACCACTGATTTACAAGTGATTCAATTTTATTAATCAGATGTTTGCCCTAGCTTTGGGGTATCTGTAATGCCATTGCTGGTAATTGTTGATAAAAGGCCCTCTTTCTTCCTTTCCATTTCTTGGAAAATATACAGGTACATTTTCAGCGTTTTATTTCAGGAAGTCTGAAATTAAAAAGAACTAGGGAAAATAGAAATATCTTGTAATTGTATTAACAAGAGTTAGTATTTCATGCCGTTGGCTGAGCAGGCTATATTACAGTGGGGATAATGTGACCTACCAAAGATTTGTCTGAAGTTTTCCATTAGAAATTCTTTCTTCATAGATTTCAGACTACTCCTGAATTCACGATCAGAGGACCAGACCATAATATCATGGCACGATATTCTAAAAGCAAAATTAAACACCATGCAAAAAACCACATTAAAAATTTTTTAATGTTTATTTTTGAGAGAGAGAGAAAGAGAGAGACAGAGAGAAGAGAAGAGAAGAGAAGAGGGAGGGAGGGAGACAGATGCAGAATCTTAAGCAGACTCTAGGCTTCAGGCTGTCAGCACAGAGCCTGACATGGGCCTTGAACTCACGGACCTCGAGATCATGACCTGAGCAGAAGTTGGACACCTAATCGACTGAGCCATCCTGTGGTTTCAGTGCCCCCTGGAAACCACATTAAACAACTATGGTGGTTGATTATTAGTATTTCTTTTCACATTCAGAAAATTCGTCTTTAAGATATATTTAAGATACACAAAAGATTATATATATTCATGAACTACATCTGTATTATCCAGTCTCCTTTTATGACTTGACTATGTGGAAGTTTCCAATTAACAGTTATTACTGACAATGGACTGAAGTCCTTGGGATCTTTCACTGTAAATGGTCTGGTTTTAGAATGTGAAAATTTGGTGGATGAATCGCTAAAAGTAGTCTTTTAAACAATCTCTTATTATTATTATTTTTTATATATGATCAACTTATATTTTTTCCTTTTTCTCTTTTGCTTTTTAAATATGAAA
>CM053568.1:42643808-42728453 GCA_028646485.1 Cryptoprocta ferox
GCGCCCAAGGAAGAATTCACCGGCCAGATGGGACGGATTTCTCTCCCGGCGCTCGGCAGTTATATATGGGGAGACGGGCGAGTTTTTCCTCCCTTAGAGATGGTTCTAGGTGCGTTTTCCGTCTCTCTTTCTCTTCCCCTGGTCTCTCCCGGGCACATCTCGCTCTCCCTGTGTTGGGCTCGGGGGTTCCTTTCCCCTTTACCACCGGGACCCGCCCATCCCCTAATTTCCCAGATCACAGTCACTCACTCAGGCATCTTTGAGGTTGTCTTCTTTCTGGCGTCTGTTTCTTCTTTCCCCCACTTGCAAATCCAAGTTTTATCCCTTCAGTCCTTCTCAGTTCAATCCATACGGACGTGCGCGGATTACAGAGCTCCCTGCTTCTCCGCCATCTTGCCCCAATGTACACTTTTCTAATGTAGATAATTATCAGTGTGGTAAGGTCTTGAGGTGGGGCCAACTGTCTTTATTGATTACACAAAAATAGTTAGAATACATATTAAGACTTTCCCCCCTTTTCCTTACATTAGAAAATATGGGAATAAAAAATACCCATAGAAATAGAAGGAAAATTAAGACACAGCTGAATACCTGAACACAGACTCCTGAGTCAGAAGATTTATGGTACATACCCAAGAAGTCCAGTCCACGTCAAATCAGCCACTACTGCTATGAGGGAAAGAGCTTTTTAGAAGAGTTCCATTATGAAGAAGGGAAGTTAGTTACTTCTGATGTCACTGAAAGTTCAATGTTAGGGAGAAAGGGGAGTTTGAAAAAGATATTCACTGGAATTCTTGAGATATCTAAAATTCTAACTGTACCCTAGCCTAATTACTTCCGAGTCCTTGAACATGATACTGCGCCATTTTGTACGGGTATATATAGTCAAGTTTCATCTAGTTGACAGTATTTCCGACTCTTATAATGTATACTTATAAAAATATTTAAAGTTTCAAGTCTTCGCTGTTCTTGGCCATTATTTAAAAGCCCATTGTTCATACAAAGTGGCTATTATGTTTGGTTTATGATTAAGTAATCAAGAATGCATTTTTTCAGTTTGGGAAACAAGGTTCATTTTGGTTCAAAATCTTGCCTTAAACCACATTGAGCATTCAATTTAATTAATTGACAGAAATTTGCATTTCTTCAAACCAAGAGAGATGTAATAGCTTGGTAAGAAAAGCTGCATGTTAGCTAATAGCTAACTATCAGGGAATATTTTAAAATTTCTCTTATACTTTCAGCTAAAAAAAATCTGCAAATACCTGGCCTTGATGAAAATATAATGGTGAAATATGGCAGTGATTTTCACTTCTTACAGGTACATTGGCTGCAAGCCTCTGCCAATCTGATCTTGACTTCTTCTGTCCTTAAAACAAACAAAAAATAAAAACCAGAAAAATAACTCTTTATCCACATAAAAGATGCATTGCAAGGATAAATTAAACTATTTCTATTCATAATATTACTGAGTTTTGGGCAAATGCTGCTGAGTTATTTTTACTTTTACAGAGACTGAAAACAGTAGACAGAAGGATGATTGTTGTGAACAAATAAAACGTTCGTGTTACCTTTATTTCTGAAGAAAAAACACTTTGGAAATATGTAAGCTTAATCACACTTGCTTTTTCCTCCTCATAGTTCAGAACACATTTATCTTTGTTCATCCACAAAGCAAAATAGTTCTTTCTAGCACTTGCTCAGGATCTTGATCTCAAGCTCATGAAAATGCTTCAGCTCTCTGCACCAACAGAAGGAGCCATTTGACAAATTGAACTTTTGAGTTATCACAGTCTTATGTGATCTCCCCACAAAGCTGCATACCTCTTATCTGATTCCGATAGCTCAGGGACAACTTAACACATTGCATTTATCTTTATTGTGATTTAATTTTGAGCAGTCAGGATCCTGAGTGCAAGGAAAAACTGCTCGAATTTCAAAATCAGGCTTCTTCTGTTAAATGTTTGGAAAAATACCCACCATGACGTTTTGACACCCAATCTATTAAAGTCTTGTCTCAGCTCTCCTGACCTCAGCTGTTGTATTCTTTGCCCTGATTCTCCTCTGACGTGATGCCAGCCCTTAGAACAAAGAACCATCATGATATCAGAGTTCCCTAAATGACGAGTAACAAATGGCTGGGGAAATAATCTCACCTGATTTCTCGTAATCCTTTGTGCTCACCACCACAGGCTCTCACCTCAGCTTCTAGTGCTCACATACCTGAAGTGAAGAAAAGTAAGAATTTTTGTGCATAGGTATTGACAGGCTGAAAGATAGCCTTCATGAGATAAAAACCAAACACAGAAGAAGAATAAATGATCCATTTATTTGGAGGTGAACTTTTACTCTATTGATAAGTGGTAGGAAGTACAGGAGGCTGAAACTCAAGAGATATGGATACTGATAGTGATACCACCATAGAAATGAGGTAACCTTCAATAAACTGCTTTTTAAATCCACTAGAAGTCCTTGATGCAAGATGGAGGTGGACTAGATAAGCTCTCTAGTAGTAGTCTTTGATATCTAGCAGATAAAATAAATGTATGTTTGTGTAAATAATTATAAACCATATGAAAGTTTAATGATCAAAATTACCTTTTTACTTTAAAATACTCAGAGATAAGTGAATTCATATATTATTCAGATTTACATTTTAAAGTCATATATTTAAAGGTGGTAAGTGTGCATAACCCAATTTAACCTTAATAGTGCCTTTAAATTGCTCATTTTCAAAAGTATAGGGCACATAAATTTACGTAAGTACAGGGACACTGGATTGTGTTTAAGATTCCTATGGTTAAAGTGGGAAGTGATTTAAAATATTAGAGTTACACTCAGCTTAGCAAAATACTCAAAGGCATACAAGATACAAGATCAGAATTACTATCTCCTATTCCACGATCACTCAGGAGCATATGGACTCAATTTGATACTTTGTAAAGTACAAAAATGGTGATTCATATAGTTCAACTTAGTAGTTAAATTGTTCACACTCTATTTTATGATTGTGTGTAGTTGAATAAACAAACTAAGTTGTGGATATGATGCAAATTCCTCTACAATGGTTTTTAACAATTTGATGGCTGCTTCCTGCTTTTAAAATGGAATTTAATGCATTTTCTTACTATGAAATTATTGCATGGTAGAAAAAAAATCCATTTTAAAAGGGTCTTTGTAATACTTATCAAAGATATGAGGCTTTTCAAAAGCAAATGACTTTTGGAAATAGTTTTATTCTGATTATCGTATTAGAGAATTTTGTTGGGAAAGTGAGAGTGGATCTTTCACATGGTGCACACTGATGGGATGGGATTAAATGTTCTTATATGCTTAACTGCCCATCTTAAGAGTCTGATTTTAGCATTCTGGGAGAGATGGTAGAGTAAGATTTTTGATGCCTCTAGAGTTACTGAGACATATACAAGGGCACACTTTTATAGAAAAAGCCTAACAACTAAATTTCAGGTATAGATCTGTTAGTATCTCCTTGTATGATATTGAGCAAATCACTTTAACTACCTGATCCTTATTTTGCCATTTATAAACTAAGGGAGTGGTATTTGGTGATCATATATTTCCTTTACCTCTAAAGTTGTTGGGATACACAAGTCTTTGAGATAGACATGAATTTCCTATCACTAATAACTATGTGGTTAAAGTCTCTTAGGAAAAACGTATCTACTTTCTTTTTCCTCAATCATTTATTGTTCTGCCAGGAAAGAGGGAGATCAATAACTAACCCTTCAGAATGAGCTAATTTTAGGCCTTAGAAAGAGCCCCTAAATTAAAATGAAAATATTTTTTCCAATTTATCATTCATGTTCATATATTGATGTTAATAACCACCCAATCTCCCTAAACCAAATAGCGTGGCTATTCAAAACTGTGAAATTATCTTAAAAGAAGATTTTGAACAGATGACTCAGAGTTTATAAAAGTGTATGCAGCATGAGAAATATTTGGGAATAAGTTTCTTTAGAGAGAGCTGTTGGTCTGTGAATCTCCATCTGCCAAATTTCCCATTCTACACAATTTTCTAGGAATTGCTAGCTTTAGCTTAGCCTAGCTCTATAATGCCTTTTCTGTTTCTCTTTTGTTTTTCTGTTTTCTCTTTTGTCTACATTGACTAAGGGTCACCTTAGTGTGAGTATAATTATTGCTTGATGAAGTCAGGCTGAATTTTGGAAAGGAAATATAACCATACATGCTTACGTTTTCTGATATAACACTTCATTTGAAAATACACATTTTAGTTAATTCATACACACAGAAACCACCGATCTATTAATGATGTATCTTGTTTCTCAAGAGTGAATTCACTTGAGGAAAGGGAACTATGAAAATCTTTCATAGTGGTGGGATTTAAGAAAAATCTGGCGTCCTAAGTTCATTCAGTATTATGCTTATATTTATTCTCTGATTTCCCTTGGTTGCTCATATTTTTTGCCAGTTCAGGGAAGCCTTCAATAACACACAGTTTCCTAAAGTGAACTGTTCATGTTCTTCTATATTTAGAGGTATATTCTAATTTTAGTAAGCATGTAAATATCCTCTGAAAATGATAGTGGATATAATAGTGGATAATAGCAAATAATTCCAAATCTATCTAAGCATAAGGAGGAAAGACCCAGTGGGAACTATTACATATAATTCCTATAGAATTGAATGTGCTTGCTCACTTCCAAATAAGAAGTTCAGGTCCAAGAGTCATTAGCTTTAGTTTGGTTGCACTCATAAACTGATATAAATTGCAAAATATAAATTATGTTCTTGAGTAAGGTCAAAAGATTTAGTATTACCTTGATATTTCCTTAGTAAGTCCTGTAAAGAGTAAGATATATTAGGGGCAGATTTGGCATTAGGTTAGCATAGCAGAATTATCTGGTAGAGTCCCTGGCTTTGTATTCATAATCATAGGAAACAGGAGACAGTGAAAGAAAATGATGAGCCAGCTAATACTGACATGTGATATGCCTGTGGATTCATTATTGCAAACACATGCACACACACTTGAGGTACCTATCTATTTTCCAAAGGAAAACAACTGAGAAGCAGCTTTTAGCATATTCAGGGTTTTCGGGTCGTTTTTTTTTTGTTTGTTTGTTTGTTTTTTGTTTTTTGTTTTTTGTTTTTTTTAGTTTCAAGCGAGAAAGAGTTAACCGAAATTATCTTAGGGGGAAAAAAAGGAAGAAAGAATGTATTTTCTCATATAACTGGCAAGTTTGATGATATATCTGTTTTCTGGGGCTCACCTATACACAGGAACTCAAAATACCCTTTCTTGGATCTGACTCCCTCTAAACATTGACTTTCTTCTACAGACAGGTTCTCTTCAGGCTCTTATCCCCAGATTCATATTCTTCCCTCTTATGAAATCCATGGGAAAAAAAATTGGTCCTAATCTAAAATATCCCGTGAAAAAATATATTGATTTGATTTTTGGTTTGGGGCTCTCTCTCTCTCTCTTTTTTTTTGTGACAGAAAATAGGCCCCTGGGATATGGAAAGAGCGTGAAATTCTCCAAAGAAATCAAAAGAGAATGGAAAGCTGTTATGGGCAAACAAAAACTATAGTAAGTAACCTTGGCTATTACATTTGACCTCAGATTGCTACATATTAGTGTTACCCAAACTCTGTTACATGGATCATCAATGGTACATGAAATATTAATGTCCTTGGGGAAGAACAGTTTCTATAATCAAATAATTTTGGAAAATGTTTAACATGATATTTAAATTTGCTTTTTTCCCTACCTTATTATTCACTAGGCTGCAAAGATGATAGATATCAGATCCTGAAGGAAGAGGGAGACAGATTTCCCATGCAGAATTTACATAGAAAATGTCCAAGAACAAACTCAATGACCTTTAAACCCTCTGACATAGAAGGTTTAAAGCAGTAAAAAAGAGGGAGGATTTATGAATACATAACTTTGACAATAGATGTTGCTCTGTTGAGAGTCTCCACGGATCAAAACTTCCATGCTGCACAATTTTAGGGGGTGTAGTAATTTCTGTGAATGACTCCCTCATTCTCAACCATCAGTCATTCATGTAGATTACATACCACATCACTTCCTTTGTTAGGCAGTTAGTGTTTCTCCCTGCCCTATACTCAGCAGTGGGAGTCCTGCCTTCTTATGTGCAGGTCTGGTGAGAGGACTTTCATGGAACTCTGTGAGAGCTTGAAGTGTGCTCCCTGAAGTCTGGTGACTGAAGGTTGGTTCCTGACTCATGTGTGAGAAAATGAAAGTGGCCTGACAGCATAGAGCAGGCTGTACTGGAATTGACTTGTACACTCAGAGTTTATCAGGACACAGCATGTATGTTTCCTGTAAATAGGTGTGATCATGTAGTATAAACGATCAGGGTGGAGTGGTCTTGTGTCTGGCTGGTAGAGCCACCTAGTAATGGATGTAATTAAGTCATAATGACCCCTTGGAATTTAAACTTTTAGTCAGATTCCCAATAACAACAACACAATGCTTGTGAGACTAAGAGTTATAACCTCTGCCAGTCTTAAAGAACATAAGTTGATGTTTTATTAAGTCCTTTGCTATGCTCTTATCACTCTTTCATTCACCCCTGAATCCCCAGAAAGGTCAGAACCTGGGAGAACGAAGAGAATAGTAAGTTGAAGAAAATAACTTTCAGTCTAATGCAGGCTTGGGCTGCAGTTGGAAAGAAGATATGTGTTAAATAAAATGACTTTGATTCATATCTTACAATAGACAATCTGATTACATATGGAAACACTTTTTTTGGACTAAAAGTAACTTTAGGAGTATCTAACCATTACTTATTAGTAGTTAATAGACAAGAGTCATGGGCCTGCTGAAGTTTTCATTTAAGAACTAGGCAAAATTAATTTTAGTGAATAAATATTAAATGTACAAATAATAGTATATCTTCACTTTGATTTTATCATGAATGCCATGTTTAATGTATCAGATATACAAACTTAATTTTAAAGGTGGCATTTTCCAGAACTATTCACCTACTATTCAGCTTGAGAATTCCTAAGAAGTTAGAGTAGATGGTGTTTCCCAAATTATCCGACCTGGAACCATTTATTCACAATATACTCACTTACATCTCAAAGAATACAATATTGCATAGAACTTTGTAGCATGCTAAAATATAAAGAATGAGTGGTAAGCAGTGCATAGCTGAGATTATAGAATAAAATGGTGAATAACCTCTTTTAGTATTCTCCAAAACTCAGTAGGATAGGATAAGAATATACTAAAGGAAAATTATGCCCTATTCAAAAGAAACATCTGTTATATCAGAAGGCAGAAAAACTCTGGAAGTCAAAACAATATATACATTCTCAGAAATCCATGAAAATTCAAACAGGCATAGAGGATGGAAAAGATGTGATACCTCTATGAAAGATACAACTACAGTCTAATCTGCTATGGAGTAAGTAGAAACTTTTTTGTGTGCAGAGCACACGTTTGCTAAGATGCAAATTATAATAGCGATTTGCGGCTTTTACCATCTGGACATTCACAGAAGTCTCATTCAAATACAAAAATTACACTTTCTTGACTTTTTAAAATTTAACCTCTTAGAGGTGAGGGGGGAACTGATCAACCATATAGAATGGAATTAAGTCTTTTGGGCAGGGAAGAATTGTGCTAACTTAATAGAAATATGGGGGAAAAGAAATTATATCATCTTATAGTCTTCATGATACTGGAAGAGTAGACTGCAGAGTGTAGTTAGAGGCACAACACAGATTTTAAAAAGACAGTTTTAAAAATATTGAACTAAATCTGAGGCATGATTCTATGGTATGACATTATGGAATGGACAATGACTCAAAAGTTTAGGAATTAAAAAAAATTCTAACCTATCCCTCCATGAAAATGGTTGGTACCAATAGAAATTTTTTGTCCACTAAAGAAGCTCTGAAATGACCTTAGATGTAGAGGAGTTATAAACAAAATGTAAATAGGAAACATACTGTCTAGATATGTGTGATATTGTATACTAGAAACAGGTGACCCAAAGGGTAAAATACAAAATGAGCTAAGGCGACTACCAAAAATAAACACAGCAAAAGATCCTCTGTAAAAGTCTGATCAAAAAGAAAGTTAAATGCTACACATGATCCAGAATTATTTTTTGCTATAAAGAACACTGAGAAACAATTTGCAAAATCTGAATATATCCTGTGGATTGATAATAGCATTATAAAAGTATGATTTAAAAAAAAATAATTGTCCTGGGGTTATATAAGGTCATGTCCTTGTGATGGTGTGTTAAGCCATGACACATGGAAAAGAAAATGTGATCCAATTTCACCATGCCTATGATACTCAAATGGAAAAGGTTTGAGCATTGGACTTCTGGGATCCTAAGCTAATCTCCCATATATGCATGTAGATAACATCCAAATGAATGTAAATAACCCAGGAAATGACCCAAAGCCTCTCCACAGCTAATAGTAGAGAAGAGGCCACATCAAAAAGAATAGGAGGGGTGGAGATGCTGACAGGGACAAAGCTAACCCATGAGACTGCAGGAGGGAGGGCCCCTGAGGAAGAAGGGAAAGGAGCATACCCTACCCTGGACACCCCAGGCACAGGAAACTGCATCTGGAAGATGAATCCCCATAACAATTGGCTTTGAAAATCAGAGGCGCTTAATTCATGAGTTTTTACTATCAGTGGTGCTCAACACTAGGAACTTCAAAATCACTGGGATTGGCTTTGAAAGGACTGGAGGGTAATAGGAAACTGAGTCCTGTCCCTGAAGAAATTGCATAACAAACAACCCCTCTGAGATATATAACATAGAAGCAGCAGTTGGAAAAACACCTAGGGTATATGGGAAGGAGATTTATTTACTAATTTCAGACTTTGTGCAGGAGAGGCAGGGGTCTTTCTTTAGGTTTTTCCAATGACAAAAGAGCTGGCAGGCATCACTTTCCTTCCTTGCTCCACAGCCGAGAAACATAGACACCTGCGGGAACCAGGTGGGGGAAAACTCTCCCCCTAGCTTACTAACAGTATGCCTCACCCTGCACTCTCCTGTGGACTGCCCCCTCCAACCTGCCCTAGGCTATGGGTTCTCTCCACAGCAGACACATGCATGCCTTGTTAACATGGCAAGCATAGCCCCAACATTCTCTTTCTGACCGGCTCCCTCCATCTGCTCCCTGCAGGAGTTCATCCAAACTAATACTACAAGTGTGGCAATGTGCAAATAATCCTGACAGTAGCCAGAACCACTCCAAAGTGACTCATGCCTTGGGAATAGGGGAAGATAACCATACACACCAGCTCCATTGCACCCTCAGCAGTAAGCTGGAGGTAGACACCTGGTCTGACTGCACCCTGCCTGCCAATGAAAGCCTCACAGGGGACAACACAACAACAGGAGAGCACCCTGCAGTTTGGTGTGACCCAAGTCAAGCCCAAGGTGGTCCTAGATTCCTAGATTGGCCCATTCCCTGCCCACAACAGGCAAAGACAGCCATTGCAGATGACTTGACTGAAGGCAAATACACCTCAGTCACAATAGAAGGGCACTACAACACATACAAGAGATATCCCTGAAGAGGCAGGTTCTGGTGAACATTGGACATTGCACTGCAGGGTATTACAGGACTTCTCTTAATAACACCACTACTTTCAAGAGTAGGAGACACAGCTCACTTTCCTAACACAGATAAATAGACATGAAGAGTTGGAAAATATGAGGAGACAGAGGAATATGTCTCTAGTGAAAGAACAAGATAAAAATCACAGCAAGAGAGCAAAACTGAACAGAGATAAGCTATATACCTGATAGAGTATTTAAAGTAATGGTCACAAGATAGATACACATTTATATCTATATATATTTGTAAAATCAGAGATGAAGAACTCTGAAATTAAAAATATACTACATGAAAAAGCAAAACAAACAATAAACAAAAACAAAAATAAAAACACACTAGATAGAATAAATAGTAAACTAGAGAGAATAATGGGTCGACAACCGATAGGACAGAGTAGTAGAAAGCAATCAAGTTGAACAGGAGAAGGAAAAAAGAAATCAAAAGTAGAATAGATTAAGGGAACTCCATGACACTACCAGGTATAGAAACACTGGCATTATAGGAGTCTCAGAAGGAAAGGAGAGAAAAAAGGGGGCAGAAATTTTATTTGAAAAAAATAATAGCTGAAAACTTCCTAAATCTAAGAAAGGGAACTTTCCAGGAAAATCCAGGAAAATCAAAGCCCCCCAACAAAATCAACCCAAGGAGGTCTACACCAAGAAACATAATAATTAAAATGGCAAAAAGTAGGGGCTCCTGGGTGGCTCAGCCCATTAAGCATAGGACTCTTGATTTCAGTTCAGGGAATGATCATATGGTTTGTGAGATCAAGCCTTACATCGGGCTCCATACTGATAGCATGGAGCCTGATTGAGATTCTTTCTGCCCTCTCTCTCTCTCTCTCTGCCCCTCCTCCCACTTGTGCTCTCTCTCTCTCTCAAAATATTTTAAAAAAGTAAATAAAATGGCAAAAAGTAATGATAAAGAGAATTTTAAAAGCAGCAAGAGAAAATGGTTACATACCAGGAAACTCCATAAGGCTATCAGCTGATTTTTCAGCAGAAACTTTGCAGGCCAGAAAGCAGTGGCATTATATATTCAAAGTACAGAAAGATAAACACTTGCAGCCAAAAATATTCTAACCAGGAAAGGCTATCATTCGGAATAGAGGGAAAGATAAAGAGCTTCCCAGACAAATAAAAGTTAAGGAAACTTATGCCCACTAAACTAGCCTTACAAGAAATGTTAAAGGGGCTTCTTTGGGTAGAAAGGAAAGAACATAAGCAGTAGCAAGAAAGGTAGGAAGCACAAAAGCAGTAAAATTAAATCCATCTATAAAAAATCAATGAAGATATTCACAGAATAAAAGGATGTAAAGTATGACACCATATATCTAAAATGTAGGAGGAGGGGTTTATGGAGTAAAAATTTAGTACTTTTAGAATGGGTTCAAACTTAGGTGACCATCAACTTAACATAGACTGTTCTATGCATAAGATGTTTTATATAAACCTAATGGTAGTCACAAATCAAAAGCCAGCAATAGATATGCAAAAATTAAGAGAAGGGATTCCAAACATATTGCTAAATAAAGCCATCAAATCATAAGAGAAGAGAGAAAAAAATACAGAACTACAAACCACTGTAACACAACTAACCATAAAATAAGCATATCCCTATCAATAACTACTTTGAATATAAAAGGACTTAATGCTCCAGTCATAAGACATAGGGTGATGGAATGGATAAAAAAGCAAGACCCATTTTTATCCTGCCTGCAATTGGAGGTGAAAAGAAAGCCAGGGTAACAATACTTATACTGGACAAAATAGACTTTAAAACAAAGACCGTAATAAGAGATAAAGAAGGACACTATATAATCATGCAAGGAACAATTCAACAAGAATATATAAAAATTGTAAGTATTTATGCACCCAACATAGAGCTCCCAAATACATAAAGCATCTATTAACAAACATAAAGGAAGTAAATGATAGTAATACAATAATAGTAGGCGATTTTAACACCCCACTGAGATCAATGGATAGATCATTCAAACAAAATCAATAAGGAAACAGTGGTTTTGAATGATACATTGGACTGGATGAATCTAACAGATATATTCAGAACATCCCATCCTAAAACAGCAGAATATATATTCTTTTCAAGTGCACATGGAACATTCTCCAGAATAGATCACATATAAGGCCACAAACCAAGTCTCAACAAGTACAAAAAGATTGAAGTTATATCATGCATCTTTTCCAGCCACCACACTAGGAAACTAGAGATCAACCACAAGAAATACATGAAGGTTAAATAACATGCTAAACAATGAATGGGTCGGCCAATAAATCAAAGAGGAAATCAAGAAATGGAGACAAATGAAAATAGAAACATAATGGTCCAAAATCTTTGGGATGCAGCAAAGGTGGTTCTAAGAGGGAAGTTTATATCAATACAGGCTTACCTTATGAAGCAAGAAAAATCTCAGACAAACAGCTTAACCTTACTTCTAAAGGAGCTACAAAAAGAAGAACAAACAAGACCACAAACCATCAGAAGGAGGGAAATAATAGATTAGAACATAAATAAATAAAATAGAAACTAAGAAAATAATTGAATAGATCAATGAAAAAAGTAGCAGGGTCTTTGAAAAGGTCAACAAAATTGGTAAATCTTTGGCAGGATTCATCAAGATAAAGAGAGAACTCAAATAAAATTAAAATGGAAGAGGAGAAATAACAACTGACACCACAAATACAAAGGATTATGGAGATTATGAAAAATTATATGCCAACAAATTAGAACAAATGGATAAATTCCTAGAAACATATAACCTCCCAAAACTGATTCAAAAAGAAATAGAAAATTAAAACAGACCAATTATGAGCAATGAAGTTGAATCAGTAACCAAAAATCTCCCAACAAATAAAAGTCCAGGACCAGATGAACTCATAGATGAATTCTACCAAACATTTAAAGAAGAGTTAATACCTATTCATCTCAAAATATTCCAAGAAATAGAAAAGGAAGAAAAACTTTCAAATTCATTCTATGAGGCCAGCATGATCTTGATACCAAAATCAGATAAAGACACTATGAGAGAGAGAGAGAGAGAGAGAGAGCACACTACAGGTCATTATCTCTGTTGTATATAGATGAAAAAATCGTCCACAAAATATTAGCAAATCTAATCCAACAATATATTTAAAAAATCATACACCACAATCAAGTGAGATTTATTCCCATGGTGGTTCAATATTTGTACATCAATCAATGTGATATACCACATCAATAAGTAAAGGGTAAAAACCATATCATTGGAGAAAAATCATGTAACAATGTACAACATCCATTCATGATTAAAACCCTTAAAGTAGGTTTAGAGGGAATACACTTTAACATAATAAAGGCCATATATGAAAAACCCACAGCTAACATCATACTTAGTAGGGAAAAACTGAGAGCTTTTTATGTAAGATCAGGGAAAAAGAATGTCCACACTCACCACTTTTATTCAACAGAGTCCTGGAAGTCCTATCAGACAAGATGAATAAATAAGAGGTATCCAAATTGTTAAGAAAGAAGTAAATTTTCATTCTTTGCAGATGACATGATACTATATTTAGAAATCTCTAAAGAGTCCACCAAAAAATATTAGAACTGATAAATGAATTCAGTAAAGTCACAGGATACAAAATCAATGTATAGAAATCTGTTGCATTTCTATGCACAAATAATGAAGTAGTAGAAAGAGAATTAAGAAATCAGTCCCATTTACACTTGTACCATAATCAATAACATATGTAGGAATAAATCAATGAGGTAAAAGACCTATACTCCGAAAACTATAAAATATTGATGAAACAAATTGAAGATAGTAAAAACAAATGGAAATGTATTCCATACTTATGAATTGGAAGAACAAATATTATTAAAATGTCTATACTACCCAAGCAATCTACATATTTAACGTAATCCTTCTCAAAATACCAACAGCATCTTTTACAGAACTAGAACAAATTATCCTAAATTTTTTATGGAACCACAAAAGACCCCAAATAGTCAAAACAATCTTGAAAAAGGACAAAATCAGAGGTATCATAGTCCCAGAATTCAAATTATATTGCAAACTTCAGTAATCAAAACAGTATGGTAGTAGGCCCAAAAACTGACACATAGATCAATGGAATGGAACAGAGAGCTCAGAAATAAACCCATGATTGTATTGTCAATTAATCTTCAACAAAGTAGGCAAGAATACAATGGGAAAAAGTCTCTTCAACAAATGATGTTAGGAAAACTGGACAACTATATGCAAAATAAAAAAAAACTAGTCCACTTTGTTACACCATACACAAAAATAAACTCAAAATGGATTAAAAACCTAAATGTAAGACATGAAACCATAAAAATCCTAGAAAAGAGAACAGGCAGGAATTTCTCTGACATCGGCCATAGCAACATTTTCCTAGATACATCTCCTAAGGCAGGGGAAATAAAAGCAAAATTAAACTATTGGGACTATGTCAAAAAGTTCTGTGCAGCAAAGGAAACAATCAACAAAACTAAAAGGCATCCTGCTGAATGGCTTCACATGTGAAGATTTTTGCAAATAACTCATCATCAAAATAATAAATAATCCAATTTAAAAAATGGGCAGAAGACATGAGTAGACATTTCTCCAAAGACATGCAGATGACCAACAGACACATGAAAAGATGTTCAACATCACTCATCATGGGGGGAATGCAAATAAAAACCACAATGAGATATTACTGCACACCTGTCAGAATGGCTAAAGTCAAAAACATAAGAAACAAATGGTGGTGAGGATGTGGAGAAAATGAAAACTTTGTGCACTATTGATGGGAATGTAAACTCATGCAGGCATTATGGAGGATGGTATGGAGGTTCCTCAAAAAAAGAAAATAGAATTACCACAGGATCCCATAATTCCACTACTGGGTATTTCCCCAAAGAATATGAAAACACTAATTTCAAAAGATATACACACCCCTATGTTTATTGCAGCATTATTTATGATAGCCAAAATATGGAAGCAGCCTATGTCCATCAATATAACAAAGAATGAAATATTGCCATTTGTGGCAACATGGATAGAACTACAGGGTATGATGCTAAGTGAAATAAGTTAGTCAAAGACAAATACCATATGATTTTAGTCATAAATGGAATTAAAGATACAGGGCTGATGTACAAAGAAAAAAAAAAGACAAGCCAAAAAAACAGCCTCTTAACAATAGAGAACATACTTGTATTCACCAGAGGGGAGGTAGGTGAAGTATGGGTGAAATAGGTGAAGGGGATTAACAGTACACTTATCATGATGAACACTGGGTAATGTATAGAATTGTTGAATCATTATACTGTACATCTGAAACTAATAAAACACTGTTAATTATCCTAGAATTAAAAAAAATAAAAGAAAAATGTTTTAAGCATTAAGTAAATTATCATCATTTATACCATATATATATTTTTTAAATTCATGGCTTATATTAGTTTGGTTCATAGTTGAATCATGACTCATTTGTATATTTTTATCCACAGAAGTCTTTAATTTTCTTCTCACTTTTTTGTCGAATAAAGTAGCATGCTGTTGCCCTATTGTTAATATCACAAAGATTCTTTATTAGACAATTTGAAATGAAATCTGTGATCCTTTCAAGATAGTCTTAATGGGGACTTTGACTTGCCTTTGTAATATAGTTCAATTGTATTCTAAGGATGTTGGAACGTTGACATGTAAACATTTCCTTGCATTCTTCTCCTGGATTAAATATACTACTTCTTTGGACCTCTAACTTCCTCTTCTAGTATTTGTGTAACTACGTAAATGCATATATTTCCTTCTTTCAGAAGTTGGGCACTGAGGTATGATATCTGAGTCTTTTACATTTAAAAACATATTCATTTTCTCTCATTCTTGATTGTTAGTTGTGCTGGCTATAGAATTCTAGTTTAAAAATTCTAGAGCAAAAATTTTTTCCTCAGACTGTGAAGCTATTGTTCCATTTTTTTCTTTTTTCTTATCTATTTTCTTTTTTATTTTCAAGTTAGTTTAATATACCGTGTAGTCTTGACTTCAGGAATAGAATCCAGTAATTCATCTGTTACATATAATACCCAGTGCTCATTCCAACCAGTGTCTTCCTTTATGCCCATCACCCATTTAGCCCATCCCCCACCCACCTCCCCTCCAGCAACCCTCAGTTTGTTCTCTGTATAATAACAGTCTCTTATAGTTTGCCTCCCTCTCTGTTTTTATTTTATTTTTCCTTCCCTTTGCCTATGATCATCTGTTAAGTTTCTCGAATTCCACATATGAGTAAAGTCATGTGATATCTGTCTTTCTCTGGCAGACTTACGTTGCTTGGCATAATACCATCCACTTCCATCCACATTGTTGCAAATGGCAAGATTTCATTCTTTTGTTCCATTATTTGCAAGCATATTGTCTAATATCAATCTGATTTGTATCTAAGTAAGCCCTCCAACAACCTTCACCTGACTCTACCCAAATATTTTTATTGACACATTTTGTACCCTTGAAACACTGAAGTTCTTAAGAGTATGTCTCTTGGGTTTTACAATTCATTCAAATAGATTAGCCCTTGGGACATCCTTACAGCCTGAAAATTGAGATTCCCTTTATCTTAAGCGAACTTGAGATTGATCTATCTATCTAACATCTCCCCTTCTATTGTCTTATTGTTATTCTTCTAAAATATAATAATATTGCATTTTTATTTAAAATTATTTTTACTCAATAGCTTCAAATAGAAGCTATTGAGTATTCGGAATTCAGTCTCTGTGTCTCACCTTTTTTCTCCTTTTTTCTACCTCTTTTAATTTCCATCAACTTATCTTCCAGGCAAAATAAAAATATTATGTATTATTTTTGAATAAATTTTATGTGTATTAGATTCAGAGATAATCATATTAATTTTGAATAATAAGAGATTTTCTTAAACTTCCTTATTTTTGGAGAAGCAAACATTTCACTAGGTGCTCCATATTTCTTTGATGGAGAGGTTTTGGATTGATCTAAGAACACTCAAGGCAGAGAGAAAAACAAATGCACGGAAAGTAAAAGTATAATGAAGTATTAATACTATCTATCTACAAGAAATTTCTAGTCATTGAAACATCAGAGTTGAGAAACAAACAAACAAAAAAGTCTATCATACCCATTCAACTGAATGTGACTAGGAATAGAAGTAGAAGAAATACAATTATTTCTGAACTAATGAGTAAGTTACAAAAAGCTAAGAAAAACATTGCCTAACAGCAGAGTAGGGTGTAGAGCAGATCAAATGAAAATAGGCAAGAAAAGAAAATTGAAGTTAAAAAAATAAGATGTAGAGGGACCATAGGACAAAATGAAACATATTGGAGAAAGGCAATGATGATACAATAGACATATAATTGGAGTTCCAAGAGGAAAAGTAAAACAATGGGAAAGAGCATATTTTTAGAATTATAATTCATGAGATGTCCTTAAAATAGAAGTTTCGTATTCACATATTGAAAATACACATAAGATATATTCTGTACCAAAGAGAATTGATCCAAAATCATCAGTATCAGAACATATTTTGGTACTAATAGCAATAGGACACAATAATAGAATATCCTAAATATCAGAATATTAGAAGAAGAATAAATAAACTGGGTACATAGTGAAAAACATCAAATGCAGTAAACCTAACCTAAAATAATATGACAGGACTGACAAACATTTTTAATAAGATTAAATTGCTTAATAAAAGGAAAACAATATCCTCATGTTGCTCACAAAGCAAAATCCAGTATCTGTTGTATACAACAGACATACATAAATGAAGAAATTCAGATAGTATGAATGTCAAGGATATAATAGATTTGTGGGGGAAAAAAAGGAGGATATAAAATTGATAACCTGCAAGGTAGAATTCAGTCACAGAAGTATTAAGGAAGTAAAATAAGTCAGATTATAAATCTAAAGACCACAACTTACAATGATGACATGACAGCTATGAATATTTATCCACCAAATAGCAAAGCAGAAGTTGTCATGAAGCAGAAGCTATCAGAGATCTGAGGCAAATAGGCGGAAGCACACACACACATGGTAGGAGACTTCAATACACTCTCTGCCAAGGAGAGATCAAATAGTCAAACAGCAAAAATAGAGAAGACCTAAACAACATAATAAATCAGATATTACAGGTATATGATCAACTTTGTACCCAATACATGAGAATAATTAAGAAATTATTTAAAAATAAAAGTAGAGCCTATTAAGCTGGAAAATGGTAGAACTGATCATATAAAGAGCAGGTTCATTGAAAAGAATAAATAAAATCACCAGGAATAGTCTAATCAAGAAATCAATGGGTAATACACAAAATAATCGATAACAGAAAGTACATAGCAAAAGGAAGTGAAAGTTTTAACATTTTACTTAACCCTATGCAATGGCTTTGATGAAATTTTTTTCTAGAAAATATAATTTACCAAAATTATACTAAATATTCACCCAGATTAAATGGATGGTTTCATCCCATGGAAAAAGAAAACTGACTAACAGTTATCTTTCTAAAATGCATTAGGTCCGGCTGATTCCACAAGAGAATTGTACAAATCTAAAAAAGTGAATAATCACAATGTTACTTAAAATGTTTCAGAGCATATGTTATGAAGGAAAGCATCCCAATTCTTCATACAAGGAAAGCAGAGCATTTATAATAAAGCTCATAATCTTGCACAAAAAAAGAAACTAAAGACCAATCTCATTTTCCCACAAATCAAAGTCTAACACAATATCTAATATAAAGTCTGGCAGAGTTCAATAAGACATTCATCATATTAAAGCAATGACATACTGAAGTTTTATTTTAAAATGAGAAGATGAGATCAGTATCAGCTGACATGTGGAGAACACACATTTGCCATCAATTAATATATGCAATCAGAAATTCATAGATCTGTGAGTGATGGCAACAAGAGATGGTGCTAAAATAATATTCCTTGTATTTTCAAGTGAGAGGCTATCTTAAAAGGACTGTCACTAATCTATTATTTTTTTAAAAAAATTTAATGTTTATTTTTGAGAGAAGGAGAAAGAGAGCAAGTGTGAGTGGGGAAGAGTACAGAGAGAGGGGAACAGAGGATCCCAAGGGGGCTCTGTGCTGACAGCAGAGAGCCCGATGTGGGACTCGAACTCATAAACCGTGAGATCATGACCTGAGCCAAAGTCGGACGCTTAACTGACTAAGCCACACAGGCACCCCAGTAATCTATTATTTTTAAACTAAGTAGATGATTTGCAAACATTAATATATCTTTTTACATTGTATTATTAAATAAGTAAATATACAATACAGAAGTTTAAAAATAAGAAAAAATATACCATATGCCTACTACTTACAGATTTCTGCTATAGATATTTTACATATATATTTCCAGATCTTTTCTAACATGCATGAATGTGTGTTTGTATATGTGTCTGTGTGTTGCCAGATCCTGTTTAAAGTATTTTACTTGAAATTAAAATGTATCACTACATGAAATTCTACAGTCTGGTGCTCTGTTTCTGGAGCTCGAACAACTAATATCACATTAGATCAGATCAGTTTGTTCAGTAGAGAAACATATATAATAAATTAATGAGAAGCTAAAAAATATTTATGTCTGTTCTATGCTAGTCACTGAATAATTAAATAAGAACCATCTCATTTAGTCAAAAACAATAAAAAGAAATTCAGTATAAAGAGGTATAGGCACATTTTTAATAAGAAAGAAAATTAGGATTTGCATCTAGACTTAACCAATCCCAAGACCTTGCTGCTTCTGCTTTTTTTTTTTTTCTTTTGCCACATATGTCCTTTCTTACACATTTTTCTCATTGTTCCCTGGATAAAACCTGAGATAGTATCCTTGAACATATGTGAAAAATGTTTATCCACCAACGAATTGTCACTGTGAGATGGATATATCAGAATTATGGTACACCTGTTGTCTCTACTATGAGTTCCTCTTCAGTTGATCACCAAAATACTACCAGCACTGACAGTCACATTCTTAACTCTTCTCAAAAACGATGCTGCTATTATTTCATAAGAAAAACGTATACACTGGCTCTTTTCTATTTATAAATAAATTCATATTAAATAAAAAAGATCTGACTATTGAAGTCAATAACCTTCTATGCCCAAAGCATCTATCCTGTCCCATCCAGCCAGTTAGCAGCAACACCCTCACCCTCAGTAATCAGAAAATGTAATGTGAATTGTTCTGTTGTGGGATACCTTAATACACAGGTCTTAGGTCAGAAAGAAAATAAATGATGCAGGTGATTTTCTTGTTTCTGTGTTCTTTTACTTTATTGGCCATAACTTTAATGCCTGTGTGCCAAATGAATAAGGGTTATGGCTCCTTTGAAAGCCCCTTGGAATTTATTTCAAAGGCTTGCATTGGCCAAACATGCATATTGACCCACTCTTTGCCTTATTTCCTGTTTTAATTGAGTGTCAAAGGTTACACGTTGCTATTAGAGTAAGACACGACTGGCAGCAGGGGTCAGGGACTCTCTGGCATTCTATTAGAGCCATAAAAACAAAACAGAATGATAATTTCACCTGTTCTAACCTCAATTTTTCCAGGATGGGACAGGCATTGACCTTATTGTTTGTCAGCCATTGACTCTATAAACTTCAGCTACCCTAATTCTGCTTACTAAACAATACGAGTGCTTTCACAACAGGGATGAAAAATAAAACAATGTACAATACCCAGAAATGACTCAAGAAGAGACATATCCAGGTGACAGAAAAGATAAAATAACTTCTTTTTTATTCCTAGGTCACATTCCTCGTTTGGATAGTTTACAACAATAACGGTTTCTACCAACAACTTTCAATTTTATCTTCTTTGGTGGAATACCTTATAACTTCCTTTATGTGAACAAGTACAAGCAATAAATCTAATAAATTGCTCATGCTACCTAAAACCTATTTGTGGCACTTGAAGGGTTTATGAATTTCTGTGAAAGTTTTCTCCACCTTCCCTACCCTTTAAAGTTTTTGGCTGAAATGTAAGCAGGCATTCAAGGGCATAACTAATGTCTTTTCTCATATTTTCTCCAAATAAGATAAAAAAGAAAGCACAAGTTAAATCTTTCTTTTAAAAGTATTTGAAAACAGATTTCTTATCAATAATTTAATGAAATAAATAAAGGTTACAATATGAAGATAAGTTTCCTCCAATTTCAGCATCTGGTTTTATGTAGTTATTTTCTGATGAGTAATTAAGTAAAGCTTTTTTAAAACCTGGATCTTTTAGATAATAATGAATATTTATTGGCAGTTTTCCATAATTTTAAGGGAAATGATTTTAAACTTTAAATATTGTTATTCAGTTGCATCTTTTCATGAAGGATGTTACTATTGCTCAAAAGCTGTCTGGAAATCTTGTAAGTTACCCCTGTCCTCACCTTGAGAGAAGTAACTTTTTTTTTTTTTTTTGCTCTCAACCTGCCCATTGTTTTGAAGTTATGATTTGGGGATTAATGTTGAATTTTGGATTATCAGAATAATAATCAGTCTTCTTTAACATGAACTTGCATTTTTAGTCTTTTCAATATTAAGGCAGCAAGCAAAAACAAATTAAAAACACTTAAAATTCTTGTGGAAATGATTGATATTTGTGTTAAACTGATAGATACTAATTCACAAATTAATGAGATGCCATAGAATTCCTAGGTCACTTCTTAAAGAATTTAGAAGTGCACTCTGGGGATATACTTTTTATATGGGAGCATGAATAGCTATAGGAAAATTAGTGGTATTTTAATTCTTTGATGTTTCTTTTTTTAAAAAAAATTTTAATGTTATTTATTTATTTTTGAGAGACAGAGAGAGCGCGGGCAGGGGAGGGTCAGAGAGAGAGGGAGACACAGAATCTGAAGCAGGATCCAGGCTTTGAGCTAGCTGTTAGCACAGAGCCCGACGTGGGGCTGGAACCCACGAACCGTGAGATCATGACCTGAGCCGAAGCCAGACGGTTAACTGACTGAGCCACCCAGGTGCCCCAATTCTTTGATATTTCTTAAACATGAAATAGTGATTTAATACATATTTAACTGAACAAGAGACCAGATTATTAGTATATAAAGAAGCAAAACTTTCTCATTTCACAAATTGACTTAAAGTTTCCTATAAATTATTTCAGTTTGTTAATAAACTAAAATTACAGGGTATCATCAGAAATATGTCATATCCTGTATTTATCTGACTGACAATGAATGTAAGGGGAACAAAAACTGATCATCAACATTAAATTTTCTTAACACTTAGCAGAGTCAGTTCAATTTTCTATCAACTTGATTAGCAATATCTTTAAGGCAAGACTGACTTTTCGCCTCATCCATTGAAATGTTATTAAATCACTACTGCTGGCTGATCTGAATCTGGAAAATCTATCCAAGTTGAGGATGTTTCTAGATGGAAAAGTTAGCTCAGTTGCTTATTTTTCTGTCTATCCTCACTTCATGGATTCTTTCCCTTCTTCCATGTGAGGGGTTTTTGCACCATGGGTT
The DNA here is from genome assembly GCA_028646485.1 of Cryptoprocta ferox. NCBI lineage: Eukaryota > Metazoa > Chordata > Mammalia > Carnivora > Eupleridae > Cryptoprocta > Cryptoprocta ferox. The sequence continues at coordinate 42,665,971 of CM053568.1, forward strand.
TATGACAAATGGCTCAGATGGTTCATAACTTTTTTCTCAAAGCTGGGCACATTTACCAACAAGGTCTTCTATCTCAATGAAAAAAGGGGGTGGTGCAGTCTTTCATGAATTCTCCAGAGAAAGTCAGTATTCCCTTCACTGTAGAAATCCTAAGGACAAGCATATTGCCTGATACATAACAGATGCTTAACAAATATATTGATTTGGTCACGTTTGACATTCAATTAGATCTTGGTAAAGTGATTTGACATACTTTAATCAAAACATTCCAGAAATGCATGTTTATAAGGGCAAAACATATACTTAGAATTAACTTACTCAAAATACAAAAAAAAAAAAAAAAGGGAGGAGGTGGTACTTTGTAGTGTTGTTGTAATACAGCTTCAAATTTACATAAGTTAGGTCAGGTTCTCAATTTGACAAATTCTGTATTACTTCAAAGAAATGGATAATGTCTCTGAATAACATGTATTCTCTAAAGTCATATGAAAAGACATATCGAAACTCATACTCACTAAATTCTTTGTAATTAACTGACCTCTTCCCCATGCACATGCTACAACATTTCTCATAAATACCTTGAGTTTGAACCTACACATTTAAAAAAGGTATTAATTTCTTACCATTGGTAGTGCTTCATAAATAAGAAGCAAGCCATAAGAAATGTGAATAAAAGGAGTGACATGATCTAGGTTTTAGGAATATTTGGAGCAAGAATGAGTCTGAAAAGAGGACAATCCTATTTCATTCCCACTGATGTCCGTATCCATGGAAACTCCCTTTTAATAGCATCCACATCACACTGGAAAAACAGGTATGCTACCTTTTGAAAGTGAGTGCATTAAAAGAACCCAGCCCTTTGCTAAGAAGGTCAGCTCTTGAAAGCCTTCAAGAGCTTTGGTAGCTGAGAAGGCTGGAGGGCTGTAAATCCTTCTTTCGTTGCTAAGAAGCTTGGCTCCTGAGAATCACATCAGTGCTCTCTAACACAGAGAATGGAATGTGAATCTTTTGTTCCCTGCCTATGATGTTGCACTCTTGAGTACTTGTTTCCTTAGCTAAGAGAACATGCAGGAGAGGCCTATTACGTGAACCTAGAGATTAATTATTAATAGACACAAACTGAGAAAGACAGGCGAAAAGATGTACAGGATATAAAGAAAGACTTAGTTGCAAGAATCCAGATGGCAAATGCCACTACATAGAAATATATGCACTAAAATAATATTCATATGACAACATTTTAAAATATTTTGTAGTCTCAGCATATTTTTTTTTTGCTATGATAAGTACCTGTCAAGGAAAATGCCTTCCCCATTGGATTATTCAACACACTCATTGAAAGTAAAAGAAAAAATGCAAAGGTCATTGTGCCTTTAAATCAAACTGTGACATATCAGAACTACTCTTCCTTTACTGTATAGTAAGTAAACAACTTTAAACAACTGAATAATGAATACTTATTGTCGTTCAGCAAAAAGTAAACACAGCAAAGTGTTGCAAAACATCATTTTTTCCTATTTGCACAAACTAAATACAAATATGTTAATTATACAATAGATTGTTATACTTAGGGGATCATCATAAATATCTTTAAATATAATACTTCTAAAAACTGCTGTTCTAAGTTCTGTCCATATCAAGTTAGAGGAGTCCATGTGGCCATGATAGACCATAATGGTAGCATTAGATGGCTAAACAATAAAATCACTGAGTTATTAACAATAATGGTATTATATAATACATGTGTACAGATATATATTCTATAATAACAATGATGTGTTTCAGGCACTATTATAAGCACCTTACATACATTGAGTGTATTTTGAGTGCTCAGTACAATCTTGTGAGTTCGGTACTACTGTGTATCCCATTTCACAAAGGAAGCACAGAGAGTTTGAGTAAGTTGTTCAAGATTATAAAACATAAGGTAAATGGTGGAGCTGAGATATGAACCCATGCTACTATCCAGAATATTCTTGAAATATAGTAAAACTAGCATGTGTACATTTTATGAGTAGAGGCTTAGACGAAGAAATAATGATAATCATTCTAGTTTTTGTTTGTTTGTATGTTACAAAGCCCTATCTCAGGTCTGACTTGTTTTCATCCTTACAGCCCTTCTGTCAGTGCAGATAGCATATCGCACAGCTGAAATGACTGATGTTCAGGGATGTTAAACGGTTTTTCCAAAGTCACATGTTCAGTGAACGGCAGGATATGGAACTGCAACCAGCTTCTAACATTCATTCCACGCTGTTAGCTTCCTCTGTTCTTTATATAAACAAATAAAATATCACAATAAGTGTCCTATCAACTCAGGTAATGATGGAGCAATGTGTACAGATATTAATTAGCAATGCGGTCACTTTCTCAGAAGCTCTCCTCTTATCAGCTGCCACTGGAAACTGCAGGACTCAGTAACTTGTGAGCATTTTCACTGTCCTCTCAAACCCAGTTCTTTTTTTTAAATTTTTTTTTACATTCATTTATTTTTGAGAAACAGAGAGACAGAGCGTGAACAGGGGAGGGGCAGAGAGAGAAAGAGACACAGAATCTGAAGCAGGCTCCAGGCTCTGAGCTATCGGTCAGCACAGAGCCCGATGCAGGGGCTCGAACCCAAGTGAGGTCATGACCTGAGCCGAAGTCAGATGCTCAACCGACTGAGCCACCCAGGCACACCTCAAACCCAGTTTGCAAACTGTGATTCCTCTTTAATTTGTAATTTAAATAAATTATTTGTCTTTCAGTTTCTACTATTATGAAAATACTTATTCACAACCTTATAGCTAGGTAACTGCAAAAGCCTCTTACCTATTTTCACTGATCCTCATGTCCTCATTTCAACTAAACCTCAGTATTATGATTAATCTTTAAATTCTTTTTTTAAATGTTTGTGTGTTTGTTTATTTAGAGAGAGAAAGAGAAAGAAAGAGACAGAACACGAGCAAGGGATGGGCAGAGAGGAAATCCTAAGCAGGCTTTGTGCTGGCAGCATAGAGCCCGACATGGGGCTCAATCCCATGAACTGTGTGATCATGACCTGAGCTGAAATCAAGAGTTGGATGCTTAACTGACTGAGCCACCCATGTGCCCCTAATTTCTAAATTCTTGACAAAGAATATACCTTGAAACTTCTTGCTGTCCAAGTGTCCAAAGCTTGCATGTGAAAAGTATACGTCTGAGGGTTTGAACCCTAGGTTTGCACTTATCAGCTATGTGACGTTTAGCAAGTATGTGACTTAAACTCTTTGTGCCATGTCCTTTCCTAATAGGGATGATAATGGTACTCACAGATTGTTATAAAGCCTAAACGAGTCAGCTAAATGTCAGGTAAAAGGAGATCATCCTGCAGAGAGTAAGTACTCAATAAATGTTCCTTGTTATTATTAATATTATTATTAACCAACTTACTTTGTTCCTCTATAGGATACTTAGAGGAAACATGGTTAAATGCATCTTCCAGTCTGCCAGTTTTAGCTTAGAGTTCTGGCTGCCTATCTTGGTAACTGTGAGATGTTGAGAAATTTGTTCAGATCTAAATCTCAGTTTCTTTGTCTGTAACATGGATTTTAATAATAACACCTCTTACAAACATTGTGATAGTAACTGTATAGCATTTATCCCTGGATATAGCTTGTAATAAATGGCCAATAGTTGCTACTCTATTATTTTACTGAAGCTGCTTATGGAGGGGTGGTTATGAGAAATAGTCGTATGGAATAATTACTGAGATAGTTTTTCAGGATTATGCTACTTACTATTATTTAAAAAAATATGGCCATCATCAGTTTTGTAAATAACCATATTTCCCTTTTTAATTTGCTTGCTATAACATAAACAAAAAAAAAACAAATTTGGAATCAGAATTCAGCAAACAGATTCTCTTAAAATACATTTATATTGCCCTCTTTCTTCTCTTCTACCTTAACACATCTTCTTCCCATGTTGATTTGTCTACTGATAAAATGGGGATACAAGATTTTACTCCTTCTCCACCCACCCCTTAAGCTAGTGTTAGATCCGAATATAGTCAGTTTCCATTTGTAAATAGCTTGGGTTCTAAAGTCCTTTGATAATTCAAAATACAGTAAAACCTTACAAGTAACTTGTTCTGTGAGTGTTCCACAAGAAAAGAAAACATTTCTAATAAATTTTAACTTGATAAATGAGCAATGTGTTGCAATATGACTAGTATGTGGCATCAAATGTCACATAATCACAACTGAACCGATGGTTCTTCAAATTCACTTTGATATGCAAGTGCTTTGGATTACAAGCATGTTTCCAGAAAGAATTATGGTCGCAAACTAAGGTTTTACTGTACATTTTTTCCAGGTATTCATTTGGAAGTCATATTTTTCTCTCTGAGGAAAAGTTGCATATGCTGATTACTACTCTATGGGCAAGTTAAAAACTAATTTAACGCATATTGTACAAATGTGGTATGTGATTCATTTGCCATGGACATAGTGGAAACCAATATTGAGAGGGTTCTGATGCTGATAAACTGAAAAATTAGTGCCACGTACAGGCCGTTTTCACTGGCTTTTCCAGTCTTAATGTCATTCACTCCAGTCAGTGGTAACAAAATGCCCATTTTTCCTAATTGTATTTCACTTAGAGACATATGCCAAAATCTGGGACTACAATGTGGATTATAAAATTTTGTTATATACATTTGTTAGAAATCAGACTTGGGGCACCTGGGTGGCTCAGTCAGTTATGTGTCCAACTTCAGCTCAGGTCATAATCTCATGGTTCATGAATTCAAGCCCTGCATGGGGCTCTGTGCTGACAGATCAGAGCCTGGAGCCTGCTTTGATTTCTGTGTCTCCTGTTCTCTCTGCCCCTCCCCCACTCATGCTCTGTCTCTGTCTCTCTCAAAACTAAACATTAAAATAATAAAAAAAATCAGACAACATATTAAGACTCATGCATCTTCTTTATTTTAGATGCAAGAAAATCATATAATATGAAAAGCTCAGAAAACACCCCCCAAAAAGCTTACATTCTCATGCGAGGTGGAAAGTCTGACACACACTTTTTCAAGATAGAATTTATTCTTATTTCTTGTGATTTACTTGATTAATTATCCTCATTTTTGACTAAATGGTTACCATATAATCTTTTTTCTGACTTTGCCAGATATAGGGGAAAATGATTGCTATATGTCATTTTGTTTTCTGCCATCTCATTCTGGTCTGTCCATTATTTAAAAAAAGTTTTTTTTAATGTTTATTTATTTTTGAGAGAGAGAGTGAGCAAGCGAGCAGGGGAGGGACAGAGAGAGAGGGAGGCACAGAATCTGAAGCAGGCTGTAGGCTTTGAGCACAGAGCCTGACACGGGGCATGAACTCATGAACCGCAGATCAAACCTGAGCTGAAGTCGGATGCCTAACTGACTAAGCCACCCAGGTGCCCTTCTGTTCTGTCCATTATTAAAAGACAAATATTTTATTCATTGCTATTGGAACCAATACTGCTGATAATTCCTTTTGTTTTTTGGTTTTCATCATTAAATGAAACTTAAACTTTCTTAATCTATAGGAAAAAAAATACCTAGTTACTGCACAGTTGTCTTTCACTTAATGGACCGGATAAATTCCAGCAAGGCTGGTGAAATATTTCCCAATGATTTTCATTATAACTCAGAAATGTGACGAACTAGACCCCAAGACCTGACCTTTACTGCCCACCAACTTATACTCACCAATCTTTGTCCCACATTTTTCCTTAAGCCCTTCTTTCCAGCTTATCTCTTAACTCAGGCAAACGGAAACCAAAACTACCCCTTAAGCAATAGTGACGGCCCAGACAAGACCTCTGGCTAGCCCAGACCACCCAGACCAGTTTGAGTGTAACCTGCCCTCACATCTCCACAATGGAGTGTGACCTCTAGAATGACCTGTACCTCCTTATAATATGGAAATCTCTGCTGAAGAAGGAATATAAGCCTCATTTACATAACATAGGCATGTTTCCTTAAGGTGCATGTACAGCCTCATGCTGGCCTCTGCCCTTGATGAGAGGGCTTCCTTATCTAAATATTCATCCTAATCCTAAATAAAAGGAACCCATCCATCTTTACTTGGGGAGTCACAGCTTTGGAAATTATTCCTTATAATCTCCTTATTTGCTGCAAATAAATTTTACATCGTATGACACTCTACCTGGTGTGGTTTCTATCTGTGAGTCACCAAGGAGCGAACTCACATTAATTTGGATACAGAAACTTATTCTCACACTGGGGTAAACATGTACCAAATTCAACTCAGTTCAAATCAGCAAATATTTGTGGAGCACTTCTTATCTTACCTAAGATATTATGCTGAGGACTGCCTGACATAAACAGAAGAAAAAGATACTGGCATTCCTCTAAAGTAATTAGTAACTACTCTAGAAAAGACAGCATGAAAACAAGTCTAAGATGAGGGAGAGCACAAATGTCTTAAAAGACAAAACAAAAATATATTATGGGTTTTCAGATAAAGGTGATATGATACTCTGTTTCAAGAAAACAGTAGGGGTGCCTGGGTGGCTCCGTTGGTTAAGCATGTGACTCTTGATTTCAGCTCAGATCATGATCCCAGGGTCATGGGGTCGAGCCCTGCATCGGGGCTCTTCCCTGAGCATGGAGACTGCTTCAGATTCTTTCTCTATCTATCTTCCCCTCTCCCCCACTTGCGCTCGCTTGCTCTCTCTCTCTCTCTCTTTCAAATAATAATAAAAAAAGGCTTTGGGGCTTTTTTAATGTGAAAAGGGGGAGAGGCCATTCTAGGCAGATTAAAACTATGCAAAAGCAGAGAAGTAGGAATGTGTGGATCTCTTAAAGAGATCACATTGGATAGATATTTGCAGAGGAATACTAGAAGACAGAGATTTATAGATATTGCACAACCTTAAGTGTTAACATAATGTACATAATTAAATATGTATTTGAGAACAAATGAAGGCTTTTGAGCAAAAAAATAAAATATCTGGAGCTATACAATTATCTTACACAGAATGATTCAAATAAAGGACCACCCAAATGGGGTTTTATTATTATTAATTATTAAATCTATGAAGGTTAAGTTTATGTGTCAACTTGACTGGGCTAAGGGATGCCCAGATAGCTGATAAAACATTATTTCTGGATGCATCTGTGAGGGTCTGTGAGGGTATATCCGGAAGAGATTACCATTTGAATTAGCCAACTGAGTGAAGACAATTCTCCCCATCACTGTGGGTGGGCATCATCCAATCAAATGAGAGCCCTTGGGCATCAGACATCTGAGTTCCTTCATCCTCCAGGACTCAACACCGTGGGCCCCTGTTTCTCAGGCCTTCAGACTCAGACTAAATTACACCACTGGGTTCCTTGCTCTCCAGCCTACAGATGGCAGAATTTGGGACTTCTTGGCCACCATAATTAGGTGAGCCAATTCTTATAATAAATCTCTTCATATATATCCTATTGGTACTGTTTCTCTGGAAAACCCCCACTTATACAACATCCTTCTAATTTCCTTTTCCTTTTTGGCACAGGTAAAGCTCTGAGGCTCCATCCTGACATTCATTTTAAGTAGTTAGTGAGAGAAGGTAGCAAAACAGTTTTTCTGAAGGTTGATTAAGAAAGAAAAGGATATAATATGTTCCAGGTGAGGTGGGATAAAGTGAAATAAATAATATAAAATACCATAATAAATACACATTTGATTTCTAACATATTATGAAGTCAAACAAGCATGGCATAGAACAATGCACATATTCTCACCCATTTGTGTAAAGAACAAAAACTTTTAAAATCAAATAAAAATATACATAAAAATAAAAATGATGGCTACAGCTTATACACAATGTAAAATTTGTGAAAGGTTTCACAGGAAACTTGCCTAGTTGTAATTTCAGGAGAAGCAGTCTGGGGTTCTGAATTAGTAGGAAATTACTGAATGTCTGAATTACTGCCATATTTCATCAAATTTGAAAAGATATATTTTTGATTTGGTAAAAGGAGATATTTTAATTTGGTTTTGCCCATGCATTTATGTTAAATAGGGAAAATAGCTAACAAATAAAGGAATATAATAAGCTCTTGCTATAATCCAAGCATGTTAAGCAGACTTCAAAAATTACTTGATGATCAATATTTAGAAAGTCTAGATTTTTTTTGGTTTATTTCAAATATCAGTTGGAGAGTGTTAGATACTGAGACATTATTACTTTATTTTTCCTGTCTGAATTAAGCACAAATTAAAATGTACCCTGCAGCATGGAACAGAGGAAGAGGAAAAGGTAGAGGTGCCAAAGGAATTGTTACAGTATGGACTCAGAATCAGCAATGGAAGGTTAATATGGTGGGTCACAGAACTTTGCTCTTATAGTAAAACACTTGAACATGAAAGATGGTGATTCAGTTAGCCTTTCTGATTATTTTAGAATTCATCAGTAAGGACAATTGCTAAAAGTGTCTGAAAAAGTAGTTGTTGATACCTAACATATAACATTAATAAAATAAAAATAATGTTGAAAATATCAACTAGCATTGTTGAAACTGTTCAACAAGTGAAATTTATTTTACCTAGTTTTTTTTAAAACAGGGGTGGTTATTATTCCATCTGACTAATGAGAAGAGAAGAATGAATTTCAGAGAGATGAACCCAAAGTCCCAGATTAAAGTGGTTTCAAAACATTAAGCCCTGAGCAGATAGAAAGGATGTGTTTCAAGATCCATATTTTTTGGGAGAGGATGTATAAATGATGTCCTTCATTAATGGATAATCATTGTATTCTTATCCAGTTAGCCTCTCCTTCCTGGGGAGATATGTATACGGTGCCAGGAGAAGTTAAGTAGGTATATAACCCACATCCTTGACCTGAGAGTTTTCTCTGCTTTCCAGACATGCTGAATTTCCTCTGATATGCTGAATTTTGTCCAAAAGAAATCTGGAACTGCCTTTTCTGATATGAAGAAATGTTTCAGTAGAATGCAGGAATGTCTAAGATCTTTCTATTAAAGTGTTCAGGACATATACTTTTGACCAAGATGGAGTAACAAAGACTAGATATACTATCGCTCTTAAAACAATCAAAACCAAACAGACAGAATATTGCAAACAATGGTTTTCAAGAAACTGGACACCAGACATTGAAGGATGGGGTCCTCGAAAATTATAAAACATATGAAGTGAGTCCTATGATTTCCTCATCTTAGTGCCTTGAGATTTTCCAAAGGGAGAGTGAGGCTTGAAAAACTCCCTGAACTGGGAAGGAGGAGCTGATGTTGAGGGAGACCAAGATGTCTAGAGTTTGGATAGAAGACTAGAGAAGTGAAAGCTGCACACAACAGAGAACCTGTATATTTGCAATTACTATCAAGTATTCAGCAGAATGCTGATAGTGTATGGGTGTGAGGAAACTATATGAGGACAGAGAAAGAACCATCCAAAATTATTAGACGAAACATTGTCCAGAGATCACATGTGGCCAGAAGTAGTACCTGTTCCTAAGACTCAGACTGGAAGATCTCATTATTTACTGGGTATTGACAGAGTGCTCAGAAGGATTTTGCCTTAGCTGTGAGGAAAAAAAAATTTTTTTGGTGATGCCCTACAAATTTCAAAAGCCAGAATCAAAGGATCCAACTGTTTCCAAGTGATTTGAGTTCCAAAGAAAACTCAAGCAGATTTATAGTGTCCAAAGAGTAAAATTTTTGTTTAAACAATCATCTTTTGTTTTTTTAAATTTTATTTTAGAGAGAGAAAGAGTGCGTGAGTGGGGACAGAGGCAGAGAGAGAGAAACAGAGAGAGAAGAGAGACTCTTAAGCAGACCCCATGCTCAGTGCAGAGCCCCACATGGGGCTCAATCCCACAACCCTGGCATCATGATCCAAGCTGAAACCAAGAGTTGGACATTCAACCGTCTGAGCCATCCAGGCACCCCTAAACAATCATCTTTTAAAGAGATATAAATACTAAGTTTTAAATCTTATATATCTCCCCATATAGTTATCATTTGGTATCATGTAATGTTAGTGAGAATTTGAACCAATTAAATTTTTCATACACTTTTGGTAGGAATGTAAAATAATACAAGTAGTTTGGGGAAAAACTTGGCAGTTCTTTAAAAAGTTAAGCATATAACTACCATATGATCCTACCATTCCACTCTTAAGTATTTACCCAAAGGAAAATGAAGCATATGTCCATAGAAAAATTTCTACATAAATATTCATAGCAGCTCATGATATCTCAAACTCATGATATCTACACCACCATGGATAAATCTCAAAAATATTATGCTGAGAGGAAGAAAAGAACCAGACATAAAGGAGTACATATTGGATACTTCTATTCCTAGACATCTCTAGCATATGTAAACTCATTAATGGTGTCAGAAAATGTGTCAGCAGTTGCTTGGGCTTGGGGATGTGAGTGTCAAGGAGTAGATATTTCAAAGACACATGAGGAAACTTTTAGGAGTGATGGATACATTAACCCTCTTGAAAATGATGTTCATTTCCTAGTTTTATAGCTGTGTCAGACTTACTAAGTTGCATATTTAAATATGTATGATTTATTATATATCAATTATGCCTCAAAAATATAACTTAAACATTGGTAAATCCAAAGCTAAATTTTGAAAAAAATTACCTTCTATTGATATTGTCATGGTCTACTACCCAATATTTATGGAGATATGGAAGATAATCCTTATTTATACTGGTTCTGCATGCCTTTGTTTCTACTGCTCCCTGCATTTGGCATAAGATAAAACTACTTTTATTTTTGGCTCTATGTATCAAAATCACAAGCTTTCTACAAGCTCATTTCAAAAATTACCTCTCCCATGAAGCCTTCACTGTTCTCCTTTGCTAGAAACATTTCTTGTTTATCTGAATTTCTTTAAACTTCTAGTTTATAGCTCTCTGATTTTCCTTTTTCACAGTGTTAAAAATGACTTCTTTTTTTCTCATAGCTAGGACCCTTGGAATCACTGAGATAATTTGCAAGATATCAGTTCAATTTATAGAAACTGAGTTTATATATATATATATTTATTTATTTACACACACACAGACACACACACACACACACACACACACACATGATGCTAAGAACCCTAGGGAGTGAGGCTTTTGATGTACATGGCTTTTGAAGTATATAGTCCAACCTAGGTATTATTTTAAAAAAAATTAATGTTTATTTATTAGAGAGAGAGAGACAGAGCATGAGCAGGGGAGGGGCAGAGAGAGATGGAGACACAGAATCTGAAGCAGGCTCTAGGCTTTGAGCTGTCAGCACAGAGTCCAAAATGGGGCTCGAACCCATGAACCATGAAATCATAACCTGAGCTGAAGTGGGACACTTTACCGACTGAGGGACCCAGGTGCCACCAACCTAGGTATTTTCTCATTGTACTTTCTTCCTAACTTCAGCCTCCTCCAAAAATCACATGATAGGAAGTTGAAAGCACATATAATAAGAAATTAGTGTTCCTATAACATTTGCCCCAAATTCTAAGATATTTATCTTGAAGTATTCCTTCTACTTTGTTTCTCCTAAGCTATTCACCTTGTGTGATACTTTCTCATCAAATCTTCTCCACAGTCCCACATGGTACATTTCACAGATCATGAAAATGAGACATCTAAAGAATTCCTAAGTAACATGGTCAAAGTTACCTGCTTACAAACCTAGCACTAGTACCTATTGTTCTCTGTCTCCAAAGCCTATGCTCTCAATGAGCACATTGTGTCACCTCTCCAATATACCAAATGTAAAGAAAAGGCCAAATAATCTAAGGCTAAAATAATCAGAGCATACTTTTGTAAGGAATGGGTGTAGGTGTACTTTGTTTTAGTTGACAACAAAATGCATGTTGATATTTATCACATTACCTAATACTTTGACTCAAGTCGTTGCTCGTTATAATTGGAAATTCAAACTAAATCTGCCATTTAATTATTTTCCTTAAAAAATTATGCAATCTTTCAATATCATTTAATACTGAGTTTGTGTTCACTTTTTGTGGGCAAAGGTATATCTTATATAATTTAGAACATATCTTAGGACTCAGTTAAGAGTTTTGCACATAATAGGAACCAAATTCTTGAGATGAAGTGAACGAGCATCTAGAGAATCACTGAAAACTTGTCCTTATAATCAAATGTCCAAATAATCAAAGTGTTGATACAGCTCTGTCCCCACCTATTATTACCTATGCTGTAGTGTTTAGTTGGAAGAATTTTTGCTACACCCTAAGCCTCTTGTTCCTTCAGTGCCAACATTCTCTGAAGATCTGAGAGATTTCCTGAGTTTCCAACACAGATATGCAAGTGCTGCATACACACTCACACACAACACACAGACAAAATCCTGAATCACTGCAGATTACGTTTTTACCCACTGAAGTTTATAACTAATTGACTCTGTCCATCTGCTAGAAAGTATTTAATTTCCTTTTAATTTATTTTTTTCCCTTGGTCAGCACTTTTCAATTTCATTGCATGTAGTAACAAATTCTGTTTTTGACCAAATGAGAGACTAAGAATTAGATGTGGTCTGGGATAAGTAAGCTGGTTTCTTTTATTCCAAGTGAAACTTAGCACATTAATGTTTCTCAACCAGTTGGTAGAGATCATTATTTAAATTCAAATTAAAGAAAAACAAGCCTGCTTTCAAATTAAAACCACTCAGATCAGAGAAGTTATTGCAGCAGATCTCTGACTACCACAACGATTGGTATCTTTCAGATAACCAAGATGTAGTTAATATGGTAGCCTAGATTTTTCCAATAATAAAGCATATCAGCTTTGTCTGCACACTGACTTGCTAATTATTCAGGCCCTAAATAATGTAAGCCATGTTCTCCTTTATTAGCTAATATCTTTCAGAGGTTGGAAAGATGGTTATAAAGACCAATTAAAGATACTGTTTTCTGACATGCTGGACCAGTTCATAATCTGCACAATATGAAATGCCATGTCAGAAAGTCATTATCAGAATATTCTTCCCTAGTTTATATTAGTTTTTAATTTTTTTCTTCTTTTTATATCCCAATCCAATACAAAGCCTTTGAAAGTGTTGTTATAACTCTTGTTCAATAACAAGCAATACTAATTCCATAAAATCTCTTGATACTACATTAACCTTGCATCAGATAAACAAGTACATTGGGAACTGTGGCTAATACAGATGAATGTGAAAATGATGCACTGTATTTCAATAGAAAGAGAAGAAAGTGAGTATAGAAGCAGCCTAAGTAATTAATAGATAACCTTGTTACATGAAAATGCTATTCTTTTATTACATGTGTTCCATTAACAAGTACTTGTTGGAGGAAAATCTGTTGTTTCATGTACAGAGAAATGCTGTGCTTTAAACAATCCTGCTTTATTAATTTGGTGCTTTACTGTCACTCAATTCATTGGAAGATATTTTTTCCCATTTAGTAGATAAAAGCGATTCAAAATATTCCTACCATGGTTCAAAGACCATACCAGTGACTAAGAAAAGCATATTTAATCCCATAACTTTCTCAAAGTAATTTTTCTTGTAATTTTAGAGAATTAATCTGAATATAAGTAAAAAGGTATATGGACTGAATTTATGGTAAATCATTACCATGAAAATGGAAAACCAATACAATGTAGTTTTAAAATTTGTGATAAAATGACTGAAGCATGCAGGTCCCTTTGGAAGATGTCACAGCTGTACCACATCTCAGGCAGAGCAAAGACGTGGAGATAGGAGTTTATGGTTAAAATCAGGAGCTGTCAAGTATTAGGGTCTGTAACCTTAGGTGATTCAGTAATGTCTTTCAGTCTTCTTTTCTTTATCTATAGAATAGGTAAAAAGGGGTGCCGGCTGCGTCAGTTGGTTAAGCGTCCATCTCTTGATTTCAGCTCAGGTCATGATCTCATGGTTTGTGAGATCAAGCCCCATGTCAGGCTCCATTTGCTGACAGCACAGAGACTGCTTGGGATTCTCTTTCTTCCTCTCTCTCTGTCCCCTCCCACTCTTGCTGCTCTTCCACCCCACCTCTTAAAATAAATAACTTTAAAAAAAATAGGAAAAAAATAACAGCATCTATCTTTAAAGTAATTATAAGGATAAAATGAGAAAATGCACATAAAAGCACTTAATATAGTGCCTTGATGCAAAATAAACAACTAAAATTTTTGCTATTATTATACCTTAGGCACATGCTTAACTCTCTTGGTCCTATTCAATATGAATGTTAGTGTAGAAAAAAATCAGTAAGGAATCCCTTAGTAAGAGTTAAATTTTATCACTAATGGGTAATGCAAACTGGTAGTCAAAAGATTTAGCTGACATCAGGAGCCAGGAAGCCACAAGGAATGGAAAAATAGAGAAAATCAAGGTGAGGCATTGATATCCAAAGGAGAACTAATTATTGAATATTGAATATCTCCTCTATGCTATGCTGGGCTCTTTATACATGTTTAAAGATCACAATGCTGCCATAGGAAAGATATTACTATATATTTTATAAATGAGAAAAGTAAGGCAACAAAAACTTTCAGTTGCTCAAGGTCACATACTTTGTAAGCGACACACTAAAAATGTGAACTACAGTCTGACAACTTGATAGACCAGGTACTTGAACACACCAATAACAGGAAAAGTCCAGCATTAAGTGAGCTAAATCCATAATTCAGGGCAGCAATCTATTCCAGACTGGTGATGGAGAGTGCCTAGTTGGAATCTAGTCCTACGACATTTGACTCTGCCATCCAAGAAAGCAGGAATTATATCTTTATCTTTGTGTGTACAAGATTTGCTAGGAGCTTACTTAAGCATGGTCTCAGAAGTTTTTTAGTGGAAGATGAAGACATAACTTATGATAGAGGCCCTCATGGTTAGTGTATTTGTTCTAGTAAATTCCTTTATAAGGTGAAATATTTCTCTCTAAATTATCTTTCTGGCTAATCAAAAATTTTATTTTGGGGAAGGGATGATATTCAAGAAAAGGTTTGATTATAGTCTGTGCTAGAATAATAAGTACTGTAAGTTTGATACATCCAAGTGGAAAAATGAATTTAGCTCACTCAGTGATTATGGACTTCACCTGTCATGGGTGTTGTGAAGAGAATGGATTCTAAAATTAGATTGCAGTATCTCTGATATAAGATGTGCCTTCAACTTTCCACTAGGACAATTTTCTATTCATGGACTATTGTCGACTTTCCCAGTAGCTTGATTCTGTGATGAGTTTTCTGTTTTTTTTTTTTTTTAATTCCTGTGCCTGTTGGTTATATTCAAAGAAAATTGACCATATTTAAATCATAGAATTGAAGGGACTGTATTTTGTCATTGAGTTATTTTATCATTTACAGGGGGAAAAAAAGACCAAAAAAAAAAAAACCCACAACCTTTCCATTTAATTAAAATTTGCCTAGTTGATATCCCAGTGGTTTATCAAATATAAATACAACATCTGCTAGATATTTGTATACGTCTATTCATTTATGTTTTATTTTCTCTGCATTTGATTTAATAGGCAATAATTTCTATGATCCTTTTCTGTACCTATTTATTTATTTAAGGTTTATTTATTTTTTGAGAGAGAAAGCACACAGGAGGGGCAGAGAGAGAGGGAAAGAGAGAGAATCCCAAGCAGACCCTTCACTGTCAGCACAGAGCCTGATGTGGGGCTCAAACCCACTCACCATGAGATCATGACCTGAGCTGAAATCAAGAGTTGGATGCTTAACCGACTGAGCCACCCAGATACCCCTGTCCTTTTGTAAAAATCAGAGCATCTATTCTCAGGCTCTGAGGTAAACAAATAAAGCCATAAAAGTGTTTATATTTCTTTCTCAGATATTAAGGCCATTTTCTCCCAGAAATAAACTTTAGGGTCAACTTTGACATTTGTTTCTATCCTTATTTTGTTCAGTGTCACAAGTCCTATCATGACAGTGACAGGTATAAGTACTATTTATTGGACTCATAATATATGTCAGGAAATCTTCTAGGTGGTATACAGGTATTGAAACATTGGATGTTCAAAAAATCCTAATGACATAGAAACTCTTACTTTCTTTGTTTTATCAATAAGGGAACTAAAGTACTGGAAAGTTAAGTAGCTTCCCCAGTTGGAAACTAGAGAAGTAGTAATTTTCTGGTTGTTTTTTTGTTTGTTTATTTTACTGTCCTTTTTTTCTTTATGCAATCTATATTAAACACAGTGGCAATTCTTTCTTTAAAAATGCCACTGTTACCATGTGGTACTCATCCTGAAGAATCTGTAACACTTCCCTAATGTGTGCAACATTAGTTCCCATCATTGGCCTATCTTTAAGGTTCTGTGTAATCTGCTTCATTGTGCACTCTGGCCTCCTTAATAGATTTGTACTCTTTGCTCTCCCACCCCAAGTATAAATAAAAGTTCATGAATTCTAACTCAGAACATGTGGGGCCAGGTGGATGAAATAATTCAGAAATTTTGGATCTTAGGAAGATTCCAATGGAGGCATATTTGTATACTATATAACAGCTCAATTTGCATCTGATGTGGCATATTTAAACAAACACAGTAAACACATGAATATTTTTGCAGCTAATTATATAAATATTTACACGAAGTGGGATACACAAAGACTATGAAAATGTTTCTATCTGTTCATTTATTTTACCAATAAATGAGTTATCAAAACTTTCAGCTTTCAGAATTTGTTAGATTTCAGAATTGAAGATTAGGACTTAAGATGTTGTACTATGTTCCTTATCTCCATCTCATCTTCTTTTCTTAAATGTAACCTTATTCCTGCACTCATATATGTAAATCGTATTCATGCGCCAAGACTCAGTGTAAGACACATCCCTCAGGAATTGTATGCAGGGACACACCCCAGTGCATCTATTTCTTCTGCACCTAAAAGCGGACCCACATACTTTAACATCAGATGATTCTGTAAATATTCCCCATGTATTCATTTGTGGCTAACTTGTTCTAAAGCATAAAGGGACTAAGGATTATGTCTTATTATTTTATATCACTCTACAACAAGCTGGACTCATCATGAGTTTAAGTTACTGTCTAACTCTTCTTGTAAGTATTCCAAGATATCAGATTGGTCATGTTTAACAAGGTCGTGTATATGAAATAATAAGGATAAGAAAGTTTCCTAAACATTTAGTTATATTTCCATCTTCATAATGTGTTATAACTTTTCTCATTTTTAAAATTATATGTAGAGATGTCTAATTATACTACATATTTTAGGATGGCTGCTGTAATGTATACAAAGTTCCTGGTCTTTGAAAATAGGTAGGTCACAGTGTGACTACTGATGAATAAACCATTTTGAGCCTAGGTTTCCCCATATATAAAAAAGATAGCCAATAACACTTATCTTCAAAAGTTTTTTCTGGAAAATACTTACTAAATGCTCAATCCCACATTCCTCTTGTTTGACAAAGAAAAGAGAATATGGACCTTTCTATCTACATACTTTGCCCTGTAACTTGCAGACATTACTTATTGGTCTTTAGAGCAATTGATTCATCACTACAGAGGAGAGAAAACTATGTTACCTCTTTCAAATTAGGAAGGTGGATTTCTTAAGGCCTTTCAAGAACTGATATCAGTGAATGAATGTATGCATTCACCTCATTGCTTAATATATGGTATGTGTATTTCTTTTGCACAGTTTTTTGTAAAGAACTGATGTGGTGTTTGGCTTTTAAGAGCATTCATATGAATGGCAATGATTTTTTTCCCAAAGGATGTTTATCTTCTACATAATGAAAAATTCTAGGACTTTCTGTGGAGTAGCTTGTTTCACATCCTTGTTTGGTAGTAAATAAGGATAATCAAGAAAAGTTAAAGTCCAAACCTGGAGACTTGGGATAATGCAGCTGTTCTAGTAGTATTCTAGGAGAAATCCTACAAGATAGGTGACAATCAAAGTTATCTAGTAGTATATAGTTGGTGGTTGTACTTCATGCGAGAATACTTCATTTGTTTATTTTTTAAGATTATTTACTTATTTTGAGAGAGAGAGAGAGAGAGAGCGAGAGAAAGAGCGAGAGCACGCAAGCAGGGAGAGGGTGACAGGAAGAGAGAAAATCCCAAGCAGGCTCCACACCTAGCATGGTGCCTGATGCCGGACTCAAACTCAGGACTGTGAGACCATAACCTGAGCCAAAATTAAGAGTCAGACACTTAACCAACTGAGCCATCCAGGTGCCTGAGAATACTATATTCAAAAGTGTTTGGTTAAATTAGAAGAACATTTTGAGGGATGAATTTCATAAACAGTAAACTCTCTAAATCTCCTGATGAAACTCGAGAACCAAATTATCTGCTCTGGCTCTGAAACAAGATGTTTGATGCTGAATAGATTGGTGTGCTCTCTAATTTAGAAAAGAGAGAAGTTGAGCTGAAATGTTATAAAACTTCTTACCATCCTTTCTTCTTGCTACCAGCTAACATTTTACCTCTTACTTCCTAATTCCATCGGATTTAAACATTAATCACCTTTGTGTGCAATTTGACACTAGGAACATCATTTTACCTTTTCTAAGATTCAACTTTCTTGTCCATAAAATGGACTATTATTAATTACATTGCATATAATTTTGAGGATTATATATTTGTATATATGTATACATATATAGATAGATATAATGCTTTTTCTAACTAAGTACTTTTGTAAAAATTAACTATAAAGAATATGACTCTGTCAATGATGATAAGGATGCCATTAATGAATAAAATATAGAGC
Organism: Cryptoprocta ferox; assembly: GCA_028646485.1. Taxonomy (NCBI): domain Eukaryota; kingdom Metazoa; phylum Chordata; class Mammalia; order Carnivora; family Eupleridae; genus Cryptoprocta; species Cryptoprocta ferox. The sequence continues at coordinate 42,684,708 of CM053568.1, forward strand.
AAAAATGAAAAGATGAGCAAAAAAGAGGAAAAATAGCAGAAGGAGTAGAAGTGGAAGTAAAACAAGAACAAGCATGAAACATTCTCCCACTTTCTTCTTTCCTGAGTTCAAAGCATATTTCATTAATTGATTCATCTACAGAGATCTAGATACAAGCTATATCAAAACCTCACACATATCCACAAGACGAGATAAATAAAGGAATATAATTTAAAATTTAAGAGTATGGGGTTTGGAATTGCAAAAACATCAGTTTAAATCCTCATTTCGACACTCGACAGTTTTATAACCTGGTATAAATTACTTAACTACTCTGAACTTTAGTTACCATATTCTTTAAATGGAAGAAATTAATAACATTTACTTTGTGGGTTGTTGGGAAGATTGTATGAAATGAAGACTGGGCACAGGATTAATATGATACATAAGATATAATATGTATTTAATAAGTGGTTATTACATTTCTATCTGTTGGGTTTTATTCTCTTTTTCATGATAATAATTTATTGTGTAGTAAGATCATCTAAAGTGACTTATACAGTGAAAACAAATAGGCTGGAGAATTTGAAACTGCAATAAAGCTGGATTACATAGTGTCCAACACTGATAATTCTTTTCTATATATCATATTATCTTAAAATAAAATGTTAGTAACACAAAGGCTTTAGAAACTTGCAGAATTAGTTAAAGTGGACTGTAGATATATGTCTGTGGATGTGTGTATAGTGTGTGAGGGAAGGGGGAGAGATAAGGACAAAGAAGAGTTGGATGGGCAAACATTGAGCACACTCGATAATACTTTATTGATTGTTGATTAACTCAGTAATGAGAAGTTTGCCATTTTGTTTCAGTATCATCTTGTAGTGTTTTTGTGTAAATATGATTAATGAAAACCATCTAGGAAGCCCCATTTTTTTTACTAATCTATTGCCATGACTTTCAGTCTGAGTTATGAAATTATTTCTCCTTCATTTTCTCTTGAATGTGTATGTGCAATCATTCCTAGACAAAAAAGAAATGTTCAAAAAGTGATCAGAGGGGCTCAACACTTGTAATAGAAGGGATGGAAGTGAACTGCTACCAGTGGTATTTGAGAAACAGCAGAAAACTTTAATTTGTAAGTATTTTGGCAAACTTCTAACTGGAACAGAAAACTTTTAGCAGTCAAATTTGTGGATATAATGAACTAACCCATGCACTGAACTATTGTGCTGATTTCTACCAATTTATTTCTAATTTATAGGCATTTTAAAATTATATCCAAGGCCTCTTTTTTATACTGTCTAGCATGAAAAATATTGTTAAAATTAAATGAGCAGCATTTTTCTCAGTTCTGTTCATACCACAGATGCTAGTTTTGATTTTATTTCTAACAGTGAGATTGAAATTCCATTTTAATATGCAGAACTGCAGCCCAGGGAGTCATAAAATACAGAGTGTTTTCATTAGATGATGGCCCTGCACCTCTAGTTAACAGGAAAGCTGATTCATCAAACAGCAAACATCAAGACAGCATTAACTAAAACCTGGAATGAAAACATGAGATTGGGGTGAAAATTACCTGTTTTGAATCATGTAATTGTAACTTTGGAGAAATTCCTAGTTTGTGGCATAAAACTGTTTCCAGGAATGCAAGAGTATTTGCTGTAAATTTGTTGCAGATGGTCTAGAGATTGAACATTTTCTGCATTTCAAAGGGATCTTAAATTTTATATCAGTTGTCTAATTTAAAGGAATGAACATTCACCCTTGTTCTCTCTGTTCCCCCACTTCCCGAGAAGAGAAATGATCAGAATTAATTCTGCCTTTGAATTTGTCCCTAAAATATTTGCATATACAAAATAAAAAGTTGGAATTTGAGGCCATTTTATGCTAGTGGAATTCACAGGGACAGGAATCCTAGCTAGAGTCAGAATGTCCCTATGGACACCAGGCGATGGATTGATGTCCCATCTGGTCATACAATTGATCAGAAAAAAAAAAGATAGCTTCCTTTCTCCTAATGAATTCTAATTACACTCCACCCTAAAAACAAAACAAATAACAGTAAAGATAAACAATGAAAAGCTCAATCTCTGAGATATATGTAGTTGTTATAATTTTTCAGAAAGTGTTAAAGCTAGAAAACCTTTAATAGAGTATCTAGTTTAAACTATGTCCCATGGAGTTGATTCAGAGTCTGCTTTAATTGGAAAGTTGAGTTGAGAGAAGAGTAGATGGGCAGGCATATTTGGCCCCAGCTCCAGGCCCCCAGGCTTTCCTTTTTCAGCTTTACTCAAATGACTGCCATTTTACTTGTTTAATCTAATAGGTTCTAGTGAAGGATTTATCTGGAAAATCGATTCCACTCTTTTAAGAATGTTTCAAAACTACATCAAGGTAGTCACATTACAAATGATATATACAACTTTGCCATTGGGTGACAAGACTAGAACTAGGTTGCCTTTTTTTTTTAACTACATTATGAAATTGGGTTATAACAATGGGGTCAGTGTTTGTATGCTCGTGAATGCATCCCTTCTGTTCATTAATCAGTTGATGTTACCTTTCAAAGTCAACATTTAAAAACAAATTTTATGATATCCATGACATCTTCATCTTCCCTGTATATAATATCCTTTTTAAAATCCTCCGTTCTTTTATGGGGAAAGCAACATCAACAACAACAACAACAACAACAACAACAACAACAAGAACCAAATTTTATACAGTGGATCAAACTCAAAATGATTTCCCAGTATATGATTATATGCTGAAAGAGTCAAGTGTGAGAATTTAGGGTAATCAAAAAGTGAAATGACACAATAATAATGTCTTTTTGTGGACTAGGAAAAATTATTACCAAAATATCATCAAAAGTCAAATGATTTCACTGAATGATAATTTGGTACAGAAATATTATACTTGTCCATATGTGACACATATGCATTTTGAATACTCAATGAATAGAATAGATCAAGGAAGCAGAATTAATTATTAGAATTAACTAGGAAGATGCTATGGACTGTATTCAGTATGAGATGGGTTTGGAGAGATTGATGAATGCAGGAATAGGAAAATGTTCAGGGATGCATTTGAAGAGGAATGAAAAGAGAATGAGTGTGAGCATGAAGGAGTCAAATGGAATAAACATGTTCTGAATACCTCCTATATGCATCAGGAATTTTCTTATACTGATGATAGAATAATGAACAAAATAATGAAGAGAGTTTGTACTCTAAGGTTCTAACATAAATAGGTAAATAAATAATCTAATAAAAAAGTAGAACTGTAGACAGTGATGAATACAATGAACAAAGAAAGTTTCAACAAAAATTATCCATCATTTTACATTAGCAACATGAAGCCTTGTACCATTTTTATTGCTACTGTTGCTATCTGTTACATCATTGAAGTATAGAAAAGAATCTTCTGAAGAGCAGACTGAGATCTTCCTGTCCTTAAGGTTTAGGCTTCTAGTACTTTCAAGTGAGGTTAAGAAAAGGCCTTTGTTTGGGAAGAGAGTGCCCTAAGGAGATGATAAAGTCAAATTTTTCAAGAAGAGATGGGCATGGAGTCAAGTGGCACATGGAAAAAAAAAGTAAGTAACTGACCAGTTGGTGTGATAGAATTCTGCACACTGTATAAACTGAACTGTGGTAGAACTCTTTATTTTGCTCATACTTAGAGCCTAGGACTCCTATTGTGGAATGGCTGTGTAGATGTCATTGGGATGAGTACCCCTAGGTCTTCAGCCTTGGAAGCCCAAAGGGAATCTCTGAAGTCAGAATTATGTTGGGTTGAGAGTATCCTATGAGGATATCTCCATGGCTTGCCCGAAACGGTACTCTATAATTACTGGTGGAAACCATTGCCAGATAATGGCTTTAGGTAAGAGAAATAACAAGGTAAACCAGTGGAATACAGACCAGGCCCCTTTTTATATTTCTAATCCAAAGAAGCCCCTGAGTTCTTTTATTATATAAAAGATGGAAGATGACCTGAAAGTTGATTGATATTAGAATTTTTGTCTATCTGGACAATAAACTTATTGAGAAGAAATATTGGAATATTGCATTTTTGAATCCATTAAGAGTCAAAGAATAATCCATTCCTGTTATAAATGCATGGATTCTTCCTCTTGTTCTGTCTCTCCTCCTTAACAAAGTTGATCATCTACTGGACTGTGACTAGTTTCCAGGGGCTTGCACTGCAGACGGGTATGTTTAAAAAGTAGCTCAAGATTACAGAATGTACAGTTGAGGGTATCATCATAGAGGAATATCAATCTATTCAGAGATTGTTCCACTCATGGAGTAGAGGGTTTCATCCATGAGGCAGAGAACATAGAATCTAGCAGCCTGAAAACTATTCAGAACTAGGTATGAGGTTAGAGCCCCAGCCAAATGGATAGAGGTTCAGCATAATTCTCTGGTTCCATTTGGAAGTTGGATAGCTAGCTGGGGAACCTGAGACCAAAGATGTCCAGTATTCTGTGTAGACCTAGTAGATGCCAGGAAGACTAATACCAGCCTCTACCCACCACAGGTGGGACAATATCCCAGAGTCTGATCATACTTAAAGCCTGCAATGGAAAAAAAAAATCCAGAAAGTCTAGGGGGAAGTTGCTGCAAAAGGCACTAACTGTAAACAACATGACAAAAACTTGACACTAAAGTACTGGTTTGTAAAGGACATTAGCACAACATAGCTCTGGACCATTGTGCTCTGGGCTCAGATAGCCTGGCTTTTCTTGAGTTTGCAGTTACATGCATTCAGTAAGTTCTAATTCTTTAGCAAAATGGTCAAGTGTACTTTTGTAAATCTCATTCATTTTGACATTTCCTGGTCAGTAAATTTCCTTTTGCTTTATCTCTTTTCATCATTCTTTCTTAGTTTTTTTTAAATGTATCTTTATATATTTATGAAATTTTTATTGTAACCAGAGCATATGGTGAATAAATTCTAAGAATTTGCCATTGATAGTAACTTTTGCCAGGAAGTTAAAAATTATTTTAAATCATTATTTATATTTCCATATTTCTATAAGTTATATTTAATGATCTCAAAACAATCATGAATTAGAATTCTAGCCTAGCATATCCAGTGTTTTTTATAAGTTCCAGGAAAAAAAATTGCTCTCTGAGACAGTGTCATATAATAAGAGCAAATTTAAGTCCTAGCTGTACCACTTACTATGTATGTAACTTTAGGCAAGTTATGTTCCTACTCTGTGATTCAGTATCCTCATCTGTGACAGAGGGATGACATAGATCCCACTATGAACATTAAACTTTATGAGGAAAAAAAATTGGTAAGACATCCAGAGCACTTTGAAGGGTACCAGAGTAAGGGTATCCTTACTTTGAAGTAAGGATATAGTGAATGTTAGGCTTTCTTTTTTAATTTTAAATACATTGAATAATTTATCAAGTTTTGATAGGTAATATAATATCAGCTTTTGCCTTTATATGAACCGGATGCATTTAACATGTAATTTAGAATGCAACACAAGATTAATGTCAAACTAATAGTTTTCCAATAGCAATAACAAAAAAGTCTAGTTGGGAAATGTATTAGTCAAATTTGTAACAACATTATATAAATATATATACATTAATAATATTAAAATGTAATCTTAAAAATAAAGTGGGATGTACTTTCTATGCAAATAAACATATGAATACACTCCACTATTCAAATAAATGTATGAAAAAATTTTTTAATGAAAAGATAAATACCAATAAAGGGACATTAAAATTGGCACTCATCCTGTGCCATGTGAACACAAATGGTTGCAAATGCTGGATGCAATCAGACAATATTTATCAAAAGCTCATAGTTTTTATTACAGTGATTCACCTTCCCAGAATTTATCATAAGAAAATGATAGTCACAGAATTTTTAAGGGTGTAAAACAGGAAACCAACAAGGTATCTAGCCAAAAGAGGCTGGTTATATTTATTATGATTCATCCATACCATAAAATACTACACAGACATACGTATACGCCAAGGTCATTTAAATCATGTTTGTAAGGAATAGGGGAGAGACAGAAGAAAGAAGGGAGAATGATTCTATTTTTGTTAAAATTATATGTTTTTATAAACTTTCACTTAAGTGGATCCATATAGATACATACACACACACACACACACATTCATGCACGCATGCATCTGCCTCTCTGTACACACACAGCTTTAGTGCTCATGCAAAGACTCAATAGAGCACTTAATGTAGATTTCTCTGGAGCTTTTCATCACTGGTGTGTTTTCCTCCCATCTGCTACTACACGCAGCAAAGTCTAGCTGTCTGATTCTCTGACCTCTGATGTCTGTCTCTTCTACTTAGGGAAACTGCTCTGCTTTGGTTGGGTTCTCCCTCCTATGTGTCAAGATCTGGAATATGCCTCCAGCTAGAAAGCCAGCATGATCATAGGGATCACATTCTTTGTTTTTCCTGCCCTTAGGAGTCACAATCCTGCATGGTCTTTTGTCTGACATATGAAAAGAGATTTTTTTCATGTATTCAATCCAATTTTCCAGGCTTTTTTTTTTTCTTTCAATGGCAGAGAGTTGTCTGGTACAAGTTATTCCATTAAGGCCAATAGTATAAATCCACAGCTCATTCCTTCCCCCCCACCATGGCTCATATTTAAACTTACATTCTTGTTTATATTTTTAAGCACTAGGAGAACCTAAACTTTTTAAAATTTGATATGACATTCTTGTTTGTTTATTGTCCTTGAAGGTCAGAAAATATAAATTTCTTTTATGATTTTTATATCAGTTCAGTCAGCATATTAATCCTATCTACTCAATTTCATAATTGATACATCTTTTTTTCCATTGGAACTGTAGTTTAATTTCCATAGAGAAGATAGAATAAAACTTCTGGTCAAATGATAAGGAAGTAGTGCATTCATTTTCATTAAAAATATTTATTAAAACATGACCCATTCTGTCATTAGAAACTATAAGACTTGGTAAACATGATTGATTTTGATTATATGTATATGGCTTCTTATTTTGAGTCATCATTATTTCTCTATTAGGGCAAAAACAGTGCAATCTTGCCCCAAATACCAACTTTCAATCAAATGTGTATTAGGCTTTTACAGACAAATGTGCCATAAATTTATTCCATATATTGTCATGTATTCCATGCAACAAAAAGCTATTTTAGCCATGGTCATATTTGCAATTATTTTGTTTAGGAGTTATAGACTAATAGAGTCCAGGTTCAGCATTTCCCTGAAGCCATTTATAAGTGATTATTGCTTAATTGTTCCCATAGGATTAGCCAGTTTAGGAGCGTATCAGCTTAGCAATATCATTTCAAGAGCTTTTGAAGTGAAGAAACAGGGTCCCTGTCTTCTATTTCTTGGTGAAGTTGCTTAGGGAGTAGAATACTTACTTTTTTCTTACAGTTTTAAAGCAGTATAACCACTGCAGTCAGACAAACGTTGATTCAGTTCTCTATTTAAGACATGTGACTCTGGGCAAATTATTTCTCCTTTAGGATTCTCACCTTCTACATGTATAAAATAAATATAATTATAGTGCCTAGTTCACAGTGTTGTTGTGAAGACTAAGGATAAAGTCCTTTGCATATAGTTGTGTCATAACAAATACAAATATTAATCTATCTTCAAAAGAGAAGTCTATTAATTCAATGAAAGAGCAAAAGATGCTGAGGAAAACATGCTTGTGGTGTGTTCTGTGGAGAATAAGCCACAACTACCAGAGGTTTAATGCGATATTTTCTGATTCTATGTACTCTGATGGTTTGGATTAACAAGGATTAAAGAGTTCAGGCTGAGAAAGAAAGACCTGTATAAGTGACCTTCTCTTAGTCTCCTGAGACTATTTCACCAGAAGGCTCATTTCCCAATAGATCTTATTCACCTTTTACCTTCATAACTAAAACATCCTTTCTGAATTTGCTTTTTTTCTCTTTTTTGGTCTGCTTTTATGTATGAATGGATTAAAAATGAGGAGAGAACTAAGATTTATTAGAAATTGCCAGGTTGTAGATACTTTATATACATTGGTCTTAAATTGTCATAAGGACCCTGTGAAAGAGAAATTAATGATCTAACGCTACCAATGTGGAACTGGATCTTCGAGAAATTATATTGTTCTCAAGTCATGCAGCTAATATATGGTAAGCCAAAGATTCAAATTCAAGTCACAGCCACTCGGGGAATCACTTCCATTTTATGTCTTCACAAGTCAACTAGTTTATCTTGCTCCCATCTCTACCACCATGTCCTACTCAAGACTGAATATCTTGGCTGTAGTCCATGCCCAGAACATAATAGACAATATATGCTTGCAGAATGAATGAACATTCATCAAATCCTCAGAATCTTTGCAACAAAATGTATAAACTCTTAACTTCGCTCTGCTGGGCAAATTGGGGAGTAGAATATAAGACAGTCTTGCAGAAAGGAGATAAACCATAATGTCCTTTGCAAAGTTACAGCTCCTAAGTCATTGTTGGTAATATACAAGGCACTCAACAAGCATCATTGGCAGAGTAAATGTACTGTCTTCCTTTCAGTACTGAGCACTTAGAATTCAGAGATATTTTTGCTAATATTCCTCTTTGAAAGACAATTGTAGGAAATGGTAGGAAACTTATGCTAAGAAATTACTGCATGGAGAATTACAAACCAAAATCTGGATGTAAAAGTAATTTGCAGTTGAGCACCATGTAGTAAGACCAAAAAACAACAACAACAAAAAGATGCCTAATGAAAGAAATTAATTCAACTAAGGGAAAATATCTGAAGACAATAGTATTTTGAGATTAAACTTTAGGAGGCAGAAAAAATTGGTTCCTCTACATTTTCATTTATGTGGACCTTCTCAGAAAGAGAAGAGGAAAATATAGCCTTTAACTCCTTCCTTCTGACATTTACATCTTCCCTCTCCACTAGCAAGATGAATGCTCCCAAGTGGCAACACTCTGATTCTTACCACAGTCAGGGAGGAAAATGCTAGTAACATACTGAGCCCCACAAGGAGAGCCTAGTTATGACATACTACAAGTTCTTAATAGTTCTGCCCTCACCAGCTTCTTCCCCATGCTGCAGCTCATCTCAGAGATGATTATCATTTGTTGACATGCATGTATCTTCATTGCAATGAGGGAGAAAAAAGAACTCATTACACTCTGCATGGCAGAAGGGACAACTCCTTCAAAAGCTGCATGGTAGAAGGGACAATATTTTGAAAACAGAAACCCAAGTTTTACATGTAGTTGTATTTGATTATATATCCCAAATACTAGTTTGTTTGTTTTTCTTAACAGAGTATCAAAGGCCATATTAAATATTACTATCATATAGCATATTAAATTCATAAAGTAAATTTTATCTTTTGTCATGATCCTTTCTGTTTAGTGGGATTTCATGACTGCCAAGGTTCAGTTTACAGTGTGCTTCTTGTGACCTCGAGGAAATTCTTGGGACATTTTTCTGCTTCAGTTTTTACATCTGTCACAGAGGTTTAAAACACTTTCTAATACATTGCTGTGTGTAAAGGTTAAATGAAATACTATACACAGAACACAAGGTAACCACATGATAATTAGATATTATTACTGGTAACCTAGATACTACCTTCTAAAACTAGATGTCTTGACTCCTTTCAAGTAGCTATCAATAAATTATTATTATGTGTAGCGAGTCCACATCTCGCATAGACAGCAAATAGAATTGAGGGCTGCCTTTTCCACTAATGGTTGTTTTGAAAGGGAGAAAGCTTCTCTAGACTGTTTCTGTTTCTATGCATTCAAAGAAGATGATATTTGCTCAAGATCCTTCCTGAGGGCAGTTTTGGAGACAATAATTTTGCTGTTTATATATTCACCAGGCCACATTTTTCTGTGAACAGGGTAACTGTACTTTAAACAGAGAAACAAAAATCAGGAACCTAAATCCACATGTCCTTTCTAATTTTGTTGCTCAGGAATGAAACTCACTCATACATTTCTTGCTTCCCTACACTAAACACACCTGGGAAGATCTTCCTAGGTCAGGTAAGATTCATGTTCCCCTTCCCTCTGTTCCAGTTTCTTTATCTGCCTCTGATGGTCCAAGTATCTCTGACTGGGGGTGAAGGAGAGTATGAGGATCCACCGTGACCACAAGTCTATGATTGTAGGTTGTTATAAATCTTGTTTTGAAATCAGTAAGGTGCTTGCTTATCTAATAGTCAAGGAATACTTTCCCTTTTGGCTTGTGAGTTATGAGTCAAAACCAAGGCTGGGAAATGAGGGGTGAATTGTATCTGAAATTATTGTGACATAAAGATTAGAAAGAAGAACATTTAGCCATTCTGAAAAAAATACTTGGTCTGTACTATTATTACTGATGACACACAAATAAAGCTGGACCTGGATAGATCTTCACATATAATGTTTCAAAATTTTGATATGAACTGATTCCTATAAATCTCTTGTGAGCTCTCACTTTTTTTTGAAACTCTGAGGCGCTTAGAAGTCATCCATCTGTTCTTAATCACTACTGCAGTATTCCCGCCACATTTTTTTCATATGGATTTTCCCCTCTCATTTACCAAGTGCTGTTAGGAGGATGGCATTATGATAAGGAAGAATATAATAAAAGAATGGGGAAATAGCGTATTTACTAGCATCAACTTGCTAGGCATTTAAGGGAATTTGAGGGAGGCACTTTCTAAAATAATTTGTTTTTCTGCATACTGAATATTTTAAAATAGTAGAACTCTAACGGAATTTCAGTTGTTTTATTAATTTGTTTGTTTGTTGCCAAGCCCTTTGTTCTTTATGCCAACTCAAATCACTTATGGATCATACACGTGATGGTCTTGGATATCAGCAAGAATATAGGGCAACTGATCATTGGGAACCATATAAAAGGATGAGTAAAAACTTCCAATTCCTGACCTAGAAATGCCCGAGTTCAAATCCAGCTCCTACCAGCTACTTTTTAGTTGAGTAAACTTGGAAAAATAATTTTGCCATAGCTTATTTTTACTCCTCTGGAAAATATTGTAAATTCTATTCTAACACAGACATATACTGTTACAAGAATTAATTGAGATGGCTTATGTAAAACAACCTTAGAAACTGGAAGTACTCAAAAATATTAACTATTTTTACTATTACTAAAAATTAAGTGCAACCCATAAGACCTGATACTCCATCAATCTATTTCTAAACCAAGACTTTGTGTGCTCTCTTTCTCTCTTACACACACACACACACACGCATTTGACTCTGCCTCTCAAGTCTGGAATTGCCACTTACTTCATGGGATATAATTCAGGGTTCAAATTCCAAACAGACTGAATTCTATTTTAGGATGGCCATTTGCCAAAGTCTACTCAGATCATTAAAACAAAAATCAAAAAACAAAACACCCCCCCCCCCGCCAAAAAAATCCCCAAGCATCTAAACATTGCCTGGTCTCCACTAACAAGACAAGGAAAATGTGGATGTACAGCTGTTATCCATGTATCCACATCCAATCTCCATTCAGTTTTAATGGTTTGGATAGTTAGCTATCATCAAACCTGCAGCAGCCATTTCCTCACTACAATAACCGAGATTAGTTTTAAATGAGGCTTCTCCTTCTTTCACTTTTCTTTCATCAATCATGGGAGTTCAAGAAATGGGTACTCTTGAAATTTGATATGAAATTTGAGCATATATATCCTTGACTAGAATCCTAAGATCTCTTTACTTTTAATGTGTGTCCAATACCTCAGCCCATAAGTTGTATACTGTTTTTTCCCTGCAATGCATTTTTACAGAGAAAAGGAAGAGGTAAATCAAATTAAAACAAAGGATTTCTTTACCCTAAGTTCCAAGATAATGCTTATATGACATTATAGATTTAAGGAAAGGATGCTGAAGAAAGAATCAGAGATTTAGATTTTAACCCTAGCTCAGCCCCCAAGTAGTTACTGCTTTGGGGTTTTAACTTAGCATGTACAGGCCTCAATAATAGCCTCTTCTCTATTGTAGGGTTGGATAAATTAGTTCTTGAGAGATTTGTCTATCTATCTGGTTTATCCATGAGCCATGATACTTATAAATACTCACATATCTGTGAATCACACATGGTATCATTCATATAATCTACTACTAATGTCTTGATATCTATCATCTGTTTGTCTAGCTAGCCTGACAGATAAATAGATGGATATGTAGTACACACACACATACAGAGAGAGAACAGACATATATAGATATGTTTCACCTGACGGGCAAATTTAAATAGAAATGGTGTTACTGTTAACTTCCTTTTATGTTTTTGTACAAGTTAATTGGTATGTCCAATCCCATATCACTAGGCACCACTAAGTAAATTTTCCTCAAGGAATTTTAAGCCTATCTCTGATTTGTGGTCAGAATTAAATATATATCCTTAATTTTCCTTAAGATCTATTTCTAGTTTCCTCTATAGAAGAACAAAGAAATTAATAAAATCCTCATCAAAAATCTAGTAACTGTAGTCTTGCACAGCAGGAGATATTTCAATTTGCATTATGGTTATTATTTATTGATCTTTCATTATTAATTAACATTTCTCAATAGGTTAAAATAGTAAACTTTCTATAAAACATCAAAGAGTGACTATAATGTAAGAACATGTGTATATTAAATAATTTTACAGCTACTAAATAGTGGACATTTAATTTGAGAATATCTGGGATAGTTTTTCAAATGATCCTAAGCTCTCTTGCATATAGATATAAAGAAATACCATTAAAATTTTGTTTCTTTTTAAAAAAATTTTTTTTAATGTTTATTTGTTTTTGAAAGAGACAGAGACAGAGTGCAAGCAGGGGAGGGGCAGAGAAAGAGGGGGAGACACAGAATCTGAAACAGGCTTCAGGCTCTAAGCTGTCAGCACAGAGCCTGACAGGGCTTGAACTTGGGATTGGCAAGATCATGACCTGAGCTGAAGTTGTACACTTAACCGACTGAGCCACCCAGGTGCCCCACATTTTTCTTCTTTATTGCAGGAGGAATATTGCAGGAGGAAACCACAACCAAAATCAAACAAATAAAACCCTCTTCTGGGCCTTGTTTAAGGCTAGAAGATTGTCTTTAACAGTTATTCTGATCATTGCAAAGATTAGGGGAAGGCAGGGGCTTCAAAACATTTAGATGGGTAAAGAGTGATTGGAGGGATAGATGTGTACCTTGTATTTATTGACCCCAAACTTACAAGCCACCCATAGAAATATACTCATCATTATTTGAAAGTGAAAGAAAAAAAATAAAATTGCCTAAAGGAAACAACCACCACCACTCTATGATGGGGGAGAGGGCAGGGAGGAAGGGAATGAAAAAGGAAAAAAGAAAGTACAACTAACCCTATTACTACTCCAACCATGTAGGACTGGGAAGGAGCAAAAGCAGCAGCTAAATCAAACACTTAGCTGCAAAGGAGAAACAGAAAGCAAACAAAAAAGAATCCAATTACTTTATGTTTGTTTTTGTAAATGGTTTTTCTGTAAGAGGAAAAAAAACTATTTTGACTTGTTTTCCTCTGTACTATACTGCTGAGAGCAGTCAGTACCTTATGAGTAAGTCCAAGCAACTGCTGATACTTCTGTTAATGCTAATTAACCTCCTGCTACAAATATCAACAAACCCACATCTGAGCTTTGTCTGCACATCATTCTACTCTCTTCCTTTTAATTTGAATTGCGATAGTCACCATTGGTTGCTACTTATTAGGCAAAATCACATCAGCAGCTGAAAAACAAGATGACAGCCAGGGTCACACTGTCTGTTATTTTCCAGACAGAAAAGAAACAAAGGCTTACAGTGACTTCAAGAAGTCCAAATATAATTTCTCTAAGGAAAGACAGATGGGAGATTCCTGATTGATATGTGGGAGATTCATGACTGGAATTTTTTTTCTGGGAATATTTGGATGTAATGATTAGAATCCTATGTGGTATTAGGAATATGAAGGATAATGGAAATTCACACATTTTTGTTACTTCAAATGCAGTGTACTTTGCAAAAGTATGGAGAGGGCTCTTTTAAATTCCAGTAATTTTGTAAATTCTCCTTCTTTGCTCACTTCAGATAAATCTAATTGTACAGGACAAAGAGAAAAGCAGAAGTCTTCAATCTCTCCTTCCCTTAACTATGCTCCAAGGTTGTAACAAAGTCAGCACTAAGTCAGTAGCTGCAGTAGTCGTGTAGATAGGGACATATGGGGGGAAGATCCTGACATTTAAACTCTGCTATCTGACCTGGGATTCCTCTCACCTGTGTTTTCCCTATTGTCTCCTTCTATTCTCCTTTAAATTTTCAATCTCATCTCAGGACACATAGTTTCAGTGCAGGAATCTAAAGACAATTCCATCTAGGGACAGGCTTTTTGTTGGGGAAAATACTTCCAAGCTCTGAGTTTGAATATATATTTGCCTACCCCAAATATTTTGCATCAGCGCCCTGTCCACGATGTCCTTTCAGTAGGTTGAGATTTACCTGTAGAACCTGAAGCCTCCTTCCAAGATAACTGTGTGACATACACTGTGTTATTCTGGAAAACACTCATTAGAGATTCCAGTGTTCCTTTTTCCTATGAACCTTCCAGATGATCTAGTTCTGGATCATATGCACATGCTGTCATCATTCACAATGTAATAGTACAGTATGGCCGATGGTAATTAAGAAATTCTTGACTAAATAGAATTGCTTAAAGCACACAATATAGTGGTGACAGGGTGGCTAAGGTAGTTAAGTGTCTGACTCGTGATTTCAGCTCAGGTCATGATCTCACGGTCCTGGGATCGAGCCCCATATTGGGCTCTGCACTGGGTATGGAGCCTGCTTAAGATTCTCTCTCTCCCTCTCCCTCTGCCCCTCCCATCCCTAAAAACAAACCAAAACCAAAACCAAAACCAAACAGATGACACTACTTTAGTGAAAACCTGGCTTTGTTCTCAGAGTGACAGTTCTCCATATCTGACAGGACCTAGTGGTATATCAGCATTAAGTATACTGGTCTCCCAAGGTAAATGGTGTTTTTCTCCATTTAATCATCTATTAACTCTATGACTTTGGGAATCTTTGAGCTCCAGTTTCATTATCTGGAAAAATACTCTGGCTGACATGTGAGTTGGATAGGAGAACCCAATAATAGAAGTTGATCACAAAAGACACTCACTCAGATAATTGTTGTTATTTTTAATCCTGTTAAAGAACTCAGTTGAGGCAGGTCAAGAAACTGTCAAGTTAATGTAGAAAAATATTAGAACCTTCTTTCTACCAGTCTTTGTCAAAACTCCACCTGCTCTTAAGACCTATTTCTAATGTTCCCTTCTGAAGTTTTTGGATTACTTCAAATGGATGCAAGGTCTTCCTGCACTGAACATCCATGCTAGGTTTGTTTGGTGCTTTCTATCCGTGCACTTCTCCTACCCATCTGACTAGATTGCAAAACCTTTCAGGGAAGATAGTATCTCTTCCCCATTCCTCATACCAAGAACCATGGAGGGGCACATAACACTCATCCAAGCTTTGTTTACCTAAATTGTATTGATTCAAGGAAAGTCCAATAAAACATTATTAGACAGTAAGTATCATTCTCAAAAGTTTAATAATAATAATAATAATAATGGTGATATAAGGGTGAGCTCAGCAAACAGTATTTTCATCACTGAAATGAGAATATGAATTCAAGGTCCAAAATGGACTATTATTACAAATTGACTATTCATTTATTTGTTCAAGAAATATTCACTAAGCCCTTATTATGTGAAAGGGCTATTTTAAGATCTGTTACATAAAATAAATTTCTCCAGAGTAACTTTACAAACTAAGGGAAGTATATTATATTCTATTTCACAAAATGGAAAGGAAAGATCTTATTTGACACTAGTTATGCTTGGGGAGTCTCTTGTATCTTATGTTCTGGATAACTGCACAAGTAGCACTATCTAGAAGACATGAGGTCACAAAATGTCAGACCTGATAAGTACCTGCAAAGGACTGGTCCAGATCCCTCATTTTACCTGAGAGCAGAGGATCTCAGTTAATTGCCCATCATGGTCAGTGGCCATAGTGTTAGTTGTTGTTATTCTCCCCTCTACTCCTAAGCTTTGCAATTATAGGCAGTATTTTTGCACATATATAAACTATGAAGCTATACCATGAGCAGAATATAGCAATTGTCTGGTATTTGTCCATGTGTCTGATAAAGCTATAGCTTGTTAAAAAGGAACTTGGGATAGCAAAGAAACATATGCTTCTTCAGAAAACAAACAAAATCAAGTCAAATGGAATTTTATGCAATACACTGGGTACATGAATGCTTTCATTTAAATAGTTCTTCTAATTATCTATTTCAAAGTAATAGACCAGTAACTCGAACTACAAAATGGGAGTTTTTTTTAATATATATTTTTTCCATTTCGAAATTCTTTATCATTTTCATGCAAATGTGCCATCATTAAAACAATATAATTTTTGTTTATGATTTTTAGGCTCACATGCAACTTAAGTATTAATTCAGTCAGAATATGGTTTCATTTCAGCCCCATGTCCACAAAAAATAGATCATTTCATAAAAAAATAAGATTCTATTCCAAGGTTTTAGTGGGCAAAGCTTAAAAACCTGGAGTATGTTTTCTGTGATTTCACCAGATGTCTTCTTTTCAGGCATGATGAGAAATTTGAATTATGGCAAAATTGAAATAAAAATCTATGCAATGATTTCAGGAGCTCTGAAAACGTGTTATCGTTCTTAATGTGGAGAACTGGAAAAAGCCTATAGACTTTCTTTCTCTTCCTGTAGTTCTGCTTTCCCAGAGTCCCTGTGGCCTGATGCTAATTATTTTGGGGTTGTTTTTATTCTTGTGCCTATAAATGGCATATCTTTACGGGGAGTAGATTTGCAGCAATTAAGGACTAGATTTTTGTATTTCCACCCTCCTCAGTGGGATAAAAATCAGAGGGTGTAATTATGGACTCCAGCAATAACACCAGCTAGTATTCTGCTCTGGAGTGGTCCCCCCCGCAACAGCTGAACCTCAGTTTCTTATCTGTAAAATTAGGATCACCATAATGCTCTCCTAATTTGGGATGAGGACCAAAAACGCTGAAGTAAACGTGAAAGAGGCACTCAATGTTGAGCACATGGTAGGCACTTAATTGATGGTAATATCCTTCCTTTTAAAACCTCCACTCTTTTTACCAGTTTTCAGAGAACAAAGATAAGATTCTGTTGGACGATATGTAGATGACAGCGGAAGCCAGTGCACATCTACTCTGAGGTATTACTGTGAGCATGCAGCACTCTGCTCCAGAAACCGGGCAGAGCCTACTTTAAAAATGATCTCTTTGGAGTCATATTAAAAGGCACCACGTTATCTGTCGAGGTGATTACTCTGTACTACACCAAGTACTTTAAGCATATTTGTGGCATCAGGACAATAGTATTCAAGGAATTGAATGAATCACAGATGAATAATGGAGTCCTTGTCATTATCATAAGTTAAAGAGACCCACAGCTACATTTTTTTTTAATATCTTTAAAATGTGAACTGAGACTTAGTGTCGAGGAGGGAGAGAACAGAAGATGAAGGACTAGAATATAAAAGGTCTAGGCAGACAAAAAATGATGATCCCTAAGGAGGCCAGGCATGCTTAGCCGGCCTAGGATTTCCATGGTGTCCAGCTGCCGTAGACTTATTAGCAGCTATTCTCTCTCTCCAGTGCTTTCCTTTCTGACCTCAGTTTTTAGGGATAAACAAAGCAGTGGCAAGGGGAAAACCTCTAACTTTTTGTAGTTCGGAGGGAATCTTTATTAACATGTAATCTAACATCCCAGTTCGTCCTTGAAATCTCTCCATAACTGTACAGCAAGACAGTTTTCTGTCTTATCTTGGGGAATTCTCTAATTCCAGACTTGGCAGCTCTGAATTTTTGAAAACACTTCCTTATGTTAATCAAAAACTTATCTTACTGTGTGTGTCTTCCACCCTTTTCCCCTAGGTTTACTCTTGGGGGAGTTGAACAGAGGTCTAATTAGCCTTTCCAAGAAAGTCTTTTAGATACTGAAGTACAAACATGTTTCCATTTCTTTTTCAAGCTAAACATCTGTACCTTCTTCCGGCATTCTTATGTCATATGGTAACCTTCACCAAACTGTTTGCATCCCCACCAACATATCTTTGGTGTTTATAATGCCCTCCAAGTACAATTGTAGATCAACATTAAAGACTGTGGTTTAATTAGAATAGAGTAGAGCTATTTTTTCCTGCATTGTAGATATTGTCCTATTGTCCTCTGCTGGGATCATCTTTATTGATGGCCATAGCAAACTGGTGATTTACATGATTCTGATTGTTGATGTAATGCCTCTAACTCATTCTCATGGATGGATGCTGCTGCTAGTCCACATCTCCAATTATGTAGACTTCTATACTTCTTTTGAAAATCTAAGCAAATTATAAAATCTTAGTTCCCCCGCCTCCCCTACCCCCCTTAGTGTCATCTTTTGATATTCAGCTGTTAACTGCAGTCTATCAAGGTAGTTTTGGTTCAGGAATTCAAAGTATTTACCCTCTCTTCTAGTTTCATCTCATTTGTAAGTCTGATCATTGTGTTTTGCATATGTAAACACAAGTCATTAATAAATATGCTTAACTGTTGAGATTGAGATGAGTTTTATGGCTTAACAACACATTTCCCTCCAGATTAGCAGGGATGCTTTAATCTTGAGACCAGGTACAGATCTACCTGGTTAATTAAATTTTCAGCACATACTTCATCTTAACAGGAGACAAAAAATATTTCCATGAAATATCTCATCAAATGCAATATTGAATTTGATACAGGCTATATTACCACATTCTCACAGTTACTAGATCGATAACCCTGTTAAAAAGTAACTGAGAAGCAAATAAAATATAGTGGTTAAGAGCTTAAATTTAGAAGTCAAATTGCCTACAACTGCATCCTAACTTTGTCAATTTCTTACTATGCGAGCTCAGGGATCATCCATAAACTCTCTGTGCCACAGTATCCTTATTTGATACAAAGACTTAGTTGCACTGACCTTAAATGATTGGTGCAAGGTTTAAATTTGTGTGGGTTGTGTGTGTGTGTGTGTGTGTGTATGAAAAGTGCCTGCACACTTAATAACAAATATTAGTGACAACATTAATACATTGATATTAATAGAGATGTATAAAAACATTCCATAATTCAGAACTTTTTGGCTAGTTATAAATTTTGTTTGACCCACAAGAGTATAAGTTAGCAAGGAAAAACACTTTTAACAAGAAAGACAAAGATATATGGAGTGGATTTGCCACATGGAGAAGTTCCAAGTGGAGAGGTCTGATGCCCAAGCAGTCTAGAAGGCTTCCCATCATGGCAGAAGTCACAGCCTAAGAGGTAGAAGCAGCATGTTTCTACATGTAAACTGACTATTATAACTGGGGATCAAGTGCACGAAACCAACCAGGGGAATCACAGGTCTCACCTGTCAGTTACTGGTCACATGGGTAGTCTGTGTATAGAGAGTGAGTTCCCAGTTATCAAGTTGCAATTCAGGTAGAGATATTCAGTCCTTCAGATATGGAAATGACAACCAAGGCAGCCTATACATGACCAAAAATTCCAAATATTTCTTAGTCTAATAGGCATCATTGGCCTCTGTATGGATTGGCTCTCCAAAAGGAATCCTAGTGTGAAGTAGAGATCACTACCAACATCCACATTGAATAGTACCCAGAAGACTTTGCTCTGTAAACTATGTGCTGACTATAGACAGAAATTTCCCTGAGAACATGAGTTCTTACTCATTCACACAGTGAAGAAAACTATTTAGGCACCACTCAAGTAATGGTGCCGTAATATAAAACTAATATTTATCTGCTATTTATTGTACTAAATGGAATTTTAATTTTTTCTTTAACTTATGGTTTTCTGCTCCCTCCCAATATTTTACTTTTACTTGTATATAGCTCTTATTTGACTTATTTGAGATCCAGTGGAAAAAGTTATTACAGCTTCTATATTAGTGCTATATTTATTCTCTTAAAACACATTTACAGCTAGATCAAGACATCCTAACATTTATTCTAATTATTTCACCAAATGTATTTCATATTTTAAGACAAAATCTAGATTGAGTTTTTGCAGTTCAAAATATGAATTCCTTAATGTCTATTTACCTGAGGATATTATTACATGTTATCATTGTCTGTGATCTAAACCTGAACGCATTCTTAATGATTTTATATTGTATGCTAAGAAATACCAATCATTGTTGACTCAAATACGACAAAACTAATGACCTCTATTAATTTCTCTGCCATTATTTAAAGCAGTTCCCTTCAAAAAAAATCTAAAGGTAGAGAGAATTTTCTCTTAATGAGCATTTTCCAGGAAATTTTATACAATCCTATGTATGATTAGAAGCCCCAAAATAAAATACCTCGTATTAAATGGAACTATTTGTTTGTTCATTTGTTTGTTTCCCTCTATTAAATCACTAGTGTTTTAAAATTACAAAATAAAATAGTTTATACTGTTCTGGAAACAGTTGATTCTCTTTAAGTTAGACAACATAAATTTGTGATGGGAAAACTTTGGACTGGAAATTTCAATTTCCCTTAAGCAACTTGCAACAGCCTACATCAAGTACAATAAACTGATAGCTTGTAAACTCAATTTCTTAAAGCAGTCCTGCTATTCACCCACAGCAGTGTTTTCAACGATTCAGTGTATTCTACAAAGGAATGAAAACAAGTGGATTACTGAGAAGTTCAACATCTCCAGAAAGTACTAACGTTTCTAAAGTTTTTATCTGCTTAAATGACTTTCACTGTGAGATGCTTGAGGAAATCTGAATAGAGATTGTATGACTATGAATCAAATCCTTGTAGATTAGGTTGTCCAATTGGCGAAGGTAAAGACAAGTCTTCCCAATGGATGGAAATGGAATCAAATCATAGTAAAGGTAGAAAATTTAGAGGTAGGACCAGCTCAGTGCTCTTGGGGGAACTCACAAATTTGGGGTTCTAAATTCAGATGCATTCCGAGAAATGTCCCATGGATATAAGGATTGATAATTACAGTTTCTTGTGGTATAGCTTGGTTAAATAGCTGGTCTTATAGAAAAGGACAGTGATTCCTTTAATTGGTCACTCAAAGGAGCTAAAGGATCCCAAAAGGATGAAATTCAGGGATCAAGAATTTACATTTCAGATTGACAGCCTTGGCCTGGTTTGTGCTGTCACTAGCTAACATTTTCTTACTGGTCAAGTTATTTAACCCTCCTATGGCTCTGCATTCTTATTCATGAAAGGAGGCTAGTACTGGGATGTAGGGAACCAGTAATATTTCACCAAAAGAATCTTTTAGAATCATTTGTTTTCTCTAATTTGCTTATCATGGGAGAGCCAACAGGAATTGGACAATAAGAAAAAGATAATTGTGTGTCTTCCACCTATTTAATCCCCTCTCCTCCTGGACTCATGTAGGCAAGTGTAGAATTTGCTTTTTCATCTGCTTTTCCTAATCTTTTCTTTTGTTTTCTTTTTTTTAATGTAACTCATGGGATTTACTACAACTGAAGTAGAAAGATGCTAGTTTAAAGTATCAGTAATGAGGCTGAACATTTCAAATTCATAAACATTTTAGCTTTAGATATATAAGTAGTGTCTGAAGGTGTCAGGTATGAATTTTCCTTCGTTATTTTATATAGCAGGTATTTTTTATTTCTAGTACTAGCTGACAATAGCACTTTAAAAAGAAACAATATTGTTTTTCTATAGATGCTAAGTGAAGATACATTTGACTACCTGACCTAGAGAACAAAAGGTAACCATTTAAAAAAAAAACACAAAACCACAAGTGTTCTAAAACTAAAAGGTACAAAAGTATAAGCAGAGATATCCATGGAGAGTATAGAAAATAGCCATTTCAATAAGACAGATTAAATGTTGTGACCCAGGGAAGTCAAAAGCAAAATGTTTTAATAAAAACAATGACTGAAGCATGCTCATTTAAATCATTTCCTCACAGTCTATGTCCAAAATATTAGCCAACTATATAATAGATATTGTGAAGAGAGAAAATACAATGTTTTAAAGTAGAAAAAGAATTTTTACTTTGGACCAACATAAAAAAATGCACGTTAAAAATTCAAGTCTAGTAAAATTTTCTTCAATCTGGGAATAAGGGAAAAAAGATGTGTTCAAAGCAGTATCAGCAGTGCATCTTACCACAAGGAGAGTACACTCCAGAGATAACATGCTAGGGACAGCTGGCTTTCCTTTTACTAACAGTTACTTTTTCAAGAAATGACTTACTATTCTATCACAATTTTACTCCTGATTTAGCTTAATTTTTAAAAATAGGCAAATAAACCTTTCTGTTTGTCTTTCATAACCCAAAAGAGACATTTTTGAATTGAAGACAGTTTTCTTCTACCTGAAATCAATACAGTTGATAAGGGTTTCATTTATTACTTTGTATCCTCTTGCTCTTCAATAAACAGTACATGTCAGTAGTTGCCAAGCAACCATGACAATTGTGCAGTTCATATATGCTGGGCATGCATTCATTGCCATTATGTTGTATTGTTGTGTGTGTGTGTGTGTGTGTGTGTGTGTGTTTAGAATACAACTATGGATCAGAATGAGACTCTTACAATAAACAAGGATAAGTGGAGACATATGAAACCTTTATATCAGTCACTGACATTAGGTAATTTAGAGGTCTTTTTATTCTGATTCTTTATGAATGAAGATTCCAAGAAAATTGATATTTTTATGAAATTTAGAAAAATTTATTTTTATATCTATGTTCAACTTACTGGGTATGTGTATTCATATATTTGATGGGCTTAGAGGATGAAGGATGTTGAAGAATAGCAAACATGTAGGAAGGTGTTGCAAGAGAAGGCTGTCAACATTGTAGGTACAAAGGGAAGGGTCTGCAGATTCTCTCATCCTGATACTCATCTTGTTTCAAGTTCATTCACTAGCTCTTCAGTTACCATCTATATTTATAAGCTTAGGAAGAAAAAAGTTACAATATGAATGTGCTGAAAGTCTATCCATCTGGAATGAACAGAGTGGGCCAGGAATTGTTGCTCTATGTGCCATTCCTTTAAAAGAGACAGAGACAGAGACAGAGAGAGAGGGAGAGAGGGAGGAAGGGAGGGAGAGACAGAGAGGGATTTTGAAATAGGGAGAAAAAGATCTCTGAGAAGTACAGTTGCTTTTCTTATTTATGAGACTAGTCTTTGGAGTAGCATTCTGCAATTTTGAGTAGCATTCTTTATATATATATATATATATATATATATATATATATATATATATATAATTTATATAGCAGGTATTTTATATTTCTAGTACTATCTGACATAGCATTTTATATATATGCTTTGGAGTAGCATTCTGCAATTTTGAGTAGCATTCTTTATATATATATATATATATATATATAATTTATATAGCAGGTATTTTATATTTCTAGTACTATCTGACATAGCATTTTATATATATAAATATATATATACACACATACACAGAAATAAATATATATATATATACACACATACACACACATACTTCTTCCAGGTAATAGCTTTATAAATCATATATAATTATATATTATATATTATGACGTGGGGCATCTGGGTGGCTCAATCGGTTAAACTTCTGACTTTGGCTCAAGTCATGATCTCACTGCTTGTGAATCTCAGCCGTGTATCGGGCTCTGTGCTGATAGCTCACAGCGCAGAGCCTAGAGCTGCTTCAGATTTTGTCTCTCTGCCCCTCCTGCACTCAAGCTCTGTCTCTCTCTCTCAAATGTAAATAAACATTAAAAAATAAAAAATTAAAAAATATATAATATATAATATGTATATTATATAATATAGAATTATAATCACATATAATTATACAATAGATGATATATAATATATATAAAGCTATTACCTGGAAGAAGTATTTAGCATCCTCTGTGTGAACTAAAAGGGTAGAACTATGTTCAATGAGCGAATACTATAGGGATTCAGGTATTTGCTCATATTTGTTCTCAGAGTTGTCCCACTTTGGAAGACAGTGAGGTAAATACAATGAGTGGTTTTCAAGAAGATCATTGTTTGCACTATGTGTATCCTACTAAATATAAAAGAGATAACTTAGGGAGTTATGTGTATCATACACATACATACACATTCACACACATAATATTTAATTTTATGTTATTTTATATACACATATATATAATTTACTTTAACATTAATGTATCTTAAAATGATGGGGTGCCTGGGTGGCTCAGTCTGTTAAGTGTCTGACTTCAATCAGGTCATAATCTCACAGTTTGTGGGTTCGAGGCCCGTGTCAGGCTCTGTGCTGACAGCTAGCTCAGAGCCTGGAGCCTGTCTTCAGATTCTGTATCTCCCTCTCTCTCTGACCCTCCCCTGCTCATGCTGTCTCTCTCTCAAAAATAAATTAAAAAACATTAAGAAAATAAAATGAATTAATATCGTATTATAACTTTGATAAAATGATTGTTTTAATTGTGTGTGTGTATATTTACTTATTCACTTTTAGTAAAATAATTTGTTGAAAAATATTATGACATAATGGTAAAGATGTTTCAGAAAGAAGAGGAAAATCCCAAAGGGAATATGCAAATTATTAAACTTTAACACATTAGCAGACTAGATATTCTTCATGATTCCTTGAAAATCTAAAATTCTATGATTTTTATGAACACCACTTAAGTATCACCTAACCTGGGCCTTCAAACCCCTTCATCATCAGAGATTGTACTGTGCTGTAGGGAGAATCTTAAAAGGGACTGTGATAAAAATTTTATGAAACTTGGTAGTTATATGCATCCTACCCAATTCAGGCTATGTACCTAAAAGGGGTTCTGGTACCAATTCCAATATGAAAGAGGTTTTCTCACACCATCAACAAGCAAGGCTCCAGACACCAGCTATGTCCTTCAGTTCAACTCAAGTCTGAATTATCTACATGAAGATAACATCAGATTTCGCAGGTTAATTGTCCATTCCTACAAGACTGTTACCCAACCCTCACTTTAGAAGTTTGTTATTAGTTATGCCTCTGATACCCTCCTCCTCCTAAAGATCAAGGGCTCTCACAACTCCTCCTTAGGTTTAATTAATTTGCTAGAGTAGCTCAGAGAACTCAGAAAAACATTTTACTTACTGGATTACTGGTTTATTACAAGAGGATATTAGTGAGGAACAGCAGATGGAAGACATATATAGGGCAAGATATGTGGGAAGGGGCACTGAGCTCTCATAGTCTCTCTGAGCCTGCCACTCTCCTCACACCACCATGTGTTCACCAATACAGGTCTCTGAACCCTGTCTTTTTGAGTTTTTATGGAGACTTTATTATATAGGTACAATTGATCAAATCATTGTCCATTGGCAACAGATTCAACCTCCAGCCCTTCTTCCTTCCCCAGAGATCAGGGGGATGTAAATGAAAGCTTTAACTTTCTAATCATATGGGTAGCTCCTCTGGCAACCAGTCTGATCCTTTGGTGCTTTCCAAAGTCACCTCATTAATATAATAAAAGATATCTTTATTGTTTTCATATTTATGAAATTCCAAGGGTTTTAGGATCTCTGTGCCAAAAATCGTGCACAAAACCCAATTATATATTTCATAAAAATCATAATATCTCATATCAAAATGAATGCAGATACCCTCCAACTAGATCAACCTGAACCTCTAAGTAATTGGCAGAGCTGTAAGAGTACAACAGTAATCAGGTCACTTTCTTTACTTCAACTTAACAAAAGGAAATAGGAAATATTTGTTGAAATATCCAAAAGGGGAATATTTCCCCAGATTAAAAAAATACCTGATCTTAGTATCGGTGACTATATAGTAAAGCAACAATACTTGTTATTTTATTCTGAGGTTAGCAACAACTTTAAAATATATTTACGAGCCTGGATATACTTTTACATGACAGATATTTCTTGAGATTTCATGTATGCAAGATGCTGCCTATTAAACCTCTACTTTTTTTGGCCATTTAGTGTATTTAACTATCACATTAATTGCTGTAATAAGTCCAAGCACAGGGAAACATATTGTACTAGAAAAGAATGAGTGGATATTTTAATAATCATATACTTAAGCTTCCATGTGTTTTCAAAGGTTGCAAGTATATTTTGTTGCTATTACATATTAAAGTTTAGTGCCTGAAAAAAAAAAACAATGCAATTATACAGTTACTTAAAGTATGTAACATTTTTCCAGTTTTTCCAATGCAAAGGTCTAATTTGTTTGTGTTAAAAAAGAAACAAGAGGCTCAAGATGGGGCCATTTGTGCTAAATCCCACATCATCAAATCAAAGCCTAATAACTAACCTCGTGGCAGGTTCAGCCTCTCCAGGAGCATGACTTTTAAACCAATCTCGAATTACTGGTCAGCACTAGTGAGTGCTGCATTCCCCAAAGGAAAATTAACTTGCCTCAAAAAAAATCTACTCTTTGCTAGAAACTTCCTCTATCCACCCCTATTTTGTACAGCTCTCTGGAACTCACTTCTACCGCTAAAATGCGATGCTGCCCCATTCATGAATAATTAAATAGAGCCAAGTAGTTCTCCAAATCTACTCAGCTGAAATTTTGTCTTGTAACATAAGACAAACAGAACTAAAGACTAAACAGAACTATTTTAAAATAGATATCAATATGGCTAAAAAATCATGTCACATCCAAAATATGGCATTTTAAAGGGCTCATATCCTCAAATTGGTAGTTGAAAATGTAGAACAAGTCAACAGGGATGACAATAACAAATTGTGGGGGCATCAGGGTGGCTCAGTCATTTCAGTGTCTGACTCTGGATTTCAGCTCAGGTCATGATCTCACGGTTCATGGGTTCAAGTCCCATGTTGGGCTAGGAGCTGATGGTGCAGAGGCTGCTTGGGATTCTCTCTCTCCCTCTTTTTCTGCCCCTCCCTGCTTTCTCTTTCTCTCAAAATAAATAAATAAATTTATAAAAAGAAAAAAAATTGGAAAAAGAAGAAAAAAATAAACTCTTCCTACTCAGGGTCTGAAACACCTGAGAGACAAAGGAGTTAGGTATATCAAAACCACATTGTAGCTTTATTGCTAATGACACAGTTAGATTATCTTCAGATGTGTCAAATGAGAATGAGGAGGCTGGGAAAGGCCAGAAGTGTTGTTAGTACAATGGCCCTTCCTCCATTGTGAGTAAATTAACTGTGAGTTATAAGCAACTTTATATTGCAGAGTGCTTCTCTTTGTTAAAAATGAACTCAGAGCTTTATCTCACTTCATCATCAAAACAACACTTAAAAGCACCCAGATCAATGGCCACTATCAAAATAATACCATTATAATAATAAATGGTACTCTATAAATATGACAGAAGAGGAAACCAAAGCATAGACTTTGGGAATGCAACTCATAAAAGTTTGTAGAGCTCATTAGCAGCAGAAGCAGGGACGCACTCTGGACGTTGGGATTGTATGGGGATGCATTTACATTCTGGCACAGCAATGGAACTGCTGTGTGACATCTAGTAATTTCCATCACATCTCTGAACCCATTTTCTATCCTTCACAGTGAACTACCGACTGTATCTATCTCTAGGTTATTGGGGGAAGGGGATGTTTAAATGGAATTAGATAATATTTGTAATAGTACTTGACATGTGGTCAATTTTGAACAAATGTTAGTTACTATTTCTCCTCCCTACCCCCAAGTCTTTGCTCCCAGTCCTGGGTTTTTCCATTATTCTATAGTAGCTTTCTGTATCAAAGCTATTTCTAACTTGGGATAGATGAGATAAGTCATATGTAATACACCCGTTCAAAGGAAAATGGAAACGTTGACACAGGTAGAGAATTTGGTTTCCCAATTAAACACTAGCAGGCATGGTATGGCATATCATAGCCTCATAGGAATGTTTTCTAGTTCTGCCTACAACCTGATGCCTCAATTGTTTACCAATATAACATTTACTCTGCTTCTGCCTGTGGCCTGCTTTGTAAATATATTTCAACACCAGACCTTTATGAGACTTTATGCAAGAAATAGCAAGGTTATCATGTTTATTTTTCTGTAATTAAAATTTTCTAACTTCTGTAAGAGTTGTTCCTTTATTTGGAGGCACTAATATATTGGCCTGGAAATAAACAATAGGATATTGGAACTTCTGTGCTACCTTGAAACACTGTGATGGCATTGAATTATTCAGGCTGCCATTACCTACTGGTATTGCTGTACTCTTGGGACAGTAATTTTTAATAAATATTTCACAAGAGTTAAATCATAATTCTTCTACTTTTATGCTGTATGAATTTCAAGAGTGACCATAATTTCACTATTTGAGCCCCCATAAATTTTATTCATAGAAACAAAAGAAATAATCCACTATCTCAACATCCACTCATTACTATAATGCTCAATGCTTCAGTAATCAAATTAAAGAAAGGATAAAAAAGATACCTCCATGGGCATAGTATGTACACGTAACTTATAGCAGAATGGTTAGAGGCAAAATAATGGAGCTTACATCTTAAAGTCATCGATTCGATCATTCAGAATTACAATATGTAAGTATCCCTTCTGTTCTAGGCATAGAATTATATCACGGTTTATTTTTTTAAAAAACAAGGTGCTTTAACATGTTTTTGGGAATGGACAATTCTTCTTAAATGATTAACTTTAGGAAACTGAGTATCATGCATACACTTGTTTCTATACTGATTAAAAACAAGTATTTCCTGTTACGAGTTTATAAAAGTGTGCTGAAAATTCAAGTGCTAATATTTGAGCTCCTTTCCCCCCCAGCAACTAGGGAACTAGCATGATCAGTTCCCATGAAGTAGGAGAATAAAGATTTTAAAGATTATCATCATTATTGTTTCTATCCCAGTAATTTCTCAAAGTTGACCTAAATCAGCAGGCTTTATTCACAAAATTCTCATTGACTCCATGTCATTTATACAGTATCTCAGCATGTTACCAATGTCTATTGACTTTTCTTACTTAGAACTCATCTTAACAATTTGCAATTTACTTTAAAAATGGTATTGTTGCCTCCTAGAATACTATGCTTGATTACTTTTCCTGAATCCTTTTAGAAAATTAGTCCCATTCTGATACTTTACTCTT
Source organism: Cryptoprocta ferox (assembly GCA_028646485.1). Taxonomy (NCBI): domain Eukaryota; kingdom Metazoa; phylum Chordata; class Mammalia; order Carnivora; family Eupleridae; genus Cryptoprocta; species Cryptoprocta ferox. The sequence continues at coordinate 42,713,885 of CM053568.1, forward strand.
CCTTTGAGTGTTAAAGAGGAGAACATTAGCTCTCAGATTGTGTACTGGATGTTTTAGCTTTGTTCTAAACTTTCAAGCACCTCAGAGAAGCCTTTGCAGATATGTATTGATCTCCATACACCGCCTTGTACTACTCAGGCAAATATAAGACAGACTGATGAACACTGATGGTCCCCTACAGAAGCTTAAAATCTGAAAATATTTAAAGTTCAAAAAAATCATGGTTTAAGATAGATATCAAGGATAAAAGATCAATGATAATCTCATCATCACATAGGATTAAAATTGTTAGATTTCCCCAGTTTATTAGTGTCTAAAGCTGTAGACTATCTAATACATATATTTTTTCAGACTCTGTACTAGACATAATGCCAATTATATTTCATTTACCAGCTTATAGTGTGTCTTTTAGTATTCTAGGATCCAGCTGTATCTGGACATTATATTTTGGGGGACAAAGAATGAAATGTAAAATAGCCAGAAGGGTAGAAGATCGATCATAAAGCTTCTGTTCAGAACACTTTATGTTATCTCTTCTTTTTCACTTGTCAAACCAAGTCACATGTCTGAACCTTATGAGAGCAGGACAGAGAGACAGTACAAGTAACATGACATAGGGTAGAGATATATAATCGTGTTATACATGGGGCAGCAAATAATTGGAAATAGTGGCAAAATCTGTCACAGACAAACCTGATTACAAATTGCCATTTTCCTCCCTTCAAAGCACAGAATATGTTTACTCTTCCTCTGGGAAGATTCACAAAAACTCAAAGTCTAGGACTTTGTAATTATTTCTATATTTGGGTCATTATGGCCCCTCTGATCTGGGATTTATGAAATAGAATGTTAGGTTATTTTCCTCTCCTCTCCCCAAAAAGTACATAGTCATAGGAAAAAGACAAGATAATTGCAGTAAATGCTCCCATTAAGAAAGATAGAAAATAGGAGGTGTGCATACAATACATAGTCATTGGTTTATAATATTCTAAAATCTTGTTGGTAATGTTCCTAGATGAAGCTACAGTAATTCTCCCCACCCCCAGTTGTCCTGCAGTCCATCAATCTCTATGTTCCTGGCTACACCTCTTACATGACCTTTTATTTACATTATTTTTGTTGGAATGGACACATATTGAGAGCTGCTTCTTGCTACAGAAACGGGAGTGTGGGGTAAAACTTATTTTGTCTTGAAAAGTCACAATCATGTTTAGTTCCACTGAGCTCTTTGAATAGTACAAGCTTTCAAAAATGAGTCAGCTTTTTACCTGTTTGATCCCAGTAAATTTTGTATGCCAGTGGTGAAACCCACCCTTCTTTTTGATATATGCCTTTTTCTAGACTTGCTTATAAGATACCTGAGCATTTCAGGTTTCAATGGCAGATTCATGTCCTTAATCTTGTTTTCTTGAGCCATGTAGTCCACTGAAAATTCAACTGAGCATATCTTAATAAATTAAGCAAATTTTAAAGAATTTTTTAGGATGACGCTCTTGAGTTGGACAAAAGATTGACGTTAATTAGCTCATCATGTATCACAAATTTTCTGTCATATTACCTCAACTTGTATTATGAGTTTTCTGGCATTCCTAGTCATTGGTATTCGACAGGGAACGAACATGGCATAGACTCTGATCAGAGACCCTCTAGATACTAAGGTTCCCTCTTTATATAACTCTCTGCCTTTGCCAGTACAGGAAAATTCTATCTAGTTTTGTAGATTTGAGTTAGTATTAACAAAGAATATAGATTCTGAATAATCATACACTCTTCTAAATCTATTATTTTATGCCTGAAACAGAAGATTAAAAAAGTATTGCATTTTTCTTTGTGTTCTGTTCTATCATTCTCCTCTTGAGACAAATATGGTTAATTTCCTATTTGTCCAAATTATGAGAAAAAGAAGAAAATGTGAATAGGAAGCTAAGGAAAAATACAGTGATGCTTTTCTAAATATTATCCTTCTGCAGATAAGGCTACTAAATTTTCTTTCTCCCCTGTTACTGTTGCCATTTTCCTTTACCAGAGAGATGAATCAGAAGCTATTTAGATACAGCTAGGTATATCAAAATTATGACATTATACTACATTCTTTATAAAGAGTTTTTTTAATGAACAATCTCAATATTTAGTTTGTTTCAGTGGAAAGCACCAGGCTATACTGTGCATGAAGCACAGTAAATTTTGTCTTTTCATCCATTTGGATGTTTTTATAAGGTCCTGGCATGGATATATTCGTAAGAATAGCTTCATGAACAGACATAAGTGATAAGTCTCCATGTCCCTTTGTTCAATATTTTTACCATTATGTTTAGCCTTTATACCATTTGGTTAACTTGGATGAAACCTGTTTTAAAAAATGAAGAAAACACCCACTTACATTTGAACAGAGGTGTGTGTGTGTGTACACACGCACATGCGTGTGTATGTGTGCGTGGGGGGGGGGACAGGTCTTGAAATGAGCTTACAATACTAACAGACCAGTAAATTAAGAGAACAAAAAATGTCTTATGAGAAGGTATTACATGGTAAAACAATCTGAGTCCAATCAGGAATGGAAAACATTACAATAACTTGAAAGTTTAATGTAAGGAATTATTAACTATAACAGAATTGGAGAAGGTATATACCACATGAAACACACTTGAAGAGAGGATTAATTAACTGGTATGGAACTCTGAATAAGTTACTGACTAGTATGAAGAAACACACAGGTGAAATATAAAAGATTAAGAAGTATAGAAAATAGAATTAAAAGATTTAATTAAGTTGAATTAGAATTACAGAGGAAATATCAGGGATTAGTGACAAGGAAATATGAGAAAAATAACTGAGGAGAAGTTAGACAGGCAAAGAGAAGGTAGAATTGGCATTGTGGTGTGTTATAGACTGAATATTTAAGCCTTAACCCTTAGCATGATGGTATTTGAAGGTGTGATATTTAGGAGGTAATTAGGGTTAGATTAGGTCCTAGGGGTGGGATTCTCATTATGAGATTAGTGGTCTTATTAGAACAGAAAGAAATTTCTCTCTCCTTCTCTTCTTATGAATTCACTGAAGAAAGGCCATATGCAGATATGGCAAGGAGCTGGTCATTTATAACCCAAGGAGAGTACCTTCACCAGGAACAGACTTGTTGGCACCTTGATCTTGGATTTCCCAGTCTCTAGAACTGTGAGAAAGATTTCTATTTTTTAGGCTACACAGTCTATGCTATTTTTGTTATGGCAGCCTGAGCCAACTAAGACAGGGAAGGAGAAACAAAACATCCTAGGAAAATGATGTTATGTGCAAAACTCCAAAGAGTATGTTGGCTGAAAATTCAGTCCTTGCTCTATTGTACAGTTTAAATTCAAGGAAGAAATGAACCTGGAATTCTATGCAGAAGCCAGATCATGAAAAGACCTGTCATCTCTGCTTAAGAGTGAATTATATCCTAATTATATCCTAAAGGCAAGAAAAGCCTTTAACGTATTTTTATTTATTTATTTTTAAATAAATTTTTCTTTCTTTCTTATTTTTATTGTTTTATTTATTTTTGATACAGAGAGAGACAAAGCATGAGAGGGGGAGGGGCAGAGAGAGAGAGACCCAGAATCGGAAGCAGGCTCCAGGCTCTGAGCTGCCAGCACAGAGCCTGATGCGGGGCTCCAACCCACGAACGTGAGATCATGACCTGAGCCAAAGTCGGCCGCTTAACGGACTGAGCCACCCAGGCGCCCCTTTAACGTATTTTTAGATAAAGATTTTAGGTAATCCCGAATTGAAGTTCCAGAATATTACATTAAAAACTGATGATCTGTGGTTTAAAAAGTCAGTTACTGGACGTCAGCAAGATGACGGACTAAGAAAGACTAGGCCCTCATTCCTCCCCAGAGACAAGAAGTTAACAATAGTACCAGTTGACAAGACTGCAGCGTGTTGACCCCAGCTTCTGACTGGGGTACCCTCCTATCCTCCCTTTCTGCAATGCAGCTATGCTGTCCTTTTAAATAACTGTCTTTACTCTCTTTTATTTTTAAACTCTAGCTTTGTAGTTTTTATTTCAAAGCAATCATCTTCAGGGCTTATGACTTCTCTGCTTAAGAATTTTGGTTACTTTTTAGTAGATCAAATCTAAATTCTTAGGCCAAATTTTAGGGCTATCATAATAAACCATAAGTAACATTTTTAGCTTCTTCATCACCATAGATTCCCAAACATCTTCAATCTTTTGATCCAGAACAATCTATGAAATTTCATGTTACCATTCATATGTAGTGTTGCTATCTAGATTAGGAGTGTAATCTAAAGTCATATTGTCTGAATTCCAGTTCTGTCTCTTCCACTCACCAGCTGTGTGTCCTTGACTTGTTACTTGGCTATCTAGGTCACAGTTTTTCCACATATGTAAAATGTATTTTGGGTGCTTAGTAAATGTTAGCTGGTATTTTTCTTAGTTGGATTGACCTTCTCATTCCCTGCTTGATTTCAAAACTCAATGTAAATATCATTTTCCCTAAAAATTTTCCTAGATTTCCCCCGGGGGAAAAATCATCTTTTTGTTTTGTGTTTCAAAAGGACTTTCTTTTTTTTTTTTTTAATTTTGCTGCATTTTTTTTCCGTTTTTTAAATTTTTTGTTTATTTATTAGTGATACAGAGAGAAACAGAGCACGAGTGGTGGAGGGGCAGAGACAGAGGGAGACACAGAATCTGAAACAGGCTCCAGGCTCTGAGCTGTCTGCACAGAGCCCCATGTGGGGCTCGAACCCACAAACCGTGAGATCATGACTTGAGCCGAAGTTGCGTGCTTAACCGACTGAGCCACCCAGGCGCCCCTCAAAAGGACTTTCTATAAAGCTTTGTTAAAGAGCCTTCACTATCTATTATCTACCCTTTTACTATTACTCCATCTACCTCCATTTTCATTAGTTTAACTGTCTGCCCAAGTAGACTGAAGACCAACTTGCAAGCAGAAACTAGTTATTCTTCTTTGTACTGCTTAATGAATGTTCGTTAAATAAATAAATGCATAAAATATAAAGGGACTCAATTTTCAAGAAGCTCATGTGAAGTAAATGATTATATACAATTAGTAAATTTTATAAGACCTTTATCCCAGAAACATGAATGCATATCATTAAAAATGAGTAATATTTAAGAGTAGTTTAGTTTTTAATGTTCTTTTTCATATTCCCTTCAGAAAAATGCAGACTATCACCCATGCTGATAAAGTGTGAGTATTAGCAAGGCAAAGGGATGGAGGCAGATTAAGAATTCTTAATGCTAGATCATAAAGATGCAATACAATTAGATTTGGTCTCATCCCAGTTTAATTTAGTTTATCCCCTTAGGAGAGATCCATTCACCATATTTAATTTAGCTGTAACCCAGTGTAGTAAATATTTTCAAAAAAAGAAATCTTAATGAGTTGAAGACATGCACCAAAAGTTTCTGATTTCTTTATAAAAATGCTTTGTTTTCATTGTATTAATAATACTTAAGAAGTAAATTTAACTTTCTCAATTAATTCTGCTTAAGAATATCATTAAAAACACCTCAAAATTTAGATGCCAACAGGCCAAATTTAAATAGAATTTAGAACTCTGTTAGAAGTTTAAGTTTTTTCCTCATCTGGATAAATGAAGAAAATTGTGATGATAGAAAAGAAGGAATGGAGGACAGTAGGGAGCTAAAGAGGGAGGGAGGGAAGAAAGGGAACAAATCCCACAATTCCTATGCTAGATCAAAGTGAAACACAAGAGGTCATTATTATTCAACCCACATCACAAAATATTTTTTTCTTGAAAGGCTCAGATTTTGGGGCGCCTGGGTGGCTCAGTCAGTTAAGCGTTCGACTTTGGCTCAGGTCATGATCTCATGGTTCATAGGTTCGAGCCACCGCCTCAGGCTCTGTGCTGACCGCTAGCTCAGAGCCTGGAGCCTGTCTTAAGATTCTGTGTCTCCCTCTCTCTATGACCCTCCCCTGTTCACGCTGTCTCTCTCTCTCTCAAAAATAAAATTTAAAATAATTAAAAAAAAGAAATGCTCAGATTTTATATCTACATTACTTATGAGAATCACCACAATTTTACAATGTACATTTAGCATCCAACTTTAGCACACATCCAAAACCAAAAACCAAAAAACAAACCAAAAAAAAAAAAATCAAAAACCTAATTTCTGATTGGGCATCAGTAATGCAATCCTTTATAAAGAATTCTGATTTGGGCCACATTCCTTATCTTCTTGTCAGCAATGCATCAGCCATGGATTGAAACAGCCTCCTAGAAACTGGAGCTTAGATACATTTCTTAGTAGGAGTTATGCTCATAGCCCTAGGAAAGCTTGTAACACTTTTCAGAGATGGTCGGAATTCTTAATCTTCATTCTACTATAGAAATTCAACAGTCTTGGAAAGTTTCAAAAGTAATCGCACAACCATGAAGCTTCATCAGTGCCAAAGAATCTCTGATATCAAAACTGATATTGACTGTGATTCTAATCTATAAGGACCTTACCAAAGAATGTAGGGTGTATTTCAGTATTCATTCTCATTTTGTGGAGGCTCCCACCTGATTTGCGTCAAAAGTTAAGAGGCCATTTTTCCATGGTCCAGTGATATCTCCACTGGGGATCTCCAGTGATATCTTGCTGGGATATTTTCCCTTTTCCATCATTATCAGTGATGATATCTCCACTGGGGATCTCCAGTGATATCTTGCTGGGATATTTTCCCTTTTCCGTCATTATCAGTGATGCATTTTTTTTTTCTAAATGAGACTTGGCCACAATTTAGAAGATGGAAGAACAGAATTCTCCTCCACATTCATCATGACATTGCATCAGTGGTATACAAAGCATCAAAAAAAGAAACTAAGAAGATATGACTATGTCTATAAAACACCAAGGAGAAGATAGCTTAGAGGGAAAACACGTAATTTAAAAAGTCATTTTCTGGTCTCATCTGTATAAAGTAAAAGGTTAACACTGATATGGACTTTGATAGTCAAGATTCAGGAATGAAAGTTCTTAGAGCTTGTTTTGAAAATCAAAACAAAGCAAAACTAAAACATACAACAGCTTGGATTCTGATCACAGTTCAACAAAAAAGAGAAGGAAGGACAGTATGATAGAGAAATGTGTTTATAAAGATATTAGCACTGAAGCAAAGAGCTGGCAAATGCAAGAGAAATGATGAAATAACCACAACGGAATGGTCAGTGTGATCTAAACCAGAAGAAAAACTCTTCAGCTTCAACTTCTTAGCACTTGATATACACTTATATCACTGTGTATATCCCTTTGAAAAGACCTTTTGCCACATGCAAAGGTGGGAATGTGATTGGTTTTATCTTTGGCAAAGTAGTGCCAAGAGATACCAGATTGTTAACTGCTTACCAAACCCTCATGCAAATAGTAGAAAACTCAACAGCATGAAGACATCATATTTAAACACAATCATTCCGATGGGGTTTGTAATGATCTCTTCCAGACAATTTAAAAACTGAGTTGTATAAGGAGAAATGTACAGATTTTGGAGGCAGCCGCATGTGAGGTTTATATTTTGTCTCTCCCACTAATTATATAACCTTTAGAAATCGTGATTGATTTCAAAACACCTATTATAGGCTATGGTATTAAAATGGCATTTCTGATACTCCTGATAACATTAAAAGTAGTCAATGATCTTAGACATCTAACCATCTTCTTCCGCAGAGGTGTTCAATATGCATTAGTTACCTTTCTTTTTCCCTGTGGAAAAATAAATAAACCACAAGCTTTGCAGCTCTGTATGCATCAGAACTGGAATAACAAGTGACAAATTTATCATGGATGTTTATATTTTGTTTGGTTTCAGTCTGTAACTCGTATAATTGTCTAAACCTCCCTTTTTTCCTCCTAGTCACTGAAATTAGTTTTCAGCTAAAACTAGTGTTTTAAGCTGCTTTAAGTTTCCATATCAGACTTGTAATTTGAAGAATCATATATTCTTTATTTATTGTTATTTCAAATTCTTGAATACTAAAATCTAAACTGAGATATTTAAAGAAAATAGTCATTTCTGTGAGGGATGAGATGCCAAATCATTATGAGACTGGAGTTTAAAATTCACCTAGAGGACAGAAATGGAGTACATGACAAAATTAAGGGAAAAGAATTAATGACTAGGTCCTTAAGTAAGCTGAGTGAGTATAGTAGAAGCTTAATATAGAGGAAGTAGCTGAAAGGAAAAAATGGCAGTTTTAAAAAATACTGGCTCTATAAATAGGGCTTAGCAAGGTATGAGTTACATGGCTTGGATATGATGCTTTCTCAGCTTAAATTCCTTTGATAAGTTGCTGTAAAAACAAAATAGCATAACCTAGAGAAAGCAAGTAACATAGAGTTTCATGTTGTTGGTACTCAGTATATGCTAATTTATTAGTTTATTACCTATGTAGAGTAAAAGAATAAAGGAAATTCTGAATTAATTGAATAAAATATGACTTGAATTAGTCACTGAAGATTTGATAGGATTTTAAAAAGTCACCTGAGTATGATAGCTAAAGGAAGTATTCCAAATGGAAGGAAGAGAAAGTCATGGTGGCAGGAATGCATGTGTTTCCTCAAAACTGCCCAACTGGACCAAGAGATTCTTGGTGAGAAAACAAATTTGGTAATAAATTTGGATGTCAAATAGGCAACCTAATGAAGATCATGTAAAATCATCAATTTTCCCCAAATTATCTGAAGCTTTTGTCAAACACAATTATGTTCATAGAGTCACTAATCCTGGAGAAAGTTCTTTCAATAGATCCCACTTTCAATGTTATCTGACATGACAAGCTAGTATGCTGCAATAAGAAATTAGCTCCCAATCTCAGTGGCTTAACACAACAAAAGTTTATTCCTACTAATAGTACATATGTCATGTATATTAGTTAAGGTCTCTGAATACCATGGCCACTCAGAAACAATAATAAAGACTCAGTCTCTCCACACACCTCCATTAATGCTAAGGCAGAAAAAGGGAGCTGGCAGACCACACTTTGACTTACAAAATTATAGCCTGGAGCTGAAACATGCCATTCTGTTACAACTGATTGGTTAAAGCAAGCTGCCTGACTACCTGACTCAAAGGGAGTGGGGAAGTATAATTCTACTCAAAAGGAGAACAGAATATTTTTGAACCAGCCTTAATTACTCCAAAATTGTAAATAATAACTTTGAATCAATGCTGTATATTATACTAAAAGCAAATTTATAATTTAAATATATCTTCTCATCTGGAAAAATGGTTGCTATTTATTTATATGTCATGTTATATACATCCTATTCAAGTTAATATCTTAGTGGTTACTGTGGGGATTACAATTAACCTCTCAATTTATAAAGATCTAGTTCAGATAAATATCACCATGATAAGAAGAGCATACCAAATTTTTCCTTTTATGTAAATCTCTTTCTTCTTCAAAACTTTGTGCTGTTATATAAATTGCATCTTTGTACATAATCAGATCATCAACACCATTTTATAATTATTGCTTTTTGCAGCTGGGTTTTTTAAAATCATGTAAGAAAAGAAAGAATTATAAACAAAAAAATACATACATACTGTCTTGTATATTAAAGTATGTAGTTACCTTCACTAGTGTTATTTCTTTGTGTGGAATCAAGTTAGCATCTAATAGTGCTTCATGTTAGCCTGAAGGACTCCTTCTAATATTTCATGGAGAACAGGTCACTAGAGATAAACTGCTTAGTTTTTGTTAATCTGAGTATGTCTTAATTTCTCCTGAATTTTTGAAGGACGGTTTTGCTGGATATAAAATTCTTGATTGACAATCTTTTTCTTTCAGTACTTTGAATATGTAATCTCACTGCCTCCTGGTCTCATAATTTCTGACAATAAAGCAGCTCTTAGTGTTATTGTGGACCACTTGAATGTATTGAGTCACCTCTCTTGATGCTTTGAAGATTCTCCTTGTCTTTCCACAGTTTGATTTTAATATGTCTAGGTATGAAGTTCTGAGGTTTCTTTCTTAGAGTTTGTTGAGCTCTTTCAGTAAGATCACTATTTTTCATATGACTTCAGATAATCTGTTTGCCTCCCTCACACCCTCCTATTTTTTCCCTTCTCCCACTTCTTTCCATTATGAGGATGTTTGTTTGCTCAATGGTGTCCCAAAGGTCTCTGAGGTTCTATTCATTTTTCTTCATTCTTTCTTTTTACTCCTCAGATTATATATCAACTGACCAATCTTCAAGTTCTTTCTTCTGCCAGCTATAATTGCCATGGGGTTTTCTAATAAATTTCTAATTTCAGTTATTTTATTTTCAACTCCATAATTTCTATTTGATTTCTATTTTTTTAATTTTTAAAATTATAATTTCAAAAAATTATAATTTCAATCTCTACTGATATTCTCTATTTGGTGAGACATCATTCTCATGTATTTCTTCAAATATTGTTTTCCCTAGTTCTTTGAATATATTTATAATAGTTGATTTAAAGTCTTCATTAGTAAATCTAATGTCTGGGGTCTCTCGGGGACAGTTTTTATGGACTGATTTTCTTCCTATACATGAACCATGCTTTCCTGCTTCTTTGCATGTCTCATAATTTTTGTTGGAAATAGAACATTTATAATAAAATGTATGTCTAATGCTAAATTCTCAGTACTTACAACAGTGAAAAGCCCATGATAGATGTTTGGTATTTCTTGCAAGAATTAATGCAAGAATGAATATTTCCTGGGTGACTTTTGACTCTCTGTGACTCCATCTATGTCTTCTATACATTCTTTTGTTCCCTAGTTCTGAAACTGACACCATAATTTCTTCTGAACCATTCCAAAGATGAAATAGACAGTTATTAAAGAGGGGAAACATTTCTGAGTGAGAGATCACACAGCCGCAATTCTAGCCCCAACTCTCTCTCATGATCCTGTACAGTCACCTTTAGGTCTCTGAGTCTTTTTTTGTCACTTACATAAAATAAATTGGCAAACAATTCTTAGGTTATAGAATTGCAGTAAGGCTAAATAAGGTTATGGATAAGCACTTTCAGAAATACAAAATGAACACAAATGAGTGTGCTACTGAGCCCAGTACTACTAGTTTTTTAGTTAGGATAAAACTTTGATGATTCACAGGAAGCAGTAGCTATTAAGCTACCTACTCATTTTGCAAACAGGTAACCAGGGCGTTTTCACATTGTGCCATTGGTAAATTAAATTCTATACAGACAATACTGATATTCATGAGGAATTTAGGCTTGCTGAATTGTGCTGTTATATAAAATAAAATTGCATTAATAAAATTATTTCTATGCTTTAATCTTCTAAGCAGTTCCTAGGAGAAATTCTTTGTACTGTACAATTGGAAGAAAATTGGACTGTGATAGCTCATCACAATTACAAAGAAAGGCCATATGTAATAAAATAAAAATGCTTTCAGTGTGCAATCTAAGGGAGGTAACTTTCTTTAAAAATATAACTTTAGGTGAAATTTATTTATTAGGAAATAATATTATTAGGTGAAATTTATTAGGAAATAAATATTAGGAAATATTATTAGGTAACTTTCTTTAAAAATATAACTTTAGGTGAAATTTATTAGGATTATACTGATAATACTAAGCATTTCAAAAATTTGTCCATATTGCTATGGATTTTTTAAAATGAATCTACTAATTATGAGATTAATCCAGATGGATTAATAAAACATTTTTTATGAGGTTAGGTTTCTAAAATCATAATTCCCTTTGAGATCTTTTGGCACTCAGTCCTCCTATGAGTCTTTTTCCTGCTAGGCTCTTCTTAACATTGAATTGTTACCCACTTCTAGTGTTAGCTCCATCTTTAAGCTAATTTAGGGAAAGCACAGTCCATTGTGCATCTGGTACTCACAGAGTATCCATCTGTAGGGGGCTCACGGCTTAAAATGCAAACTTGAACAAGATATAGTCTCCTTCCTCTCAGTATATTGGAACTAATAAACATATAGGAAATCATTGCAAGGATTTTGAGAGGTATTATCATACTCTCATGGAGATTGGCTTAAAATACAGATGGTCCACAGAAGATATGGTGAATAAACTGTTATGTGGTCCTGGAGAAGTGTTCAAAGGGAAAGAAGCACTAAATTTGTTGTTAAACGTTGCATGCAATTTCACTAAGGAAATTTAGATTGGTTCTCCACACAGAAAGACTAGCTCGTAAAGAAATAGGGGCACAGAGTGCAAGAACATGACATGAAGGGAAATGGAGAGACATTCTGGGTAACCAGACCATGCTATACATAGAGAATAGTGAAGATGTTACTTAAAAAGAAGGTAGATACCATGATGCAAAAGGCTTTTTATGCCATATAAGAGCATTTAGTGAACCTCTGAAGAATTTTTTAATGAAATATCTGTATGTGAATTATGTAAAAGTAATAGTAATAATAATAAATTTTTATTGTCAGACTGGTTTTAGTTTATATACTCTGACAATTTCCGAAGTATATGAGGAGGGGCACCTCAGTGGCTCAATCGGTTAAGCGTCCGACTCTTGATTTCTGCTCAGGTCATGATCTCACAGTTTGTGAGTTTGAGCCCTGCATTGGGCTCCACACTGCAAGTGTGGAGCCTGCTTAGAATTCTCTCTCCCCCTCTCTCTTTCTCTGCCCATCCCTGTTTGCTCACTCGTTTTCTCTCTCCCTCTCCCTCCCTCTCTCTCTCTCTCTCTCTGTCTCAAAATAAACTAAAAACAAAAACAAACAAAAAAAAGTATATGAGGAAACTTGTGGCATGTGTTTGAGATGCTACCTTCCCTGAGTTTATACTATTTTCATTGTCTGTATATTTATTTCTCCCTGATTTTATTTTGTATTTTTTATAATGTTATACATATATATGTTTGTAAATGATCTCAATTCCAGTATGACAGAGGCTTGAGATAAATGCATATACAAATGGAATATATGTGTCAGAAAAAAGATCGTGCTATGGCCCAATTAATTTTATACATATACACAACAAAGTTGCAACAAATGGAATTCATCTATATCTCTGGTTGTATGTCTCACAAATCCATATGATTGTCTGACTGAATAGGAAAATGTGAATGATTCAGTGGAACCTATTATTACTTTGAGAAACATAGCTCTCAAACAATCTATGTTTTGTCTTTTTCTGTGGCCTACAAGAAAATACACTGTATTTAACATACATGCATTTTGGGCATTATTCCTTTATTCTAAATTCCTTTTATATATATCATCAGTAATCTTATAAAATGTTATATAACATAAACTCATGTGTACACACACACACACACACAAACACACACACATGTCTCTGAGAAGTGAGGGAGAAACAAAAAAAATCACCCTCTAGGGTGATTTGCATTGTGGCTATAATCGATCAGATGTTTGGATGAACCATGTGTGATATTATTTTGAGATACGTCGTCATTTTGGAAACCTATTCCTTAGTAGTCAACTTCACTTATACTTCTTTGAACATTTGAAACATATAAACTTCTGATAGTGACATTTTCACATTTTCAATGATATTTTTTCCTTTTTTAAGAAAAAATTTAATGCTTATTTATTTTTGAGAGAGAGAGAAAGACAGAGTGCGAGTGGGTGTGGTGCATACAGGGGAAGGCACAGAATCTGAAGTAGGATCCAGGCTCTGAGCTGTCAGCAGAGAGCCCAATGAGGAGCTCAAACTCATGAACTATAAGATCATGACCTGAGCCAGAGTCGCATGCTCAACCAACAGAGCCACCCAGTTGCCCCCACTTTCAATGAAATTTAATTATGAGTTTACCTCTTATAATCAGACACCTCAAGCTTTCTAAGTTGAAAGCCAATTCAATAAAGTAACCTTTTGGAAATAACTAGAAAGAATGGCAAGACTTTCCAGTTTTTCCAAAATAGACTGAGATGTAAGTAAAAAGAAAACTTTTTACACATAGATATATAATCACTGATTCACTTCTAGCATAAACATGAAAAAGAGTTTTACTCCTAAAAGTGGTCACCCTAGTATATTACTTGAAACATATTTTGGGCTCTGGGCATTATAGGGCAACAGGGACTAGCTTTACCCACCCCCTCTGCCCCTGACAACACTTTGTAAACAGAAAACCAGATGATATATAAGAAATATCAGTTTTCAGATACTGGGCAGACAACAGAGAATATGTAACCTGAGAAAAGCGATAGAAAGAAGGTGAGCCCTACTACTGCCCCAATTCACTGCCTGGAGACAGTTTTCAGGAAACAACAAAGTGGGAAAAAACAAACAGATTCCAGAGGTCTCATGAAGTTGAAGAGCATAGCTCAGAGTTCAAGGAATCCAAGAGGCTAGAATCTGTGAAACACAATACCAGAGAAAAGGTACCTTCAGAGAGTAGATTGATCTTCAGTTTCTGAGATCTGAAGAGGACTACTCTTCAAGCCTTTCACTGTATTCTAATCTGTGCCTCCATGACAGGTAACTACTTGAGACCAGGGAAAGAGCCACCAGAATGCAAGAGGGCAAAAAATTCTCAAAGCATCTGGAGTGCTTGGAATAGTTAGTGCTCCCACCTGACAGTTACTTGGAATCAG
>CM053568.1:42728953-42752353 GCA_028646485.1 Cryptoprocta ferox
CTAGGTATTTTATGGTTTTTCGTGCAGTTATGAATGGGATCAGTTTCTTGATTTCTCTTTCTGTTGTTTCATTATTGGTGTATAAAAATGCAACCGATTTCTGTGCATTGATTTTGTACCCTGCGACTTTGCTGAATTCATGGATTAGTTCTAGTAGGCTTCTGGTGGAGTCGGTCGGGTTTTCCGTGTAGAGTATCATGTCATCTGTGAAAAGTGAAAGTTTGACTTCATCTTTGCCAATTCTGATGCCTTTTATATCCTTTTGTTGTCTGATTTCTGATGCTAGGACTTCCAGCACAATGTTAAACAACAGTGGTGAGAGTGGACATCCCTGTCGTGTTCCTGATCTCAGGAATTGAGAGCTTTCCCCATTGAGGATGATATTAGCTGTGGGCTTTTCATAAATTGCTTTTATAATGTTTAAGTAAGTTCCTTCTATCCCAGCTTTCTTGAGGGTTTTTATTAAGAAAGGATGCTGTATTTTGTCAAATGCTTTTTCTGCATCTATTGACAGGATAAGATTTGTTTTAAAACATTTTTTAAAAAGTGGGTTTAGAACAAACTTGAGTAGAACTATTTTAGCCCTCCTATTATAGCAATAACCTTCTGAAGAGTCTATCTGATGCCTGTATTATGAGATCTTTCTACTTGCTAAAGACTGCAAAATAAAGGCATCTTGACCTTTGTCCCATAACACATATAAAAACTGACATAAAAAGAATCATTTACCTAAATACAAGAGCTAAAATTATAAAACCTCAAGAAGAAAATGTAAGAGAAAATATTTGTGACCTTGTTGGGTTAGGTAAAAAATTCTTGAAGAAAACATAAAAGCATCAATCATAAAAGTAAAATTTGTTAAATCTCATTTCATTATGATTAAAAATGTGTGCTTTTCATAACACGTGGTTAAGAAAATGAAGTCAATGCACAGATTGGATGAAAATATTTGCAAACATGGATCTAACACACAACTTATACGTAGAGTAAATAAAGAATTCATACAATATGATAAAATAAGAAGACAAAAAAACTTGACTTATAAGTAGATAAACTTGGGACACCTTGGTGGCTCAGTTGGTTCAGTGTCCAAACTCTTGGTTTTGGCTCAGGTCATGATTTCATGGTCCATGGGTTTGAGCCCCATATCAGGCTCTGTGCAGACAGCATGGAGCCTGCATGGGATTCTCTCTCTCTCTCTCTCTCTCTCAAAGATAAATAAACATTAAAAAAAAATTTTTAAAGTAGGATAAACCTGAAAGTAATGAAGGTTCAAAATAAAGCCATATCAAATAGACACTGTAAATATTATAAATTATATAACAGAAATAAGATCAAGTATCTCAACTATAATGGCTATGTTAAAAGAAAGAACTTCAGATTGGGTTTTAAAAATACAGCTATGTGTTGCTAGCAAACAGTAAAATTCATGTTTGATGGGACTCGAAGCTTTGGAAAGTACCTAAAATTGATATTTTATTAGTATGATGTTAAAGCAGCCTCCAATCTCAAGATCTGCATATAAAACAAAATGAATAGTATTGCTAAAAGTAGAGATTACCAAAGGCAAACTAAAGAAAAAGAATAACACTTCCTATACATAAAATTCAATCTAAAAATAACTACCAAAATGTAGAGGGTCAGTTTGTATTTACAAAGTCATGAATACAATCTTGAATGGGCAACATGTGTGGCAATCTGTATTTGAAAAAATGTGTTTGGAATAAAAAAATATTGGGTAAAAAAAGATTTTAATATAGAAGTATCACTCTATTAGAGTTTAAGGGCATAAAATAAAATTAGGAGCTAAAACATTTGAATGATATAATTTGATTTATGTGTATTATTTAATGATACAATATATGACGTATAAATATTAAATTTTTCAATTTTGAAGATAATATTAAGTATATATAAGTCTATTGTTCATTGAATGTTTAGTAGATATGACCAATTGCTAGGTTTTACTTATCCTATAAAATATTTAAAGGGTTAACATTTTATATATAGGTAATGGTTATCTAGTTTATTATTGTTCTTTTATTTATTTCTCCTTTACACTTTTATTTTTTTCCAAACTTTACAGGAGATATTTTTGAATGTGTGTTTGTAATGGATTAGAGATGATCTCTCCCCCTTTTCAATTTTGGACCACTTCCAAGTGGCTTTTTCTATAACCCATTATGGGGCTTAAATAGTTATATTGGCAGAAGTCAGCTAACATGTGCCCTTGGGTAATACATATCTCTGAATTGGATGCGTTGGATCCCATTCAAAGCAACTCACAAAAACACTTGAGAGGTTAAATTATGAGAGTCTGAGAATTTTAGCCATTCAAAAAGTGCTAGTCAAGTATGAGTCTATGATTGTAATTGTTCTTATATCATTCTTTGCTGTCATACTCATATTTTCCTGACATACATTGAAAAGAAGGACTCTCTTCTTTCTTTTCTGATTTATCTGCAAGATCACACATTTCCAACTATTATGTACCACCTCACAACTTGTCATATAAATGAGGTCTTATCTCATTTTGAAATTTGAATCAATTGTTTAAACACTCAATGGTCTTCAAAATCTCTTGGTCCCATTTCTCCACTAAAACTTGTTCTGGAATGCCACAGACATAAGCAAAAAAAGAGATATTCATGTTTCCAAACACTTCGCTAATTGGGGAAAACACACATACACACAGAAACACACACAGACACCGATCATATTAACTCTAATAGTTCTAAAGAGGAAAATGCATTTTCTACTATTGTTACTTCAATTTCTGACACACATTGTGCCTCTTAAAAACAGATGTAGTAAGAGGTATACTTCTTGACTGTTGAGATGATTCCAGTACTGGCCCAGATTCCTACAAAGCCACTGGGGCAGTTCTTTTAAGAGAGAACTATCCCACTCCTTTTGAGTTTTGCTCCTAGGTTTTGAAACATTCTTATCTTGTCTTCCAGAGGCAAGCCCAGAAGATGATTTGATACTGGGAAGGATAATCCTCTTCAATACATGGAAATGAGATTGTTGTACCCCATCTCCCAGGTAATTGGTGGATTTAACAGTTACATCACAAAAGATGCTACAAAGGTGTTCTTAAAACAACGAAGCCTAATTGATATTTCACAGCTACTTCTCCTGAAATTCCAAATTCTATCAACTAGACACTGCTTTCCATAAGCTCTTCGAAAGGTACCTGAATTACTTGGCTTCTGTATCTATCTGGACAAAACAGCAAAACCACTCAGGAATAGGTAGATTTATCAAGTCATGAAATGATATATTTTATCAAGAGGAATAAATGTGCTTTACTTTCATCAATCATAGAAGAGTATCTGGCACATAGTATTGCTCAAAATTTAAATAAATCCATTTATAACAACAGCTCTTATGATCAGTTAAGATACAGAGCTTTTAGTTAGAAAGGCATTTTTATCTTCAAATATCTAGTCCAAGAGTAATATAAATATGGATCATGAATAGCATTTAATATACTCAGGAGCTTACCTATATATAATACATACACAAAACTTCAAAAAAATTCTAAGAGGTTGTCTGAATATGTCAGCAATCAAAATAAATATAAATCTATTAAACTCACCTACAAATGATAGATATAGGGCTTTCATTTACAACAATATGTTAAACTAAAATTGAAAGACTGCCTCCTTCAAAGCACTGAATATACTTTAAAAAATATAACTAACATTAAAATGCTTACTTTAATACAAAATTAGGGGAATCCACAGAGAAAAGAGAAAATAGAAACCAAGATAATAACACAATAATAATATGCTTTATATTTTCTTGGGTATATTTATTAGTCTTAATAACTATAGTTTTGAGCTTTAGCCATGCTTTAGCCAAAGAGATGGGTAGTGAATACAGCTTTTAGAGGAATGATCTCAGTGGTAGAAAATTGCACACAAGGCCAAAATAGAATTCAAATACAATGGGACGGGAGTTAAAGCATTAGGTCTACAAGGGAATGGGAACTGAGTTATATAAATAAAGCTGCAATTCTTAAAGGGGTACAGCTTCTATTAAAGAGTAGATGAGAGGGATACCTGGATGGCTCAGTGGGTTAAGAGTCCCACACTTGATTTCAGCTCAGGTCATGATCTCACAGTTGATGAGTTCAAGCACCACATTGGGCTCTGCACTGACAGTGTGAAGCCTGCTTGGGATTCTCTGTCTCCCTTTCTCTCTGCCCCTCTCCCACCAAATCATGCATACTGCTCTATCTCTCTCACAAAAATAAATAAACATTAAAAAAAAAAGAATGGACATAATAAAATCTGTCCTACAAATGAAGGCTACACAAAAATATATAAGTCTTAGCTTGAGCTCTGGGTGAAAAATGAACAACATTTTAACAAGTTTTCCTTGAGAACTCGAACTTCAGACCTGCCCTCACATTAATTTTAAGATAGCATTTAGATTAACTTTTTGATATGGAGAGTTAATATAAAAGTGGTGTCTAGCTAGGTCACCTGGAAAAACCAAATATAAACCTTTTTAGAAGGATTCCCACAGATAAAGCTAACCCAAAATGAATTTACAAGGCAAAATTATACAGTACAGTAGATAGCAATTTATTTTGTTCAAGAGTGATTAGAAATCACAAACAAAAGAGTAAAAATCCTGGAAATAGAAACCTCCTTAAACTGAAACTGATAATGGATGTTAAACAAAATGAAGAAATAGCACACTTAATAGGGAAATTATAGAATTCTGCTTATAATCAAGACAAGATTTCTGCTGTCTGTTACCCCCAATATATACACTGAAATCATAGTCTAAATGATAAGCCCACAAACAGTAGTAAGAGTCATAAAGACCAGAGAGATGGAAGCTGGATGAAACCTGTCATTCTTTACATATAAAATTCAAGAAATTTGTTTTAGAATTTATTATAGAAATCAAGTTTACTAGATATGAATACAAGTAGTGTTCTCATATTCTTGCCATCACCAATCAAAACTGAAAAGAAAATTAAAATTGATTAAAAAATTTTAAAAGGCATGTAAGAACCATAAGGTACTTAGAAATAAATGTGTCAAAATAAATGGCAAAACTATGGAAATAACTATCAACTGTTTTTGAATGATATAAAGTAAAATTTAACTTGAATAAGTAGAAAGATAAATGATGTTTCCATATATATATAATATATATATCATAAAGATAACAAATATTTCCAATTTAATCTGCAAGCACAATACAACTCTAAACAAAGTTTCAAGGGAATTTCTTACAGAACTTGACAAATTAATTCTAAAAGTCACTTGAAATAAATTGTGTTGAAAACTCTTAAAAACAAGACAGAAAAACAAATTGCCTTACCATAAACGAAGAGTATTTACAAGAGTGATAGCAATGAAAATCACGTATAATATGCAGAAATAAACCATTCGATCTAGGTAGCAGACTGGAGAGCACAAAAAGAGATCTACATCTTAAAGGGATCTTTATAGAAGTCAGAGGTGGCACACTACTCCAAGTCATTGAGAGAAAGGAATTTGCTCTGTACTTGGTAACATTAAGAAACTTAGGTATTTATCAAAAAATTAAATCTGTTCCTCACACCATACAGAAGTTAAAACCAGGTATGTTAAAATATGACGAAAGGGGTAAAAAAAAATAAATTACAGCTTTTAGAGGAATGATCCAAGTGGTAGAAAATTGCAAATGAGGCCAAAATAGCATGCAAATTATTGAAAGGGAATGGGAAAGGGAAAGATTGATATAAACAAGATTAGAATAAAAACCTTTATGACAAAAATAACAAAAAATCAAGCAAACTGGAAAGCTTCAAACAAAAATACAAGGAAGACATATAGTCTTTTCACCCTTGGATTTCTCTGAGTAGGTCTGTAAAGTTGTCTGGAATTTGGAAGCTGGTAAAGCCATTTTATGTCTGTCAAGGGTACAGGCCTTTCACTGATGACTACAAAGCAAAGGATGGAAGAGATGTGGGTTCTTCATGATGTTGCCAAGCTACTGATTTAAGCAATCTTGAAAACTCATTGTCATGGACGCTTTTGAGTGATACATTGTTTCCTATGGCTGTTGTAACAAATGACCACAAACTTAGTGGTGTAACAGGACAAATGTTTATTATTTTATAGTTCTGAAAGTCGGAAGTCCAAAATGGGTCTCCGTGGACTAAAACTGAAGTGTTGTCAAAGCTGCCTTGCTTTCTGAAGATTCTGGGAGATTAATCCATGTCTTTACCCTCTCCAGTTTCCATAGATCGACCACATTCTTTGGCTTGTGGCCTTGTTTCACCTTCAAAGTCAGCATCACACCATTTTGACATCCACTTTCATTTTTACTTCTCCTTAATCCCCACTCTCTAGCTTTCCTCTTTTGCTTAAAAGAATCCCTGCGATAAAATTGGACCCACCTGGATAATCCTGAATAATTTCCTCATCTCAAGGTCAGTTGATTAGCAAACTTAATTCTATCTTCAACATTAACTCCCTTTGGCCATAATAATTGCTTATTTGCAAGTTTTTAGGATGAGAACAGAGATATCTTTGGGGAGCCATTAAGTTGCCAACCACAAGCAATAATACCTTTCCTTTATCATTTAGACTAGACAGTTAAGATTCTTCTTTTATGTGTGTTTAAGTTATCCTGACCCATGATTCTTCCACTGCTTGTAGCCACTACTATGATTTGGTATCACTTATTAAGTCTTTTGTGAAAGTGCGCACTTTAATCTATTTAACCATGAGCTAGGCATTAACATCAGTCTTTTACAGAAGGAAAATTGGGGGGTAGACAGACTAGGACACTTGTTGAAGGTCCCCAGAATTGGGGGTTTTAATAACTGTGCTACACTGGTTTGTTGTATGTTTGAAATTCACATAAAGAAAGAGAAATATAAATGAAGTTCAAAACCTATGATGATGATGATGATGATGATAATAATAATAACATTAAAATATAAAACCTCAGTAATATGAGCCACTCTTACCATTTTAATAATATGACCTGAACTCATCACCACAGGAATCCAAGCATATACATTTTGGTGTGAATATAGCTGTCACAGGGTTCCCTTTGTCTTCTTTGCTGCATTGTCAGAATAGACTTCTCTTAACTGTCAGTGAACCTATAGAGAGAAGAGTTCCTGTTTGAAGATCTCATTCCTTTGCATTTTCCGTGTGCTGCTGTGGTTCTGCTTGTCTGACCGTCCTGACTGATGTGTTATGTTTTGCATTTAGTCAACAGTATGTTTCATTTGCTAGGTGTCAACTTGAGTTCCTTAGAAGATCTATTTTTTTTCTCAACGTGTGCTCGTGTTTCAATCTCTTTGATTATTTCCTTCATTTGAGGTTCTTTTTTTAAATCCATTCTCAGGCATCATCCATCTCAGTTATTTAATTAATGTCTTGTAAGAGGGCAATTTATAATTGGGTGACTCTTGGCTGTTAAGGGAAGTCAAAAAATTGTAAATAATGATTTAACATTGCAAACAATTACTAAGTACACCAGGCCCCTTAAGTTTTGCAACAAAATGTCATCAGGATTCAATTTCTAGAAAGCACTAGGTTAAGAGGTTTTCTGTATTAGCAATAATGAATAAATGAAGTTACCCTACCCTTATTTAAAACATGGTTTTTTTTAAGCACATTGTAGCTTTTCCTTCTCTTTGGGTTGAGTATGGAGAGAGGACTGTGCAGAGCACATGCAATGACACAGCTTAACAAATATTATTTGTAAAACATTATGCTCTGCTACATTAAATCTAAAATCTGATCCAAACACGTCTCTAACTCTTAAAGGGGTAAATTTTCATAGTAGAGGTAGAATTTACACCTAAAAGTGAATTTTATTTATTATTTATTTATTTTTAATATTTATTCATTTTTGAGAGAGAGAGAGTGAGAGCGATAGAGAGAGACGGAGTGTGAGTGGGGGAGGAGCAGAGAGAGAGGGAGACTCAGAATCCAAAGTAGTCTCCAGGCTCTGAGCTATCAGCACAGAGCCCGATGTGGGGCTTGAACTCATAACTCATCACCTGAGCTGAAGTGGGACACCTGACCGATTGAGCCACCAAGGTGCCCCCTAAAAGTGCATTTTAAAGAAGAAAGTTTAAAATATTCTAAAACAGGTACAAAACTATTGGAAAAGAATGTTTTTCACTGACATTTATAGATTTAATGCAATTAAACTTTTCTCAGAAGTGCTTGATCACAAAACTCCTCTATTATGCTTGTAAAAATACAGAATCCCACTTTTTCTTGGATGCTCTGATTTGGTACCTTCAGGACACTTGAGAATTTTTTCCCCCGTAAGAAACTCTTGTAACTTTTACACTCAGTCCAGTTAAGTAATCACAAGTATAGAAGAAAACCTTTGCACGAACATTGAAAGATGGGGAATTATTCACGGAAGTTATTGAGGGGAAAGGTATTTCAAGTACAAAACTTCTTCAACAAATGAGGCTAAAATGGCAGGATGGCTTCAAGTAATATTCATCCCTCCATCTATCCTTTCATTCATTAGACATTGCAGGTTAGAGAGAATACAAATATCAATAAGACACAGAAATTTCTATGAATCTTCTGTAAAGATTGAGAAATAGATATATAAATAGTTATGCATATATTCATCTGAATGTATAGGCAGATATGAAAGAGCTAAATGATCCCGTAGCTGTGGGGAATGAGAGACTAAGTGATCAATAAAGTTTTGTTCATGAACTTCAAAGCTATGTACATCTTGCAGAGTATCAGATTTCAAAGAAAAGCTGCCCGTGCTAATGAAATGGTAGTTCTAAAAGACAGACTGTTGAAAATTCTAGATATGATGACAGTTTAAACATACACATCTCACTACTCCTGCTGCAGACTCCAATAGAAATGAACATTGGAATATAAAAACAGCTCTATATGGGAGAAGAATAAAAGACAAATGTAAAAGCTGGTACAGTCATTTCTCACATTCTTGATGGTGGCAGTTGGAATTGGGTTCTTTGATTGCTGGCTAAGAAAGCTAGAATCATATAGCAGCTGGGGTTGGTAGAGAAAAAACAATGTCTTCTTTTTAGAAAATTGCTTTGATAAACAGTTTGGTTATGAAAAGCAAATTAGGACTGGTTCTGGAATGAAAAGATGAAGACAAAGGGAGAAGTTACATGAATGGTGTACATAGATGCAGGTGATGTGAAATGGGTTTTGGTATCATTAAGACTGTTTCCAGATAGGGCTTCATTGCTGGGAATTCTGGAACATGAAGGGGCAGGTTTTTCTGCTGGGAATGCTCACTACTTTGTTTTTCTCTATATTAGGCTTCCAAAGAATGGAATTGCTAATACACCTCTTCATTACCAAATCTTCCAAAGGAATCACAGTATGTTAAAGAAACAGCAAAGTACATAACTTATGATCAACTAACTGCCTGAGGCCTGAGGCCTGAGGCCAAATCCCATTTTACATGTGTGGCACTTCCAATAAACCTCGGAACTCTCGTACTTCAGTTTTCTCATCTAACAAAAATGGAGAATAATTTCCAGTACCCCGTTTTTAGAGTTATTGAGATAACTAAATAGCTGTATAATGTACTTAGAAAGTTCACTATTACTTTTGCAAACAAAATGAGGGGACACATGAAAAATCCACTCAAGCTATCTAGGAGCCAAACAGCTTTTCCTCCTTATTCGATCACAATTAACAGAATAAAATGTTAACATGGGGATTAATAAATGAGTCTTCTAGGGGCACTTGTCAGTTAAGGGACCAACTTTGGCTCAGGTCATGAACTCGTGGTTAGTGAGTTTGAGCCCCGCACCCGGCTCTGTGCTGACAACTCAGAGCATGGAGCCTGCTTTGGATTTTGTGTCCCTCTCTCTTTGTTCCTACCCTCCCCTCTCTCTCTCTTTCTCTCAAAAATAAGTAAAGATTAAAAATATTAAAAAAATAAATCCTTCTATTAAGGAGGTGGCCATAATGCAAGAGCCAAATGACAAACTTACATTTGAGTAAAAACTGAAGTGGAAAGCTGAAGTAAATTTTACACATTATGCTTAGTACTCTCAAAGAAATTTAAAACAAGAATAATAACTTGTGATAACAGATAAGAAAGATAGAATGATATGGCAACTGGCTCAGTTAATGAAGTTAACAAATTCAAAAGACAAATGTAAGAGAACAAGAGCAGAACAGTAATAAAAAACTCCTTTTGCCCAAGTGCAACAGAAATGGCAGTGGTCGGGTATAGGCTTGAAAGCATAAACAGAAATCACAAGAACTAGAGGAAAATGAAATTGAATAATACTATCCTGGACTGCTGGTGGATTTCTAAGATGGATACAAAAGGCAAGAACTTTACAGAAAAACAATGATAGGTTTAACTAGATAACAGTGAAAGGCATGTTTTATGAAATGAAGAAATTAAAAGGCAAATAAACTGGAGAAAATGATCCCGTCCTGTATGAGGTTGAGATTTCTTGGCATGCTCCTAAAAGTCTCTAGACAAATTTGGTAATGCCAGTCAAGTTACAAAATTATTGGTTCATACTATTCATTTAATTGAGTAGCACATGAAAAGATAATATCAGGTGTATTAGTTTCCTAGGATTGCCATAACACGTTATCATATACTTGGTAGCTTATAAACAACAGAAATCTGTTTTCTAATGTTCTGAAGGCCAGAAGTCTAAAATCAAGGTATCAGCAAGGCCGAACTCCCTCTGAAAGCTTGAGAGAATTCCTTGAATGTTCCATCTTCTGGTAGCCCCAGGTATTCATTCTTTGGCTTGTAACTGCTCATTTCTAGTCAGTCTCTCACTCTCTTTCTTCACACTGCCTTCTCTTTCTCCCTGTGAGTTTCTCCTGTCATTAGATTTAGAGTTCACCCACATAATCTCATCTAGAGATCCTTAACTTAATTATATCTGCAAAGACTTTTCAAAATGAAGTCACATTCACAGTTCTCTGGGATGTGGACCTATATTTTTGGCAGCTACCATTCAAGCCACGATGCCAGAGCTGTTATTTATTCAACTAAAGAAATATGTTCCATTATGGTAGATTATTCTAGATAAAGGAACATGTGTTTTTTAATCCTCAGCTTCAAGTATCCTACTTCTTTATTCTCTGTGTAACTAAATTATTTTTAGAACGTATGCATGTGGGGGGGGCTATTTAGGGGAGAGAGTGGATATTCTCAGTTCTAACTAATGTATTTAAAATTTTTTAATGTTTGCTTATTTTTGAGAGAGAGAGAGAGAGAGAGAGAGAGAGAGTGAGCAGGGGAGGGACAGAAAGAGAGGGAGACACAGAATCCCAAGCAGGCTCTAGGCTCAAGCTGTCAGCACAGAGCCTGATGCAGGGCTCGAACTCACAAACCATGAGATCCTGACATGAGCTTAAGTCAGATGCTTAACCGACTAAGCCACCCAGGTGCCCCTTAACTACTATATTTTAAAATTCAGTATTAGTTCCAGGGAAGGAGAGTTGTTTACTTTTTGGCTTTGACATTTATATAACTCTCTAAGTCTCCTTGTGTGCTGGCATTTTTAATAAATCAGAGCTGGATCACTTTATTTATAGGAGAAAATTTAACATAACACTGTATTGGTCAGAAATTTTGTTTATAAATTTTTCCTCCAAAATATACATATCTTAATGTTTAAAATCTCTTTCTTGCTCTGTGATTCACATTGTATGCATCCTAAGCCATATTTGTATTGATAAGTTGGCCCTGATGTCAGAACAAAATAAAATCTGACCTCAACTGTGCCAGAAACACAGTAAATGTTCAGTTAAGAGCTATTGAATGAATGATAAATGAATGAGTGCTTTACTACAGGTTTGTATAAATATCAGAACAAGTACAGAGCTTCTGAGAATCACCAAATTCTCCACTCCCCAAGGAGAACTGAAGCAGGTTCTGGCACAGACCTTTAAAAGTTTGGAAATTTTAATGTGATTGTGATCGTAATGAAGAAAAATGTCAGTGGCGGGTCAGACCAACACTGTTGCAAGAGTCCTGCGGTTTGCTACTTAGTCATGTCAGCAAGTTGTAGGAAGTGTCAAGGAGATGCCACCCTCAAATACTACAGGCACATTTTTCCCATACAAACCCTCTCAAATCCTGTTCCTCTACCCCTTCTAACGGTCTTACGTCGCAAACACACGAAAAGTTCACTGTATCATGTATCTCCAAAAAAGAAGTCCATTTTATTTAGAAAAAGGAACTAAGCACAGACAAATTGATTTAATGACCACAGAGCATGCCTGCCACTGAATTAGGACTCAAAGCTGTTGCCTTCCAGTTTCCTGATCATTCCTATTGAAAATACTAGTGAAACTAACTCTATGTGCAGTGTGAAAGTGTGCCTAATGACACCTGCTGCTTTACTGAAAATACCCCTTTTCTCATAATGCACAGAATTGGGAATGGACAGTCAGACCACAAAATATATTACAGCAAGTGATTCATTAAGTAGTATAGTGGATTCAAGGAATATCATGTTCAAGTTTATGAAAAGCTGAGGTCCAAGAAGATGTACACATCTAAATTCTGATGGTGCTCAATTGTTTCAGGGCCTTATTAATCTGCTCAGTCTACACTGTCTTTGAGACTGCAGCAATATATATATATATATATATATATATATATATATATATATATATATGATTGATTGTTCTGCAGGATATGTGCTTTTTGCATTTCCGTTAACTATAAAACAAGCACCATTTTAATTAAGCTGCTTCTAAGCAATTCAGGTGCTCTATAAAAAATATAATGAAGCAATTAAGATGTGTTACAAGTGACTGAGATATCCTTTCCATTTGAGAATGTGAAAGTGGAAGTCAAAACAAGTTTTTTTAAAATTTTACCCCACCCTCCCTCAAAGCCTAGAGGCCATTTAATTTCAAGAAAAATAACACCGAATTTAAGTGAAATAGAGATTGATTTAATATATAAAATTAACTTCTCCTAAGTTTAGCACATAACCAAATATAAAGGAAGTATTTTTACTAGTATTTGAGGTCTGAAGACATGTAGGTGTTGCAAATCACATTAGGGCTATAAAAAATACCCTTATATTATTCTCAAGGAGCTATTAATTGTGGAACCTAAATAGAACACGATGACTTTTTCAAAGTCAAATGTAAGAATGAAATTGAGACAATGATTAGAAATAATTATATTTACTTGAATATTTAAAATTTTCAGACACAGGAGAGTTAGGATTTTATCTGGTGTATTAATTTATGATATACAGAAAATGATTTACTCTTTGCTTCCATTAGAACAAAGAACTTTCTTGTTTCTAAAATAAAATTGTCATTTATTATATTCTGTTTTTCATCCAGTTAACTGGAAGTTATCATACCATGTTAGGTTCTTCGGATATAAAGCAATCATTACACACTTAAGTTGCCCACATGGAGCTTAATATTCTAGTGTGCTAGAACTTCCAAAAATAATTAAAAAGTGAAACAAGAAAATAATATATTCACACACTGTGGTAAAGTGTTAACAGGTAATATAAATCTCAATACCAACTCTTGGAGGACGGTCACAGTAGGTCACCCTGGGGAACTGACATTATGTGGTCCTGGAGGGAATATCTTTGTAGAAAGCCTTGGAGGAAAGACAGGAGAAGTTGATATTTAGAATGATGGTCTAGAAGGGAACCAATAAACAAATGTGGAATATATAGATAATAATCTCTAAGAATTACAGAGAGATTCTATAATTTTCCTCTATATTCTCTTCTATGAAGAAAATCATCTTTACTTCATTTTGTAAATTTCCCTATTATAAAATTCACCCTTTTATCTAGTCTACATGTCCTATGCTTTAGGTTCAGACTATTCCCATCTCAGTGGAAGTAGATAATTGCACGGGATTTTCATAGTATGCCATTTTCATTACAAGTCAGAAAAAATGGCAACCGAAACAAATGTAGGATATGAAGCCAGAAATTAGCCATACTCCCACCGATACAACAGACATCACACTTGCAGGCGAGAATATAGAAACTGGAGAGTCTAAATTAATTGTATAGTATTTTAGAGGTAGCATATGGTGGAATCAGGATTAACAAACCTCAAGGTAATATGACTACAGATCTTAGATTGAGAGATAAGTAGGTAGGTGGGTAGGTAGAGAGACAGACAGACAGATAGATAGACATGCAATTTAGTGGTTATGTTGTCTTTTCTCATTCTTGTTCTTTTTTTATTAGTGGTCCAGCATGAATGATAGCACTGCAAAAGGAGAATGAGCTGTTAATCGCTGTTGTTCTATAATGCTTTATTTATAATTAATGTGTTAATTCTTTGGTTTATTCCCTAGGACATTTTCATCATGGATGCAATTTTATAAAGCAACTGAATAACTAAATAAATGTTACAGCTGCCTTCCAGATAGCAGGCTGTTGCAGATGGAATTGAATATCATCTTCCTGAACTTCTATCTGCCCAATGACAAGATCCTGAGCAAAAGCCAAATGAAGACTTCAATAATTCCATTTCAAGAATTCTCTGAAGGACCATTAGCTGCAAATACATCAAGGTCAGGTAACTGCCAGTGGAAAGGGACAAAATGGGTGCTCTCCTGGAAAGGTAAAATGCTTGAACTCATAAGACCTGAGCTTCCTGATCTGGATTGAGGGAAGCACAATAGAACAGACTGTTGAAGGGAACATTGTGAAAAGTGGAGGATGCTAATACTCTATCAAATTTTACTAACATGATTTTTCTCCTCCTCCTGTGGTAATTTTTAGAGAATGAGAAGGGCCAAGGAAAGAGGAAAAATAGTTGGCAAATAATGGTGTGTGTGTGTGTGTGTGAGAGAGAGAGAGAGAGAGAGAGAGACAGAGACAGAGACACAGAAACAAAGAGTGAGCACGAGAAACAAGGAGAAGCTTCAAGAATAACTGGAAAGAAGACGAACATTATGCTGTCCTGCCTTATTAGTATTATAGGAAACCTGAAAATCAGAGATTTTCCTACTTAGGTTTCTGCCTTTCTACCTTTCTGTACTCTATTTCTTGCTGGTGTTCTTTATTGCTTTCCATCAATTGTTGACTGTGTACATAGAACTACACTACTAAGTGTGAATGTGAATATATGAGCCAGCTCCTGAACTCAGCAAGAGTCAATTTTTAAAACACTTAGAAATTTTGCAAGCTTGTTGTTAAACTGTTAGTAGCCTGAAATTGGTCAAAGAGGAGTATTTACATCACGAACATAGGCAAACATGACAAATCACTGCGTTTCTTTCTTTTTGGAGAACCAGTTTACTAACACAACTTTATATGAGGGTGTGTGTGTGATAAGTGAGGAAGGACACAAATATTTTTCTTACCCTTAAGGACTCAGAACTTGGGAGTTGAGAAAAGAAAAAACTACCATATAAGACAGTGTGTAGTCACTTCCATTAGGGACAAATTGTGGTTATAGGTGTGTAGCACATGGAGAACTCACATTCAGCTGGTAAATAAGCTATCAAAGAGTAGTTAATATTTGTTGTTATTTTTGAGAGAGAGAGAGAGAGAGATATGAATCAGGAGAGGAGGGGCAGAGAGAGAGAGGGAGACACAGAATCTGAAGCAGGCTCCAGGCTCTGAGCTGTCAGCACAGAACCTGATGAGGGGCTCAAACTCATGAATCATGAGATCATGACCTGAGCTGAAGTCAGACACTTAACTGACTAGGCACCTAGGCGTTCCAAAGAGTAGTTAATATTTGAACTTTAAGGGCTAGTAGGACTTCAGTCTGTGGAGGTATAAGAAGGAAGAAGACATAGGGAAAGCAACAGAGTAAAGACAAATGAACAGAATCCCTGGGGCAGGAAAAAAAACAAAACCAAACCCTGTGAACTGGCTATCCTCATTGGGCTGAAGCATACATGATACCCAGAGGATTTACGGTAGGATAGGAAGTGGTGGAGGATTTGGCTCACAGTAACTATGACACAAAGGGGTAATACTTTATAGTCTTGGATTAATCGTTCATCTTAAAGAGGCAAAGTGGAAATCCTTGTCTCCGCTACATGACTGACCCAGGTCATGTTTCTAAAACTTTCTGAGGGTGGTTTCTTCAACTTGAAGATCTTGATTCCAGTTCCTTCGTAGTAGTATCCATAAAGAATATCAAACACAATCTTAGCTTTAGTATGGAAAATGACTTGCAAGCTTTAAATGCCAGGATAGGGAAATGACTATGGCATTTACTGAGCAATCTCTGGGTTCCACTAAGTCTTAGAAAGAGAACAAAGCAGAAATGTTAACAGTGTAAAGAAAACCTGATTTCTGTACTTATTAAAGGTATGTGATAACTTCATGAAGTTCTGGTCAATGAGTTCAAATCCCCATCCCTTCCAAAATGAAACACACATGTAAAAAATAAAAGGGCAGGTAATCAGTAGAAATGGTATTTTTCAACAACTTAGAAGGAAAATAAAGTTCATTTGGAAGGACCTCCAGGACTTCATTTGGGTTTTATGTTTTCCTTCTGGCATAAGATTATTTGAAGACATATATAGTGATAGCTGTCAGATTAAGAGACACATGAAGTGGCAAATACTGTTAAATGAGGAAAGTTTTAATGCAGGAGGTTAGCCTTAACCTTGGATTTACAACTATAAATGATGCAGTGTAGATAGAATGTGAGAAAATTAACTGTTGATAAAAAACAAGTGACATGGGAATGATATTCCTTCCAATGAAGTTGCCAGCTCTCATCGACTCAAAATGATTTCATTAAGGAGGTGAAATTCCATGCAATCAATATATATAGTGTGCTTTATATCCTGGATCTGGATGATAAGAGCAGAGTATTAAAAATGTCCTCCTAAATGTGCAAAGATCACCACTTAAGCTTAATTTGAGACATCTTTCCTGTAGAAAAGTTCACACGTGTGAGTGAGCTTCCTGAGGGCAGAGACAAACAATAGGACAGTTGCCCAAAGAACAGGCTCTGGAGCCAATTTCTCTGGCTTCAAGACATGGTTGGCCATTATTAGTTCCACAACCTTAAAAAATGATTAAACATTTTTGTCTTTCATGTTTCTCCTCCAGAATACAGAAGGACAAATACTAGTAGCTACCAAGCAGGGACATTTAAAGAGTTAAATAAGAATACACAATGTGAAGCACATAGAAAGCTCTATTCCAAAGATGTCTGAGTTCCGACTGTGTTTCAGATGTATTTTAGGCACTGAGGGATATATACATGATTAAAATAGACTTCTGCCCTAGTATAACTGTATTTTAGCACATTTTAGCTAACATTAGCATTATTTCCAATGGTGTCTTTGTTTACATAAAACCTAGCACAGTGCCTGACTAGCAGGTGCTCAAAAAAAGTCGCTGAATTAATGTTCAACTAAAGCTGGGTCGAGGGCTAATAAACAGCACACATGAGTGATCAGAGTACAGGAAAATACTTGGAAAAGTTAGGACATTCTAGGAAAGAGACTGACCACAGCATGGAATAGAGTTCTTGACTCTGAACTATAACAGAGGAATCCATTAGTTTAATTAGAGTGGAAATTCTAGTTGTCCCAACAGACAAGTTATACCTTCGAGTCTTTCTTTTTTTAGTGGCAAAAAAAAAAAAAAAATTAAAGTGAAAATTTACATGATCTATGAGTAATTGTTGTTCTCTTAGCTTTATTGGTCTTTAAAATTTACCCCAACTGTTAGAGAATTAGTGGTAATAATTCAAGTGTCTGATAGAGTAACAAATGAGACACTGGTTTACTCTTCACTCAATCACAGCTGCTGGAAATAGCTAAATAGGTAAAACTCCCAAATTCATAATATATTGGTATTAGTCATCTCAAAGCAGATATTTCAGGATGTATTAAGGAATTGTAGCTCATAGAGTTAAGTATGTCTAATACTATTAGGTGGAAGAGAGAAGCCCTGCTTAATGGATCAATTCCATTAGGGGAGAAAAAAAGCAAAAATTGCAAGTGGTTTCACTTTAGAAAGATAGCCATAAAAGTCAGCTACCTGCTTGCTGAGTTCCTTCCCCCCTTCAAATGTTGTTTCTGTTCTGTCAGCATTGCCAGTATCTGCGGCTACTGTACTGTGGAAAGTAATTATATTATATGGCAGATAAAACAAGGGGGTATGCATCAGATTATAAATAACTTAATTTTGCAAAGGAATTTTACATCTTAATCTGCTGGACTATCACTTTCACTTAGGCTCTGAAACCAAATTATGTTATTGTGTTCTGTGATATAATTTAATAACTCACCCATAAGGAAATGTCAGGTCGCATTTGCAACAATCGAGGGGCCATTAAGCCAGATGGAAGGTCATTCTGTTTGAGGATTGTAAATGAACCTGTCCAACAAAGTTTTGGTTAGGGACAGCCAAGGACTCATTATGTAGTCAATTTACCCAACTGCTTGCAAGAACCACGCCAACGCCAAGGCTGTTCTGTCCTTTGAAGTTTGAAATGAATTTGAACATACAGGAATTTTTACTTTCATCAGGCCAAAAAGGAAATTGCTTTTGCAAAAAGCAGTCATTTCCATATATTGCTTAGAACATTAGAATAAAAATTAAATGTATTGCAGAAATGCCACTTGTGGAATTTTTGCTTTTTTCTTATTCATTTTCCCTTTTCCCTATTAAATTCTGCCTTTTCTTGGGAGTAGAACACACACACATACACACACAGATATACTCCTAGTGTCACATAAAGTAAACCATTCAAACAACATATTAGAAATGTACAAAGAAGTCTATACTTTCAAAGTAAAAATATTCTGTTAAAATAATTACAATATCTTTCTTCATTTACTTTTTGAATTCCTTTTGTTTAACATGAAGTTAACAACTTCTCATTATCCACACTGTGATTTAATATGAATACTTTAAAATAGATAGTTCAATACGTTTCTTTTTAGATTTTTAAAACCCACATTTAAAAAAATTTGAATGCCTTTAATATTTAAGTTAATCCCTAGAGCAAAGAATGCAAAATTTGCTGTTCTATTAAAACATCATTTTATAACTAGTATATTTCTATTTTAGGTAATGAGAGAAAGTAACTAACATATTCACCCATAATCCATATCTATTATTTGTATGTGTTTACATCTATAAAGCATATTTTACTGACTAGGGTTCACTGACTTGGTGATATAAATAGGGGTTTACTGACTTGGGCTTACTGACCATATTTATTTGATCCTCATTATTCATAGATTCTGTTTTTGTGAATTCATCTACTTTCTAAAATATATTTGTAACTCCCAAATCAATACCGGCAGTCCATTCAGTCATTTGCGGGCCTGTCCAACACAGTGATCTATTTGAATTAGCCATGGCCCAAGTTCCCAGCTGAGGTGGGACAGAACCTTCTTGCCTCTGCTCTCAAATAACGATGACCAGAAGATGGAGAATGTGGGGGCAGTGCAATGAAGCACAAGAGGGATGGTTGGACAGGGTTTGAACCCCACCCAACTCTGGCACTTATCAGTAGGACACCCTCAGGCAAGTCACTAACACCTCTGAACCTCATTTTCTCTTTTAAGAAAAACTGAATCTACCAGAATGAGTTGTTTTTAGGATTTGAAATTATTATTTATGTGAGATATATATGTATGTCTTCATTTCCCATAGGAATCTTGGTTTCGTAGTAGCTACTTCAGTGTTTGCAGTGACTTATAGGCCATAATTACCTGAAATAATGAGAATCAAATACATATGTATATATCTGTATTTGTTACTAGCATGAATATATTTCTGCATGCTATAACATGGATTTAGTACAATCCAAATACATATTTCACATAGAACATGTATATTACACAATGTTAATATCTTTAAAAATATTCTCAAGATTGCCTTCAATATTATTCTACGCATGTATAGATATTTACTTAGAATTGTTCTCCACGTAGGTATTTATTTGGGTTTTCTAGTTCTTTGCTGCTCTAAATTGTAATGAATACCCATACCCATAAATTATTGCACTTTTCAACTAATCTGAAGCAGAAATTTTACACTTTGGGAGATGTCATAATTACTTAGTAGTTTCTATGACATAGTTACAATCTTTCTCTGCTGCAAAAGTTATAAACATTGTTTTTAAAAATATTTCCCTGCAGAGCAAAATGGTAAGGAGAATCCTGGGATTGTATTTAGAACAACTGTTTGTGTATGTGTGTCTTATATTAGAGAGAGGAAAGAAAAAGAAATGCAGAGTCTTCTCATTCTAGTGTAAGAAAAGCAGCAAGGTTGGATGTGGGAAATGTTCCTTTATTTGGGGATCCTAGAGCTCTTTCACAGACCAGCTGATAAGGATCTTTACTATGACATACTTATCCATACAACTCCCAAGTGGTAGGCTTAGGCAATCAACTACAGTTAATGATTGTACAATTTGGGATTTTCATACAAGACATACACCAGGTAGTTCACACCATCAGAACTGAGTCTAATACATAGAAAGTAGAGACACATCAGCCAAATAACCTAGTAAAAGGAAAGCCAACCCAGGGCCAGAATAATGGCCAGTTGAGTCCTAAGTTTTGGTCCTAATTCTGAAATATCTGATTGGGTGAAGTTGAACAGAATTCTTGAATATTTGAATTGAACTTTAGCTTTAAATACTCTGTTATTTTTAAAAACGATGTTTCTTTGTAAATTCTGAAGTAATGCAGCAAGCCAAATACTGCTTTTGTCAAAAAGTGATTAAAATAAAAAGTCTTCTTTCAGTATGAGTTAGTAGACTATTTTGTCTTGTCTCATTTTGCTTGTTACTTATACTACAAAGACAACTAAAGAGCAGTATCTCTTGATGCAAAAGCGGTTATGGGTATCTGCCTTCTTACTATTAAGCTTGCTATTTTTTTTCCCTGGCTCCAAACTTAGCCATTTGAGAGAGGTCACTAAATCATTCTAGCTCAGATACCTCCTGCAATGTTTATATAGCAGGATAAAATAGAATAAATGATTAATAGGTTGATATTGTCAGAAGGACCTTGAAAGCATCATTTGTGGATATCAGGTCTGGAGAAAATGGACATATAAGCATATAATCAAATTACTCTTTTGCTCTATTATGTTAAGTTTTTCTTTATAATGCTCAATAAGTAAATTTGTTCCTAAATTCACAAAATCAAACATAAGAGATAATATTTCTGAGTAAGACTACATATTATGTTATAAAAGAAATAATGAATTAAATCTGTGTTGTAGCTTAAATAAATACCTAGAGAACCTATACTATTTAAGCCTATGAGATTGAAAGATGCATTAAGAAAATAAATAAGTACATTAAAATAAAAGTAAACCTGAGTTAATAGGCTTTATGTTGTTGATACTGTTACCTTTGTTATCTACACAACAGCAAAGAAATGAATCAACTAGAAGCTTTTCTTCTATCAGTCAGGATTCAGTCAGGATTTAACCAGAGAAGCAGAAAGCAAAATCAGGAGGATATATACACAATACAACACAATCATGTGAGGTCTTTAGAGCAGGCAATGAGGAAGGGAAACTCGCAAGCAGGGAAGAATCTCAAGCTGAAACTTACTGTACACAAGAAGTATCCTCTTAACTCTGGGAAGGCCTAAACCCTTTTTTAAAGGCTTTCCAACTGATTAGATCAGACCCACCCAGGATAATCTCTTTTTTGATTAAAGTCAATTGATTGAAGACTTTAATCGCATTTGTACAATCATTTCACAGCAGCAACTAAATTACTATTTGATTGAATAAATACAAGAAGGTATATGCATGCCACAAAATGACCCCTTTCATTCTGTCTTCCAACTCATATAAGAGAATATCCCTTGTAGCCCACATGGACTGGGAACAGACTAGAAAGGGAAATCCGGGAAGTATAGTACAAACAAGAAAATTTGACACAATAAAAGCCATCACAGTTCACCCCTTTGCCAAATGAGCACCCATACATAGCTCTTAAAATCATAATTACTCTCTAAATAAGATAGTAACTTCTGCCTAATATGACACAAATAACCTGTTTTCTATCAAAAATAGGCTAACTATTCCCCAGAGAAGGATATGAAGTCTCTGGGTGATATTTATTCTTCCCTTTTGATTTCCAGTGACTTTAATACTGAGATAAATGAGAAAAGAGTAAGAGAAGGGAAAACACAGTATTTGATTAATATATATTCAAACATATTCATTTAAAAATAAGGAAGAAATACTTGTAACTATTACAGCCCTCTTTTCTGACACTGGTCATATGGTTGTATCTTGTATTTATAACTACTTTCTTCCACTCCATTCCATATTCCCTTTGCCCTCAGTAACAACCTCAGCTGGTTGTGGTTCTTTGCCTAATGAGGTGACTTAAGCATTTATGACTGAAGGGTCTGAGTCATTATCATTGTTGAACACAAACACATAATAAAAATTTTAAAAACAAAAACAAAAATCCCACAAGTTTCATTGCCTGGGGAGTACCCTTCCATTGTGACTAGGCAGCTACTATATATCCTATAGTGACTATGTGCATATTTCTTCGCTTTTACATAAACAAGGGCTGAGACCATGTCTATACCATTATAGACAACAAACACTGGAAATAATTGAGTTAATTCTGTTTCCTAATATATACTTTAATTTCTTATTACAGAAGACTTAATAAATATGACCATTCATATAAATGACAAAGGAAGTCACCATTAATCCTACAATCCACCACAGCAATCATACTAAATGGTGTAATATGGTTTGAAATCAGGACATGGGATACATCTAGCTTAGTTCTTTCTCAAGATTGCAAGAATTCAACAAAAACAAAGAAAAAACCCTGTTGGAATTAATAAATGAATTCAGTAAAGTTGCAGGATACAAAATCAAAATATAAAATTCAGTTGCATTTATGCACACTAATAATGAACTATCAGAAAGAGAAATTAAGGAAACAGTCATTAACAACTGAATCAGAAATTTAAAAAAAATACCTAGGGAAAAAAAATCAATTGAGAAAGTGAAAGATCTTTATATTGAAAACTGTAAGATATTAATGAAAGAAATTGAAGAAGAAACAAACAAATGGAAAGATATTCCATACTCATGGATTGGAAGAATTAATATTAAAATATCCATACTACCCAAAGCAATCTATAGATTTATTGAAATCCTGATCAAAATTCCAATGGCATATATCACAGAAGTTAAAAAAAAAACTAAAATTTGTATGAAACCACAAAAGGCTCTGAAGAGCCAATCAATCTTGAGAAAGAACTAAGCTGGATTATCACACATCCTGATTTTTTTTTTATTTTTTTAAAACTTTATAGTTTATTGTCAGGTTGGTTTCCATATAACACCCAGTGCTCTTCCCCACAAGTGACCTCCACCAAGACCATCACCCCGCTTTACCTTTTCCCCTTCCCCTTCCCCCCTCAGTTTGTTTT